>PUFA01000209.1:0-600000 GCA_003508835.1 Eonycteris spelaea
CTTATTTACAAGTACAACTCTTATGATAATAAAGTTAGTGTATATAGGGTTTCCTGTGACAGTTTTTTTTTTTAATATGGTATTAGAATCTGGTTGATAAAATAGAAAAAAAAATCTTTACAAATAATCCACTATAGCAACAATGTCTTCCTGTTCCTGCTAATTTTTCTGTAACTAATATTGCATGTTAACCTTATGACAGAATTTTTAATGTATTTGTGAACAAAAAAAGACTTTTCATTGAATATCACTTCACATTCTACACTCTATCCACTGAAAACCAATCTTAAGTTCCATATAACCTACTGAAATCAAATATTCAAACTACACATACCCTAAAAAGGAAGAAGAAAGAGGTAATGACATGGCATGGCAATTCTTCTCATATTTTAAAGCATATTTACATACTAATTTTTGGAGAAACAGAATCTGAAATTTCATACTCAGAACTTTTAGACTAAGAATCTTGTCTTTAGAGATATACTTAAATCTATTAGGCTATTTCCATGTTTTTGTTTGTTTGTTTGTTTT
This sequence comes from Eonycteris spelaea, assembly GCA_003508835.1. NCBI lineage: Eukaryota > Metazoa > Chordata > Mammalia > Chiroptera > Pteropodidae > Eonycteris > Eonycteris spelaea. The sequence continues at coordinate 532 of PUFA01000209.1, forward strand.
TTTTCCTGGAAGCATAGGTTCTCAGTAACTAGCTGTTATGGTTAATAACCAAAGTTGGCAATACTTTAACATGTGGCAAATTTTCCCCACTTGACAACATATGGGATATATTTCTCATGGACTTATTAACTAAAGATCCTTTCCTATTCCTTGATACTTGAAGAACTGGAAACATATTACTTCTAACAAAAAGTATGTTAGTTTTTGCTAGCATAAAAGATGAATTTTTCTTCACCTATCTACCCGCACCCCACGAGAAAAACAGAAAAACAAAAGGAGCTCCACATAAGTTGGCCGCTTGACAGATAAAAGGCCTGGCTCCTAGGCACCTCTGTGTCTCTTCTGAACCTCCTGAGATTTCTGTTTCAAATATCTTTGTCCTACAGAGTTTGTCACATTTTTGCTCTAAAATTCTAGTCTTAGCTGAATTCGTACAAATAGAAACAGTATCTTTTGTTTTCATTGGAGTCGTCTATGGGATTAAAAATGTTCTTATTTGTTTGAAGATTGTAATGATTCAGTTTCTAATATAATTTATGCCAGGGATTAAACAAGCCATCTAGATTCCAGGGTAGCACTGAGATTTTAGTCTTTGGATATATTTTTTTCTCTTGTTCAGAAGAGAAGAATTTGTTTTACATATTAATGATGAACATAAAGGACTTTACAATAATTAGGTTTTATTTTCTTGATCTAACTAAGATGATCATTGCTGTTAAATTTCATCCATTTCCTTTCATTGTTATACCTTGGAATTTATTATTTTTCTATACCAGTTTCAAACTTTTGACTGTTCTACCTTTATAGAGTTCATTATAATTTATGAAATATTGCTACTCTCCTTGCACAGATATTTTCCTATATTTACATTATCTAGCTATACAAAGTATAAGTTGGTTCAAATTTAGATTGTACTGTTTTTTATAGTTACTAGTGCTCCTGAGATTGTGAAGAGATATACTGATCTATAGTTCAGAACTCCAATGGGCTTTTTCAGATCACACTTATAACATCTGAACAATTGAAGATATGATTCTGAAAATTTTCCCTAGCAATGTATTAAACTGTCACAAACAAGCTTATAAGCCATTTTCCCTTCAATTGCTCAGATGGCACGAAAGGTGAAGTCAGATATCACATAGACTTTAATAAGATGAGACGTCCCGTATTGGCTATTATATAAACTAAAATGACATGCCTCCCCACCCCCCAAGGAAAAGATATCCATGTTCTAATCCCTGTAACTTTTAATCGTTATCTTATTTGAAAACAAGAAGAGTCTTTGCAGATGCGACTAAGCTAAGGATCTTGAGATGTATAAATTACCCCAGATTATCTGGGTGATTCCTAATTGTTTTCATAAATGGTCTTATGAGACAGAGAGAGAAAGATTATAGATAGAAGGAGAGGAGGCAGGTTATCTCTTGCATATTCCCAAGGAGGTAACATTGGAGTAATGCAGCCACAAATCAATGAAGATTGGCAGCCACCAAAAGCTGTAAGAGTCAAGGAACAAATTCTCCTATAGAGCCTCTGAAAAAAGTATAACCTTGCTGACACCTTGATGTTAGCACAGTGATACTGATTATGAACTGGCCTCCAGAACTATGAGGGAATAAATTTCAGTTATTTTTTAGCCCCCAAATCTATGGTGATTTACTATAGCAGTCATAGGAAACCAATACAACTATCATCATTATTTAATATTTGGGAGTCAACAAGCAAAAACGCAAGATAAATCATAGATGGTTTTTAGGGGAAAGTTTATTCATATTCTGTAATTTTATATATATATATATATATTTACTATCTTTTTTATTTGCAACATAGTTCATTTTTTAGGTTAAAAAGACAGACTAAATGTGCCTCTCATTGTAAGTTTTTAGAATGGTAGATGGAAAGAAAGTTCCATTTACAACAACTAAAAAGATAAACCATGGAAATAAATTAAGCCAGAAACATTCAAAGCTTACTTGAGGAAAAATTTTATATACTCTTGAAGGATCTAAATGCTTCAATAGAATTAAATAATTGGAAAGACATGATATGGTCTAGCGTAAGAAAACTCAATGGCATAACCCTGTCAATGTTTCCGAAGTGAATTTACTTTTCTAATATGATTTCCATAGTGACCCAACAGTTTTCCCCTTCTACCAGGAAAAAGCTGATGTAGAAGTTCATGTTAAAATATATTCTAAAAGACTGCTTATAGTTTATTAGTTCTTCTGACAGAAAATTACCAAATGAAGTAAATTAATTATATGTATCAATTTAAATATTAGTTTTTCATTCTTTTAAAAGATACTATAGGAAATAACATGTGACTTTTACTGAAAATGAAAGAGATTATTCCCCATACCATCTTTTGTCATTAAAATGGTAGATAACTCAAAGAAAAAGTTATCAGTATTTGAATGAATAGAACAGCTACTTTGAGCATCGATAAAGGATTGAACACGTGAAAATACACAAAAGATACTACTGTTAACTACAAAAATTTCAATTTATAAAAATAAACTAGCCAGGAGTTAAATTCAACTACAAAAACAAAGTTAAAGGCAAAAATCAACTTTTTAATGATAAATGTATCTTAAAATGTTCAATAAGGACGGAAAGATGAATGAGAACAGAAGGTAACCATATCTAACTGTAAAATGTTCTCATCATTTCTAAGATACAATACTTTTTTTCATGGTTAAGTATACTCAGCATTTCTTGTTAGGTAACATTAATCAAAGACTGCATTAGTAAATTTAACATGACCTTAGAGAGAACAGCATTAATACAAACACCTGTACTAATTGGCCATATAGATACAGTCAAGTTTATTGAAAAATATTGCCAAGATTCATAGAAAAACATCACCAAGAAGTTAATTTTAAAATTATTTATCCATAATTTCTGATTTTTTCTTGCTTTCTTTTTTAGTAAATACTGCTGTTTATTTGTCAAAGGTAAAATATGTCATCATTACAAATTATGCCGCTCATCTTTTAACTATTCACGGAGTCTCAACTTGTAAACTTGCTCCTCAAGTAACAAAAGATTTATCTTCCTTCTTCATTGTTTTCAACAACAATAAGGATTTTTATCTCTACCCCTAATTTGTGCACACAATTGTAATTATCCTAGATATTTAAAGATAATAAGTGCATAATATTAATTTCCACATACCCAATGAATTGTTGCAAAATGAATTCTAGTGATAACCTATATTCATACCCAGATATTTGGGCACAGTTCCATCATACATGTCAAAATTTACAGAGGGGATCAAATTCATTTTCATTTGTCAGAATTTGTGACTCATTTGGGTATTGCCCTTAGATGCCCATTTTTAGTGATTATTTAGTGCTCAGATTTTAAAACTTTAATCTAGAGCATTGAGCATAAATAGCTCTAATTTTTAAAATGTATGAAATGATGTTGTCATGCTTAGTCCTATACAAGATAAGTTACATCAAGGCAATTTTTAACTAATATGAATTTTTTTATTTTTTAAGACAGAATATTTCACAGATTGATTGATTATACCAAATAATGATATAAAATGAATTAATTCTGAGAATAAGCTAAAATATATGATATTTTGATTACCTTAAGGTACATTAAAATTAATTAACATACCTTAATTAAAATTAAGAAATGTAGGCAATGTCATTTTTTTTATTTCAACTGATCTATCATTTAACAAATATCTAGTATAAGCCTTCAGGCTATGCTCCAGAGACTGTGTCTCTCCCAATGTACCTATAAAGAAAGAGTTTTCTATGTAATAAAACAACTCTTTTCCAGGGGAAATTCAGATATAAAATCCAAGTGTTATTTTTGTTTTAGATATCTCTTTACCTTAATTTTGTGATAGTATCTTGGTGTTTACATATGTTTAAACTCATCAAATTGTACGCATTAAATATGTGCAATTTTTATATATGAATTATATATATAAAATAATTTTTTTAAATCCAAGTTGTATTTGATAACTTCATTAGGACCTGAAAGTTTATTTATTCCTAAATGCCAACTTGCCTTCAAATTTCTGTATATTTACATGTTCAATTTACCAACAGAGCATATTCTCTCTCTCTCTCTCTCTTTTTTTTTTTTTTTTTTTTTTTTGGATAACACAAATGTATATAAAATTGTTAGTGGAGCTGGTTTAAGTGTATTCCTTTTCTTTAATTCTTACCCATTGTCACCAATCATATGTATTAGTAGATTGTCTGTATTTTTTTTTTTTTTTTTGCACACCAGTCTTATCTCTTTAGCAACTCAGGGACAGAATTTTTCACATTCCTTATACAGCTTTGTACTATGTACTGAGTATGTCGTACTCACTCAAGAAATACTTGTTGAGTAACTAATTTAGTTTTCAAGTGATTCTATTCTTTTGAAGAGTGGTTCTCAACCTTGACCTCAATTATAACAATATGGGGAGATTTCAAAAGTCACTATATCCAGGACACACTTCTGACCAATTAAATCCTAATCTCCATGGGTAAGAACCAGGCATCAGTATTTTTTCAAGCTGAAATTTTAGGTCAACTATTTTTTGAAAAATCACAAAAATAAATTTCAATGTCTGCATAATTTTTAGGGTAAAAATATTGTGCCCTAAGAATTTTATTTCAAGCTATGGCATTTTTAATGTTCAGAAGCCACAGAGAAATGGCTTCAGGAATGCAAGGGCTTATAGGCCACTCATTTTCTTTCTTTAAAAACTTCTTGGTACTGTATTCAAGACATTCAAGAGAAGAAGATTAAGAAATTGATTAAACAGAAATAATGATATATTCTTATTTGTGAAGTTCTCCTCATTATAAATCCCAAATTTATGAATTCAGTTATGGCATATGAATTTGCATAATCTTGTCTTAGCTATTCTTCTGCTTCTACTCTTTGCCTGGATATTTGTCTCTCTGACCGGATTCTTCAGATCCAGAGTTAATGGAATAACTGTAAATTTCTAAAAGTACAAAGCTTGTTTCCTATTTCGGGCACTGCAGGAACATTAAGAACTAAAGTTTCTCTTTTTTTCCTCCTATGCCTCAAAAGCAGAACTACAGAGGGTATATAGTGACCATTATTATTTCTAGACAATGTGAATTATAAGTTTCTGCATCTTTAAAGTTAGTTCTGAACAACTCGAGTAGCAATTAGTTTTTTAGAAATTATATTTAAATTACAATTACATTTAAAAAAACTATTGAGTAGTAGATGATTTTAAAAAGCCAGTCTTTTTATCATCTTCAAAATAGGTCACATATTAAATATGTTAACTTTGGAGAAAATAAGTCTGACTTTATTTTGTGATTGAAAATCAAAGACTAAAAGAGACCATAAGAAACTACCCTAAAATAGACACTATTTTTATTTATGCGTGGTAAAATCTTAGGTGATTTTTTCTTTAAAAAATTGTGTTCTTTCGAATACATTTTCAAATGTGCATTACATGATCATAATTATAGCCATGAAGTTAACTTCTGGTTTTAGAACAGAGGATCTTGAGCAATGTTAAGAAGTACTTTCCTGAGGGAAATGTGTTTCCATTTCTTCCGTTAATCCTACTTTACAGTTACAAAAAAATTCAACAAACATTTATTAAATCCCTTTTATGTACCAACAATTTTAAGATTTGATATACATGACTTCAGCCCCTGCCATGAAAAAAAAATTAGTTTTTTCTTTGTAAAAAAAAAAAAAAAGCATCCTGTACAAATATTTTATTTGTTGACACTAAATTTGAGAAAATCTAAGGAAAGATTTGCTTAGCAAAATACAGCAGTTCTCTCCCCAGTTTTGGATACTTCTTTATAACTTCCCTTCTGTAAAGTTGAGAATTCAGCTGGCTGCCAGGATATCCATATAAGATAATTAACCTCTAATCCTTAACAAGTTACTTTTTAGCTTTATAAACTTCATACCGATAAATAACAATTTCACTATACTTAAAATGAATTTCACAAAATAAAAAAAACTTAGCACCGAAATAGGTCTTTTAATACTATGTAGTGTAAACTCACCACTTTACATACACTCATAATTGCTGGTCTTTATGAGACATTTACTATGTGAAAGATACTCTTAGTAAAATGTTTTTCATACATTAAATTTGTTAAATCTTCACAGTACTAGGTATTTCTTATTTTATAGGTAACAAAACTAAGAACTGAATTAACTCCAAGACTAGCAGAAGTGAGTGACTTAGCAAATAAATATATCCAGATAATAAGGGAGAAAATATATCACCTTGTTTCTCTTTTCCTAAAACAGACTCAGAAATTTAAGAATGGAAAGGATTTTAATTAGTCTGTCTTCTCATTTTTTTTTAAATGAAAATAGCTGAAGCATGGAGAGATAAATGCCTTCACTATTTTTTACATTACCTTTATAATAATGCAAATATTATTCCAATGAGTGATGGGTTGTTCACATATGACACAGAGATCCTGTCCCTGAGTCAATGTGTCTGTCTCCCAGCTGCTATGGATGCTGGAGAGGAAGTGCCCACATCTGCTCCCCTTCTCAAGAGGATTGCTTATGATGGATGGGAAACCTCACCAGAGAAATCTCATCCCACCACTGCTAATAGCTGACAGATTTGTAGGTTAGAAAAAGTGTCTGAAACTCTGCCCTTGTTGATCAAGAAAGGCTGGACTTCACCTGAGACCACATTTTCCTTAGAGCTTTGCCCTTTCCAGTCCTACTTCACTCTCTCCATTACAGCTTTTTCCTGCAAGATGCTTCCTCAAGGAACCACAAGCAATCTAATTTGTGCCTTGGGTTCTGTTTCTAAGGACCCGACCAAAGAGACATATAAGTGTATATGTAAATGGTTCATACACTGAAGAAAAGAACATATAATTCACAATTCAAAAATTTTTCTCACATAGTTAGGTGTAAGAATGTTAGGAATGAATTGGAGAGTATGTGGTTTATTTATTCAATGGAATATTATTCAGCTATGAGAAAGGACATCCTACTGTTTGCCACATGGATGGACCTTGAGCACATTATGTGAAATGAGATAAGTCAGAGAAAAGCAAGTATGCACAATATTATATGTGGAATCAAAAAAAAAAAGCCAAATTTGTAAAAACAGAAAGTAAAATGATGTTTGCTATGGAATGGGGATGAAGGACTAGGAGAGATAATGTTTAAGAGTACAAACTAACAAGTAGTAAATAAGACATTGAGTTTAATGCACAGACAGTGACTATAGACAGCAATATTGTATTATAATCATCAAAGTTGCTGAGACTAAAATTATTCTAACCACTGAAAATAAAGTACTATTTGTAATATATGCTAGTTATCACTACAATGGCAATCTCATTTTAATATATCAATATATGACATTAACATGTTGTACACCTTAAATTTATATAATATTTTATGTAAAATATATTTTAATTAAAAAAAAGAAGAATTCAGGGAATTAACCATAGGGGCTGAGGAAATAGAAGAAAAATACAAAGAAATTGGCACAGAAATTAAATTATCCTTTTCCTGGAAATACATGTCACTAACTTAAGTTATTAAAGAATAATTCAGTAAGATAACTCATACAAACATACTATTTTATTTATGAGGGGGATAATGGAATTAATGTTAATTCTAAAATGCACCTGAGTCTATGATCCTCAATTTCTTAGCGAGGATCCAGAGGACCAGAGATGATCGATCATTTTACTAAGGTCACCCTGATAATTTCTAATAGAACTGGGCCATGAACACTTAATTTCTGATTACACTGATTCTTTCTCATGACATATAAATAGAGAAAAGTATCTTATAAAGATTCCTGCATTAACAATTCAATCAAATGAAAAGCATTTATGTAATATTTTATGTGCTCAGCAAATACAAGACTTTGCAGAAAGAAACTAAAATGTTAATTCTGTTGAGCATATGTCAGGCATTGTTGTAAGAGTTTTTTTGTACCATATGCCTTTTAATCATCAAAGCAAACCTATGATATGAAAATCCACATTTTACAGAAGTGAAAACTGAAGCTCAGAGAGAATTTCCCAGACCTGGTAGTTTCCAAAGACTATGCTCATAACCAGTAAAATATAAATAGTTGGTAACTGAGAAGTAAAAGTCATAGAAATCTGAGTCATGACAGGTCAGCTATCAGGCAGAGATGCTATTTGCCTTTGCAGTAGCTAGTTTCTTCTGGGTGGTCAGCACAGAAGTGCCAAAAAGACAGCATTCAGTTGTTATTGTGTCAAAGATGAGAAGAGAGCCAGTTAGGGAAGGAAAGAAGCTGTACTTTATTTAATTCATAATATAGTCAATCTGGTTACAGCGTACTGGTCAGAACCCTAAAATAGAAGATTAATCTTAAAGAGTAAGAAAAAGCAACTTTCCCTAAACAGGATGTATTAATAGCAATTGTCACTGAGATACTCAACTACAAGTTCCATTAGAATAGTTAAAATTGATTAAACTATATACACAGAAGCAAATTATTTGACCCTTTGGCATAAACTTGAGTGTACAAATAAAAATAAGCTGGAAGATACCCATTGATAAAATTGGGAGGGAGGGATCATAAAAGACCAACAATGACCATGGTATATAGAGAAAAAGACAAACTAATCATAGGAGATGAGGGAGCAAAGGTAGTTGAGAACAACAGTTTTGGAAGATTAAGGTCAATCTGTCAGTACAACCTGTGATGGTATTTTGTAACCCTAAGGGGCCACTTATATATAATAAAAATATATATAATATTGTTAAGCTTAATAAGGCTGTTAATATTTGACAAGCAAAATACCTTATATGTCATGGTGCACATAATGATCATTTAGTTAAAACATTTAGTGGATATACAATTAGAGAATTATTTACTAAGTGGTAATAATGAGTCAAAAAATATGTTTTCTTCTTTTATACACTTTTCTATCCACTTCTCTTGTGGTAATTTCTCATAGAACTACTTGGTCATACCATCTCTCATAAAATTCAAGTGCAATCCCATAGCTTACAAGTGTAAGAGACAGATTTTTCCAGAAACAAAGGAAAAGAAGTGTATAAAATAGGAGGGAACTAACACTTTAGAAATTCTTACTATACGCTAGGCAACTTCACATATTACACTCATTTTATCGCAATTAAATAAAATAATAGCATTACCATCTATAGATGTACGAACTCGTGGACTGAAAAATAATTTCCCGATACTCTTTGGTACAGAAATTTAATTTGTGCCCATCATATCATGAATCCCATGAATCCCAGGCTCTTAAGAGTATTATATCATTAAATAGAGAGTAGCATGAGCTCTGGGCGTTTCTGGATCTGCTCTTGCCCATGAAACACATTCTCCCATAGAAAAAATGGTTGCATAGATGGTGATTCTAAGCTGATTTTATGCTAGTGGTTAATTCAGCGTATTGAGAAGTCACATATCACATATCATGGGGTAAAATACATTTTAGGGACTAACTGGAGACATGGCAGCTGAATGGTTAGCACTCTCTTTAAAATTTTATGGTAAAACCTATACTGAGTTTTAAACTATCATAAAGAACATTCAGAGCAATATTCAACTCTTTAACTTATTAATTAACTATCATTAAATGATATTCTGTTGATATCATATCACAGACACTGGTCTGTTTTAGCAAGTTTTTGTCCTAGTAATTATTTGAATTGTGTACCCCATAGTGCAATATATATGCTAACATGAATACCCAGAAATGCCTGCTAGTGCTATGTATGTCCTAAATGTGATTTATTAATTTATAACCCTTCATTTATACAAATTCAGTATTTAAAATCATTACTTTTTAGAGGTAAAGAGAACTTGATATTAGTAGTCCTCTCCCTTTAATTTAATTTATTTTATTTTATTTATTTTTTATGTTTAGCAAGGGTTTCTAAAATTAATTTATTTTTTATGGTGACATTGGTTAATGAAATTCAATAAATTTCAGCTGTACATTTTAACAGTAAGACATATATATATATATTTACATTGTGTGTTCACCTCCCGTAGTTAGATTTCTTTCTTGCACCACATTTTTGACCCTTTTTACCCCATTTACGTCTGCCCTCCCCCTCTCACTACCCTCTGGTAACCACTAGTCTATTGTCCACGTCTATGAGGGTTTATATCCCACAAAGTGATATCATGTAATTTTCAACTTTTTCTGGCTGGCTATTTCACTTAGCATAATTATCTCGAGTTCCATCCATTTTGTTGCAAATGGCAGTATTTCATCTCTTCTTATGTCTGTCTCACCCCCCTTTATTTTTGAGGTATGAAAACAAGCCCGCAAGGATTACATAAAGCCTTCTATAGATGAACAAAATTAAATGATGATGATTTACTATGTAATGTACATCAATGTTATGCTGAATTCCATACAACTAGAAAATAAATTTTAATACTGGGATAATTTAAAACTTATAAATACAACCAAGTTATAGGGTCTTTTGCCATTACAGTTCAAAAGGCACAATGACCTTACATTTACAAAGATAAAGTATGAAATTATTCTCAAAAACAATAAGGTCCAACAGTTTGCTAATGAATATTTTAGATCGCTGTAAGAAAATATTTTATTCTCTACAGTTCATGAAAATGATAAGCTTAGCTTCATTCATACAGAAATAATCTTGAAAACACAAATGTTGTAATGAGAATAATTTGGTTACAGCATTCATCTATGATTAAAACACTTAATAAAATGGGTATAAAAAATATCTAAACATGATAAAGGCCATATAGAACAAACCCTCAGCTAATATCACACCTCATTGTGAGAAACTAAAAACCTTCCCTCCAGGATCAGAAACAAGACAAGGCTGTTTGCTATCACCACTCTTATTCAATGTAGTGTTGGAAGTCCTAGCTAGAACAATTGGGCAAGAGAAAGAAATAAAAGGCATCCAAATTGGGAAAGAAGTCAAATTGTCACTTTTTTCAGATGACATGACTCTGTATAGAAGACCCTAAAGACTCCATTAAAAACTATTAGAAATAATAAACACAGTACAATTTTAGAGTACAAAATCAACATGCAAAAATCCATAGCATTCCTATACACTAACAATAAATTTTCAGAAAAAAATGAAAAATAAATTTATTTTGAAATTGCAACAAAAAGAATAAACTACCTAGGAATAAACTTCATGAAGCATGTGAAGGACCTATACACTGAAAACTATGAGACATTATTAAAAGAAATTGAAGGAGACCCAAAGAAATGAAAAGATATTTTGTGTTCATGGATTGGAAGAATCCACATAGTTAAAATAACTTATTATCCAATGCAATATACAGATTTAATGCAATCCCCATCAAAATCCAAGTGGCATTTTTTAAAGAAATGCAACCAAAAAAATCATCAGATTTTCACGGAAGTGAAAAAGACCCTACACAGCCAAAGCAATCCTGAGGAAAAAGAACAAAGCCAGAGCTATCACTCTGCCTGACTTCTAATTATATTACAAAGTGATGATAATCAAAACAGCATGATATTGGCAGAAAAATAGACACACAGACCAATGAAACAGAATGGAGTTCAGACATAAACTCCCATGTATATGGACAAATAATTTTTGACAAAGGAGCCAAAAACTTATAATGGAAAAAGGTAAGCCTCTTCAATAAATGGTGCTGGGAAAACTGAAAAGCTACATACAAAAGAATAGACTAGACTGCTATCTGTCACCATATAACAAAATTAACTCAAAATGGATCAAAGACCTAAATATAAAACCTGGAACAATAAATCGCATAGAAAAAACATAGATACTAAACTCATGGACCTTGAACTTAGGGAGGATTTTATGAATTTGACCTCAAAGCCAAAGACAGTAAAAGCAAAAATAAATGAATGTAAAAGCAAATGAATGTAAATGAAAATAAATGACAGTAAAAGCAAAATAAACTATTAACAAGACATAGAGGCTACCAGCTAAATGTGAGAAGATATTTGCAAACAATGCCTCTGATAAAGGGCTAATATCCAAAATATACAAAAAACTCATACAACTCAACAACAACAACAAAAATCTAATTAAAAAATGGGCAGAGGACCTGAACAGACACTTCTCCCAAGAAGACATACAAATGGCCAATAAACATATGAAAAGATGCTCAACTTCACAAGCTATTAGGGAAATGCAAATCAAAACCACAATGAGATACTATCTCACACCTGTTAGAATAGCTATACTCAACAGAGTAAGTAATAACAAATGTTGGAGAGGATGTGGAGAAAAAGTCAATAAAAAGTCAATCTACCCAGGCAGCTACATTTACATAAATAATTTAAATATAATATATGTTGTGTATATTTTTACATGGAAGCAATTTCTACACAGAATTTTATATTTGCCCTTGGCAAATAAGAAATGATTCTGGATAAATAAATAGTAAAAGACCATACACTGCTCTTTGGACTGCAAATTGGTAGTCTCTATGGAAAACAATATAGAGTTTCCACAAAAATCAAGAATAGAATTACCTTATGACCCAGCAATCCTTCTTCCAGGTATCTACTCTCAAGTTGAAAAGTATTAATTCATAAAAATATATGCAGCCCGATGTTCATAGCAGCATTATTCATGGTGTCCAAGACATGGAAACAACCGAAATGTCCTTCAATAGATGATTGGATAAAGTTGTACATATATACAATGGAATATTACTCAGCCATAAGAAAAGATGAAATACAGCCATTTGTAACACATGAATAGATTATAAGATTATCATGCTAAGCGAAACAAATCAGACTGAAAAACATTGATAACCATACGATTTCACTCATATGTGCGATATAAAACTGAAAGCAACAAACGAACAAGACAAACAGAGACTCATGGACAGGGATAACAGTTTAGTGGTTATCAGAGGGAAGTGGGAGAAAGGGAAGTAGATAAGGGTAAAGGGAGTCAAATATATGGTGATGGAAGGTAATTTGACTTTGGGTGGTGAACACACAACGCAATATACATATGATGTATTATCAAATTATACATTTGAAATCTATTTAATTTTATTAACCAGTGTCACCCAATAAACTTAATTTAAAAAAAGAAAAAGGTTAATTTGGTTAAGAATTGTCAAAGTATTGATTGGCTAAGGTGTGGATACATAGTAACAGTATATGAGCTCCAAAGAGTAAATGTACAATAGCTAAATTTGAATTAGCAATTTATTTTTAAAAGCCATGAGGAGAATAACAATGTACAGCCAAACCTGCAGTTAAACAACCAGCTATGAAATTTGAAACTGTTGGTATGACAAATCCTGTTTCAGGCCTTGTTGACTTAGATTTACTTGCACAACAGTATTTGCCAAAGACAGGAAACAGGTGTAATGTATATATACCTCTCTAGCCTTCTCTCCTCACACTCCTTCTTCCTACAGGTAAAGCAGATACTTTACCTTGCTCTGAGAACCAACAGTAAGTGATAACTCCTTTATTTTAAGGTGAACATTTTATTATACCAATATACTTATTCCTTGTCAGTGGTAAAACGATACACAGTAAATGAATCTATGATTTTCAGAAGTCTATTGATAACTTTTATTGCAAGTAGTTATCTTAAGTTATTATTCTCTCCTTAAGCTAAGAAAATAATGTATGCTCTATTATTCCCAAAGCATTATCAAGTTTAATATTTAAATCAATTTCTTACCTTTTATTCTTAAATAAGCAATATAGTTCATTTCCATGTCTATGACTTTTGATCATTATATCAAAACTTCCTTTAATAGAAAAATGAAAACTATGCTTATATGTATGTGTATTTTCATATATTAATATCTTTACTAATATTCACATATTGGATATGTGTTAACACCGACGTTATCAAAATAAGAATGGGAAGCTATTACTAATAGTTTTAAATTAATCAAAACAAAATTATGGTATTGACCTTGAGATAAAAAATATTCTATTAAAGAGTACCAATATAATATAAAATATTCCCCATGAAATGCAGTCAAATCAGAGAGAGAAAGAGAGAGACTTTTAGAAGGTTTTCAATAAAAAGTCAATCTACCCAGGCAGCTACATTTACATAAATAATTTAAATATAATATGTTGTGTATATTTTTACATGGAAGCAATTTCTACACAGAATTTTACATTTGCCCTTGGCAAATAAGAAATGATTCTGGATAAATAAATAGTAAAAGACCATAGAGCTACCTAACAACGACATGTAAGTAGTTATTTATTTACCTCGTAGAGGAAAGGTTTTACTTTCAGAATATTTTATTAATGCTATTCTTCTCAGTGGTTGAACGTCAGCCAGGGAGTTTAGAGAAGCTTTATACTATTGTCAGAAAAATCTGGTGTTGCCTCTTCTCCTAGTTAAAGCTAAGCCAACATCTATCTGCCTGTATGACTAACTCTCTGGAGGAGAATCAAAGGAAATTAAACTGATGACAAGTTTCAAGCCCGGCAGCTACTCTATAATGATGTGTTGTAAGGTCAACTGGGGCCTCTGAATTGAGCACAGATTTGTAAGAAGAGATAAACTGAGAGGAACGTGTCAGAAATCTCAAGTAGTGTTGAAATCAAATACTGCTAAGAAATCAAGTAAAGAGAAGGTAGTTCATCCTTGGAAAGAAAATAATTGTTTTTGAAGAATTGTAAAAGCAATTATCATTACAGATGTCCAATACGATGAAGTCTAGAACATTTCCAAACTTTGTAGAGTGTCTAGGCTGCTTTCTGTCTCAGAGACAAGTGGTAAGATGAAAGAAAGTGATCAGAATGGACATTAAATATTATAATTAGAGTTTGAAAATATTGGATTAGATACTTCTCTGCGCCGTGATTAATATATAAATGCGCTATACCTATAATGCACACATTTCACCCCAGTGTCTTAACGCATGTAATGGCATCTTTTAGGTCTGAATAATTGTTTAAAACATTTCCTCTCCCTCCTTTCAGAAGTGAAGACTTTGAGACCAAGCAGTGTGGGCTTATACCCAGCTCTCCTGCTTGCAAGTTTATGACAACTCATTACTAAATCCATGATCCTGAGACTGCCCAGCTGTAAACTGGGATATTGAATATCATCTACTCCCTAGATTGTTATGAGTTTTAAATAAGCCAAAAGTGATACAGTTGCTTCATACAAAACACCGTATCACCATATAATGGCATTGTTATGCGTGGTTCACCTAGATGAAAAGGGTATGGCCCTGAAAACGTGCATGTAAATTATTTTCTCTATTGATAAATTTAATCCTTCTACACTCACATTTATAGGTGATGCTTAAAAAGGACTTGGTTTTATTTTTCTCTGTATCGTGAGCTAATTTCCCTAACACAATATGCTAGACAATCTGTTCTTCCTCTAATGCTTTTTTATTGCGACCTTGTCGTCTAGTCTGTCTTAAATTTCCTATTCACCTCCCTTGGTTCATTTGTCTGTTCTTACAATTATATCGAATTTTTATAAACATAAATTTGAAGTATAAATAACTAAAATGAAAAGATATCAAATTAATTCTTCTCATAAAAGCTTTATTTAATTATCCATGTGCCCATCAGATATTGATTAAATTTTAAAGAATTTTTATATTAGTTTAATTTGAATTGATAGCTATATTATATTAACACATACCATTTAAGAGCATGAAAATCTCTCAATTTAAACAGATCTCCTTTTATGTTTTTTACTAGAGTTCTAAAGTTTTCTCTGAAAAAGATTTTTTTTATTCTTGGTTACTTCGTAAACTTTATAGTTTTGTTACTATTATGAGTGGCACCTTTTTAAAAATCTTTTCTAGTTGAATTTTGCTGATATATGGCAATAGTATTTTTGTAGGTTGATATTACATCTAGCAAACTTGTTGATTATAGTATGTTCACTAGATAGATGACCATATCATTGAAAATAATAATGATTTTACCTCTTCCAAGACTAATTAATTATTTTCTTATTTATTTTATTATTACTATTTATTATTTTCTTGTCTGATGGCTTCAATCAGGACCGCTTCACTAATAGTGACATTTGTCATTTTTTTCTTATCAATATAAAATGGAATGCACCTAGTTTCTCCAGTAACTATAATATTTGCTATAGTTATTTAGTATATTGCCATTATCAAATTAATGATCTACCTTATTCTCCTCTGTTCTTTTTTTAGCTGTAACCAGGGATTAAATTTAGTGAAATATTTTTTGCCACTTTTTTTTAGTCAAGTCATGTGATGAATCTGACCAATGAATTTTCTAATATTGAAGTATACTTGCAGTCCTGATACAAACTTTACTTACTTAATCATGATATTTTGAAATTGGTAAGTTGATGTGTTGTTAAGATTTTCACATTTCATTTATAAAATGGGCGTTTATGTTATGTACTATTATCCTCATCTGTTTTAGGAATCAATCCCAGGATCATTTCCATTTTCTGACACTCCTAAGGTTACATTTTAGAAAGAAACACCTTTGGGAGGAAGTAGCCATGTAATTTATACTTATATGACCCTTGGGGGTAGAAAGAAATAGAGATATAACTGTAACAGTAATGCAGAATAGTCCACATATCTTTACTTTCATTAGTTCTTCACACTTAATGAAGGTTTTTATGTTTCCTTGATGCTGTCTTAAACACGTATAGAACCAGAACAAAAGCCCCTTCTATAGCTACAGAATTTTACAATAAAGGGGACACAATGATTGTCTTGAAGCAAAAGCAGGAACTAAAAGTCGTTACTGTCACTGCATGGTCAGACCAGGCCCTGCCTTGGGATGCCGCACCTTCCTCTACTTAATACTTGCCACACAGACACACATCCATACACACATATTAGAGGTCATGAGAGACTTAATTCTCATCAGATTGTCTCACTATCTTTAGATACTTTCCTGGAAGCCATATTTCCATTTCGCTTCTTTCATTTCTTCAGAGTTCATGTTAGGGTGATAATCAGAAGCCTGCCTCTTTTGACATCCTGACCGGAATAGAAGACTAAAAGCTTACTTTTTAATTGGACTCTTTTATCAATTCTTTTATTAGCAAGTAAGCAAAATTCTCCCTAGTTTATAATTTGAAAATCCTTATCTCACAAAATAAACTTTTAAGGCAAGGTATGCCTGTATAATTTTTGTAACTATATGTTTTTCATCCCTTAACGAGCAGTGATATTATGTCTTAGAGAAAATAATTTATTTTATTTTTCAAATGAGTACTTCAAATGCAGTGGCGGTCCTAACATCAAGGTGAAGAAGGAGCACTATATTACAGTTCAGTTGTAGCATATATATTTATGCTTTGGGAAAGACACAATTTGCTGTGCTGTCATTAGATAGTAGTATACCATCAATACCTGAAATGGTAAACCTTTGAAATCCCTGGATTTGGCTTTTCTCTACTCACACTTATGAGAAATTACTAATCTCTTTGAAAAAGGGGAATTACAAATAGCAGAGTAGACAAGCATATAAAAGGAGAAAGTTGGTGAATTACACATAACAAAATAACATTTTTAAGGGAAATTATTTCAAAAGAATCTCAAGTTTGTCCCTAGGTAATTAAGCAGAGGAAATGTGTAACTACACACATTTGGAAATTGTCTACATGCAAGTGGAAGACAGGAAGAGGAAATTATTTTACCTAATTCCTTCTAATGCTTTCTATATAACTCTATTCAATAAAATTAAAATAAACTGTATCCTATCAGCACCTACTATTTAGGGTGGCCCCTGGGGAAGAAGAGTGGAGTGGAGCTAAATGCTTTTCTCTTCCAACTTACAGTAGATCTTAATCATATTTACCTCAGTTGTAATATTTACTTCCAGAGCTCTGCTATGCTAGATTCTTCCTCATCCTTCTTCAAAAGAATCAAAATTAATCAGGTCAAGAGAAAATAAAACTTTACCCTCCAGTTTTGTACATATAGAAATGTCCAAATAACTCACAACCTGGATATTTAAATAATGGGTTCCCCTAATGATAAGACTCTGAGGGTGGGTGGGAATCATGTTTTGTTCACTTGATCACATTTAACAATATTTAGCATGTTATCCTAGATGGAGTATGTAAAACTTGACAAGTCTGTCAAAGGAAAAATCAGGTATTCTACCTAATTGTCATTAACTTGAGAGAGAGAGAGAGAAAAAAAGGATCTGTTTTACTCTGTGGCTCTCAAATCTCCAGGAGGCACTCTTGAGGCCATTGCCAGAGGGATGGGCATTCTAGCTGAAGAGAGTGTCCTCTGGAGACTCTGAAAGTTTCTATAGTTCCACCACTGAGCAAGTATATGGTGAACCGTCTTTAGCCATCAGGCATTTAAAAGAATGTGGAGACAGTAGTCTGTCTTTTCCAAACTCACAATCTAATTATGGAAAAAAGTCAAATATACATGAAGAAATTGAGAGAAATTATATCCTGTATATAATCAGAAAAATTGAATATAATAAAAAGTTTACTGGGTGGGTTTTAAACACTTCTATCCAGGAATAAGATCAATGTTTTTGGAGTTAGCCTGTGAATTTCTTTAAAGAAAGGGAGACTGAAATATTCTTGAAGGATGTGATTAGAATCAAGGTTTGAGAATTAACATGATCAGAGGCATAAAAGCATATGATTAAAGGATAATGAAAGTATAAAAAGACCATCCCGATTAGAGTTATGGAATAAAGACTATCTAATGAATGATGTCACAATTTGTGTTCCCCAAGCAATGATAAGAAAATCTGAGACACAGGAAGCTTATTAAGGAATGCACCTGGTATCAATTCCTTTGGAAAGGAGGAGAAGAAAGAAAGATTAGGCAAAGGTAGAAATTAAGCTGTGATATAGTTTCATTGGAGGCTTCAGCCAATCAACTACTTCAAAGTAGTTCTGGAGCTGGGAAGATGTTTCAGGGATGTTTCTAGTTGAAGTGAAGAGGTCAGGCCTTTATACTCCATATCTGACAGACATCAAATGAGGCTGTCATTTGAAGGGAGCATGACCTTGGGCCAGGTGGCTGTCTTCAGCAGAGGCAATCCCTGAAGGTTCTGGGAGCTGAGAGATTTCTGCTGGAGGAGCAAGCATCCCAAATGATAATAACAATAGTAAGATTAATGCTAGGACTTGTATGTATATGGTGGTTGTTTTATGTTATCAAATTTCTTTAACATTATTGATCACCTTAAATCTCACAAAACCTATGAAGTGACCCTATGTCACCATATTTTAATTTGAAAGATGTAAATTTTCAATTTCATGTAGTTAAAGATGAGCTGGGTAAAAGAGTACCAATAACATCAAGAAAAAACCCACGCTTCTTAACACTTACATTGCTCTCTTTCTTTTATCATGATATAGGTGCCAAAGTTTATGTTTGTTCAATAGGGGATCAGGTATCTCTGAGAAATAAAAATGACTCCTTTCGACATTAAATTTATGTATTTGCTTTATACAGAAATAAGTTTATTTTTTCTTTCCATGTTTTTCCTTTTCTGTCTTCAAATTTTCATTCTGTTCTTTTACCTCTTCCTCTGTTTCACCTAAAAACTATAATATAAACAAAATCAACCTTTCCTATTGCTATAAGTGAAATTTTAATTGTATAGAACATGTAGAAACATCTGTATAAGTTATATTCATTATAGAACCCTTATAGGAACATGCTATCAACTTTGGGATTACCATTCCAACTCCCTCCCTTCTCATCCTAGTTGTTAAATGGATAAAACACGTTATTAAACAGTCAACAAAGCTACCCATTATTTCAAGAAATTTACATAAATAGAGATTATCATTGTGGCATATGCTTTCAACTCAAGATGGACAGCCTAAGAAAATATATTTGAATTCACAAATCTTAGGACTTTTATTTTATATTTGAAGGACAACAAAAAAGGTTTGACTTAACTGTTAATAATGTGCATTGATTTTTTCTGACTTTCTCAAACACGTTCAGTAATTCGCCAGCTATTTACCAGTCACAAAAAAGATTTATAGCATTGTGTTATTTTTGTCAAGGCAAAAAATTCATTAAATGCTTTCACTCTACCCAAAACCCCATGTCTCCAAAAATTATAGTACATTGAGGTTAAAAGAAAACTTGAGTTTTGCCCCAGTTATACACTAACAGTGAGACGGTCAGGAGATCACTATCTCCATGCCTCTGTTTTCCATTTACTTGAACATCGTAATGCCTAACCTACTAGCTATACCTGTTTGCAAAAAAGTGACTAAAGTAACATGTTTGACAAAATCGGAAGCACTTTTCTAAGAGTTAATAATTCTCTTGGAATAAATGTCTCTATTTTTTCTAATTACTATCATTATAGTAACATAGATTTATACAAAATACAGAAAAGAATGTTTAACACATGAAGATAAACTCATTCTCTTGTATTTCTGTTAACCTCATTTGTTCTTTGCTTGGCTTTTTGTCAGAGCACTCGTTTTGTGGGAGAAGAGGATAAGGTCCTTTTTCTGTTACTATCCTCCAGGAGAATTATAATGTACATATTTTCCAGATCTCCTTACACATCAAGATGATTAATACCACTATGTAATAAAATTTTTATTACCTTATCCTAAATTGGCCCCAAATACCTATGTCATGGAGTTTTTGTCATAAAACCATGAGAAAAGCAGAGCTGCATTGACATACATTTGCTGGATAGTAGTTGGAGGTAACCTGCAAGCTCAGTGCCTTGCTCACACACGCACACTGGAATGCAGATATGTAGCTCCAGAAGATTTCAAATTACTACATGTTATGGAGAGTAGAGCACATTGAAAATATCCTAACCCTAAAATATTAAACACAAGAATGTGTAAGCCTGCTTGGGCTACCACAACAAAGATTAGGTGGCCTAAACAACAGAAATGTATTTTCTCACAGGTCTGAAGGTTAGAAGTCTGAGACCAAAGTGCCAGTATGGTCAGTCTCTGGTGAAATTTCTCTTCGCAGTTTGCAAACAACCCCCTTTCACTGTGTTCCCACATAGTCTCTTCCCTGTGTGTGGTAAAGGGGTGGAATCTCTGGTATCTCTCCTTATATAAGCACTAACCTTATTGGATCAAGGCCCATCTTTATGGCCTCGTTCAACCTTAATTAATTCCTTAGAGGCCCAAATACAAATACACCACACTGGTGATTAGGGTTTCAACATATGAATTTGTGGAGGGTACAAACTTTCAGTCATAACAAAAGGTTAACAATTTCCCATATACTATATGGTATTCTCTTTTTTTTCTTTTAAACTTAACTTTGACACAGAAGCATTTTCCTTGTTACAAAACCATCATAAACATAATTTTATGTCTAATATTCTCTAATAAGGGAATGAATGCATTCTAATTTATTTAGACATTTTATCTCTCTGTTAATTGAGCATTAATAAATTATAATGTTTACCCTATTAATATTGTGATAAAATGTATGCCTAAAGTTTGTCGGGATATATTATTCCTTCAGGATTCCAAAAAGTTGAATTAATGAAGCAAAACATATGAACCTATTAAGGGTGAATATAAACTGGATTAGTAATCCCTTAAAAGTGATTTTTTTGTTTTTGGATCAAAGAGTATTACCTTTTTATGAAATTTGAAGCATTGTAATAAAAAGAAAGATTTGAATGAAAATGAAGATGATACTGGCTGCAAGTGCAAAACGAAGAGAGTGGCTGAAAGTGTTAAAAACAAACAAACCAACAAACAAAAAACACTAACTTCTTAGTAGATTTGCCTAGGGTTCTATGAATGGCAAGTACATAAGCCAGAGGCCTGGCCAGAAAGAAATGGTATATGCTAACTGGTAAATTAAAGAAATGTTAATTAGTGGATATTTGTAAAAGTAAATAGGGTTTAAGGAAATTATCAAGGCCTAGTACAGTAGTACCCTAGTAGCAGTAACGGTCTATTACTACTCCTAAATGGTCAGGGTAAGGAAGCTACTCCCAAAATTTGAAAAGAGGAGCTACATAGACAAGACTATGGAACTAAGGTGGAATTGGGTAGTGTAACCTTAACGTTTATAGATGTATTACTTCAAGAGCTCCGGGCAAGTACATCTGTTTGTTCTTCATCATCTACCTGGGAGTCTTGCTTCTGAGGTTGAATCCATTATCACTCTACTGGCACCCTGAAACAAATCTGCTTTTGTTATGTTACTGATGAATTTGAGATATCTGAGATCATTACATTGTTTTATTTTGTTTTTTTCCCCTGTATTTAGAAGTCCAGACACTAAACATTCTAATGCTGGTCTTTGTCCCTTTGTTTTGTTTTCCCAGCGATGGCATTATTCCCGGTGTTGCTGTTTCTGGTTCCTGTGCTGCTTCCATTCTTTCCTGCAAATGGAAAGGTAGGGTTGAGGTTGAAAATCTTTTCAGAACGATTTGATCAATCTTGTGTCACATCAAACTACTAGATCAATTTTCGAAAGTAAAAAGTACCAGAGTGTCTAGTACATCGCAAAGAACTCATTGATTACTCAAGGTACTTTACACGATTAAATCTAAGGCTGTTGACCCACCGGTATGGTAACCTCTAGCCACCTGAAGATACTGACCGCTGGAAATGTGGACAGTCAGAATTGACTTCTGCGTAAAGGTAATACACAACAGACTTAGAAGACTTAAAAAGAAATAAAATATCTCAATAATTTTAATATGAATTGCATGATGAAAACATATATTTTGAATACGTTAAATAAAAATATTTCAATATTAATTTAATCTGTTTATCTTTTTAAAGTGGCCACCAAAAAATTAAAATTATGTATTATGCTTTATTTATTTTTTTATTGACACTATTCATATATCAATTTAAAAGCTATCAAAACTTCTTCTATCCCAAGATCTTTTCTTTTTTCTTTTTTTCAAGATATTCTCTGATTTCCTTTTACTTAATCCATTTCAATGTGATCCCTCCACAAAATTAACAATATATAATCTCAAATTAGCAAAACTTCTTCACTTATATCACCACATTTAATTTTCATAGTTACTGGGTGAGGATAATCGCATCTATATTTTTAATGTATAAAAAGAAAATTCACTAAAGTATTAAATATTTGATTTTTTCATAATTTTTACAATTATTGTGTATAAGATAAGATGCTGTTATTGTTTGTGATATGCTCCTTCACATTAATAATCCCCAAATAGAATGAATTGTTCTCTTTCAATTGGCTTGTAGGTACCCATAGAAAGTGTCTCTCTTCATATCAGAAAATCTCTGAATGTAAGGAGCTATTAGTTCTCACACTCTTCTTTAGCTTTGCGCATACAAGATTAACTAGGACTTCCCAGACCAGAGAATTCTGACACAAGGGCAAACATCATTTAACATTTGTAAATAAAGTTATTATGTTGCCACAATCAGATTTTTAATCTGAAGATGATTTTTTCATCGCTAAGGGCTTCATTCCAGAAATTTGTCGTCTTCCCATTTTCTTCCCTAAATATTTCCTTTTGTGGCCCTTCCCAATCCCCTGTCACTTCTTTGGTCCATCTCCTGTTTTCATTTATAAAATTAGTAAAAAGAGATGTAATTTTAAAAAAAGAGAGAGATCATTTGCCTCTTGGACCACTAAATTTTTGCTGAGAAAATGTTTTACATACCCTCTTCCCAGTGTGGTTTTCTGTAACTTCTTTCTCAAGATGCCTGGAAAACACTATTCATCTCTCAAAATCCCAATCCAGACCACCTATTTTTGATGGTCTAACCCCAATCAAGAAGGGTCAATCCATCCTTTCCCTATATCTAGTAGATGCTACCTATCATTTTATGTATCATGTGGTATTATAATTATTTATATCATATTGCTTATCAAATATAAACTCTTTAAGGATAGATAGATGCCATATCGTATACATTTTATTTTCAATACTCTATATTCAACATTTTTCACCTGTCACCTAATAAAATCTTTATTGATACTTATTTTATAAAGCAAACAAAGCCATGTCTTCATCAGTAGAATTTTTATCTACAAGGCAAGACAGGGTAAGAAGCAGGAAATAAGTACTTCTCCTGTCTCAGGGACCAAATTTTGAGCTGCTTTGAAATGAAACTATTTTAAGCAGGTGTTCAAGGGTTAATAGAACATATCCAGGGTTATTATTTTATGCTTTGATGTAATACAGAGATCGGCCACCGCTAATATAATAACCCATTCCATTCTTTCTCACTTAGGAATCAGTAGCTCAGCAAGCGCCAGATCTGTGGGTACCATAATATTCATTCTTGGTCCCTGTCCTTAAGAACATGTAAGCAAGTAGGAGAAATAGACTCATAAGTAGACAGTGCCAATAGAATGTGGTCAGACCTATGTTTGCAGTATTTGGAGAGCTTCAGGAGAACTCAGTATTGCAGAAAAGAAAGAATAACTGTCCCCAGACATCAGGGAAAATCTATAAGGGGCCCTGTCTTTCACACTTACTCTTCAAAATCTTGTTCATGTTCATATAACATCACACTCTTGTGTAAATTTAGGTCATCAAATTGTATAAATTTTATGCAACAATTCACACACTGTACTCTACCTCCAGGCTTAACCTCACCCCCCCCCCATATACATATACAAAGATAAACCAAAAATATATTTGATTTCATTTTTTAAATTTTATTACATTTATTGGGGTGACATTGGTTAATAAAAGTATATAGGTTTTAAGTGTACAATTCTATAACACACTGTTTGTGTATTGCATTATGTATTCACCACCCAAAGTCAAATCTCCTTTTATCACCATCTATTTTACCCACTTTACCCTTTTCTACACACCCCACCCTCTTTTCCTCTGGTAACCACTGTACTATTGTCTGTGTCTATGAATTTTTGTTTGTCTTGTTTGTTTGCTACTTTCAATTTTAGATACCGTATATGAGTGAAATCATATGGTTCTTGACTTTTATCCATCTGACTTATTTTGCTTAGCATGATAATCTCAAGATCCATTCATGTTGCCACAAATAGCAGTATTCCATCTTTTCTTATAGCTGAGTAGTATTCCATTGTATATATGGTCCTTGTCTATATCCAATCACCTGTTGAAGAACACTTTAGTTGTTTCCATGTCTTGGATACTGTGAATAATGATGAGCATCTGATTTAATACTTTAAATATGTTTCTGTTACTAAAAGAAACAAAGTCAGCAATAACCCATTAACTGGATGGATTTGCTCCTTCTAAATTGACTTGGGGATTTGTTTAATGTTGTAAAACTGTCTCTTGAGCAACTCCATAAAATCTGCTGCATAATAGGTAGAATCTTTTGTTAACATTGAATGCACTTGGACTGGTCCTAAACATTTTTTCTCTAACTACAGACACTATGTCAGGTCGAAGTTTCTCTTAAAGTCAGAATGAATCACCTGCCCCTACTCTTACCACTTCCTTACTGCAGCCTGATTATGAATGAGAATGTCTTAATGGTTTCTGTCTTGTAACTTGCCATTATTTTATCACACATATATCTAGAAAAATCACATTAAGACTAGAAATTGCTATTTGTGGCCTCAGAGGTGTTGCTAATTATCATGCCATAAATTATATTTCACTCTCAAGATTTAACTCTGTTTCTTTCCTATTTAAAAGTCATAACTTTGGCTCAGATTTATTGGCAATATTTAACGATTAACACTGGCTTGAACTGAACACTTTTTAAATAGTCTTCGCTCTCTTGAATTAACTTATTCTCTCATGTGCATTTTTCAAAACTTAAAAAAAATAATTCTAATTTGGCTTTCCTTTAGGTTCCAAAGTTTGATGCTTTGTCAACCTCTCGAAAAGAAGTCCAAAGAGAGATTGTAAATAAACACAATGACCTAAGGAGGGCAGTCTCTCCATCTGCCAGTAACATGCTGAAGATGGTAAGAAGCAGTAACAAGAAAAGTGGCTTGAGTTAGCTATGATAAGATCAAGCACTTAGTAAACAAGATCTCTTAAGAACTTTGTGACTTAGGAAGTTCTATTTTTGTTTTTTTAACTTGAGCTTTATTACCAACAAGGCAGAAATATATTTTTTTATTACATATACTATTTTGCTTATAAATGGTATGTTCCCCTACTATAATATGTTCTATTTACTAGAATAGTATAATCTGTCAGGATCTTCCTGCCCTGGCCCCGAGGTTAGTGTGTGCCCTCTGACTCTGATAAATTGGCTTTTAAACACTTTCTACTGGCATTTTCTGTTAATCTTTTGAATAAAATTTTGAATAAATTCTCTGGTTGTATGCAGCTCTCCTGTCCAGTCCCTCTCCATAGAGTCAGACCTACAATATCATCATCAATATAATCTTCATCATTAATGTCCACTCCATCTAAGTCCACCTGATACCCTAGATCTTTTCTAAGAAACATGTTGTTAGTAGGGGAAATTTAAGTTTTTGATGACTTGAAGCTTAAAGGAACCCTCTTTAAGGAAGAGAATACAAAACTATCTTACCACTTCAATTTTTACAAAATAAAATTTTAAAAAATGGCCAGACATATTCTGAGGTCCCCTAGCACAACTTTGGAAGGGCCCGTGCAAGTGAGGGGCCCAAAACTTAAATTTCATTGGCTTCATGGGGTAGAGCAGGGATTCTTAATTTCACTTTATAATGGTATATATTTATCAAGTTTACAGGGCTATTTAAGTTGTGGAGGCAGAATTAAAACCAAATATTTGACATCCAATAATGGCCATTATTTTTCCACTCACTTTTCAAATCTAGGATCAAGGAGGCTCTTTCCTTTTGGGATCAAGGACATTTAGGGTAAAATAACCCACTTTTTCTGGACCCAGTACTGAAGACCACGTCTCCCAAATGTATTCAGTAGGGAAAAAACAAAAAAAAAGGAACTAGGAACCAAGTATGCCAACTCAGTACTACAGGAGAAATAATCTCAATTCATCTACACGTTTATCAATAATTATAGTAGTACCACTACATGCTATCATAAATAGACTATTAACTATCTTATATTTTTTAATTACTTGGGGTAACCATACTATCTATATTTCTTTGTGGAGTAGAAATAAGTTCTTCAAAAAATGTATCTTTAATTATAATTCATTATATATTATATACATATACAGAAATTTTATAATGATGTGAATGAACCTGCCAATCTCATTATTATGCTCCTTTGTGGTTCGAGTCACTAAATGCATATATTTTTTTTCTCTCCTTGTTTTAGAAAATGGGACAGCAAGGCAGCAGAAAATGCCCAAAAGTGGGCAAACAAGTGCCTTTTAAGACATAGTGACCGAAAGGATCGAGCAATTGGTATGTAAATTAATATTTATTGAGTAGGTGAACAGTAAAGTAATAAGGGGCTATTTTTTTGATGTTGCATTAAGAAATCTTTGTGAATAAATGTTGCTTGTAATGCTGCCTTTTCCAAGTTGAAGTGTCTCCATGTGAGGAAGAAAAATCTGAAAAGCGCCACCTGTGCTTATTGAGTGTTTTATATTTTACAAAATTGTCTCACACAATATCACATTTGTAGCTCTTAACCATCTCATGCATAAAGCGCCATGTATTATCTTTTTCTCTATTTTAGAGTAGAGAATGGACTGTCAAAGGGAAAATGGTAATTAGTGTCATATATAAAAATTCAAAATTAGAATTTCTGACTTCTAACCCAGTGCCCTTTTCATATTATATTATATAACATATTTTATATTCATGGAACTGTTTGTGTTTTAAAAAACTATTTATAGCCAATGTAGAAAATATGTTGAATTTTTCAGTTTCTGAATTTTACTCAAAAATATTTAGCATATTTTTAATATTTAATGACAGTAGGTTGTCTTTTGCATGTTCTGTATGCCCACAATACATGCACCTAGAATAATCCATATACATGACATCTACATCAAAGAATATAAACACAATTAGATAAAATATTATATGTATAAACTATTAGAAAAATATTTACTTAAATTATTGAAAAATGACAGATATAGGCAAGCCCAATTCACAAGCAGTAAATAAATCTCTTGTTTTGAAAGTAAGACTGCCATTGTTATTTGTATTTTTTTACTATAATTTAATGAAATTCTGAAGAGAGATGACTATATTCAGTAGAAGATTGAAACAAATGGTTTTGAAGATCCTAGTCTAGTTAGAATCTGTTTATTTGTTTCCTTCTTTAAAAAGCTATTCAAGAGTAGTGTACACTCCCTTTACATAACATGTAGACACTACATTTCAAATCATCCAAACATAAAAATTAATTTTAAAGCTTGAAAAATATATTGAAATGTTCTGGGGCTGCAAAGCACTTTTTTTCCCTGTGTCTTTGAGGAGAAGTTAGGTTGTGGCATTTTGATTTGCTGATTAAAGAAAGACCCATAAACTTAAAAAAATATTGTCCTTCTTGGTGTCATTTCCTTCATGCTCGAGGCCCTTTAAGATGGAACATTCGATTTTTTACAAAGATTACACAAAATAATAATTCTAAACATTTATTCAAGTTGCTGTATATGAAAATTCTCTGGTAAG
Organism: Eonycteris spelaea; assembly: GCA_003508835.1. NCBI lineage: Eukaryota > Metazoa > Chordata > Mammalia > Chiroptera > Pteropodidae > Eonycteris > Eonycteris spelaea. Next base: position 28,979 of record PUFA01000209.1, read on the forward strand.
AGTGAATTAGAGTAAGAGGGAATATTATAAGAGTTGCTTTCTGTTTCCAGAAAGCTTATAATACACAGCAGAGAGCACATGAGGTATATACTAATGAATAATTTAATATGTAAATGAATGACTCTAGGCTGAGTAGATATTAAAGAGGACTTCATCAACTCAAAATTTTGCATGTTGACATCAGCCTTAAAGCGTTTGGCACATCTTATAGCTGATAAGGAACTCCTATGGATTAATTAACAACTAGCAACAATGGCACTGTGTTTGAAGAACAGGGACTCTGATATATGTAGTAACCATTGTATGTTTTATTGCTTTCCTCATGAATAATCTGTTTCTTTTTAGGGGCAAGGAGCTGTGGTGAGAATCTCTTTATGTCAAGTCAACCTACTTCATGGTCATATGCAAGCCAAAAATTGGTACGATGAAGAACGTGATTTTATCTATGGTGTCGGGCCAAAGCATCCTGATGCAGTGATTGGACATTATACCCAGGTAAGAGAAACAAATAAAAAATCTTTTTTTTGTCATAAATGCCCTAAAAAAAAACTTCTCTAAATTTTGACTGATTCCAATGTTGAATCTGGGGGACGATCTCAAGTAGGTAAAAGATAATCTTCACCTTTTGTGGGTATTTCAGCTGTTAGTTGTCATTTGTAAAAGGCCTGCAGGTTCTTGCTAGGGAAATCTACTCTGTATTTTTCTAATAGTCTAAATGGATACAGTAATGAATGTATATGAAAATGTAATATTTTTAAAGATCTTTAATTCAATAAGCTAAATATATCCATAAGATATATGAAAACATAATATATCAATAGAATTCTATTCAGTTTTTTGAGTTCCCACTATTTTTTTAAATCTTTCCTTTTTCTTAAATGTACTTTTGTATCTTCACCTCTCTGTGTATAGGTTGCTTGGGCCACCTCTTTCAGTGTTGGATGTGGAATTGCCCATTGTCCCAACCAAAATCTAAAATACTTCTATGTTTGCCAATATTGTCCTGCGTAAGTATATACTTTCAAATTTGCTGTCAATAATGCCATCAACAATTCAATCTTTTAGAATTATCATGTAATAGACAAAACAGACTAAAAAAGCATGTTTCAGTGGAGAGATAAATCTTTAGAAAGGTTTTCTAAATTTGAGACACAACCCTTTTCAGAAAAAAAGACCAGCTTCTTAGTTTCAAGTATAATATTCTAAAAACTATATTACCTTCATGACAAAAACGATTTGTCTTCCCTCTCAATTGCCTTTCCCAAGGCTCAGGGTCACTCCACACATATCCAGAATATGTAGTTCTCTAGATTTGGTACTGTCAGTTTTTATAAAGTTCACATTCTATAAAGTGAAAGCTTGATTGTGAAGCCAGGAGTGAAAGTGAGGTAGCAAATGGAAATGATATTTTAGTGACCCTAGCCCTTTGTATGCAAATGTTCCTATTCCTACTTATGCAAAAATACCTATAGTACATCATTAAGAATTGGTTAAATCTTGGGCTTCAAATACTTTTCAAAAAATCCTTGATATATTTCAAGTTGTCGAGAAAAGGTAACATCTTAAGTCTTTGCTTCCCAGAATTTCACACAAAAATCTGCAAAGGAACCTTCATTAAGATCTTGATTTATAGCAGAAAAATACACCCTTCCTCAAGCAATGTGTTTGAATTATCCATGAAAAATCCTATGAATATATTGAAGATATATTCTCAATAAATAGGTTGTTATTGTTTAAAACTCCTTGTCACGAGAAGAAGAGTTTTGCCCCAAACCACGCTTCTAACATGATTTATTTCGAGACCATAGAGGACCCAGGTGAGGTTAGGTTGCAATTTAAGAAGTGTGACCTTCCTGCAAGCACCTATTAGGATTTAATAGAAAGAATCGAAGGGTCTTAGGAGAATGAATCCAAACTCACTGCCTGGCTGTGGATCCAGTCATCTGTTTGTAAGAGATGGAGTAAAAAATGAGGAGTGCACAAGAGTGAGAGAATTTCCAAAACACTTTTATATCTATTTCACAAATTTTCCAAGGGTTCACACACATATAGCTGTGTCTGTATAGGGAGACTGAGATTCAGAAACTTTGCCTTGGTCTTGGGTTCACTAGGTCCAAGTGAAGCTTTGACTCCCTTATATTTTCAAATAGTGGCCAATAAGATAATAGTCATCAATGAGGTACAGGCTAGTCACTGTTAAGACCAACATACGTTAGAGATTAATGTTAATTACACCTTTTTATTCTAAACAGCACTCTTATTTTTAGTAAACATAAAAACCTCACACACAAAATCTCTAGATAGTCAAAATCTTTTCTAATACATCTACCTCCCAAACTACTTAAAAATATCACCACCCTGCATCTTGAAGCTAAAAATTATCCTGGAGCTTTACTTTCTCCAGTTTATATTATACAAATTATTAATAATTATAGCTTCCTTTTAAAATATAAAATTACATTTAACATTAAATATTTTCCATATTGTAACCCTTTATCCTCACAGGAGCTTCTTCTGTCTCTCTAGGAGATATGTTTTACCCTTTGCCAGTACCTTGGGGTGCACTGATTTAGGAATTTCACTGAGTCTAGTGAGAGATGAGGAGTGTTATCACATAGAAATATACCCTGAAAACTTTGGATTCTGTGAATCTCATTTCAGTTTCTCAGGTTGTGAGATTATGGTCAAGGAAGTGAGTGTATGTATTAATTGTTAGATTACTTTGCATTGGTATTTGAGTACACATTGGCAATATTAATTTTCAGTCAATATTCATTAAATCAGTGAATAAATATTCAGGTATATAAGGTGATCAATGTTACTCTTGGAGCATAAACTAAACTGAAAAATGAAAACATTTGACATGTTGTATTTCAAATTTCAGTGGAAATATTAGTAACAAACAAAATACGCCCTACCAAAAAGGAAAACCTTGTGCCAGCTGCCCTGATCACTGTGACAATGGACTATGCAGTAAGTTTGAAGTCATTAACTTGCTAGTATAACAAAATGACCTGACATTTCTGTTTAAAAATTAGACAATCTTCTGAATGTAACCAACTTAAGCAATGCTTTCATATAAAAAACAATAATAAAATTTTTCAACAGAGTGCATTTAAGCAAAAATTTACACTATTCAGTATTCATGTATTATTTGCAATGAAAGCCTGTTACCACCTGTAACCTAATTTACTTTAATTAAATATGAATTTTCTTTTCACCCAAGTTAATGCGATTATAACAAAAGTGGCATCTTGAAAAGAAAATATAAAGGTGTGAGACCATAGAACATGGCTCAGTTCTGGACAGGCATAGCAAATATAATTTCATATATCATACTAAATTCCTAATTTTCCTCATAGTATAGTTAGAATCATCAAGTTTAATTTAATAACCACATGCACTTTTGTTTGCTAGTAATTTTTTGTTCTCTTTAAATGTTTATCAAATCTGCATATGGTATCATTAGCTCACAGAAGTCTCAAAACTATTTTAGCAGAAGAAAATAAAATTAATGTCATATAATCTCATTTCCAGCATTGTTATGAATTGAGGTACAAAAATTTGGTATTTTTGTTTAGTTGGGATGTATTACTAAAATTATGAACAATAAAAATGACCCATTAACTTAAATTTTTACTTTTGAATGCATTCACTTGACTGAATTATAGCATTTTTTGAATGAAATATATAGCCATAATATAGAATATTGAGATTATATAAAAGCTATAAATTAACTAAAAAAGAAAATACTTATACTTCTGCTGAATATTATTTATTAAGGAGTTTGGAATTTATCTTATTAGTAATGAGTAGTCAATTGGAAGATTTTAAACAGAAGAGTGATGAGATCAGATTTGTGTTTTATAAAGAGCTCTCGGCAGTAGTATGAAGAAACAATTGGATCAAAGCTAGCTTGGAGACTTGGAAAAAACATGGATTCAATAACAAATTGATGTCTTTTTTGCGTTAGGACAAAGTGAATGAAGAGAAATAGTTTATAAGAGATAGGAAGAAAGTAGAATAGCCAGTGTTTATTACTTGTACTTAATAAGCACTGATAAAAAGTAGAGGAGATAGAGTTCAGATTGATCCCCAGTGCCTGGTTTTAATTATTTAGTAGTTGAGAGTGCCATTTCTTTGAGATTTAGTGGATCAAGTTGGGAGTTGGGGAGGGATTTCAAAGAAATGCCAAGCTTGAAGGTAGGATAATGAATTTAGTTTGAGATTTTTTGAGTTTATAACCACTGAGGGACATCCAGGTGGAAATGTCCAATAGTAATAGTAAAATTCCCTCCCATTTTTACATTTAAAATCCTCACCTTTTCATAATGATGTCTTACTTCTAAAAGAAAGATTAATGGCATTAGAGTCTAGTGGCAACAGTATCCAATATAACTTTTTGCAATGTTGGAAATGTTCAATATTTGCACTGTCCTGTAAAGTAGCCCATATAGACACATTGGCTATTTAGCATTGCAATAAATATAACTAGTATCACTGAGGACCTGAAATGTCAATGGCCTTTTGTTTTAATTAATTTAAGTTTAAATGTAAACAACCTCATAGCTAGCAGTTTTTGGATAGTGAAGTTCCAGAGAGATTCAGCTAAATTCACTTTACTCTCTTTACTGAGGGAGGGAAATAAGTCAGTCATTTTAGAAATATTTGGAAAAGCTCAAAATTTAAAATGATGGCTTAATCAGTGAATTTAACTAAGGGACCTATTTATCCCTCAAGATATGAAATGGCCATCACAGGGTAATGAATAATGCCAACTTGTTTGCTGTATTCCCTATTCTTCATTCACAGTGAATGTATTCTTTGTGTTGCTGCTCTGAAGGAAAATGATAATGAAGTGCCTAATCTCTTTGTTTTCATTTCAGCTAATAGTTGTGAATATGAAGATGCTTACAGTAACTGTAACCAGTTGAAAGAACAACTGGGATGTGAACATGATCTCACCAAGAATAGTTGCAAGGCTTCCTGCAATTGTTCAAACAAAATTTATTAAATGCCCATTACATACTGAACATGGCTAAGTAGAAGAAAGCCACATCATTGACTGATACTTGGCATTTATTAGCAAGGAAATCATAGATATACTAGCTAGATATTTGATTCCAAATAGTAAGTAACATCTTGTTCTCCTGGATCTGCTTTTTATTTTACAGAAATCTCTTTCATACAAAGGGTTAAAAGGTAACAACTTTGGGTTTTGATATAAATACGGAGATTCTGAAAGTTATATGAAAGTCTCTTATGACTAAGGTCATTAGAAACCTAAATTGAAATTGAGAATCATGTTCCTTAGAACAAAATGTACAAAAAGTATGGAACATAGTGTAATTGTCACATGAACTTTGGACTACAGTCCTTCTTCCTAGGTTCACTTTATAGCTAAATATCTTTAAAGAAGTATTAACATATGTAGGCTTTAATTCCTCCCTCTTCTCATTTATTTAGCTTCCATCTTTATAATTATATTTTTTTCTTCCCAAGGTAACGCCAACCTTCAATTTTCCAAAAATCAATGAAGACTTTTCATTCTTCAACTGCATAAATTGTACAATAGAATATGACCATGCCTTCCTTTTTAAAACGTATGTTGGCATTGATAAATCTTAATATAGTAAATGTAAATACTCTTTCCCCCAGGAGATAAAACTTAGACCCCTCTTTTTTGAGTCTGGGCTGAACTTAGTTACTCATATCCAAAGTGTAAAATATGAAAAGAGAACAATAGTAACTTTACAGTAGCGAAATCTGGCAAATGCCATCTTAACCAAGTCATCACAGTTAAGATTACCTATAATAGCTCATGTGGACTCATGTATGCCTTTATATAAGATGATTAGAAGGGCATTTCATTTCCATGGTATTACTTTCAAAACCTTGTGACCCAAATGTTGTTAAGGGATAAAATGTCAAACAAACCTAAACTAAGAGACATTCTATATTTCTGACCAGAACTCCTCAAAACTGTCAAAATCATGAGCAATAAGGAAATTCTGAGAAATTGTTACAGACCAGAGGAGACTAAGCAGATGAGAACTAAATAAGATGTAGTATCCTGAATTGGATCCTGGAGCAGATAAAGGTCATTAGTGGAAAAATCAGTGGAATTGGAACAGAGTCTGGAGTGTTTTAATAGTAATGTTGATTTCTTAGTCTTAACAAATGTATTGGGGTAATGTAAATTGATAACATTAGAGGAAACTGAAACTGGGTGCAGAGTGTATGGAAATTCTCTGTATTATCTCAGCAAAATTTCTGTAAATCTAAAACTACTTCATAATAAAAAATGCATTAAAAAATATGAAAATCCTGTTTTCATGGCTCCATGACACTTCATACTTTTTCTCTAGATGATACAGTTATTCTTTCTCAGACTTCCCACTCTACCCAAGTTTGAATTTCTCTATTCATTGCTAAATGTTTGTCTTTTTAAAGGGCTTTCAGATAATACTAATAATTAGATCAGACTCACATCCTTATCCAGTGTCAAGCATCACTAATAACTTCAAGGATATGAGTAGTCACAAGGCAAAGGTAAGACAGGGACAGGTCCAAGACCATGAAGGTGGCTTCCAGATGTTGCCTTTGCAACATGTCTTTTTTCTCTTTTTGAATTTTTATATTTTATACATATCAATTAAAGTTGGCATACAGTATTAGTTTCAGGTATACAGCACTGATTAGACATTTACATAACTTATGAAGTGATCGCCCAGATCTGGTAACCATCTGACACATTTTTTAATCTCTAAAGCAATAGACTAATCCTAATTAATCTACTTTCAAAAGCTTTCCATAGATTTCTCAAGCACTTAGAATAATATCCACACTTTAAAACTGACCTGCAAGAAACTGAATGATCTTTTTTTTGCTTTCCTATCTAATTTCACTTCATTCCATTCTCCCTTATTTTTTATGCTTCCACTACAATGATCTTATTAAATTCTCCCAAGCTCAGGGCATTTATTTTTGCTATTAGCTCTGTCTGGAAGGGTCATCTCCCTAGTATTTGCTAGAATACCTTTTTCACATTAAATGCCATTTTATCCAAGAGATTCCTCTGAGTAAATAATCTGAAAAACATACCCCTATTTCCTCTCGTAGCTCTCTATACTTTCTTTCACAGCAATCATCACAATGTGTAATATAATTCAATCCTGCATTCAACAAATATACATTGAAAACAATTATGACTCCGGTTTTTAATTAGGCACTTTGAAACAGAGTTATTAACAAGATAGACCAAGTTCATGGAGTTCACACTCCAGTAGAGGAGAGAGAAAGAAAATTATGCAAATAAATCTAACACAATGTTGGAAGTGACAAGTGCTATGAACTAAAATGGGCAGGAGGATAGAAAATAATAACAATAGGCTGAGAGGGACAAATGTTAATTTAAATGGGATAGGTTAATTACCTCTGAGGTGATGGCATTGAGTTAAGAACACACTAAAAAATGAGAACAACCATCAGTAAATTTAATGATCAAGAAATTTTCAGACAAAGAGAATAGTGAGTACAAAGTTGTTGAGGCAGGAACAAATTTGTTATCTTTAAGAAAAAGCAAGAAGCCTCGAATGGCTGGAGTAGAGTAGGGGTCAGACAAAAAGTTAGTCACATGGCACCTTCTAGGGCAGGTTAAGAATTGGGATATTATAAGTAAACAATGGGATGAATTATAAATTGTAAAAGGATAAGGCTGAAACAGAAAACCAGTTAAGAGATTATTGACTAGGAGAGAAAGTTAAATTGCACTAGGTTATAGAGGTGTGTGTGTTTACATATATATATAATATCTATGTACAAATAATTTCAGGATATTTTTGTTTATATCATGACAGAAAACAAGAGAACTATTTTCCAACTCAGGTTAATATTATCTTATGCTGAAGCTAAAGACAGTATAAGAAAGGAAAACTGCAGACTATTACTTCTCATGAACATAAATGCAACATATAAAAATGATTATAAACCATGACAAAGAAAGATTATCACAGGAATAAAAGGATGTTTCAACATTCAAAAATAAATTAATGTGACATACCATATTAACAGCATAAAGATATGATCATCAGAAAAGATGAAAAAATGCACTTGATAAAATTTAGCACCCTTAGTGGAAACAATTTTCAGAAAATCAGGAATAGAAAGTAACTACCTATCTTAATAAGGAACACATTACAAAACTCTCCTTATACTTAACTAAGCTTATACTTAATGAATGACCAAATGCTTTCTCTTTGTATTACTTTATAAGTGAAAACACTATTGTAGTACTTTTCAATCTGGAATCCACTATTAGGAATAAGGCAAGGATTCAATTTGTACCACTTTGTTCACATTTTAAGTTTACAACCAATGCAATAAAATAAAAGAAGTTAATATATAAATTAGAAAGGTAGAAACTATTTGCAGATTAAAATAATCTTTTTGTAAAAAAAAAAAATCCAAATGAATGTATAGGAAAGCTACTACAACAAATAAGTAAGTTTAGCAAGGTCACAAAATTACAGGGAAGAACATAGAATATCTTACATGTAAAGGAACAGGACAAGAATTACAGTGGATTTCTCATCAAAGTCCATGCAAGAACCATCGTCCTTTCAACTCTCAGGCATCTTGAACTCTACTCTTCAGCTCAGCACACTGTGAACTTCTGATTTTACAAGAATATTTAGAAATACCTGTATTTCCTCTCAATAATGAAAATGTACTTTCCATGTACTCTCCAATACGTGTAGACTCTAAATTTACAAATTTTCTTTTATTCTGGACTCACCTTCCATATTAAATCCATCATCAACATCATTTGTTTATCTCTTCACATCCCAACCTTTTTTCCTATTTCTATTATTCTAGAATTAAGATGGGAAATGTTACTACACTTTCATTTTTCCTGTCACCAGTTTCTCAGCTCCACAAATCATCCTGCAGAGTGCCATCAGGTAGCTTTCATGAAATAATACTTGATCACGTAATTTCTCAATTCTCTGAACATCAGTGAAATTACTTTCCTATGTTATAAAAAAAAAAAAAAAAGCAAATCTCTTTAGACTTTGATACAAAGCTTCCCCAACATTTTCAACGGCTTATTATAATGACTTAAATATGCCTTTGTGAGACATTGATTTGTCTGTCTGTTTCTGCTCTTCTAACCAAGTGTACAAACTCTTTTTTTCTTTCTGATCAAGTCATATACATTTTTCAAAGCAGTTCAAATGTTACTCTACCACCTAGGTTTTACCCAAATAATATCGTTGCAGAACTTGCAATTGCTGTATATATTTTCTATTCCAACTACTTAGCACTAAATTGCACTACCTGGTTATGTTCACATATATATATATATATATATATATATATATATATATATATATATATATATATATTTCCAACAGTACTATAAGTCTTAGAGGAAAGAAATGATGTGTTCTTTTCTCATCATTCCCTAAGAATCTAAGCCATGCCAATATTTATTCACTCAGCTAATAATATTTACAAACTGCCATCTATGTAACTAGTTTTTCTAGACTTTGGAGCTATAGCAATCATCAGGAGAGATATTGTCAATTTGTCAAATACATGTCTACTAACAGTATCTATTACTACAATACTCAAATTGCTCTCATTCTGACATAATCCATGGGAGCAGGTAATAATTACAGGTATGGTGTCTCCAAGAATGAAAAATAGGAATATTCACAGTAAATTATAGACTACTATAGGATAACAATGAATTATTTTGCACTAGAGAAAGACTAAATGTACCAAGCAAATTATAAAAGTGTGAGCAATAATTTTGTGGATATAAATATTAAAAATGTTAAATTAATAATCTAAGCAAGATATGATGAAAAAATAAATATAGTAGTGAGAAAGAGAGATCTGGGAATGGATTTCATATATAGTTAGAAAAGCAAACTGTCAGGAGTCAACTTTGATTGACTGTAACCATAAGAGTAAAGCAGTCTAGGATGACTTTTAAATTCCAAGATTTTTTTAGTCAGCGGTAGTTGAACTCAAATAACAGTAGAGGAAAACTAAAACATGTGTGCATTGGTCACTTGGACTTTTAACACTGCTAAGGAAAAATGGCACTCAGCACCATGAAACATGGCAGTTAGTTATAGTTACAGTCGTTCCTAGGTGAGTCTCAAGGTTTGGCATGAGAAATTTCAAGCGTCTTTGCTTGGGGTATACGGTGCTAGTATGTGATCGATGTTAACTCTTGGTTTGACATTTTTTAACCCAATCTGTCCTCTAACTAATGAATTAATACATTCCTTTAAATCTTGAAAACAACTCAGCACAAAAGAAAACACATCAATTATTCATCTGCCCTGTGTAAAGACAGTCAACACATCTTCAACCAATCCTGGATATACCTGCGGAACTTGAAGCCAGTGACCTTGCATCAAGAATTCTGGGTATTTTTCTAAGGCTTGTTTTTGTTACTTTTTAAAAATTTCCTAACCACAAAACTATTATGGAAGGAAGAAGAGGGGCAAGAACATAAAGTGTTTATGAGCAAACCTGCAAAACGCCAACTTTATGTAATTCCCGAGTTCACTGTTGGCACCACACTGGTGTTGAAATGAAAATTTAAGTATCTATGGAATTCTTCAATCCACTCTTTAAAATCCGACCCGCGTTAACTCAGATCTTGTCTGTAAAGGAATATCTCCTTTTCGGCCACCTTCTGAGCATTTCGGGTCTGATACTATCTCCACCTTCCTTCATGCTTTTCAGGTGTTTGAGCAGACATTTACCTTCCTCATCAAGTAATGGTAATGAGAGAAAAGCCGAACTCTGCTTTTCACAAAGGGAAAATGTGTAAGATTTTCTCTGGTGCAGCCCTAGAGGGTGATGGAAAAGTTGCAGGAAGAATTCAGTTATCCGCTGTCTGCGCTGATGGCATAAAACTCTATGACGTCGCCTGCGTGCGCAGCTGGCTGGGTATTTCACACACACTGTAGGAGGGACGAGCTGCAGCCAGTCTCTGGCTCCCGCCCTAACGCGGGAAGATCTGGGCTCTGGAGTCAGGGTAAGAATTAGAGCAGATTGGGAAACGAAATGACCAGGGTCAGAGAGGTGGGTGAAGACAGGGGAGAGAAAGATCTATGAGCCGAGGGGCCTTCTGATAACCATGTGCTTCTTCTGGCACTCTGCACATCATCCTCTGATTCAGTGCAGAGGGATAGAGTGTTTCCTTTGGTTGCTTAACGCGGATCCACCAAACGTTGAACATGTCTCTTCTACGTTTATCCTATTGAAACCCTTACCTATCTTAAAAGATAAATCATTCTATTTACATGAAAAGCTCTGAGTCATAGCAGAAGGCTGAATCATGTCTAAATCTGGCCTCTTAAGTTAAATTAAAATTTCAGCATCTTATGTTTTGAATGCAGTTATTAGAAATTGTATATTAAAATGATTGGAATTGTGGGTGTTGAATCTTCTGGACTTGTGTCATCTACTGGTTTCTAGAAAAAGACATAAAGAGAAAGAGTTGTGACCCCAGATCCTTGTAGTAAATGCTCACTATGTGGGTAACTACTTACAGAACTTATCTTCTAAAGAGCTGTATGGGTTAAAGGCCTGGATGAGAAATTGGGAGTCTTGAAAATATCCTATGACATTCCAAGGCAGTAAGTCAACGAATAATACTGAACTTCTTTAAGAAGCCCACTTCTTTGCTGGTGTCCAAATGAAATACCGGGACATCAAACAATCTGATCTTTGAAGGGAATTATGGTCTTAATGATGAGTTGAAATAAATAAAGTATTAGAGAACAAATAAAGTATTAGAGTCAAGTTTTAAGTTTGTGACAGACATTATTTTCAACCTATCCTTCACATTTTTATTTTAAATATCTTCTTTTCCGTTTTCTAGGATTATGAAACCATACACCATGTTCTTCCTATAGACACTCTAGGAGAACCATGTTATCCTGGTTTTAAAACACCTGCAAGAAAGGGCACAGTACTTTTCTATTAGTAAGTAGCAAGGGGAAAAAAATGGCAGCCAGCTTTTCAACTATGTATGAATATAGGTTTAAAGGAATAAAATATGATCATTTTTTTCTTTGAATATACTCTCACTAAAAGTATTATCATTTTCATTGTTGCAACAAAGATAATTATAGGTTGGGTGAGTGGGGAGGGAGAGGAGAGTAGGATAGAGGAGTACGTGGCATCATGGTCTTTTGAATTATGAAATTGTGGGTCATCTAATGCAAACCTACTGAATAAGCTAAGGTATACAAATCTTCAGGCTCATGTGTATGCCTTATAGTAAGATGATGAGGTTACAACAGCCAGGTGTTACATCATTTTCTAAAGCTAGCCAGAAGGTCTCTACTAGAACGGGGCTTTAAACATTTGAATCTTTGAGTATACTGACTTTTTTTTTTTTTCCCTATAATGCCTGGAAGTAACAACAGTTCTTACAAACACTTCTAAAATTAGAAATTCAATCAAACAACATGCATTTATGAAATGATCTTATGAACTCAAAAACTACCACATGTTGCAAAAGATAATAAAAATAGTAATCATTTCTATTTATTATTATATGTCAGGCATTGTAATAGGCGTTTTATGCATATTATACCTTTTAGTTTTCAAAGCAACCCCATGATATGATAATCCACATTTTACAGAAGAGAAAATTGAATATCTGAGAGGATTTCCCAGAACTGAAGTTTCCAAAGGCTATGCTCTTAACCAATAAGCAACAGAAGTTTGGTAACTGGGAATCAAAATCATAGAAAGCAGAGCCACAGGAGTTCATGTGTAGGTTAGGACCCTGGTTACCTTAACGGTGATCAGCCAGTCTTCAGTGGTTATTAAAAAAACACCAAAAAGGCCAAAAAGGCAGCATACAGATTTTAATGTGCCTTAAAAGAAGAGAGGGCTAGTTAGGAAAGGAGGGCATGCTTTACTTATGTTAAAAGCTATCTTGGAACCAAATGCTGTGAAAAACAATGTTAGACAACTGGCAATGAAATTTGAAGATATTGGGATAAAAAAATTCTATTTCAGAAGTTTATTTGCACAACCAGAATTTGCTAAAACAGAAATAGGAGTAATGCATATTGTGCTCTAAACTTCTTTTCACCTTCCTTCTTTCCAGAGATAAAACAGATACTTCACCCTGCTCTGAGAACCAACAGTAAGTGATAACTCATTTATTTTAATGTGAACATTTTTTTCCCAATGATAAAATGATATTTTTAATCAATCTATCCATGATCTTCAAAACTATTTTTTATTGAAAGAATGATCTTATTAATTTTACTCTTTTACTCAGTATACCAAATTAAAAAATAAATTCTTTACATTTCCTTCTAAAATAGATGATATAAATAATTCCCATGTTTATGACTTTGAAACACACTAGAACTATAATAGAAAAATGTAAAAGTGTGATAATTTGAATATAACTTGAATATATATTTTATTTGTTTGTTTGTTTGTTTGTTTCAAGGGCATTGGTCAGGTTCTTCTTCAGTTCATGTTTTCTTGTCCCTATCAGAGACAAAGTCGTTTCTACCATGATCCTACTGGAACCGTATGACACTCTTCTCCTGTTATGTTATAAATTAGGAATCACAGTTCCTTTGAGATAACCATGACCATTTCATTGTTGTTTTTTTTTCCCCTCTTAGTCCATGTATAACATATTTCAATGCAGACCTTTGTTCTCTTTGACTTACCTTCCAGCAATGGCTTTACTCTCAGTGGTGGTGTTTCTGGTTGCTGTGCTATTTCCATCTTCACCCGCAGAAGGAAAGGTAAGGTTAAAAGTGGGAAATTTTTCCAGAGCTATCCAGGCAACTTTGTGGGTTGGCAAGGCACTTTGAGGGCAGAAAGGGTAAGAGTGTCTGGTACCACAAAGCACTTATTGATAGCACAGAGCAATTAACATCATTTTCTAGATGAAAGTCTAAGGCTGAGCTATCCAGTATAGAAGTAACTAGGCACATTTGCTACTGAACCTTGAAATGTGGCTTGTCAAAAACAAGATGTACTGTAGGTGTAAAATACACAACAGATTTCAAAAGAAAAGGAAAATATCTCATTAATAATTTTTATATTGAATACATGATGAAATAATATTTTGGATAATTGTAAATTTAGGTCATCAAATTTCATAAACCTTACTCTGCCTCCAGATTTAGACCCCCCCACCCACACACACACACAAAGGTAAACCAAAAATATCAGCACCTTATTTAATACCTTAATTATATTTTTGTTACTAAAAGGAACAAAGTCAGCACTAATCCATTAATTGGACGGTTTTGCTCCCTTCATATTGTTTTGGAGATTTGTTTAATATTGCAAAATTGTCTTTTGAGTGGCTCCATAAAATCTACACATGATAAGTAGAGTAATTTTTCTAGAATATTAAATGCACTTTAGGCCTAAACATTCTTTTCTTAATTCATTTTAAATACATTCTTTCTCTAAATACAGATACCATGTAAGGTCAAAGTTCCCCTTAAAGTCTAGGATGAATCTTGAGCTCTACCTTTGTTCCCCCTGCTGCAACCTTATTGAATAAGAATGAATATGTTTTAATGTTCTTATTATCCACCTTTTTGGTTATAAAATATTACCATTCATATGTCATATTAAGAGTTCCCTCGAAACTAGAAATTGGCATTTGTGGCCTCAGAGGGTTTTTTAATTTGTCATGCCATGAATTACATCTGCATTCTCAAACCGTCAAATTACTTCTTTACTGTTTGTCAATGCTTAATTTTTGGCAATGCTTAACTAATACTGGCTTGAACTAAACACTTTTTAAACTGATCTTTGTTCCCTTGAATAACTTACTCTCATATGCAATTTTCAAAATGTTAAAAAATAACTTTATTTCTCTTTAGGATCCAGCCTTTACTGCTTTGTTAACCACTCAATCACAAGTCCAAAGAGAGATTGTAAATAAACACAATGAACTAAGGAAATCAGTCTCTCCACCTGCCAGCAACATGCTAAAGATGGTAAGAGGGAGTAATATCAAGAAAGTGGTGTGAACCAGTGGTGGTATGAGCAGGCAGCTGGTAACTGGCATCTCGTAAGTGCTTTGTGGCTTAGAAAGTTCTGCCTCTATTTTACTATTTCATTTGAGCTGTGTCATGAGCAGAGTATAAGTTCTCAATTTTCCTTTATAATGGTTAAATAATTTGTCAAGATTACAGGCCTATTAAGTTGGGAAGACAGAATTAGAAGCTAAATCTTTAGACATTAAACGTGAAGCTGTTATATTTTTTGTTCACTATCCTTTCTAGTCTAAAATAAAGAAATCCCCTTTCCTTCAAGATAAGTGCCATTTAGGGTAAATAGCCCAATTTCCAGGGCATTGTCCCTAAAAAACAAATATTTACCATAGGAATGCAATGGACTGTAAATGGAATTGGAAATAATGTAGGTCAGCTTATTATTATTGAAATAGAATACTTCAGATGTTGATCAGTATTTAGAGTAGCATCATTATTAAAAATCCTAGCTGTGGCTTCTGTACTATAATAAATAGTCAGATATTATTGTATTAGATATTTCTCTCATTAGACACATTACCTATGGACTATCTTCTTATGGAAACTGGGACTGGGCAGAGAAAGACACACCAAAAAAAAAGAAAAAAAAAGATATTTTAATACCAGT
This sequence comes from Eonycteris spelaea, assembly GCA_003508835.1. Lineage (NCBI taxonomy): Eukaryota > Metazoa > Chordata > Mammalia > Chiroptera > Pteropodidae > Eonycteris > Eonycteris spelaea. Next base: position 44,672 of record PUFA01000209.1, read on the forward strand.
GACAGATAATACATTTACAGAAGTTTTAAAGGAGTGAAAATTAATCTACCAATCAGATTATAATGCAAATGCTTTGTTGAAGTTGAAATTTTTAAGTGTATTTTTTTCTTCTGACATTTAGGAATGGAGCAGAGAAGCAACAACAAATGCCCAAAAGTGGGCAAACAAGTGCACTTTAGAACACAGTAACGCAGAAGATCGAAAAACTAGTATGTAAATTAGTAAATATTTATTGAACTAATGAACAAATAAAGTAACATTGGACAAATAAAATAGAACAGACCATTCTAGGGTGTTGCATTAAGAAGACATTTTGAATAAATGTTGCTTATACTTTTGTCTTTTCGAAATCACTGTATATAGGAGATAACTATGATAAGTACAATTTTATGTGTGTTGTTTACATTACACAATTTCTCAAGCAGTACCTCATTTGTTCCTCTCAACCAGCTCATGAGTAAACAGGTCATGCATCACCATTTTTCAAGTTTTAAAAATTAGAAAAATAGAACATGGGAGGAAAGACTTAACCAAGAATACAACCTGAAATACTAACATATATTGGAAAGATAACAAGGTTTTCTGATTTCTAACCCACTGCCCTTTTGTGATATTGTATAGCCATTTGGTGTCCTGAAGTCTATGTATTTTGTATTTGTAAAATATATTGAATTATGTTGAGTTGTTCCTAAACTTTGCTCTAAAAATATTTAACTTTTAATCTGGATGAATATTTTTGGTAAAAAGTTTTTGATAACAGAAAAGTATTTTATGTGGACTATGTGCTTATAATGCATAGAATAATAAATTCAAAAACATCATAAGAACGTATCGAGAATCAAAAAGCTATGAGGAAAAACATTTGTATGCATAAACTTTACAAAAAAAATATTTATTTACATTGTCAAGCATGATATACATATAGGTAAGCCTGATTTGAAGGTGATGAATAATTTACCTGTGATTTCAGTAGAACTATTATTCTTTATGTTGTTGATGCTAATGTTATCATGAAATCATGAAGAGAGTTGACTGTATTCAGTAGAAGAATGAAATGAATGGTCTTAAAGATCCAACTCTATTGTTAGATGCTTAGTTTTATTCTTCCTTATTAAAGGAGATAATAAATTTCAAGCCACCACAATGTAAGTACAAGAAAGGGCTTGAAAAATATAGGGAAAGTTTCTGGGGTACAAGGCACTCCTTCAGTATTTTTTTTTTATTTAATGTTATTATTTAAGATCACAACATGAGATCTACCCTCTTAACAAATGTTTACGTGTATAATACACTATAGGTACAATATCGTACAGAAGATCTCTAGAGCTTGTTCATCCTGCTTACCTGATTTTTTTGCCATTGAGTAGCAACTTCCCATTTCTCCTTCCTCCCAGCTATTCCACTCTTTAATTCTGTAAATGTGACTATTTTAGGTACTTCACAAAAGTGAAATTATGCAGTAGTTTTCTATGACTTATTTCACTTAGCATAATATCATAAAGGTTCATCCATGTCACATGTTACAAAATTTCTTCCTTTATTAAGGATGAATAATATACCATTGTATGTATATATCACATTCTGCTTATTCATTCATCTGTTCATAGACATTTGGTTGTTCCCATATCTTGGCTATTGTGGATACTGCTGCAATGAACATCAGCATGCTAATATCTCTTCAAGATCCTAATTTCAATTCTTTAGTATAAATGCTCAGAAGGGGAATCGCTGGGTTATTTGGTAGTTCTACTTTTAATTTTTTGAGGAACCACTTTAGTGTTTTCCATAGCAGCTACACCATTTTGCATTTTCTCCAACACTGTTCTAGGATTTTACCTAGTACTCCACGTCCTCACAATCATTTGTTGTCTTTTGTTTCTTGTTCATTTGTTTTTTTGTTCTGTAATAGATATGCCGACAGGTGTAAGATAGTACCTCATTGTAATTCTGATTTGCATTTCTCTAATGATTATCTTTTCATATACCTGTTGGCCATTTTTACATGGTCTTTGGAGAAATGTCTATTCAAATCCATTGTGTTCAAAAAAGATGCTTAGTTCCTTAGGTAGCCTCCAGAAATGATGGACTTTCCATCCAAATTTTTTCCTCCCCAGGGAGAGTCTAGGAGCTGAGGTTTTTTTGTTTGCTCACTCTGTGCTGGACCAGGAGGGAGAGACTATGGCAACTGCCAGCCCAAATCCCTGTGTCTTCACTAGCCCCAGGCTAGATTATGCTAGGTCTTGTCAGCATTCCCAGACAGGAAAGTTATAAGCCAGTCTTTGGGGCAGCTTCTGGAAATTTGTGACATTGGATGCCCAGACCAACTCTTTCCCTCCCCAAGGAGAAGCAAGCAGTTATGGTTTTTGTCTGCTTGCTCTATGCTGAGCTGGGAAGAAGAGCTATGGCATCTACTAAACCAAATCACCTTTTCTGCTCTCCCCCAGGGGCCAAGACTGTGCCAAACCCATCAGAGCTCCAAGACTGGCAAAACAGACCAGTTCTTTGGGTAGTCCTGGAGAAACTGGAACATTGGACACTGATCAACTGTTTGCCTCCCAAGGGGGAAGCTGAGAGTTATTTTTTTTTTATTTGCTTGCTCTGTGCTGAACCAGAAGCAGCAATTATGGTATCTACCAGCCCAAGCCACCATATCCATTCTCCCTTGGGTATCTAGCCTGTGCCTGACACTCAGAGCTCCAAGACCAGCAATACAGAAGCCAGCCCTCTGGAGAGTTCCCTAGGAAAAGTTGAGACCCTTAACAAATGAACCAAGTCATTCCTTCCCCTGGGAGGACCTGGGAGCTTGGAGGTCTCTTTCTAATTATATGGCACTGTGCTGAGAATAGGGCTTCTAGCAAGAGGGTATTCCAATCTCCCTATAGGCTTAAGTGAGTCTGGTTTCATATTTTCCCAGCATCTGGGAGCCTTTCAATTAGCTTTTGGATTTCTCACAAGGGCAATTTTGTTCACGAACTATTGTTGAATTGGTGTGTTTGCTGAGGAAAGGAAGCCTAGGGATTCCTACTCCACCATCTTGTTGATGTCACCCTCTGCAAGGTCCTTTTTGCTTAACTCTCTGAGGAGTATTTGACCTGGTGACATTCTGATTTGTTGAATTTAAAAAGATCCAAAAGTTTTGAAAAGTGTCATCCCTCATAATGTCAGTTGCTTGATTGGGGTTTTTTTTTTTTTTTTTTTTAAAACCTATATAATTTTAGCAACCAATGTCATAATTGAGATTCCAAAGTTTTTTTCCCCACAGTTCACACAAAAAAATTATAATCATAAACATTTCATTCAGGGTCCTATATGTGAAAAAACTCAGAATATGGGAAAGAAGGGGAGAGAAAGAATAAAAGTTGGTCGCTGCTTTTCCGAGCTTACAATACAAAGCTGAGAGCACATGAGGCATTGCACATGTGAAGAATCTGGCATGAAAAAGAATGCATCTTGACAACCCCGAGGGAAAAAATTTTTAAAGAATAAGATCTTCTCAACCTGTTCAAAGTTTTACGTGTTGAGACCAGCCTCACTGTGCTAAGCAGATCTGTCTTCCATTCAGTTTTATAGCTGAGAAGAAATAGAAGCACCTTTTTAATGTATTTAATCAATACTAGCAAAAATAGTCACTATGAAAGGCAACATTCTCATGTTCGTATAGTCGATTTGCTTTTTGCTTCACAGCTTTCCTCATATTCTGTTCCTACTTAGGTACAAAATGTGGTGAGAATCTCTATATGTCAAGTGACCCTACTGCCTGGTCAAATGCAATCCAAAACTGGTATGATGAGAGCCACAATTTTGTCTATGGCGTAGGACCAAAGAGTTCCAGTGCAGTAGTTGGACATTATACCCAGGTAAAGAGAACAAATTAAAATACTTCTGCCACAAATGCTCTAATAAAGAAAATTTCTCCACATTGTGAAAAACTTTAGTGTTTAATTTATTTGGGGAAAGAAGCCTGAGTAGGTATAATAGAGCCTTGGCAATTGGCTGGTAATTCAAGTAGAAATATCATTTTTTCCCCATGGCCTGCAAAACTTTTGGTTGGCAAGTGCATTTGTACTTTGCCAATATTATAAATGGATAAGTGGTCAATGTATATGAAATTTTAACATTTTAAAAGTTTGTGACTTTGTATCAACAATTTGAATATTTCCATTAGATACACAGCTACTAACTATAGTAGTAACATTTTTTTTCAAGTTTTTATTTGCTATCTGTTCTTTAATTTTTTTTTTATTTAATGTACTCACATATTCCCTTATGGATTTGTAGGTTGTTTGGTACTCATCTTACCGTGTTGGATGTGGAATTGCCTATTGTCCCAATCAAGATAGTCTAAAATACTACTACGTTTGCCAATATTGTCCTGCGTAAGTATACACTTTAGAGTTGAATGTCCATAATTCTATCTGCAATTTCATATTAAAAATTCTCATATATTAAGCCAAAATTTAAAAAAAAAACATTTCAGTAAAGAGAAGGCATAAATCTTTGAAAATGCTCTTTAAGGTAAGATACATTGAACTTATAAAAGAAAAGACCAAGTTCTTAGGTCCAAATGTAAAATCTGAAGCTCTCTTTCTTCAATTATAAAGTGATATCTTTTCTATTGCCTTTCCCTAGGGCTTAAGGTTATTCCATGAGCTTGTGTAGTGTGTATTTCTCTAGATTCAGTATCCTCAGTTTTCACTAATTTCACACTCTAAGAGGGTAGAAGCTTAATGATTAAACAAAGGGTGGTAGTGGATTAGCAAATAGATGTTGGCAAATTGTATTTTCAGGCTTTTCTGCTAAAATGTTCCCACTCCTGTTTATCTAAAAACAAGTTAACATTTTTACCATTAAAAATAATCCATTCTTTTGAGATTCAAAGGCTTTTCATGAGATCTTTGATATATTTCAGAGTTCAGAAAAAGTTAACATCTTAAGTCTTTGTTTCTCTACAGTTTTCACACCAAAAAAAAAAAAAAAAAAAAAACCTCCATTAACAACCTATCCATAAGGTCTTGATTTATAGCAGGAAACATGCTGTTTCGTCAAGCAATGTTTGAAGTCATCTACAATAAATCCTATAAAATATACAGAAGATCTAATCTCAACATATCTGTTAGTCTTAATTTTTTTAGTGTTTGAAATTCCTTATGGGTAGAGGCAGGGGGACCCCCCAAATAAGTCTCCCATAGGATTTATTTTGAGATTATGGATAACCTGGGGATATGGATCTCCTGTTTGAGAAAGGTGACCTCCAAAGTCATTTTCCCCACACACACCTATTAGGGTCTAGTAGAAAGAATTGGAAAGTCCTAGGGGAATGCACGCAAACTCACTGTCTCGCTGTGAGAGGGGAGGCATCTGAAGCCAGGCATCTGAAATGAGGGTTGGAGTGAATAATAAGGAGAAGCAGAGGTAAGAAAATTTTCAGAACACTTTTATGTCTATTCTACAATTTTCCAAGGGCTCACATACATACAGCTATATTTTGTGTAAAGAGACTGAGATTCAAATGTATTGCCTTGGGCTATTAGCCCACTTGACACTATTGAAATCTGCATTTCCATGCATTTTCAAATTAATTAAATGACCAATATAATAATGATCATCAGTGAGTTACCAGTTAGTTACTGTAAGGTGATTATATCTTGGATATTGGTGTCTATTCTAAACTTTTTTTAAAAACTAATATTCTTTGTTTAACAAACAAAAATTTCTCACACACTGCCTCTAGAATTCACCAACTTTCCCCAGCTCTCCCTGCCCCACCACACACATACACCACTAACTACTTAAATATTATTATTCCTATATAGAAATTTATGTGTATGTGTGTGTGTACCTATATAATATGCATACTGTAGTTTTACTGTCCCTAGTCCATATTAGAGTAATTATGGTATTTTATCATCTTTCAAATATAAGATGATATCATAACATCGAGTATTCTTTTCCTTATTGTAACTGCCTGCCCCCAGAAGTTTCTCCTGTCTCTCTAGGAAATATGCTCTACCCCTAGCCAGCACACTGGGGTGTACTAATTTAACAATTTGAGTCTACTGCAAGATGAAGACAGTGTTGAAAATATACTCCGAAAACTTTAGAGTTTAGTTATTCAATTTAGTTATTCAACCCGCAAAATTATAGTCAAGGAGATGGGTCAATGTGTAAAGTTATTTTCTAAATTTGGAGGTTACCTGAATTATACACTGAGAATGATAATTTTTCAGTTTTGTTATATATCTGAAAAATTGAATAACTATATTTGGTGACTGATACTATCCTTGAACTGTAAATTAAACAGCCAAGTGAAAAATATTTGACATTATATATTTTAAATTTCAGTGGTAATAATGTGAGTAAAAAGAATACCCCTTACCAACAAGGAATACCCTGTGCCAGTTGCCCTGGTAACTGTGACAATGGACTATGCAGTAAGTTTGAAGTGATTAACCTGCTATTATAATAAAAAATGGATTTTTTTTCTTTTTGTATGTTAAGAAATTTCCTTAAGTTACAAATTTAAATATCTTTATGCAAAAGAAAAGAGATTACTCAACAGTGTATGTGTTTAATCTTTTTATGCACTTTAATAATCTACATATTTTTTGTAATGAAAATACCATATGTAACATAATGAAATATCTATTGTCAGTATGTTTGTGGGACTATGAAAAGCTTATTAATAGTAATTATATGTTTCTGGTAACTAGTTCATTTCATTAAAGTTAGTATTATTATACCAAAAGAGGTATTTTGAAAGAATGAAATGTAGAAATATACAGATGTGAGATAAAATAATGGCTGGGTCTAGACAGACAAACAATACGTTTCTTTTGTGCTAATGAGTTCAGCATGTTGATTAGCATGCTTTTTGTAGTGTAATTGGAATCATAGCGTTTGACTTAATGATCACTTGCCTTAAAATTTGAAAGTAGTTTTATGCATGTTTTTAATGACAAAATCCAACCTGTATACAGTATTGGATCATCGAACCCACAAACATATTGCTGCAAAAGGAGAGAATGAAATAAATGTCATATATATCATTTCTAAACACATCATAAAAAGATGTCAAAATAGCTATTGTCCTCTGATAGTTGATATACTTTTATTAAAATTATGAACAATAGAGTTGGCCTATTCACTGAGATTTTTAAATGAATTCACATTTAGTTAACATTCTTTCTGACTGAATCTATGGGTATAATTCAGAATTTTTATGGCATCAAAATTATAAGTCAACTAAAGGAGAAAAAAGTTGAATATTAATATCTCCACTGAACGCTATTTGCTAAGAAGCTTGGAATTTACCCTATTAGGAATAAGCAGTCAATTGAAAGAGTTTAAATGTAAGAGTGACAAAGTCAGAATCATGTTTATAAAGAGCTTGCTAGCAATAGTATGTAAAAACAATTGGATAGAATCCAGCTAGCAAACTTTTTTAAAAATATGGGTTGAAAAACAAAAAGAATGTCTTTACTGCATTAATGGCAAATTAAAGGAAGAGAAATGAACAGAGTTGAGAGAAAAGAAGTAGGATAGCCAGTGTTTATTACCTGTACTGGTTGAGTGCTGGTCAGAAGTAGAAAAAGAGTTCAGATTGATTCAACCTAAAGCGCTGAGTAAGAGAACCATTTCACTAAGATTGTGGGAGGCATACAGGGAGACAAAACTCAGGAATTGTGAGGGTTGTGGGTTGTATGAGTCTAGTTTGAGATCTGTTGAGTTTAAGGCCCCTGGGGAAGACCCAAGAAGTATCAGAAGAAAAAAGGGCACATTATCACTGTTTTGCATCTTTATCTTTCCATAGAAATCACTTTCTCCGGGAAGAAAGCATTGACCTCTAAAGCAGTGCTGTCTAATAGTATAAAATAATGGAAATATTTTGTTAGCATCTGCCTTATAATAGCCACTAATCACACGTGGCCTTTGAACACATGAAATGTGGCTAGTAAGACTAAGAAACTAAAATTTTGATTTTATCTAATTTAGAATAGTTTAAATTTAAATAACTACATATGGCTAGTGGCTCTCATATCAGACTCTCTACAGGTGTAGAGAGATTTATTTATATTCATTTTACTGTCTTTGATAGGGAGAAAAGTAGGTCAATTCATTTTAGAAACATATCACCATTTTCAAAATTAAGTGGTGGATTAATCAGTGAGCCCAACTAACGAAACTATAAATCCCTCATGAAGTAAAAGGCCCATCACAGAATAAGAAATCTTGACTTTTTGTCCAATCCACCCTCTTATACACTTTGAATGTATAAATTGTTTTGCCTCTCCTAAGGAAAATGATAAGGATATAACTAATCTGCTTTTGTTACAGCCAATAGTTGCGAGTATGAAGATCTCCTTAGTAACTGTGATTCCTTGAAGACAACAGCTGGCTGTGACCATGATCTACTCAAAGAAAAGTGCAAGGCTACTTGCCAATGTGAAAACAAAATTTACTGAAATACTCATCATGCATTGTGCAAGAATAAGTGGAGAAGGGCTGCATTATTTAATAGACACATAACAGAGCTGAAACTGTAGGCATGTTGGAGAATTTGATTCTGAACAGTAATACCTCTTTTTCTCTTGGATCTTCATGAAAATCTCTTTCATATGTCAATTTACAAAAGCAGCGAAGTCCATGACAACAACTTTGGGACTTCAATATACATTCGGTACTTTAAAGTTAATGAATTGAACCAAGTTGAGAATTTTTAAAGTTGTTTAACCACAGGACATAGGGCTCTAGAACTTCAAATTAAAATGATGAAATACCTGTTTCCTGAAACAATATGCAAAAAATAAAAAAAGCTTTAACATCATTGTCATGATTTTTTTGCATATATATAGAATAAATACTAAAGACTAACAGAAGTAATTAGCTTTTAGAATAAAGAACTTATCTAAGCAATCACATAGATGTGATTCTTGTGCAACATTTTACAGTATTCATAATTTTATCTCTAGCTAGATTCAGCCCAGATAAGTGATTATACAAAACAAAATTTCCAAAATATTTACCTATAAAATTAATCATGATAACCAAAACAAAGGAATCAGTTTGATTCTTATTTGCTTTTTGCTTTTTCACATTTTGATCCCCTCTCTACTGGCTTAATTAATTTATTTTTTTTAAAGTATTACCTAACAGCGTGTATAAATATATACTAGCTCCTCAAAGGAAAATAATAGTAATAAATGCTTTAGAGAAATTTACCATTTATAAGTCTTTGCACGCATTCTCATTCAAAACTGATAAAACAACAAGGTCAACAATGCTTTAAAAAAAAAGCAATAAAAATACTGAAGATTTGAACAGAGACTTCACCAAAGAATATATACAAATGGCAAGAATATAGAAAGATGTTCAAAATCATTAGTCATTACGGAAATGCAAATTAAAACCACCGTAATGCCACTATTGAAGTAATAAAATGACTAGAATGAAAATGACTATACAAAGTGTTGGTGAAGTTGTGGAGGAACAGGATCCATCATATACTCCTCTTGGGAATATAAAATCATGTAATTGCTTTAGAACTCACGTCTTTAGATTCTTAAAATGTTATATATCATATGATCTAGCCTTTCCATTTTTATGTACCCAAGAAAAAAAAACGTATGTTCATTTGAAGACTTGTATGTGAGCATCCATATAAGGTTTATTTGTAATAGCCAAAACCTAAAAATGTTTATGCACATGTGGCTGGATAAACAAATTACAGTATATGCATATAATGGAGTACTACTTGGCAAATAAATAAATGAAATATTGATATTCTCAACAATGTTGATGAATCTCAAAATAATTAAACTGAGTGAAAAAAGACAAGTATACATACTGTGTGATTCCGTTTATATAAAACTAGAAAATGCAAACTATATTGACAGAGAGCAGATCAGACTTCATTTATAAATTATACTCAATTATAAAATGAGTATAATTGTTATATGCATTGCATAAGGAATGTGGTAAAATGTAATGATACAGTTAAGCATTTAAAATAACATTGTTGGTTTGAAGAGTGGTATCGGCAAATGGTGGCATAAGAATTTCTAGCACTCATCTTCCACTGAAAACCGTAATTTTGAACAATCCGCATGCAAAAATACCTTCACCAGAGCCAAGGATTCCAGGTAAGGGATTACAGCAACTAGATAAAGTATAGAAATAAATAAGAAAAGACACATTGAGGAGGGAAGGAAAGATAGATTCGCACTATTCCTATTCCTGTCTCCTGATCTTGGGCAGTCCATTATAGAGAGAAATACCTTTATTGTGGGAAAAGTAGAGTGAAGTAAGAGCCTGACTTCACCCTAGACCTCGGAGCCAGCCCACTCCAGCACCAGGCCAACTCCTGCAGCCCTGCAAGGGTCCCTGAAGGTTTCTATAAACCCAGGCCCCCAAGTCACCCTGTGCCTGTGGGCTCCAGAGACCCTCTGCAGGCTCCCCTGTGGCCCCAGGCAGCTCCTATGGCTCCAGGCTCCTGGCAAGTTCCTGTGATCCCAGGTTCTTTTCCCACCCTGGCACCAGCCAGCTCCCATAGCACCAGGCTTCCAGGGGGCTCCCATAAACTCAGGCTCCTAGCATACACTAGCACCAGACAGTTCCCAAGGCCCTAGGCAGTTCCTGTGGCACAAGGCTCCAGGCCTTGTCTTCGAGGAGTTCATTCGCATGGTCTCCTTGTCTTCAGGAATTTCACTTTCTAGTACGATCTTATTCACTTTACAGCTGTATTCCCTGTGCCCAGTAGAGGGTTTCACACATAGGAAGGCCTCAGTGACTATTTGTGGAATAAATATCAATGAATAGGCCCACAAACATGATATTGTGTACCATAAATGTCAGAGAGAAAATAAGCAAGAGGATGTAACAGAAAAAAAGAGGGAATGTGAGCTATTTAAACATTCTCTCTTTGGAGGTATAAGAAGCAATACTGGGCTACATAATTTCACATGCAAGTTGCGTATACTGTACACAGACTCCAACTACCTCATATTATTCATTGTATACCACACACTAAAACTTAATCCAAAATGAGGGGGAAAGGTGAAGGTTAAATTTTAAGTTATGTTTCTGAACTTTGTAAAATTAATGTAATATATAGACATATCATGAGAATATGGCAAGTCCAAAATTGGATCAAATGTGCAAAATATATAAATATGTAAAACATTTTACTTATTTAGTAAAATTATTTAAGTGAAAAATATTCCAAAGGCATAAAGTTAAGCACACTGAGTCAAAAAGAAGAAAGAAAGAAAAAGAAAGAAAGAAAGAAAGAAAGAAAGAAAGAAAGAAAGAAAGAAAGAAAGAAGAAAGAAAGAAAGAAAAAGAAAGAAAGAAAAGAAAGTAAGAAAAAGAGGATAAATTACCTAAACTAGATCTTGAAATTTCAAAAGACAGTGAAAAAGGACAGTCAAATTAATGTATCTTTTACTGGAGATTTCCAGGTCAAAAGTTAAATTTGATTATATTTACGAAGTTAAATATAGTTTAAAGAAGAATAAGAACAGAAATAGACTTAGTACCTGCAAGCAAATCTATACATCATACACTTAAAGCAAAACTACACTAATGCACAAAATATTCAGGAGGAGTTGCTCCTCCTCCTGCATCATGTGAAGCCTCCAGTGATGTTAAAAGAATCAGAAACAGTCAGACTATATCACCTCTGGCAGAATGCGATATAAGAAAAATAAAATATTAGTAGCATCCCAATGATTCATGATTTTTCAATATTTTATTGTATATAAGCTATTCAGTATGTCGATTCAATTTTATGCATTATTATTTTTTTTAAATGTAAGTTTAAAATAAAACTTTTAATCTTAGAGTCAGTGCTAATAGTATTTGTAAATGAAATAAAGGCTATTGATATTTTAATTTTGAAAGTGGGAAGAGGTTTGCAGAGTAAAATGATTCCTTCTAAAATAATTTAGATCCAAATGGAGAAAGAGAAAAGTAGAAAAAGCTCATTTGTTTTAGTATAGTCAATAACTTAAAGCTAAAGTATTCTACTAAAAACTGATAAATCCACTAGAAAATGACAAATAAACAAGATTAAGAGCACTCTAAGTACATAGATAACTATTCAAATAAAAAGTAAAAACCTTTTTAAGTCATAATTTTTTTAAAAGAGTGAAGAAAATATATAAAGAAACAAAGCAAATATAGTGCAATGCACTAATAATTATAATGTAAAATAATATAATAGAATTGAAAACATATTATTTTAATAAATATGAATGGGCTTTTAAATCAATTACTTTAAAAAAGTTCAGCTTAGCACAAAACAGAACCCAACTGTATGCTTTATAAAAGAGTGATTCAAAAAGACTAACAGTAAGAGAATTAGTAAATGTATTCCAGGGAAATAGAAAAAAATAAGAAAGCATAGGCTATAAGCCTACTATCAAACTAAGAAGAATTCAAGCCAAAATATATAAAACATTAAAAATAACTCTGCAATGCACCGTTTGAAAGTTACAAACACCTATTCATCAGGTAACATTAAGGCCATTTAATAAAAACTATAGGGGATGCAAGGGGACACAAACAGAAACATACTAATAACAGGTGATTTTAACATACAACTCTCAGCTCAAGAAAGGTCAAGTAGATAAAAAAGTAGAATATAAAAGAGAAAAGATTCACTAAGATAGATTAATAGCATTTACATTTTCTTCTCAAGTGCATAAAACATTTTTTAAAATTGATCAATTATTTACAGAAAAGTGTTTTATAAAATAGAAATGTAAGAAGTACTTTATCATCAAGTAATGAAACAAAATCAAAACTGAAAAGGGCCTTTCTAGTTGGAAATTTAAAAACCCTCTTTTAAGCAAGTCTTGAGTAACAGGGGAAAGACAAATACCAATTACAGGATTTCTATAAAAATAATGATAAAAATATTATCTATCTGTATCTGTGAAACACACTTAGGCAGTGATAAAAAGGAAATTCATTGTCTTAAACATTTTTACCAATAAATTAAAATAAGTTAATTAAATCCCCAATTCAAAAACCTAGAAAATGAACAGTAGAGTAAATCTAAAGGAGAGTAAATTCTAAAGAAGGAAATAATAGTCATAAACAAAAGTTAATAAAATAGAGAATAGAAAATCAGAAGTATAATTAATAAATCAAAATTCTGTGTTTTATTATTAACAAAATAGACAAATGACTAGTGAGCTTAATAAACAAAAAAAGGTAAAACCACAAATTGACCAAACAATATCACAAAGGAGAAACAGCTATTAGAATAGAAGAAATAGGAAGAGAGAGGGTCGGGGGCGGAGGAGGGAAGGGTGGATGTGGGACGAAAGGCACTATAAACCTGTATGCACAGGGCGGGGGGTGGGGGGGGGAGGAGACTGGGAGATGGGGTGAAGGGTTAAAGAAGTACAAATTAGTAGTTAATAGATGGTCGCGGGGATGGGGAGGATGGCATAGGGAATGCAGTTAGTATTAATATATTGGCTAGGTTCAAAACCAGAGGAGAGAAGGAACAATTAGGGGGGTCGTTTTATAAACTATATAAATGTCTAACCAGTGTACTGTATACTTGAAACTAAATAAATAAATAAATAAACAAACAAACATATAAACAAATAAGCAAATATATTTGGAACCCTAGATAAAAAAATAATTTGCTAGGAAAATAGAATTTACAAAAATTGACTCTATTAGATATAAAGATTAAACTGGCCATTATCTATGAAGCTATCAAGAAACTATTATCTCAAAAAAAGTGTGTGTGTGTAATCTAATACGTAAATGGACAAAGAACATAACAAATAATTCACCAAAAATTTGTTAAAATGACCACTAAGCATAAGAAAAAATTTTAACTTTACTCATTTAAAAAAAAAATAAAAACACACTTGCATAGCATTTTTACCTCTCAAATTAAAAAAAATATCAAAAATTATATGTTCTGGTACAGTTTTTATGAAGGAGTATTTGGCAATAGCTACCAAAACTACATGCACATTTACTTTTTAACCCAACACTTTCTAGAATTCAACTTTAAATCACTTCTAGAAATTCCATATTGTTCTTTCAACAATATGAAGATTAATATGTGAAATATTATTGAAATATTATTTGTAATTGCAAAATATTTCTAAAAATCTATAGCTCATACACAAAAAGTTAGTCGAATAAACTATGGTGCTTTAACACAATGTAGTACTATGCATCTTTTAAAAAGAATGAGAAGGATCTTTATGAACTGATACAGAGTAATTTCGAAGATATGTTGTTAAATGAAAAAGAGCAAAGTACAAAAGTATTTTATAGTATTCTACCTTTTGTGTAAAAAAAAAATAAATACAAAAATATACATGTACTTTCACATTTTTGAAAAATATACATGCAACATAAAAAGAGTGTACAGAAACTAATGATTTTGGTTTTTTACAGTGGGTGGGCAAGAATGAGTGAGGAAGGCAGAATGGAGGATGTCAAAGGGTTAGGTAAAAATGACTGGAGGAAGTAACGCTTCTCTATTTCTTTTTGTATAGTTTTAGTTTGTGAATCATGTTAATGTCTCATACTCTTTAAAATAAAATATAATCAATGAAAGGGGTAAGAAAAAGCCAAAAATGGAAAAGACACAAAAACAAATTAAACTACATTTTAAACACATAAAATAGTCACTGTCGTGGGTAAAAAAAGAACCAGTTCAACTAATTTTTTGAATACCATTTTGGACTGTATGTCTTCTATATTTATGTAAACAAACTTTCAACTCTAGTGAATAAGATTTTCTTATTTGTTTTTAACCTTAGACACATAGGGTAGTAGTTCTAAAACTGTTATATATCCTATGAGTGAACAAATAAATATATTATGAATAATGGGAGCCAGATTTCTCACTGTTGGAGGAAGGATTTATACATATGCAGAGGAGGAATGTAGGGATAAATCCCGTGTTATTATATTGAGATTGGAGGTATTGGTATGAATTGACGGTTTTTAACATATAGAGGTAGATAAAGATGTTAGGGAACTATCTGTGAACAAAGCAGAAGGAATCCTTGCACTCACGAGTGCATGTGGGAGATAAGAACATAAGAGTTCCTAGCCACTGAGGAACGAAACGTTCTTCAGGATAGTAAAAATTATTCATAAAATGATATAAAATGTTACACCAAAGGGAAAAATGCAATTTTACCATTTTTAAATGGAACACATCTTGTTTGAATTAAAGAAAGTTCCAGAAAGCACAATTTTATGTTGGCTGCATGGAGTATTCATCCTTGTCACTGACATTGGAAGCCAGCAGCAAAGACGGTGGTGGCTGAAGAGCGACCACTGGAGGCTTCAGTATCGAGTAGACAAACTCATCTTTGAGGTCTGGAGTCACCGGCAACATGCTCATTGAATGTTCCCAGGCATCAGAACACTTAGCACCCCAAATCTATGAGAGAGGCTGAGTAGAAGGGTAGGAAAGGATCAGATGCTATGGGGCAGGTGACAAGATCTGTTAGTACACATGAGAAAATCCACAGGGGGCTACAGGTACACAGTAGTGACTGGGTAAAAAGATTAGGGTTATGGTTCTTTCAATAGCAAATAGAGGAGAACACTACCTTTACCTGCCGCACACATGCACGCACATGCACAAATGAAAACAATTAATGGGGACTATCTTAAAACCAAACCCCTAGTGTTGAGAGAGATGATTATAAAAGGTACTCTTGATTTGTATATAGAATTTTAAAATGTCATCAGATATTCTATTTCTTTATCTCAAATCGAGATGATTTTTCTTTTTTGATTAAGTGAAATAATGCATTTAAGATATTTATCAGTAAGAGACACTAATGTTGCTCAATAAATTTTTATTTACTTATGTGTTTCCACTTACTGCTACCAAAGTTAATTACGAATATATCACATTCCAAGTTCTATGCTGAATGTTTTATATTTATTTTTGCACTTTATCCTTATAATAGTCTTGTGTCTGCATTGTGCAGATAACTAAAGAAGGATAGGAGGGTTAAGGATAGGAGGGTTAACAACCAGTAAACATCAGAATATGAACTCAACCCAGATGTGATCTGGCAAAAGCCTAATGATTTAAGCACTACAAGATGAGGTTTCCTGAACTAGACTAAAATTGATTGACAGTTTGGATTAAAAATGTAGTTATACTAATTTGACAAGAAAGTGTTCCTTTATATTAAGTTCTGAGATAGATTACTTATTCTACATTCATAGAGATGTGGGTTTTTTTTTTTGAGTTAATATGTTTTATTTTTCAATTATAATTGTCATACAATATTATATTAGTCTCAGGTGTACAACATAGTGATTAGACATCTATATAACTCATGAAATGATCTTTCCAATAAATCTAGTCCCCTCTGACATTGTATATAATTATTATAATATTATTAACTGTATTCCTTATGCTATACTTTATATCTCCATAACTATTTTGTAACTACCAATTTGTACTTCTTAATCCCTTTTTTTACTGACTCCCAGTTGCCCTTCCAACTAGTAACCCTCAAAGTGTTCTCCATATCTATGTATTAGTTTCTGGATTTTTTTTTTTTTTGGTTTAGTTGTTCTTTAGATTACCCTTGTATGTGAAATCATATGGCATTTGTCATTCTCTATCCGACTTAACTCCATTCAGAACAATACCCTCTAGCTCCATCGTAAAATATCTTTTCCATCCCTTCACTTTCCTTCTGTGTTTTCTTTTAATCTGAAGTGAGTCTCTTGTAGGCAGCATATGTAAGGTTCTTGTTTTCTTATCCATTCAGCCACCCTAACTTTAAAAAAAAACAAAAAACTTCACATGTTTATTACTGAACCAACCTACTAGTGCAGAAGCATATTACACAAAGAAGAAACTCATTTTTCCAATAATTTATCTGGCCAGTGAAGGGCTGACCCTATGGAGCAGGATTCACTTTAGCAGGGCTCTGGTGCCTGCCCAGTCTACCCTTCAGGTGTGTCCTCTTCAGATGCATCCCTGGGTGGTGCTCTGGCTCTAGTGTTAGTCAAAGCACGCTACAGGGTGTGCTGCCCAAGGGCCTCCTGGGAGGGTTGCAGCTATTAGCCAAATTTAGCCACAGCCTGTGCACCTCCATAGCCACTTGGTAAGAGTCACCAAGCAATCCGCAGATGACTGCCACCCATGCTGAGCTTATAGATACCTTAGGAGGCCAAGCCAGGAACTGAGGCTGGCTGAGGGTTGCTCAGCAAGAGGTACAGGACACTCTGAGCTGGATGCTGCTGCTTTAGGTTTTGTGAGCCTTTGAGAGAGTTTAGAAGTCTGTAGCAAAAGCCAAGACAGGTAATTTGTATGGAATAAACCACTGAAAGAAGCTTGAGTGGGCCCACAAGTTGGGAAAGGCAGAGTCTCAGGGAATTTTCTGGGCCGAGCCACCTGTGTTATCCAGGTTGATGGCAGTTCAGATATGGTGGCCACCTGCACCTGCACATTGGGAGGGGGAGAACTCAACAAAGGAACAATGGATATTACCAGCACTTCTGTCTGGGAGAAAGCCATCCCTCCAGCCCTTGCCCTGAAGCTAGACAATTCAGTTCTTCCTTGTATATCCCTGGTACTTTTTGAGATGCTGCCCTAGTGCTGGAGCTCAGAGCAAGTGAGTCTGACAGTAAGTCCAGACTCGGGCACTTTAAGAGGAGAGCCTGTAACTCCCCCAGCCCTCTATCTCACTCAGCCACAACCTCGCACTGATTTTCACAGCCAGAGGTTAAAAGAACTTCTATTCCCATCGTGGGGCCAGGTCCCCTCACTCTTCTGATGGGGAAGGGGCTCCACAGCCAAGATAACTCACCTGATTTTTAGTCACCACACGTGGTTGTAGGACTGGGCTGTTTTGCATCTCCAACCCTTTTACCTATTAGAGGTAACCTCTCATGTATGTCCCTGGTTGTAGAACTTTTGTTCAGCCTGATGTCAGGCAACTCTTAGTGACGGTTGCTCTGTCATTTCGTTATAACTCTGGGGTGATCACGAGAGGAGGCATGTAGAGCATTTACTTTCTACACCATCTTGACTGGTCCCCAGAGATGTGTTTATTTTTGACAATATGACTTTTCATACTTGTAGTTCAATACTAGTCAGGCATAAAATATTCCTTATAACTTCGTAAAATCATATAGTGACTAAATCCTGTTAACTTCCATTTCTAGTACCTTAAAATCCCGGTCTGTAATTATATGTTTAAAAAAATTTAAAAGGTGATGAGAAATAAACCTTTAAGAGCGCTCATTGGGTAAATGCATGAGAAAGACTTCTAGAGTGCTGGTTACATAGCTACATACATACATACATGTAAAAATTAAATTGGCTATATACCCTTAAGTTTTGTGCATTATATTATATGCAAGTTATGTCTCAATTTAAAAAACAATAAATAGATACAGAACAAAAGGAAAGGAGGGAGAGAAGAGTGACGGGGGAGGGAAGGAGGGAGGAAAGAAAGAAAAGGAAACGTCTAAAAAAAGAAAAGAAAAAGGAAAGAAAAGGAAGATTACCACAACATGGCATAGAGGCACAGGTTTGGTGGGGAAATCATATGTTCAGTTTGGGGCATATTTAAAGTAGAGGTATGGAGTGAATTCGTGAGTTGAGAACTCAGTCTTGAATGGAAATAAAAATTTGGGAATCATTGCTATATAGACGATACTTAAAGTCATGATAGTATATTATATTACTAGAGAGTGAGTGAAGCAATATGCCAAATTCAAGAATATACTGAAGCTTGTTAATATAAGATGCAAAGGTCCATCAAAAGTGTCAAAAAGAGACAAATTACTGTATAAGTTCTATTTTAAATTTTTCTATAAAAGTGATGAGTCTTTAAACTCTACAGCCCAGCACAATTATCTAAAAGAAGAAAACAATTAAATCTGTGAGGAGACAGTAACAACTCATCTAGATGCTTGAGGGATATTGAAAACTTTTCATTCTGTCACCGTGAAATTACTATCAGTTAATCGAAAAAACGATGAGGAAGGAGAGCAATACATGGTGACTGACATGTGGCAGATGGAAGGGCCAGAAAAAAATCTTGAAAGTTTTGTGTGAATCTGTGGGAAAGTCCTACATTTTAAAATATTTTTCTTTTACATTTCAGCATTCTTGAACCATGGCTTCGTATATAAAACAGAGTAGAACATAAACTCACACTTTTAAAAAAAATGGGCTAACCTAAATTTGTTTCTCTTTTTGAAAGTGCATGCATATAAATCAAGATCAATCTCATTTTATAAAATTACATGTGTGTGCGCTCATAATTCATCTAAACCTTCAGCAAATTTTACTAAATTCTTATTAAAAAACAGTGATTGTTTGCAAATATTAGAATGGGTACTTGAAACTAGTTGAAAAATGCTGATTAGAGGAGAAATGTCAATCTATAGTTCCTCTGTACTGCATTTGTTCAGCACAAAAGCCTGACCTTGATTGGTTGTTATTAATCAGTGCTTCCAGTAACTTCTATGCAAGCAGGCAATTAGGCAGTGTGTTGGTTCAACAATGAGCAACCTCTCAGGAATTTGTCAATAAAATTTTGTTTCCTAGTTAAACCAAGTGATGTTATCAACATCAAGTGAAATGTTTGGGAAGCCTTAACCTAGATCTACTCTCCTAGAGATAAGATTGGAATGTAATTGTAACTCTTAACTGGCAACATACTAAACAAAGACTGTGTAAGTAGGCTGGGCAGGTCAGCGTAAAGCAGTGGCCCTTGAACAGTCGTCCCCCAATCAACATCATGAGGCAATTTGTGAAAATGTGCTGATTTTGAAACTGGGGGTAAGACCCAGCAATCTGTGTTTTAATGTGTTCCCCACTAAAGGGCACTAAAGGTCAAGACTAACTGGCCTATTGTATGGAATAGGGAAGATGAACACTAAATTTGGTGGACTCAAGTGTAATCATTAGGGAACAGTATTCTACGTGAAGCAAGGCTCTTTCATTAGCCCCATCATGACTTGAATGAGATGTCTGTTAAAGCTCTTTCTTTTGCTCTCATTTTATGTTCAAAAAGCAACATTTTTATTGACTATCTGACCTTCTAATTACCCTGTCACTATAAAGGAGGAGCCCTTAATGGGGAATATAATCATGCTAAACTTAGACAGATGGCTAATACTTTTACGTGAGTGACAGAATCAAGGGTAGCAAGCATTAAAAAGCTGGAATGTGGCAGTAACTAGGAATTTAGTTTCAAAAATCAACTGTGGAAGAACAAGTTGAACATAATTTGCACATGACTTATGTTATTTGACAAAGACCTAAAGCTTTTCATTAATTACAGCTGTGACTTATGACAACAGTATGACACTACCACTACTGTGTTGATATAAGGTTAGAGCCTATTTATAGAAAAAAGTTCACTTCAGGCAAGTAAAAGGCCCATTCATCTGTGCATTGTGGGGAACACAAGCAGAACATTATAGTCTTTCCAGATGTTGTTGTCTTTTAACAGGGTATTTAAACTGATGTCCGAAAGACAGTAAAAAGGAGGTAAGGTATATTAGGACATCCTCGAAGCTGTCAGGACACCAATCCTGCAGCATCTTGCATACTGCAGGATTGTGAGTGGGGGCTGGCTCTAATGGTAAAACACATGGCATTGACCTCAGGCTGGAGATTCTGCTCTCTTATCTTCCTCACTTTAAATCCTGATGCTCATGTTTGCTCCTCCACAGTTACACATATCATAGCCACAAAGAAGAAACAAAAGGGAGGCAAGGGAAGGAGGGAGCTAGTTATGATATGAGACAGTAAACCTCACCGGAAACTGTCCTTTGGACACCAGTTTAAACACCCTGTGAAAAGCTGACATTACAAAAGACTATAATGTTCTGGTCATGTTCCCCACAATGCACAGAAGAATGGGCTTTTTCCTGCTTAGAGAGAACGTTTTCCCTAACTTTGTTTTCCTTCCAATTCTCAGATTTAGAGAAAGAGAGGGAGAGAGAGAGAGAGAGAGAGAGAGAGAGAGAGAGAGAGAGAGAGAGAGAGAGAGAGATTTGTCGGGGTCTGTTCTGGAAAAGATGTCATCAGGTGGAAATTTTTATTTCCCAGAGCTTCAGAAGAGTTGTATCCCTGTAGAAAAGCAAAGCCTATTGTTGGATTGTCACTTCTCAAAATGTGGCCCGATGCTGAAGCTGGGACACAGTAGTGCTCATGCGGGTTGTGTACGTCTTATCAACCCAACCAGGTTATGTAACCTCCTGGAGTCATGGATGGTTTTTCTCTTGTGTACCCTAAAGCACTTAGCATGCTGTTGAACAATATTTGATATTCAGGAAATATTAGTTATATTGAATTATTTCTAAACACTTTTAAGTGTTCTGTCTTTCATCTTATTTTTGTTTTTAAATTCTGGGTGCACTGTTAGTGTACTCACCCTGCAAATATGAGCTATTAGAGCTCAAAAGGACCTTCAGAGGTTCTACAGACTATATTCTTTTTAATGCCTACAGTGCCTGGTATTCCTAGGTGGTGTCCCACCAAGTACTAACCAGGGCCAACAACACTTAGTTTCCAAGATCAGACGAGATCAGGCATGTTCAGGGTTAGCCTGTATTCTTTTTAGAGAAGAGAACACTGAAACCTCAAAAGAAGAGGTTGCAGACATAATTACAAGTTTTATGCTGATTCTAAACCCAAGCTTTCTGACTCCAGCCTGAGGACACCGTCACATGTTTTACCATTAGAGACAGAGGTCTAAACGTCAAAATAAAAATTCTTGCCCAATTATTTCAGTCTTTTGATATCACAGCATATTTCTGAACATTTCATGACAGTAAAACATTAGGTATCATTGTTATTCTTCTCATACCATCTGAGGAGTGTTATTTTCTAATGTATGATTCTGTATAGGGAACTTCAAGAAAGGATAATGATTAAAAGTACCTAAAAACCACAGCCACTATGGAAAACAATATGGAGGTTCTTCAAAACCTAAGAATTGATCTACCATATGATCCAGCAATCCCTCTACTGGGTATTTACTCCAAAGACTTGAAAACCCATATCCAAAAAGATATTTGCACACCAATGTTCATAGCATCATGATTCACAGTGTTCAGGACATGCAAGCAACTGAGTGTCCTATGATAGATGATTGGATAAAGAAGCTGTGATACATATATACAATGGAATATTACTCAGCCATAAGAAGAGATGAAATATTGCAATTTCAACAACATGGATGGACCTCGAGATAATCATGCTAAGCAAAATAAGCCAGACAGAAAAAATTGAAAATCACATGATATCACTTATATGTGGAATATAAACCTAAAAGCAACAAATGAACAGGACAAACAGACAGAGACTCATTGACATGGACTGTAGACTAGTGGTTACCAGAGGGTAGGGGGTGGTGGAAGAGGGGGGAGGTAGACAGGGTAAAGGAGGTAAAATATAAGGAGGTAGGAGGAGGGTGAACTGGTTAAAGTGGATCAAATATATGGTAGCTGAGGGAAATTGGACTTTAGATGGTTAAGAGAGAATAGAATATATAGATGTGAAATTATAATGTACCCCCAAAATTATATAATTGTATTAACTAATGTCATCCCAATAAATGTAATTTTTAAAAAGTTAAAAAAAAAAACGTTGAAAAACCATAACTTACTATAAATTCTTGAAACAACAACAACAAAAAAATGAGATTGTAAGGATATGATAGACAAACTTGAATATTGTTAAACTCTATTTCCTGGACTATTAATTATATGTGTCCTAACTTATATCAAATCCAATTCATCATGTACACAGCTATCAAATTATACTTCCTACAATATACCATATGCTTCCCTTCTGCCTAAAAATTTTTCAACATATTCTCTTTCCTATAAATGAAAGCATTTAATTTGAAATGTTATGACCCTTAATAAATTGGCTATAAACTCTATTCCAATCTTTTTTCCCTCCTATAGTAGGATAACAAAACTATTTGGGAGTCCTTAGATGGGAGCATAGTAAGAATAAGTAGTTTCCTCTTACTGTAGTACCCCAAGCTATTCTACTTCATCTCTGAAAGGAAGTGATGTTTTATTTTCCTCTTAATGGCATCAATGCCACCAGTATGTAGAAGGTAACTTGTTTTTAATACATACCTACTAAATCTAAGATGTATAGTAAATAGCCTCTAAATTTTTATTCTTATATTATTCATCAGAGTGTACAATTTCAAAATATCCGCTTTTTATGCATATCTCTAATTAACTATGTAAGTATATCTTTTATTGCAAATTGTTTTTAAAAAATCCAAAATGACTTAAATGATAAAGGGTCTTTTTCTGACTTGTATGACTAAAAAGGAATCAAAGTAGGCAGACTGCTGGAGTCAAAAGTTTTCAATATTTTCAAGTTACCAGATTCATTTCTCTGAGATTTTCTCAATTGTGCCCTCTTCCATGTATTGGCTTTACCTGCAAGTTATGTCATAATCTTAAAATAAATCTGTAGTTTTAACTGTGGAACTAAAAGCAAGGTATTTATCTCCTCAGCGAATGAATTTTTATGTAACAGTTAGGAATAAATAAAAAGTAACATTTAATGACACCCCACCCCCAGCTTCTTAGGCCAAATTTCAAGGAATAAGATCTGTAACTCAAGCAGGAGTGAAAGGATATAACTTCTCCCCACTCCAGGTAGAGAGCCAGGTAGGTTGGTGAGTGTTTGCAAGGCCTACTGATTCTGAAAAACTGAGACTTCTCTGTTCAGGGGACTGGGTGTTCTTCTCTGCTGCCTCAGACTTCCCAGGAAAGAGCTATGGGAGCCAAGGAGCAATTTCCTCAAGGAGCCAATGGGGAAATATCTTTTAAGAACTAATTATGTGTAATCATAGCTGTTGCAAAGAATAACTTGACATTAGGACACTAGACTATGAACATATGACCCATCAATTTTTCCAAATTATTTTAATAATCACATCACGTCTTAAATAGCATTTTATCCTAAATTATAATTTCTGTATTATAATGAGCGCGTCATCCTCTATTCAATTTAAGACCTTAGGATTTCAAATAATTGAGGGGACACTTTGGTAGATCAAAGAGGTGTTTCCTGTTGAAGTTGTACATATAAATAAGCAAGGCCAAGAATCACAAAGAGTTTTTGTTGTTGTTGTTGTTTTGTTTGTTTTGCTTTGGACCCTTCATCATTTCATTTACTCAACAAATGCTTATTTAATACCTACCTTGTGTCAGGCACTGTGACCAGTGTTAAAATTTTATAAGTAGACAAAGATACAAAATCCTTGCCCTTGTGAAGCTTATATTCTACTGGAAAGAGATAGACAATTAAGAGGATAAATTAGGAAAAAATATAATATGATTCATAATAATAGACCCAGAGTTAAGTAAACAAGGTGGAAAACAGTGGGGAATGGATCAGAGAAATAACAGGTATGAGGCAAATCATATAAGGTCTTGTAGGCCATTGTAAGAACTTCTATTTATTTTCAGTGAGATAGCTATTGGAGGATTGGAGCAGAGGAATGACGTAATTTGATTGATGTTTCAACAGGATTATTCTAGTGCTATCAGATTGGACTAAATGAGGGCAAGAGCTGAAGTATAGAAGTTAAGAAGCAATGGTAAATATTACAGATGAGAGATGAAGATAGCTAAGACAGGTGTTTGCTGTGCAGTGATGAGAAAGTATAAGATTCTGAATATATTTTAAATGGAAGGCTTATAAAGATTTGCTGATGGATCCAATGTGAGATGTAAGAGAAAGAGTGGAATCAAGGATATCTATGAGGTTTGGGGCCCAAACAATTAGAATTAGGGAATTACTACTTCATGAGATGGAGAAGACTAGAGGATGATTAGGTTTGGGTGGGACGGTCAGAAATTTAGTTGTGAATAGGTTGTGTATGCCCTTTATGTAACCAAGTAGAGATGTTGAGTAGATAATTTGATATTTGAGTTTAGAGATGAGAGAACTCCAGAACAAGGATACAAAATAGGGAATCCTCAGCATATTAAAATAGGTATTTAAAGATATAAGATTTGATAGATATCACAGAGTGAGTAAAAATAGAAAGAGAGAAGATCTAAAGATAGCCTTAGAATACTAAACAAACAGTTTGGGGAGAAAACAAAGAGCAATCTTTGAAGTATGGGTTAATTTTACTTCATTGGAAGCCATGTGGGAAAACAAAATGTTTTATAGATGAAGGAGAAGCTACCAATACAGCAAATAAAAGAGGAGAACCAAGAATTGAGGTAAATGATACCCTTGAGAAAAGCAGTTTTCATGGAATCATGGTGACAAAAGTTTGATTAATAAGTTCAAAAAAGCATTGAAGAGTATGAGTACAACAGTGGCAATCATGACTATTGATTTTCAGCTACACATCAGGTTACAAAACACCCAAAGGAGAGAAAAGTAATGTCTTTATACTAACATGTAATCATATTCCCTGAAGTTCATTTGAATTGGACCTGCTTAAGGCACATTTCTGTCAAGCACTGTGAAATAAGGTGGCCTGAATAATGGCCTAATTAGCTTAGTTGATGTCACATGTTCTTCCCTCTCTTGCCAGGAGTCAAGCGTGGACTCATAATTCCCAGAACTATAATAAACCCCAAATAGAAATGAGGAAGCTGGGAAGAAGGAAGGATAACAAGACGGTGAGAAATCATCAAAAATTATTTATAAAGTTGATGTGTTGCAAAAATCTTAGTCATAACAATATGAGTATAACACAAAACTAGACCAGAATATCTACACCAAAAATGTTTGCTCGTGCTTATCTTAGACATCTAAAAAAATAATTTTTTTCCTTTAGTTCAGTCAAGTGAAATATGTAAACAGAATTATAATTATATTTTTGCATGAAATATCTTATAGATAAATATATGCAGATGGTTATAAATATAAAATCATTGAACTATTTCTGGACATAAGTATCAAATGATAGAATAACTCCTATAGCACTCATCTCTTATTAAAATCTAAAGACTATTAAATAATCCCCAACCTGGAACACAAAAGAGACTTTTATATCCATTATCTATATATTATTAAATGCTGTATACCATTTTTTTCTTTGAAATGCTCATGAATAGATTGAGCTAAAATCATAGTAAGCAGATAATTTAATTGTTTTGATTTCACTTAGTAATGTGTCATTGAAATGTCTTTAAGTCTTATACCTTCTAAATTTAAACAATATCATGAATGTAAACTACTTTCAGAACTTACTTTCTTCTATCCCTTTGCCAACATAAACACGAATTTTCCCAAGTCACTAAGGAAACATGAATACTCCTGTTGGTTTATTTTGCAGAAAAAGTGAACTCTACTTGCCTTAATCTTTCCCATGCACGTAATCCAGGACATCCGTGGCTGTGAATGAAAAGGAGAGAGATAAAAAGATGAAATTAAAGAGAAAGAGAAAGAGGAGGAAGGGAAGGAAAAGAAAAAGTAGCTACTATTTTTATACACTGGACACTAGGTTTACATTGAAAAATCAAAATAAGCTTTGGAATTGCAGCTTCAATATTTTCCTTATTCATCTCCAAACTGACTCTCAGGGCTTAAAGCTAGCAAAGAAAACACCAGGAAGTGGTGACTTTACTTTTAAATAATAGTTTTGCTAACAGCTTAAATATATTCGTTGTACAAATTTAGAGACTAAGCAAGTGTATGTTTCCTTTATTATTTAATTTATATTTTAAAACTTTTATTAAACCAAAAGAAGTAAAGTTAAAAACCGATTAAAAAATTAAGCTATTGATTAAGTACTCTTCTGGGGAAAAGTTCACTATTTCATTCCTTCCACTTCTTTATGGATCTTCTAATCTTCAAAAAAATAGCACCTCATCCAGAAAGTAATGTCTGATCCCTTCCAAATTCATCCTAATTCATTTATTATGCTTCTACTCTAACACAGCATTTTTGGTTACAATTATTTAAGCATTTGTCACATTACATATTTAAGGTAAAATATAGTTGATATTTTATCTATACAAATATTTTTCAAAAGTCATAAGATTTTAAAACTATATTTGAAAGAATAAAATGCTCAAAAACTAAAACTGCCCTATGGGACATAGATCATCCTTAGGAATGAGGTTCTGAGATGACTAGCAGGTTCCTAATAAGATCATTCTATCAGTGTTGATATTAATTGTGAGAAGTCATAAAGTTTGAGGTTGATGACAATTTCTTACAGTACTTGGTGGAACTCTACGAACAGAGAAAATTCTTGAGCTTAGAAAAAGTTCTTACCAAAAATGCCCAATATGTAATTAAAGTTTTTAGGAAAGTACATGGAAAGGGGTGTGGAAATAGGCTGGATGGTGGGAAAGGTAAAGTTCAAAACACATCAGCAACTACCTTACGTAATTAATTGTGGATTTTCTCCATAGAATGACAGTTAGCCCAGGTTATTTTGTGGGATTATTACATAAATATATGTCTTTCTCAGATTGTACACTGTAAATTATATCACAGCAATGCCTCTGTATATTTTTATTGGATTTAGTTAAAAATATTCATATGGGCATTTACTACACTTTTTTACTTGAATATATGAGATAGCAGAAGACTGACTAAAATTTTGACCAGAGTCCTCAAAAGGATCAAATCAGGTGAAAACTATTCTGTATCAGGCACTTTCATGTGTATTTTCTTATTTTAGCCTTCCAGTTAAATTGAGAACTAGGTAATCTTTTGTCACATCATAATATTGGAAGTTGGAAAATTTTTTGCTATGGCCGGTTTTACATACCTTTTAAATTAGACGTGGAATTTGATCCCAGTTTCTTTGATTGTTTTAGTTCCTTTGATTATTTCAGAGTTATACTGCTTCTCAAATCAGGAGAAAACTACTTGGACTGGCAGTTGCTAATATTTTATTCTCTACTTATGTCTGATTATAACAATAAGTAGCTAAATAAACAATGCAGAATGCCTTACCTGTGTTTGTTTCTAAAAGTTCCACTATTATTATAAATTTTTTTGTTCACTGATGCACATAATCTGATAGAGTGTGGTTTCCTAATTCCTACATTATTTTGTCAAATGAGGCAACTGAGTATATAAACTCTAAAGTAGCTGTTTTAATCCTCTCTTATCTGATATTCATGTGTATAGTAATATTATTAATAAATCAGACACTCACCAAATAAAATTGCTTCGACTTGAATTCCATGGTCTCAGGGAAATTTTTAAATGGTCAAATGTCTCTCTCACTTTTTTAAAAAAATTTAAGAATGAGTTTGAACACTAAATGAGACTATAGCTTAAAAAACCCATTGTATGGTTAACGTTAACCTAGAGAAAAATGAGTGTCTTGGGTCAGTTTCCCAGAAGGGACACCAAGAGGGAATTCTGATTTAAGTGATTCATTGAGGAGAATAAGGAAAACAGGATTCAGGGGGGATAAGCAAGAATTTGTTTCCACTGGAGACTAGCTTCATTCCGAACTTACTAGAGCACAAATTGTATAGCAAAATTAACCCACCATAAAAAGGGAACAGGCCTTTTTATGGTGCCATCGTTGGCTCCTGAGTACTCCTAAATGTTGGAGAGAGGATAACATCCTGGACAAGGGTAAGGGCAAGGGCAGTTGGTAGAAAAAAAGACAACTGAACCATTAACCACACACATCTAAACCAATACTCACAGCAGCTGGGGGATGGGTGCACCAGCTGGTGAAAAGGATCTGGGCACCAACAGTGTCCACTATTAAAATGGTATCTCAATGAAAATGGCTCATTTCAATCATTCCTGGTTTAAAAAAAAAAAAAGGAGAAAATCCCATCATTTCTGCATGAATTTATTTAACAATGGCAACTGAGAACACAGAAACAATGACACATTTATTTGTTAATGAGGTCACGGTAAATTTATCCATAAGGAATTACACACAAAGATTACCTGATACTGGTGAAGAATGATGTGGGACTGTCAGTTAATGGATGGAAGACCAACTTCACCTGGAGGGCAAAAAACCACGATTTTTCCAATATAATAAAGACAACGATAGTGATAACAGTCATGGAAAATCAACTTTTTAGAAAAGATATCTCTTATGATATCCATGAAAATTATTTTCAGAGGTACTTTGCACTGTAAATTAAAGATACTTTTAAATTACTAAGGCAGAAACCCAACAGCATAGGTTGTCATGGCCTTTTTGTCATAAATCATCACAGTATTACTAAAAAACCTTCTGGACTTTACATTTCCTTCATATATAAATTAAACATGAAAGGAAAATAATTCATGCTTTTTCTGGTAGTGATATTCATTCTTCTTTGGACTTTTGCACCTATCTAACAAACATGAAAAATATTTTTCATGCAATGACATGTTCCAACTATTTCACCTTCTTTCATTCGCTTGTACCCGGAAGCCTATCTTAATTACAATTAATAGGTCATCTCATTCTGTAAATACTCTAAGATTTGTTCAAATCTCTAAAACATATGCAGTCTCTGAAACACAAGGGCTGAAAGTTAATTAATATATATTATATAAAAACCTGACTTGTGAGTTATATTATCAAACCAGTAAACAAAAATAATAAAAACATCTTTGGTATTTTTCAAAGATTGGGTAAGGACCCACCTTTCAAAAGAAGTATTAAGCAATCTTGTCCTGAATAGCTAACAAGCTTAAGGAGACACATTTTAATTGCCTGGTTTGTGGAAGTCTTCACTCCAGAATTTGATAAACCTATCATTTCATCTCCATGGTGTGACACAGGCTATGCATACTTATGTGACTGCTTCTTTCTTGATAACATGCATTTTTAGTCATTAAATATAGATGAATCAGGAAGCTTTATACAGTATCTAAATTTTCATGTTTAGTAACATGAATTTTTTTTTATAAAATACCTGTTCTAAATTAGTCAAGCTCTTTTAAAAGACAAAGCAAAAAATCAAAGACATCATCTTTCCCTTATTCTTTACCTCATCTCTAAATTTTCTTTCTTTAACATAAGCTTAGTTATCGTCCCATCTCTTGTCTATTTGTTAGTCATTATTCATTCTTAGCCTGCAGGTATCTTTTCCTGAGCTGTTTGCTGTTGCTATCTTTGAAATATTTCCTCCTCTACTAACATCTCCTGTAGCTTTTGCCAATATCAGAAGTTAGCTTTCTTGGTAAAACACAATGTTTTCCATCTAATGAATTTCTTCCCAAATTTACACAGCCCTGACTCATTCAAGTATGTATTTTATAGCAAATATAAGAAGAAAGTTCTCTTCGAAATATTCTTTATTCTGTTCTATTGGCCTAGGTGTCTATTTTTACGCCAATATCATACTGTTGTAATTACAATAACTTTGCAGTATAAATCAGGAAGTATGATGCCTCTGGTTGTGTGTGTGTGTGTGTGTGTGTGTGTGTGTGTGTGTGTGTGTTTTCCCTTGGCGAGGCAACCCGTTTTGACCTCACAGATTGCAAGGACCTTCTCAGTTTATAATCCTTTATGTTTTTAGTTTTTACACTTACAGCGTCCGGTCTTCCTAGATGGTCTGTCATCCAAGTACTAAGCAAGCCTGACCTGCTTAACTTCTGAGATCAGATGGGATCGGGCTTGTTCAGGGTGGCATGGCCGTAAACCTGGTTGTGTTTTTCTATTTCATGATTGCTTTGGCTATGCAGGATCTTTTGTGGCTCCCTACAAATTTTAGGATTGTTTTTTCTATTTCTGTAAAAAATGTCATTGTGATTCTGCAGAGATTGAGTTGAATCTATAAATGGCTTTGGATAACATAAACATTTTAACAATATTCACCCCTCCCATCTGTGAACTGAGATGTCCTTCTCTTTGTTCGTGTCTTCAATTTCTTTCAGCAAAGTCTTGTTGTTTTCATTGTGCATATCTTTCACTTACTTGGTTAACTTTATTCCTAGGTATTTTATTGTTTTTGATGGTATCGTAAATAGGATAGTTTAATTTCTTTTTCAAATGTTTCATAACAGTGCACAGAAATGCAACTGATTTCTTTGATTGATTTTTATACCCTACAACTTAGTAAATTCATTGATTAGGTCTAA
Source organism: Eonycteris spelaea (assembly GCA_003508835.1). Taxonomy (NCBI): domain Eukaryota; kingdom Metazoa; phylum Chordata; class Mammalia; order Chiroptera; family Pteropodidae; genus Eonycteris; species Eonycteris spelaea. Next base: position 75,726 of record PUFA01000209.1, read on the forward strand.
CAGTTTTTTACTAGAATCTTTGTAATTTTCAATATGTAAAATCATTTGATCCAGAAAGAGATAATTTTACTTCTTCCTTTCAGGTTTATACACTTTTATTTATTTGTCTTGCCCATTATTCTAGCTAGGACTCTCCCAGTACTTTGTTGAATAAGAGTGTAGAAAGTGGTTACCCTGTCTTGTTTCTGATCTTAGAGCAAAAACTTTCAATATTTTTCCTTTGAGTATAATAACTGTGGATTTGTCATATGTGGTCTTTTCATGCTGAAGTATGTTCATTCGTTCTATACTCAATTGTTGACAGTTTTTATCTTGAAGAGACGTCGTACTTTGTCAATTGTTTTGTCTGTATCTTTTGAGATGATCATATATATATTTTTCTTTCATTCCATTAATGCAGTGTGTCACATTTATTGATTTACACATAATGAACCATCCTTAAATTTCAGGGATAAATCCCAATTGGTCATGTGTATAATCCTTTTAATAAGTTCTTAAATTCAGTTTGCTAATATTTTGCTCAGAATTTTTGCATCTATGTTCTTTAGGAATATTGGTCAGTAATTTTCCATGCTTACAGTGCCCTTATGTGGATTTAGTATCACAATAATGCTAACCTCATAAAATGAATCTGGAAATAGTCCCTCTTCATCAATTTTCTGGAAGAAATTGAGAAGGATCAGAGTTAATTCTCTAAATGTTTGGTAGAATTCACCAGTAAAGCTTTCTAGTCCTGGTTTCTGTGTTGAGATGTTTTTGATTACTGATTCAATCTCCTTATTTATTATTAGTCTGTTCAAACTTTATATTTTTTCGTGGTTCAGTCTGAGAAGGTTGTCTGATTCTAATTGATGTATAATTATTCATAATAGTCTTTTATGGTCCTATATATTTCTGTAGTGTCAGTTGTTATTTCTTCTCTTTCAGTTCTGATTTTATTTTTTGAATCTTCTTCTTCAGTTGTCTGACTGAAAGTTTGTCCCTTTTGTTTGTTTTTTCAACAAATCAGTTTTAGTTTCATTGACCTTTTCTATTGTTTTTCTAGTCTTTATTTTATTTATTTTTGCTCTGATCTTATTATTTCCTTCTTTCTGTTAACATTGGATTTAATTTGTTCTTCTTTCTCTAGAGTCTTGTGGTGTAAAGTTAGATTCTTTATTTGCGATCCTTCTAATATCTTAATATATGCATTTATCACCATAAGCTTTCCTTTAAAAACTGCTTGTGCAGCATCCTATAGGTTTTGATATGTTGTGTTTCTGTTTTCATTTGTTTCAAGATAGACTTTGATTTTCCTTTTGACTTCTTTAACCCAGTTTTAGTTTCCTCATATTTGTAGGTTTTCTACTTTTTCTCATGTTACTAATTTCTAGATTCATGCCATTGTGGTCAGACTAGATACTTGGTATGATTTCAATCTTAAATTTGCCGAGATATGTTTTGTGTCTTATCATAAGTTCTATTCTTGAGATTGTTCTGTGCCCTTAAGAATAAAGCATATTCTGCTGCTGTTAGAATGTTGAAGATATCTGTTAGGTTCATGTGTCTAATGCAGGATTCACATTCAATGTTTCCTTGTGACCGGTTGATCTACTCATTGTTAAAAGTGGAGTATTGAAGTCTGCTACTATTATTGTATTGTTTACTTCTCCCTTCATATCTATTAGTATTTGCTTAATATATTTATATGCTTTGATATTGGGTACATATATATTTATAATTTTTATATCTTCCTGATGGATTGATACTTTTATCATTGTAGGATATCCTTCCTTGCATCTTTTTTACTGCTTTAGGCTTAAAGTTACCCTGGTTTTCTTTTGATTTCTACTTGCAAGGAATATCCTTTCTCATCCCTTCATCCACAGATGAGTCTACCTGCATCCTTAATTCTAAAGTTGGTCTCTTGCAGCAGTATATAGTTGGGTCTTGTTTTTTATTCATCTAGCCACTCTGTGCCTTTTCATTGGTGAATTCAATCCATTTATGCTTTGAGTAATTACTGATATCTAAGGATTTACTGATGTCATCTTATTAATTGTTTTCTGATTGTTTTGTATTTCCAGTGTTTATTTTTCACTCTTGTTTCTGCCTATTTTTGTAAAGTGGTTATTTTCTATGGTGGTATGCTCTGTTTTCCCCTTGTTTATTTTTTATAGATCCACTCTAGATTTTTGGTTTGTAGTTACCATGGAGTTCACATAAACCATCTTATAAATAAAATAATCCATTTTAGGCTAGTAGTAACTTTTCTTCAATTGTTCATAAAGGCTTTTGCCTTTTACTCTTCTCTTTTATATTACTGATGTGACAATTTGCCTCTTTTTATGTCATGTATTTGTTAACAATTCATAGTGACTATATATTTTTGTTACTCTTTCCTTTAACCTAGACTATAGTTGAGTGGTTAATACAGCATCCTGAAATAGAGTTACATTTTTCTAAGTCTGGCTGTATATTTTTTACCTTTACCAGTGAATATATGCATACTTGTATATGTTTTCATGTCACTGACTAGTATTTTTTATTTAAATTTGAAGAACTTCTTTCAGCATTTCTTATATGCAGATCTAGTGGTGGTGAACGCTCCCTTTTGTTTGTCTGGAAGAGCATTTATTTTGCCTTCATACCTGAAGGATAACTTTGCCAGAGAAAGTATTCTTGGCTGTCAATTTTTATCTTGCAACATTTTGAATATGTCATTTCACTCTCTCCTGGCTTGTGGAGTTTCTGCTGAAACTACACCTGTAGTCTAATGGGGGGTTCCTTCATAAATTAATTTTTTTTCCTCCCAACTGCCTTTAAGTTTCTTTCTCTATTGTTAATTTTTACAATTTCATTATAATGCATCTTGGAGAGGGTCCTTTTGCATTGAGAATAACAAGGTGTTCTATTAGCTTCATGGATCTGTAAGTTTGTCTTTCTTTGGATTTTGGAAGTTCTCAGCTATTATTTTTTTAATATACTCTCTGCTCCTTCTCCCTCTCTTTCTCTGAAATTTTAATAATTCTAGGATTTACCTTTCTCATGGAATCTAATAGCTCTTGCAGGCTTTCTTCATTCTTTTAATCTTAGTTTTTCTTCTCTTCTAATTGTGGTTATTTCAAAATTCCTATACTTCAAGTCATGTATTCTTTTTTCCATATGGTCTGCCTGCTATAGATGCTCTATATTGCATTTTTCATCTCATTCATTGATTTCTTCAGCTCCAAAATTCCTGTTTGGTTCTTTTTTTATAATTTTTAATTTGGAGATGGGGGGTGGCAAAGAATCATTTTGTTCATATATCTTGTCCTGATTTCATTGAATTATCTTCATGAGTTTTCTTTAGGACTCATCAAGTTTCTCTTCATAATAGCTATTTTTATTTCTTCTCTTTTCAGTTCTGTATTTATTAAGAATTCAGCTAACTAAATTCTTAGTTAGATCACAATTCCACGTCTTTGAGCTCAGCTTCAGGACATTTATCATTTTCTCTGTGATGCCATATCACCTCGATTTTTAAATATTGCTTGTAGTTATGCATATCTGCTCTTGCATTTGAAGTAGCAGATACCTCCTTAACTTGTTCATTGCCTTCAGCAGATGAAATATTATTTCTATGGTGATGTTAGTACTGGAGACATTTTCCTTTTTCTGTCTTCGTGAAAGTATATCTGCTCCACAGTTCTTATTTTCTGTTTGGGCAAATTTTTAATCTTTTGTGTCTACTATGGTTCTTTTAATTCACCCAGCTGGTTGCTGGATACTTCTCTTGGGTTTTCCAGAAAGTAGTGTTAAGCTCAGGTTTGTAGTTTGTCTCTTGCCCACCAAATGTGGCTTCCTTTCATACTGTGCTCACTATTTGTGTAAGCTCTTTCTCACAGGCTCATTCAGAAGCATGCACGCAGAGCTAGAAGTAGAATAGGGTCAGGGGAGGGAGATGTATTGTTCAGGACTTTGTGCTTTGGGGTGCCCATAAACCTGGTAGGAAGATTTCTAGGGGTGGTGTGCCCAGAGTTTCATGCATAGACTTTATGATGTACACGGTCCCTTTAATACCTTTCAAAATGTTTATCTGCCTCATTTCCAACGTCTTTCCTAACCCTGGGCTAGAATTCCCACCTTAGTACTCCATGTGCTAGTGGGAAGAAATGGGTTTCTTCAGCCTCATCTTGCCCAGGTGAGGTAGCCAGGCTGTAATGTATAGCTTTCCTTTTCCCCTCTGAGAGAGATCGCTTCTGCTGGAAAATCAGCCCTGTATAGTGTTTCCCAGAGGAAAGCGTAGTGCTAGGAAAACTTCTCTTACCAACTCCACTGTGTCCAAATTCCATTTTCTTCCTTTTTATTATTATTATTTTTTCCTCTTGGGGTGTGCTGGAGTCTCCCTTAGGAAGGGTGGACTTCTGCAAGTATTCTCTAGTATGTAAGTGCCTGCCTGGACATAAAAGGCACCTGAGTTTTTGCCTGACATTGGCAGGAGGGGTAAAAGCAGCTTCACAGGCTTCACTGTTTCCACAGCTCTGTTAACTGAAAAATTAAAGTCCAAAATGAGAGGCAACAAAGATTTATTTGATATTCAAATGAACAGCTATTCAGGAAACACTGATTCGAGCAGAAATCCAAATAGTGTTTGAATTAGGAGGTGAAGATAAAAGATATTTATGGGAAAAGGAAGGGGAATAAAAGGAAGACATTTCTAAGGATGCACATAAATTAATATAGTGATGCTGATTCTACATATTGTCTTTAATTGTCAGTCTGATAGTCAAAATGTCTGCTTTCCTCTTACCTTTACAAACAGTTGTTTGAAGTAGCATCAGCTGCTTTAGGCCTAATGAGAAAGTGATTTGCTCAGTTTTAAAATTCTGAAGGTTAGAGAAGATGTTCAAGGCAGTTCCTCTAAGATGGTATCTTAAACTCCATTTTGAAGTGGCTTTTGTTATATTATTTTTCACAGTTCACACTTACCAGATGTGCTGATAGGTGAAAATTCCTCGTAGGACTCTTAAAGTGCTAGGTGCCACAATACCCACAAAGGTGTTTTGGTTCATAGTGGATGTCTACTCCATTTATTTAAAAAGGAGATAAAAAAGAACATCTAATGCTGTTTGCTATCACTCCTTCCACATACACTGTTTTATATACTCCATAGTATCCTGTTTTGTCTAGTGTTACTGACAAATTAATTGATTAAAATGAGTAAAATATAATAACAATCACTAAGTGCTGACCACATAACAAACACTGAATGTCTTAAATGAATTAAATTATTTAATAATAACCCTAACATCTCATGGTTATTAATATTATCCATTTTACAAATAAGGAAATTGAGGCACAAAGAAGCTGTATCTCTTTTTCAAGTTGTCTCAGTGAGTGGTGAAGCTAGGCTATGAACAAGGGTGACTGGCTCCAGTGCTTACTCCACAAACCACTATGACTACTTTTCTAATCTAGATTAATACAGTCTTGGAGGAAAATTATTTTTTAATGAAAGCATAAGAAACTAACAGCTTTTAGAACAAACTAATTACATATGTTAAGCTCATTTTTTTCCTATTTTATGTATTTGGGAGATATTTTCTTTTAGTAACATAATATTATATTCCTAAAAAACTATTTGAACATTTTGTTTCAATATTTAGACATTTGAAAATGAAAATAATTTTCTATATTTTTTTAATTTCATAGTAGATTGTATGATTAACTTTAATAATGGAACATAATGTTGGATTTTGTAATCCTTGGACAACATAAAGGCAATTTACTGAAAGCAAATTAGTAAATGATTCCATGGAATACTACTTAGAACAAAAACACATAAATCACTACCTAGCTAAATAGTATTATACTCTCTAGATCATGGTAGGAAAGCTTAGGACTTTCCTAACCCATCATTACTAACATTAAATCTAATTATAGGACAATAGCAATTAACTCAGTTCCTTTTAAAAATTAAATAATGGACTTACTTACTGCTGAAACAGGTGATAAAATCTTGTAGGACATTTTCACCATAACACATTACTACCACTTTGCATAATTCAGAGTAACCAAACAGGAAAGAGAAGTGATTTGTGTTCTGTATATATACTGCTATGCTGAAGATCAAAATATGCTCATTTCCCTTTGGACATAGGAATATCTCATCCATACCACCTGCTTATCTCAGGTAAAACATTTGCTGTATTATTTAATAATAAAAACTATCCATGTGGGAGGAAAAACTTTTATAGTGTTTAATTTTATTCTCAACTTTACTACTAGTAGGTGAGAGTGTATTAATGATCAGAATTTATTTCAAATATTTTCTCAGTATTGCCTTGGTCTAACATATTAAATATGCCAAAAGATAGATCATGCATGGAGTATTATGTTTATAGTTGACATAACACTTTTTAATTCGGTTATAGATAAACTGGAGTACATTCAAGGTAAAGCTACTAGGGTTTTCAGGATACTCAAAACCACACACACATAAATAAGTTGAAAGAGGCAGGCTGTCCAGCTTTCCAGACAGGATCCCTAATGAAGCAATGATAGCCAATTTTAATATTTAATGGTCATAAAGGAGAATTAGAGTAAAATTTAATGGCAAGAACAAGTTTCAAGAAATAACTTCTAAAATAAAAGAGGGAATTATTATAAAAGTAACACTTAACAATTGTTTAATAATAATAATAATAGTAGAGAATTATAGAAACCAAAAGTAAAATTGTAATGAAAATATAAATCCATCACTTTTAAAAGGTATCCACTGTTATTACTTTTGTATATAACCTTACGCATCTATGACTTACTTTTTTCAGTGGTATATTAAGGATTATTATGACCCAGATAAATCTCAAAAAGTAAGTTTTTAAACTAATTTGTTTACAATTGAAGATTGATATGAATTGTTACAGATCAATGTTTTATTTTTGTCCATTGGTTAGGTCTCAAATGCTTGTCTTTATAAAGTATTAAGAAAAATTGCTGCTAGATTTCAATGTAGAAATGGGTAACACAAGAATAAAGCCTACATTTGTAAGTAAAGAGTGAGATTGATTTTTATTAAGAAAAGCTGTTCGTCTGACCAAGAAAATCTACTGTCATAGAAAAGTTTCAATCTATAAAAAGCTATATTAGTCCATTCCTTAAAATTTTTTCATAATCGTTTTTTCATAAAGTAGCTCTTTTTACATAATTATGTCTCATAAATTCTTCATTTCTTCAGAGACAATGATGTTGGTGGGCATATGCTTCATGTTACTGCTGCAACAAACTGCAAGCGTGGTAAGAATTTCACTTATAAAATAGATTTTAAGATCTACCAAGAAGGCTGCCTTACCCATAGTTTATGGTGACTATTACATCACAACGATGATGGTTGCAAATCTCCTGAGAAGCGGAACAAAAAACTATTCTCTCATCACATAATGCATCTTGGTTCTCAACAATGTGTATCTTTACAGTAATCAATAACTTTTTTAATGATTAACTCTACTAAGCTGTAAGACAGTGGGTCAGCAATGAGCATCAGATGACAGGTATAGTATAAATGAGTATAAAATGAACTCGCTACTTGCCTTATAGGAATTTATTTCTATCATTAATAGGTTGTTCGGTTGAAAAGTTTAACATATGCTTGAAGATTTAGTTTCTAGACCCACAAAAGTATGTATTTGATATTTCAAAGTCCTAAACAATGACAATTCAAACATGAAACTATAATTTGGCTTCCAAAGTTTAGCTCAACACATTTCAATTTAGTTTTGTTTAACAACCACTTATTAGTGTCTACGATACCAGACATAGTGCTATACGCTACAGATAGTGCAAGATTAACATAGTAACTTCCCACATAACACTCAGAATAGCAGAAGATTCATGAATCAACAGGAAATTTCAAAAGTATGATAAGTACACAGTGAAGGCAAATATGGGGTTTTAAAGAATACTACTAAACAGTTGCTAATTTTAAAAAATTCTAAGTATTTTGTGTTCTTCGACTCATTTAGTCCTTATGAAAATTCAATTAGTAGGATGTAGACCAGTGAAAAGAGAAAGTAGATGTGAAGGGAAAGTATTTGAGGAAAAGGTTACATCATGTGTGAAGTATAATAAATAATAAAGACAGACAGCATGCGAGTTTGAGAATAAGCCAGTTTGTAGTGTGAAGAAGTAAGAGACAATTATGTTTGATGGGATTAGAAAAGATGTCCAACTCGATGAGTCTGGAATAGTAAGGTGAGGCCCAGGTCCCACAGGCCTTATGAGCAATGTTAAGTACAAATCAGGGAGTGTCCAAATTAAAGAGTGATACAGGCAGATTTGCATTTCAGAAAGATCACTCTATCATATGGCAGAAGTGCAGACTGGCATCAAGGAGACTAATTGGGACCTTGTTCAATAATGTAGGTGATAAATTATAATAGTGGCCTGTACTTGATTGTGGATGGGAGTGAGGTTCTAATTCCAAAGCAGAAGCACTAGGACTTAGAGACTGGTTAGACCTGGATTAAGGAGAGAGTGGCAACACCTGATTTGTATCACGGGGAAATGGTGATGCCATTCACTAGAATAGGGAGCACATGGTGATGCTCAGGCTCTGAGAGGAGCCAAGGATGAATTCCCCTGGGGCAGGTAGGTTTCAGGTGAGGTGTGAATAAGGTCTGAGTTGGGGATTATCAGCATATAAATGGCACTGAAACTACAAATGTGGAAAATGTATAAAGTGAAGAGAAAGGGTCTAGGAAAAATTGTGATGACTACCAAGATTTAAGAGTGAGCCAGAAAAGGGGAGCTGAAAAGGAAGGAGATTGAGAAGAAAGAGAAGTTGGAGCATCATGAAGCCAAATGGAAAATGGTTCAAGAATATAAGCATCGTTTTCCAATGTTCCTAAGACAAGTAAGATGAAGAACAGAAAGTTTCCATTATATTTACCACTAATGAGGTGTGATGATCTTCGTAAATGCCAGTATGGTGGGATGGCGGGGACAAAAGACAGAGTGCAAGTGCTGTAGATTGAAAGCAAGTAGAAAGTGAGCAAGAGAAAGATGAACTTTGAGAGAAGATACAGCCTTCTCCTTACAAAAGGGGGAAATTAAAACAGCAATGCAAGTTCTGGCCATAAATTTCTAATGCCTCTTACCTTCTTTGGGAGAGAAGACTTGGTGGCTTCATGTAAGATGAAGCAGGTTAGGATGTGTACCAGGAGAAGGGAAAGTAATTTTATATCCTTGAAGCAGAGTGATTATTAAAATTTGACTTCGATATTTATTTAAAGGGATAGTGTGTTTACTATAGAACTAAAGCATTTTATAGACTAGGAAGTCATTTGAGGAAACCAAAAAAGTGTAATGCAACTTTCATACTTCTCAAAAGAAGACAAGTAAAGTGAGTTTCCTTGAGTTAGAAACCTACAGAGCTTTGTTAGGATCTTTGCCAACCATGTAGATAGATTAGTATCAACATATGGGAAGAAGAGTTTTAACTAAAGTTTATAAGTGCTGTTTCCTGAATGCTAGCTGCATTCCAGGTACCAGCGTGTTGACTTGAAAAAACCTTAGGATTTATTTAGTGTTGAAGAATTTGGCTCAAGTTCTGGCTTCTCTGTTCATTGATTTTATGTGTAGATAGAAGACCTTAACATGTCTAATTCCCAGTGTCCACATCTATAAAATGGGCATATAGTTTTAGTTCATATAGCCATTTATTCTGAGCAATGCCTGTTAAGAAGTAGCTTATCTGGTCTGGAATATCTCTAAACCTTATTTTTTTTTTTCAATTTTTAGTGGCAATAGTAAAGTATATAATAGTCTATAAAAGTATATAAAGTATATCATAGTACTAAAGTATATAATAGTACTTCCATAAAATATAGAAATTAAAATTATCTCACAGCTTCTTTAAGATGTAAAGAAAGAAAATGTGACAATGTATTAATGAATATTATGAGTATCACCAAGGCTGACTGTAATGGATCTGCTACTTAGTACTCAGTGCTGGCTTCCAGGGGGCCATTACACCCTCCAAGAATCTCAATTATTACTTGCTTTGGGCTTCTTTTCTTGATGGTGTGAGCTATATCTCTGGCACTCAGCTCTCTTTTTATGCACATAGCATTTTAAAACATAAGTGACTATTTTTGTTTTGTGCTTGGAAATGATGTAATTGGAAAAGCAATACTAGTGAATATGAGAAGGTTAATGTGAGGTGTTGTCTAAGTAAAAGGTTATGATAAACAGAAATTAAGTACTAATTCAGTTATTTAAACAACCTTGTCACTTTAATGATGGACTTATACTCAAACGCTTATGAAGCCTCTGAAATTATATTTTAGAATGTTTTTAGTTGTTTTGCCAAATGCTTAATTGGTTTTGACGAGTGAGTCAAAAAATTAATAAGTCCAACTAATAAGAAAGACACATTAGTGACTGATAGCAAAATGCTTAACATGGTAAGCTGTTTTCTAAAGGAACAATGGTAGCTTTCATATATTGCTTTCATTATTGAAATAGAGCCTATAAGCACAAAGGATATGTTATTTGTTTATTAATTTGCACTTCCAAATTTAAAAGTTTTTAGATATGATAAAAAGATTATTATATAGTTCAGTTAACCTTTCTGAATTTGTTTTTTTAATGGGTAAAATAAAGGAGCTTTTTCCACTTAGTCTAGACAGGGAACAGAATTCAACACAGATGTTTTGTTTTGTGTTCCAACGTTATTGAGCTTTAATTGACACACAACATTGTGTAAGTTTAAAGTGTGTAAGTGTTGATTTGATATACGTACATACTGCAAAATTACTACCATATCCTTAGCTCATACTGCCATCATATCACAACTACCAGTTCTTTTTTCAACACAGATGTTTTAAATGAATGGGCTTTAATGAAGAGATGTTTACGGAGGAAGGAACTGTGTTAAAGGAACAAAGACCAGCAACCACAAGACAAGGCCTGGGGAACTAAGAAAGAAATAATCGCGGGATCAAAATGGAGTGTGGGAGGGAGTGAACAAGAAACGCCTTGACCTCCCACACTCTATTCTCTTATTGGTGCCTCCCTTTGGCTCAATCCATCCAGAAAGCACAACACAAGGGAGCCCAGATGGTGCAAGTCAGAGAACTCAGCTTCAGGACACATGGCAGGACAGAGAAGGGTGGACAGTGCATAGCTTGGATGGTACAGCAAACAGAGAAAACCAGGACAGCATTTACTAAATGATTTCTAGGGTTTCTTTCATTGTTAATTGTCCATATTTTTTTAAAAGTAATTTTTCCATTTTTAAAAAGTAGGTTGCCTTCTAATTGCACTCTGATTAAGACAGAAAAAGACAATTTTTGAGATTGGCTTAAACATAAGTATGCACACAATTCATAATCTTTATAAGATACTGAATATAGTTGGCAGATAGACCTCATATTTTTCAATCTAAATGATATCTAGATATGATAGTCTTTTTCTATTTTACTATACACACACATATACATATTTATATTTTTTGAAGACTGAAATCCTAGTTTGAGTAAATATTTTTTGCCAGATAGCAAATGGCTTAAATTCTGTTTTTGCAGAATTTCAGGCACAATTTTTTGTTTTATTGAAATTTTCCAGTACTACTTAGACAATTGTTAAGGGCTTTAAATTCTTGCATACTGTGAGATAAGGTCATGTGTAAACAGGTCTCATGGATCAAATGTACCTATCTTTAAAGGCAAAAAAAAAAAATGTTGATGCTCAAAAGGATACTCCCAAGTTCCCCACAATAATTCTATGACGTAGACTACTGATTCTCAAAGGGTGGTTCCTGAGAACTTGAAAATGCAAATTCTCTGGCCCCACCTAGTTTTCCTGAATCAGAAACTCTGGGGGAGTAAAGCCCAGCAATCTATGTTAACAAGCCCTCTGGGTGAGTTCGATGCTAAAGTTGAAGAACACAAAACTAAACATTTTTATTAACTTCTAGATTGAAATAAATTGGTTGTTTTGTTGTTTTGATTTTCAATATTTTAACATTGTTCTTTTTGCTTCATTCTAAAGTCAGACACCTCAATGATGTCTTTATTGACCCAATACCCAGCAGTCCAGATGGAGATCATTAACAAGCACAACGACTTAAGAAGGATGGCCAATCCCAGTGCCAGGAATATGCTTAAAATGGTGAGCCATATCTTTTCAATAAGTCATTATCAAGGAACATCTAACCATTAACAGGTATTAAGCCAGGATCTATATAAGTAAAATAATCTGTTTATTTCTCTAGAAAGTTGCCACGCTAGCTGGTAGTTAAATGTAACACATTGCTTTTAAACTAAAAAAAAAAGTGTTGACTCTATGGATATAGAATAAAGGTATAATAAATGGGCAGATGATGTGAAAAAAAAAAAACCTTGTAAATTATATTACATGAGTGAGTAGATGCCAAACTGCAAACAAAAACTTAAACTGTATAATAAAATATGGTGTATAGGTCTGAACAATGAGAGTCTCAGTCTTCAGCTATCATCAGATCATGTGCTATAGAATGCGTACAGATTTGGAAAACACATTAATAGAAGGAGCATATACAGCAGACATTGACAGTGAGAAGCCCAGAAACCAGAACATGATGAAATAGTAGATAATTAGAATGAATAAAGAATATCCCAGGAAAATAAAATAGTTGACTCTAGGCTAATTATTTAATCAGGAAGAGCCTCAGCTTTCTTGACAATTAGAAATGATAATTCAAACTTTACTACATCTTTGCGAGGATTAGTAGAGAAATAGTAATGTTAGTAAAATGCCAAGGACATACGGAATACTCATAAAAATAAGTTAATATTACTCTTCCCAATTTAAATATTTAAAATGTTATCATATGACAGATGAATTAGATTTGTTCCAAATTTTCTCAGCTAAGATGGAATCAAAATGTCATAGCTAGTTGGTTGTTATACTGTACCTCAAGAGATCAAAAAAATCTATTTACCAATTAGTGCTACAATGAGTTTGTCTCAGGAGGTACTAACCATGTACTTCAATTACAGGCAAAATGTGTGGGTTTGGGAGGCGATCCCTATAATAAATGAGAAATAGAACCTGTTATCTTTCTGGTTCATTCCATTTGTGAGGCTCTATAAAAGTCGTTGTTTAATCTAGACTATAAGAATAAATTTTTTGCTGATCCATATGTTTAGATTTATTTCAGAGAAAGTTGTGCTGAATGTACAGACCAAATACCTCATGATAGTAATAATTAATTGATATTGCATTCTCAAAGATACAAGATGTCTACTCTATTCTAAACATCTCATTCTAGATTGGAACTGTTTTCTTTTTTCTTTCTTGAAAGTAGTGTCTAGCAATTTGGATTAACTTGTCTGAATTATAATAATACTAAATTCCTATTTGCATTGATTTTCCTATGTTTTTTTTCTATTTTGCATGTGAGATAGTATAAGCATTTATTTTCCCATACATTTTGTCCTTCAAATGTTATATTTGAAATGTTATATTTCATTTAGTGCAATACAAATTTATTAAAGCTTACTATCGCATCCAACAATATATTGATATATATAAAGACTGCTGTAAATGCAGTAGACATAAAGGGATGAGTAACAGCATATACTTAGTTCTCATTTGTAATTAAATAACTACAGTCCCAAGCTAGTATAAAAAAAATATATATAAATCACAATTTTGATAATCCCTCAAAAAGAGCATGACTTGGTTTTGAAATGTTTATTTTGCTGCTGAGAAAGTAGATGAATATTTTTTCTCTAAAATATTTAATATATGACCCCATATAGAAAGATACTTCCTGGTAATTTAGTCATTTAGGAAAGCAAGAAATTTATCTTTTGGTAAAACAATGGGAAAATAAGAAATACTAGAAAATAATTCATCAGATAGGCCTTGCTTTAAATGTAATAATATACATCATGATTATATCATGAAAGCATCATATTTCATTTCCAAATGTTTGTATTTATTTCAAGGCATGGAATGACGAAGTTGCAAAGAATGCTGAAAACTGGGCAAACAAGTGTACCTTGACTCACAGTCCTGCAGCGAAACGACAAATTAGCTGTAAGTCAAACTTCTCCAATGAATAATGTGTGATGAGATATGGCATTTTGAGAATAGTGATCTAGTTTTTGTTGGTTGGTTTTTAAGTTTGTCACCTATCCCCACATACATGTAGCTTGTATTCCTTTATTTTTTTTTTTAAAAATCTTGTCAAAAAATCTCATTACTCCTGCTACTCCAAGTCAAAATTGTAAAATGGGTCTGAGTTAATGGTCAGAGACAAAGCTATGAAGGAGGAAAATAACACAATTTAAAAAAAATATTTTTTTTCTTCAGTCCATTTAGGTACTCATCGTCCTTACTTTGCCATATCTCAAGTTTATTCTCAAAATCTAAAAACTCCCACTAATAGATTATGGTCAAAATTACCAGCCCATAAATTCCTGGTGAAAATTAATATTTCTTTTAGTATAACTTTCTGGAACATAAGTGTAAATGATGTTAATGTAGAATCAAATCTGTACACCACTTCCAAGGTCCTCAGTTCGTTCCTTCTGTCTGTCCACTCTATGCTAACCTGTCATACTTTTTTACTAAAATTTGGTCACCACAGACATACCGTTGTCACTCTTGTATCCACGCCTTTGATTTCATTTTCCCACTGGATATCCCACCTAATGGCTAATCTATTTGCTGACTTCTTCACATATGCTCCTCTTATTTTGCTAGCTGAAGAGCCAAAGGTCAAAATCATGCCTTGAACATTAAAATATCCCCTATATGAATACTATAAAGTCATAGGAGACAATAATTATTTGCTGATTGAGCGTTAATCAGTTTACTAGTGTTACAAAAATATGACTGTGATTGTGTTAAGCTAGATAATCACTTTGAAAATGAATCATTATTTACATTTTGAAAAGAACTATTTATAGGTGATAAGGGGTGGGGAGAGTGATTTCAATCACAGAGCAAAGCTTTCAAAATTGCAATTAGATTTCTTCAATAGATCTGTCAGTGAAAGATGACTGTACATTCCTTGGGAGGTATTATTGATCACTAAACTAAAATATGGTATTCTAATTGTTTTCAGTTAGAATTCTTTGCAAGTACTGGCTTAACTATTGGTTTAATGTCTTTTCTAATTTTTAGTTACTGGCTGTGGGGAAAATATTTTCAGTTCCACTGACCCTGTTTCATGGTCAGATGTAATCCAACAATTTTACAATGAAGTTAAATATTATAAATATGGATTTGGAACAACTCAAGAAAATGCTGATGTTTACCATTACACCCAGGTAAAAATAAAATGACAAAAGCTTAATGATTTTTGTCCACTACCAACCCAAAATTACTTTTTCTCCTCAGTCCATCCTGGAGATTCCAAGTACTCATCTTAGCTTTGCAATCTATATGTGAGCATGAAAGCTGCCCTATTTCACAAAGTATGTGTTACTCATTAATATAGAGAAGCATCAACCCATTATCTCTTGGATACCCACAAACATTCATCTGGTCATCATGATCTTGATTTACCATAATAAAATTTTAAATGTCATCTCTGGGAATAAAGTGATGGAATGACCTTAATTATATTTAACCAACACTAAGTGACCTTCAAACAAGTCTTGAGCTATTTTCTGTGAGGTAGTCACAAAATAAAATGCTAAAGAGAAAAAGAATCCAGAATATTAACTCATATATATAAATTATTTTTTAATTATTGTATAAGTATTTTTGTATTATATACAAACTAAAGAAAAGTTATATTGGAGCCCCTAAGATACCTGCACAAAAAAAACAAGATCAACAAGATTTTTTCTTTTTTTCCTACAAAAATTAAATTGCCCTTAGGTGACTTTCCCCTTATTGTACAATTCCCCATCATCTACTTATGAATTTGAGGATGATTCACTGTTACAACAAAGGTATCATGAGTATATAAAGCTTTCTTTGATGTTAAATGAGCCCTCATAGTTGAAGATATTTAAAAATAATGATCAAGAAATTTAAAAAATCTGAAGCCAATATTTTTCAGTTTTTAAAGTTTCCTTCACTGATAATTTCTAATTAGCAATTAAGAAACAAATAAGCCACACAGTTTGAACACCATAAATTTAATTAAAATTTTATACTTTTCACTTACAGCTTGTTTGGGCTACTTCCCATCAGCTTGGCTGTGCATTAGCTTACTGTCCTCATAAGAAGTTTCGATATTTCTATGTTTGCCAATATTGCCCCAGGTAAGTATAGCACAAGGGACATTTTGACATATGGGGGGCCAAGTAGCCTGCACCTTGAGCTGTAATCCAACCCCTTTCATCAATCTCAGGTTATAGATAGGGTAAAAAAGTTTCATGGGAACTCTGAAAATGAGTTTTGAAAAAAGAGAATACTGGGAAAGACTGGAAAGGATACACAGTACAATCTGAGGCGTTATAAGCCAGGGTGTATTGATAGTATGTTGTATAGAGATGAGCTCAGTGGTCACAGGATCCAAGTACAAGCATTGGCTCTGTTGGCTTACTAGTTTTGTGGCCTTCAGTTACCAGTGACAACTTGGAGCTCCTTTTTCTTTATCTGTAAAGAGGCGATAGAAATGCATTTCTTGCAGGGTTTTTCTAAGGATTAAATATAATAAGCTACGTCAAGCACCTAGCATAGTTCATAGTATATAAGAGACCCCCGATGAAAGCAAATTCATCCAATGAAGAAATAAGAAATATTCTGTGATATGCCAGTCCCCAAAATTCTTAGGGACTGTGCTACAAACTTCCTAGTTGCATCCCTTTGGTTCACTGTAAAAGTAGTGGCAGCCCATCTCCTTTTTTTTCTGCATATATTTAAATTTCATCAATTTACTTTGAAATTGTCTTTGTAGATCCAACCTTCAGAAACCTCTCTCCTTTTGCTTACCTCCTGTGACTCTTACTGTGTATCCTACTCACATGGCACAGCCTATTATTTCCTAGTGTTGTCACTCATTCTGTCCTTCAAATATTCCATTGCCAGTGGAAATGTGAACAGCATGAGCACCCCATATAAAAGAGGAAACCCATGTGAAGACTGCCCTCATCATTGCGATAATGGGCTCTGCAGTAAGTATTATCCCTTCTGCATGTTTGTGTAAGGATGTCTACATGGGCACTGACCTTTCTGAGTATGGCAATCTAGGACTCTGCCCTGATATATGTACGACCTCATTCTGCTTCTGAGCCCTCCTTTTCCTATTTCAGTCTTTTTGATCTTGGCAATAAAAACAAAGCTAAAAGCAAAAGTGGTAAGTTCAGCTGCCATTTGAGAGTGGTGATGACTACGATAAGATCCACACTGATGTCATTATGAAGAGCAAAGTTACCCCAGGCCAAAGTGGAGACCAAGTTTCTCTTTAGTTCTTCTCATAGGTTAGCTCCTATTTTTTCTCAGTTAAGGAGGGGAAAGGTAAAAGTGTAGAAACTGACTCTATAGTCTAGGGTAAGATCAGGCTTGATTTGCCTTTGCCCCTAAATAAAAGCCAGGGAATCTATGAAAGGGAAATTTGTTGTTCTCCTCATTACAGTCACCCCACCCGCACAACCCCTGCACACACAACACTCACAACACTCTGCCAACTATATCACTTGATTCCCCCTAGCAACTGCATTTCATGAGAAGCAGGCATCTGAAAAAGAACTTTGGGCTATTTTAAGCACATGTATTGAAGATTCCAGCCAATCTTCTATTAATGCCCAGACACTACATACATACATAAATACATATAACAGAGCCATTGCTAGTATAGGATACCATCCCTTTATCTGGTTGTTGAATGGGATGTAAGTGGGATTTGTGTTCCCATTCACTGACCTTAGGGCCCCTTGGTAAAATCCACTCATTGCACAGCAGATACAACAGCACATACACTCGTGCATACATATACACTGGACTAAATAAGCAGCACCTGAAATATATTGGAAATTAAGTTTATTTCTGTTACTGTGCACCTTGTTGAAACACAGGAAATTAATTTCATAAACTTCCGCATTGTGCAAACTCTATAACTGCTATATCAGGTATGTTTATTAAGCAGTTTAAGACAATTACCTCTAATGTATGTAGTGACTTTGAATAATAGAATATATTAAGAATAAATGGGTTTTCCCTAGGATTATATAGTTTTGGACATTATTACCTTAATCCAAAAACAGCATTTCATTTGCCTTTTGTTTCATTTTAGCCAATAACTGCATGCATGTGGATAGGATTTCGAACTGTGAAGATGTGGTCAGAAAAGACGACTGTGATTCAAAACTAGCGAAAGAAAAGTGCCAGGCTACCTGCAAATGCCCTTCATCAATAAAATAAAACATACTTGAAGGGTGACGCTTTTTCTCAAAAGCAAAGCTACTCCACTTAAAATCAAAATTACTGTAAAAATTTTACTGTTTTTTTAAATGATCAAGATTTGAAAAAGTCTTCTATTTAACATCCTCTTTCATCAATTAAATTTGATAATATTCAAATAAAGGAAATCAGGTGACAAAAACAGTAAATTCAGTAATTGCAAACTATAGATAAAATGTAATGTTGAATTTAATAAGTTCTTTAGTCATAATTGCTAATGTGCTTAAAGTTGTGTGTAACTCTTATGAATAAATGTATTCAAAAATTTTAAAACAGGGCTCATAAACTCTTTTTTCACTAAGGCATTAAAAATATCTGTTGATGAAGATACACACCTGTATCCTCGAAGAGCTGTTTTGGCTGACATCTGCAGGCCAAAGATGACAAAAGATGCTGTGCCCAGTGAAATTAAAAACATATACATATCAAATCCACTGGCATAAATGTGAAAGAAGTTGCTATGGTGATAATTCACAAACACTTATCCAGTTACTAGACCTAAATCAATTCACATATTTCACCTCCCTAGTTGAGGGGGAGGCCATGTCCCTAGAGAAAGGACCAAGCAATGCTATCATAATGCATTCCGTGAAACTTTTGTCAAGCCTTCCCTCAAAAGAAACTGATCCATTTATCAAGGTAACTGACAAGAGTGGGAAAACTTTTTGTGGTTTATTAGATAATGACAAAACCAATGCTAATCTCCAAATACCCCCATACTATATGGATCAGAATAGAACTTAGAAAGGTAAAGACAATGAAATCTTGGTTCAATTGAATCTCAGATTAGATGCAGTAGGACTGCAGACTGACCTTATGGGTAATTCTGCAGTTCCAAATTATAGAAAAAAAAATTATACTTAGAAATTCTCAAAATCCCAACCTTGGTTCTCTGAGCCAAGGATTAAGGGCTATCATGGTAGAAAGCCAAGGAGAAGCCTCGTTAAGATGGTAAACCAAAAATAAGTTCAAATGACTTGGGTACTACAAAAATATTTTTACAATCAAGACAAAAAAATTAAGGAATGGTAATTTTGACCCCATCTCTATTTAACTTGCCTATTTGGCTAGTGAAAAGGCAAGACAGCATACAGATAATAACTGTAGACTATTGCAAACTTAATCGCATGGTGGTCCCACTCACAACTGTAATTTTACATGTCAAGTCTTCATTAGAGAAAATCAACAGCTTCCCTGGCACCAGGAATGCATCTATGGTCTTACAATTGCTCTTATCTTATTACAGCCAGCAAAGATAATCTCAGTTTCCCTTTATACAGCAATAAATAATAATAATAATAATAATAATAATAATAATAATAATATATAGAATAGATAGATCATAGATACATAGATACATAGATAGAGATATATACGTATGTATACATATACATATATATTATACACATACACGTATATATAATATATGGCTTTACTATCTAGTCTATTCTCTCCATAGTGCTTCTGGTAGCACCATCTTTCACAGATTTATATAATGTTTTATTTATTGCCATAATATACCATACTGTTCTAATAGTTTTGGCAAAAAGAATAAGGTTTTGTGCAAATTTGTTTTATAAAATATTTTATACATGGTATAGAGGTTAATATAATGAATACCCATATGTTCACCTGACAGCATGAGAAACAAAATATTGTGGAGTTGAAATTCCCTGTAAACCACCTTATTCTTCCTGCCTCTATCTTGAATTTGTTGCTATTCATGCACATAAATATCACTACATAGTTTTTCTATATGTGTATCCTTAGATGTGTTTAATATTGCTTTTATATTTTCAAATTTTATGTACATATCATTGATAGCTTGTCGTTTACTGCAATACTATGTTTTCGAGATTAATTCATTCTAATGCTTTGAAGATTTCCACGTTTATTTTTACTTTTGTGTGAAACATTAAATTATATTCTCCAACACTATATATTCATTCTCTTATTTGTGGCCACTTACGTTATCTCCAATTTCTCACCATTACAAGCAGGGTTCCAGTAAACATTTTGACACATTTTTGTTAACATGCTCCAATGTTCTTTGGAACTAAAATTTCTGAGCCAAAGATAATTTTCATTCTACTCTTTACTGGAAACTGCCTAGTTATTCTCCAAACTAGCAGGACCAGTTTACGTTCCCAGTGGCTGACAACAGAATTTCCAGTTTCTCCATATCTTGAAAACACTTGGTGTAATTATATTTCTTAAAATTTACAAATATGATCCTTATAATGGTTTAAATTTGTATTCCTTTAACTTAATAAAGTTGCAAATATGTTACTTGGCCTTTTGGCAATTTCTCTTTTGTGTACTGCCTATTCTTATTATCTATGTTTATTCAGGGTAGCAGTGAGAAGGGTTTTTTTAAAAAAATAATTTATAGATGTTCTTTATATATTCTAGATAATAATTTTTAGTTATACATTTTGAAAATATTTTCTCCATATTTGTAGCCTACCTTTGTATAGTGTTTAAATGATTACTTTTAATACAAAGTTATTTTTAATACAATCGAATTCATTGATCTTTTATTGTTTTCTTGCTTTTTTGCCTTTTATATTTCTTTAAAAACTTTCTTAGTATGACTTTGTAAGATACTCTCCTATTTTCTCTTAAAAGTGTTGTCATACTTTTCATAGAAAGCAGATATTGGTAGTTTTTCCAGATTTCAAGATGATTTGCATTGGTGTAAATTTGCAGAGTTTTTTTCTTTCAATCCCTGAGCAGCCATTCAGTGGATTTCTTTATCTTGAACTCCACTTTTTGGGGCCCGCCCAGGTGTCTATCTCCTCTGCTCCAGCTCTGGCCAGCTAGCCACACTCCCCCTCCCTGTCCTCTACCACCCTGCCCAACTCCACCCTTCAATTCTGGGAAATTTCTTTGAAAACTTTGTATCCTCTATTTTCTCTGTTATTTCTTTCTGCAAACATTCAGATGTTGGATTCATTGATCGTTCCTCTTATTTTCTTTACCTTTTCTCTCATTTTACATCCTCTTTGCTGTCAATATTGTTCTGCTTTCATAGAGCTTTCTTCAATTTTATATTCTAAAGCTCCTATTTATTTTCTAAATGTCTATCATCATTTATTTTTTAATTTCTAAACTCATTTTTCTTTCAATATCCTTTTTAATATTCTGTTCTTTTTTCCTCATCTTAAGTTAAAATTGTGAATCAAAAATTGTATATGTTAAGGTGTACAACTTGATATTTTGATATACATCTATATTGTGAAATATCCCCAATGCAAGCTAATTAACACATTCATCACTTCACATAGTTACGACTGTGTATATGTGTGTGTATGGTGGGAAAATTAAGATCTCTTCTCTTAGCAACTTAGTAACAATATAGTATTGTTAACTATATTCACAATGTTGTACCTTGGAGCTCCAGAACTTCTTTATCTTGCATAACTAAAACTTTGTACCCCTTGACCCATATCTCCCATTTTCCCCTTCCTCCACCCCTTGAAAACCATTATTCTACTGTCTACTTCTATAAGTTTGACTATTTTAGATTCCACATGTAAGTGAGATCATGTAATATTTGTCTTTCTGTGTCTGGCTTATTTCAGTTAATGTCCTGTAGTTTCGTCCGTGTTTTCATGATTTCCTTCTTTTATAAGGTCGAATAATATTCCATTGTGCGTATATATAATATGTAAATATATTATATATAAAAATCACCTCTTGATTCATTTATCTGTTAATGGACATTTAATAATAAGAATCATTGGAGTATTGTAAGCCTGACCATTCACAAACTAGGACAGTGACATGAGCTAGCTATCCAGACTAACTGAACAGCTGCTGGTGTGAATCAAAAGTTATTTTCATTAAGATTCTTCGATTTTGGTGGCACATTAGAATCACTCAGAATCTTTTGAGAATACTAGTAATTGTCCCCATCTCAGAACAATTAGATCAGAATCTCTGGAAATGGAAATTAAGCATTATTAATAATAATGACAATAAGAATAATAACAAATATAATAGTAATTGTTAACACTTATTTAGCATTATGTAAGGTCACAATGGCAAATGCTTTTTATGGATCATTAATTTAACACAAAAGCAACATATTTTTCAGGATAGGAAACACAATTCAACTCACAACAACTTGTTTTCTTTTTTTCTTCTTAAAAAATCAAAATACCTGTACTGAAACCAATTTCTTCTTCCCTATTTCCTACCTTCCAAACTTGCATTCATCTGCTAGACTTGTGGGTAAGCAGTGAGTCGCAGATTATAATTGTGTTGAGTCTTCTGACTGGCTTGAAAAATTGAATTCATCAAAGTAAATTTTGAATAACTGACTTGTTTGTTTGACTAAAATGATCAGCCAACTCAGGGGGAAAAAAATGGTCAATTAGTTGTAGATGCAAACCCAACATATACTTTAAAAGGAATAATGTATTTACCTTTGTAATATTTTTCTAAAATAATTAATTTGATCATTTTTAACTTTTAAGTTTTCTAATAGCTTGATTAAATTAAACAAAGTATGAACCTTATGTAATCAATGGATAAAGAATCCTGATATTTTAATTTCAATTTTTTTCATTGGAAAACAAAACAATATATTTAATCTCTTAACTTGCAACCTAAAATAGGGACAGATGTAGATCATCCTTGATTGGGAAAGGATCAATTTATAAATATTCATTTGGCTATCATAGGTCTTAACAAATGGACTTAAAATATTAATGAATAATACATACAAGGACAGTCTCTTCCTTATTTACCAAGTCTATGTCCACTATCTGTTTTTTACCTGACTTCTAAATTGTTTGAGAACGTTTCACTTATCTACATCACCCTCTTATTTATTTTCCAATTACTTGACTCTCCCTTTAACAGCAGCTAAAAGCCAAATATAGAGATTTGTCTAAAGTCCAAAAAACATTTTCCATTATGCTGATATCCCATTTGCATTTATAACAGTAAAGTAGATGATATAAATCTGTTTTTCTAAGACAATACCATCTATTTAGTTATGTCAATGATGATTCAAGTCACATTGCAACTAAAGAGTTCTGTCATAAACATAAAACAATCTGTTTTTTTCTAGTTCATGCAACAAAATCTTAGGTATCCACAAGTCGAAATATAACAGAATAACTTTCATGGGTTTACCTGTTTGTATAACAGGTAAACTACATTGTATGACTAGAAATACAATAATGATTCAAGTTATACTTCAAGGCATGGAATTGTTCTAAAGTTAGGAGTATCCTCATGCTAAATAAGGTACATCAAGGTGTTTACATATTTTTGACTTCAGGATTTACATTCCAAGGCCTTCATTTTTACTGCCAATGAGAAAATAAAAAGTCCTTTTGAGCTACAATTTGTAGATTTTAAGTTATATCACTGCTGATGTCTATAATCAAATCCATCAATATTTTAAAATGATGTTTATTGTTTCTTTAATACCATAAAAATAATATATAGTAGTTTCAGAAGATTTGGAAAATAGCAAAATGTTGGTCAGTGGGTGGCATCATCTTCAAGGGAACAGCATGTATGAGTTCACTGATTTGAATTTATGAATTCAAAAATTATCACAATACAGCAGAGCCAAGAATCAAAAAGTTATGGACACTTAAGAGTTTAAAATAACAAAGGGCCTTATAAATGAATCAATTAATTCTTGAGCAGTCAGGTCTCAAGTGAGCTAATTTTTAAAGCTGGGAACTGATTAAAAATAAAGTCACATAAGGAGATTTAACCTGAGGTTTCCTTTCGGTTGATGAGAAGTTGGATTTGAATTAGGTAAAAGGGAAATAATTTTAGCCTAATAGTAGTGCATCAAGCAGAAGCCATCGTAAATAATCAGACTGCTTCAGCTAGAATAATCATCCAATGACAGTTTAATAAGGAGTTTCTATAGAAATTCATATGGAAATCTACATGTTACTACATCTGGACATCTGCTGATATACTTTTTCTACATGTAATATGATTGAGAAAAAATTATTAGATTTAAAACTTTTTAAAAACATTATAAATAGCCACTTAATTTCTTGGTTACCTTAAAGTGACTCTTTTTTTCCCCCAGAAGTATGTGGTAAACACTTTTGCAGATAAACAATCTCATGATTCTAACTTTTAAAAATGCCCCAAATCCAGCGACAGATAAAAAAATTCATTGCAGTTTAGTCAGAGTATCTTAGTATGGATGTATTTTTTCTAGGCATGCCCTCGAATTTGTTAAGGAGGAGCAATATTATACACTCTGGCTTTTCTGTCAGTCCATAGAGAGTCCTGACAGAGTGAATAAGAAATTGAAGAAGGGCACAGAGAGGAATCATAAAGTTTCTTAGATGCAAACTTCAGAAATCAAATCTTCTGTAAAGAGAAAATGGGATTTATTGGATGGGTACCAGGCAGGTCACAAAAAAAATCTCGCCAAGGCAAGCTGAAGTCACAGGTGGGTGGCAGCACAGGAACACTGTAGTTAGAAAACTACCCTTAATGCTGTTTACAAGCGGCCCCCGGGGTGTCAGCTCCGGTGTATTTTGTATAACAGCCCTCAAATTCTCTCAATTTCAGAAATGAGTTTCAGTTGACCAAACCGAGGTCACAGGCTTAAACTGCCAAAGGAAGGTGGAGGAGGATTAGACTACCCACCCAACTTGAGTTTCTACAATGGAAAACATGACCTTTACTTAAAAATTCCTCAAAATGGAGTTTAGATGTGGGTAGCCAACAATGACAATAAGTGTAATAGTTACTTTTAATGTGCCCTACTCTGTCCTGGGCTTTGCTTAAGTCTTTCATGTGTACTGCTATTAGGACCCTCATGATGACCCTATGAAGTAATTACTATCCCCATCTTTTAGACAACAAAACCAATCATAGAATTTGACTTACATAAATTTACATACCAAGTAAACACTGCACCTGGGATGGGAAGCCAGTCTAGATTCAAAGTCTGAGGTACGAAGTTGATCAATACTGCATGTTCTGAAATGCTTCCGAACACCTCCTTCCCTGCTTGTCCTGGTGTACAGGTTTTATTCTTTGGGCTATAATCTTCTTCAAGGAATCTTTAACACCTCAGAACGTATGATTCATCTATAGTATGAAACATTTTTACCATCTTTAAAAATCAAGAGGTAAAAGTGATATTCCAATACATATGGTTAAGTTTTTAATAAGAGTATTATATTATGATGATTTTGATATTAAAAAATTAGATATATGCATACAGAAGAGAGAGAGAGAGAGAGAGAGACCAGAAAGATGAACACCAGACTATTGGTGTGGGAGTGGGAGTGAATGGACACAAAGTTCTTTATCATTTAAAAGGGACAAATTTGTTTATAGCTTTCATAATTTAAAAACTAAAAATAAATATAAATATACATATGTATATACACATACAAGTTCAGCCATATGCTATGCCCTGCCTGTATGTACATATACATTATTTATATTCCTATGACAAGAGCACTTTTTTAAGGCTGTGAGTAATACCAAAACAACTTAGTGAACAGCGGAAAAACCAATTAGCCAAAGAACAACAGTTTCAGAGTCAGACGGACTTGCATTTTAATTTGGGTCCTGAAATTTTCTAACTGGTATTAGACTTTAGAAATCATTCAGTTTCTTGGTGTCCTATTTGGGAAACGACAATAAGAAATGAACCCACCTTCCTGGGCTGTTTTAAGGATTATAATTAGCATGTGTAAAGAGCCTGGCAGGCAGCAGGTGCCAGTGGATGTTAAAAAGACCACCAAATGTTTACTCTAAAGGCATTGGTGCCTAAGGTTCAGCAAGCTAAGGCACATTGATAAAATGTGGGGAAAGAGACCAAGTTCTAGAAGGAAAACAAACAAACAAACAAACAAACAAATAAATAAATAAAAAGGCCTGCCATATTTTCTGAGAGGTCCTCAGTTCCAACCTTATCTTTGAAAAGCAGCTTGCTCAAGACCGTGCCTGGCTTATATGACTTCCCTTTCTTTAATCTGTACAGAGTCCTGCGTGTAACGGCCACAGCAATAATCTGGCGGGATCTCTCTGAACCAGTTGCAAGTTTCTGTTGCCTGCCCCCTTCCTCTACCTTCTTCTCCTTATCTTTATTTCTTTATTTTAACTCTGTACAGTAGGATAGCAGCTACTGCAGTCATTTTTATTATTAGTGGATAAAAAAACATGTTTGGGACATACCTTTTATTGATAAGGCTTGCAGAGTGAATATTTCTAAACATTAAAACTCTTCTCCACCTTAACCAAGTAACAAAGGTTAGCATCATCAATAAGAAAACGTATAGATACCATGTATTCTCTGATATAATAGGATGAAAAGGGCATTTCATCTCTATAGTATTTAACCCCAAAATTCACAACCCGAGTCTAATCATGAGAAAACATGAGACAATCTCTTCGACCAGCACTTTTTTTGACTAGTGCGCTCAAAAACACCAAGGTTGAGAAAGACAAGGAGAGATGAGAAACTGCCACAGATTGCAGGAGACTAAGAAGATGTGATGACTGACATAATACAGGATAGTGGATTGAACCTGGAAAAAAAAAAGGACAGTAGTGATAAACTCTAGTATTTAGTTAATAGCATTATATAACATTAATTTCCTGGTTTCAATTATTGTACTGTGATTATTTTAGATATTAGTATCAGAAGAAATGGAATGAAGGGTAATAAAGACTCTATTATCTTTGCAACTTTTCTGTAAGCCTAAAATTATTCAAAATAAAAAAAAACATTTAAAAATATCTACTAATTTCTAATGTTGAAAAGATCGAGCCATCTCGACAACTTTATTATTTAAACAGTATGCCTTCATTTTTACAATTTATTGTACTTATGCAGAAATTTTCAATTTTTCCAAAAATCTGTCCCATATATTTGTCACATGGTTAGCTCTTCAATGACCTAGATTTCTTATCTCTTTATGATTTGTAAAATACCATCTCATGCACTCTCTCATCTAGTATTAACAACTAACTACTGTTTGAAATGGACAAGAGTCCTCACTGCCATGTTAAAGATGAGAAAAATGATGTATGTGGGAGTATATATTGCATTATTTTAATATAATTGTATATTTATTTAAATGTTGCCTTTGCTCCAGAAAGAGTAGGGATCTTACCCTTACATGCAGTTTAATGACCAAATCTGGTTAACCAATGATCATGTACAAAGATTCTTCAAATCTGACTGTTATCATGTGTAAGTATTGAGCCATCACCGGGCTTTGTATAAAAACATTCCCCTTTTTAAGTGGGTCACTCCTTACTATTTACACTACTATTTACACTTTCAAATTTTTCAGAATGAAAGGTCTTGATTGTAACCAAGGTAAGATGGAGCTTTAAAAGCACAAGGACTGTTGTTGAGGGAAGTTTTTCATTAAGTAAGTTTCTAGATTCTTCTCCTCCCCTTTTATCATCTTGGTCTGGTATTGTTAGACTGAAGAAATGGATCTTATACACAGCATGTACTGTTGCTTTCCTAATTTGAAATTGACTTGAAAATTGACTGAACTACCTAACTGAAGACATATCATGTAGTTAAAACAAAAATTTTAGTTTAAGAATTAGAACTCCTGATGACAGCTCTAACATAATTATCTGTTATTAACTTTAACTCCTCTACTAGATTCAAGCCTCCTAAGGGAAGGCAGCTCTTTTATTCACTTCCTAATTCCTGACCTAGCCCATAATGAGAGATAACTTTTTTAAATTAAAAAATATTTTTAAACAGCTTTATTGAGGTATAATTTGCAAAACATACCATTCACTCATTTTAAGTGTACAATTTAATAGATGTTAATATATTCACCAACATGTGCAACCATTCCTACAATCAGTTTTAGAACATTTTTATCACCTCAAAAATAATTCATGTTCTTAGTAATCAGCCCCCTACCCCCACATCCTTTCCCAGCCCTAAGTAACCACTAATCTACTTTCTGTCTCTACCAAATTCTCTATTCTGGACTTTCACATGAGTTCCATCACACAGTACAAATTCTTTTGTGACAAGTATATGTGGTCATCCCCAATAGAATGTAGATGCATTTTCCATATATTTTGATTTGAAAAGTGTATTGGACATTTTTTTTTCAGTCTTCAAAGTTTAAAATTCATAACAATTTTAGGATTCTGCAGCACTACAACCCAGGGACAAAGTTTGGGGACATCTGTTAAATAACTATATGCATACAAAAAATGTTTTCTGTTATCTATATGTATTCTCATTGGGAAAAGAATACTTCAAGTAAGAAAACTGACAACTATCTTACTTTGATAGCACTTCCAAAATTGAAGTAAAATAAAATACAATAAACAGAATACAATAAAATTTTTTTTCAATTTTCTTTCTTTGATGTTTTAGAAGTTTCTTCGGTATTTTCAGTACCTTGAGATCAACGTGCATATTAATTATCTTATAGAATAATGAAATAGTATAGCTGAAAGAAGTTAAATTTAGGAAACTGGATAGACCTGGTTTGGTCCAGCTTTGCTTCCTATCCACTGTGCAACTTTGAGCAACTTGCTTAAATTCTCTGAGCCTCAGGTTTATCATCGGTTGGTAGCATTCTCTTCGAACTTGGCACTATTTGTTTTATCTTTGCTAAGGATCACTTCATAGGCCCTCTAGTTCTTCTTATGCAAGGCTGATCATATGAGGGATATGAGTGTTGAATCAACTTGTCTAGGGAGTACAAGGTCACTTAGGAAGATTTTAACTAATATTCTTCCACTTCTTTCTGAGATTAAGAGTTAAAGAGATCTATCAGTATAAACTAAGGTGTCTGTGAGAATTTCCAAGGATAAGAAATGATAAGGAGTCTCCTGAGTTAAAATTACATTGAAGAAAAGGGGAATTCAGACCACAGTTTAAACAAAATATTAACCAAGGTTTCCATGAGTAGAATTCAGGTGGCCTATCTATTTGAATAGAGAAAAAAGTGCATTTAACTAAAATTTAGTATTTCCATTGTGACTATAGTAAACAACAACCCTTAGTACTTTTCTAACTTTGTCACCAATAGAAATGACAAATTATTTCTTTTCAGTTATATTTGTTCCAGATATCTTAAAATAATGAGTAATAATTGATTATGCTCATTATTCCTATTTTGAAATTATACTAGTTATTATATAGATTTTGTTATTTTTTGCATTATGAAGAAGAACCTATATCAGACTTTTGGATTTTCTTATATTTTTATCAGTGAATTTCAGTATAACTTGTTTCCTTGGTAATTCTATGTATTTTATTTTGTACATTTAAAAAGTATTTTGATAACGAAATCAGAGACTTCAACAAACACCCAAAAGTGTTCATAGCACATGTTAAGAACCCTTGGTTTAAGACAAAGTCCTGAGCTTCAGACAGCTGCTTTGGATATGCTGGTGCTCACCCTTTGGTCCTATAACCAGACTATATAGGAAATAATGTAGAACACAGCCATGGACGCTGAAGAGGAAGACCTAGGGGAGGGCACAGTGTCATTCAGCAATAGCCCTGAGAAGGTGAAAAGAGCCTTTGTGGAAACAAGAAGAACCTTTTCTTCTCCAGATACCATATGGCAGCAAAAACTCTTCCAGTCTTCTTTCCACTTGAGAAGAGAGGTTAAACTGGCCATCCTATTAGATGAAAAAACTCACAGTCCCTTTGGAAATTAGACATTCGAGAAGCAATGACAGGGAGTCAAGGGACTTAGTACCAGTATGGCAGGTGCGTGTTTGAGTAACTATTTACATATTTAAAATTGATGGAGCAAGTTATATTTGTAAAATAGGAAAATATACCCAATTGTTGTGAGATTAAGCATGGTAGATAAATAGGCACCTAACTCAGGGTCCAGAATATAGTAAATGCTGCAAATCTTTTAGCACTTACATCCTCCAATATCCTTCAAAGGTAGAGAGAGAGAGAGAATTTAAAAGCAGTAATGGTCTTATTTAAATCAATCATTGCTAACTCTAATGAAAGTTTCTAATAATAACTGTTATCCAATTTTACATATATTTATATAAATTAAGATAACAAAATGACATTACTTCCCTAAAGCCACGCAGCAAGTTAAGGATCAACCTGGGATGAGAATATGGCTTACCCATCCATAACATTTTCAAATTTACCTCACCTACTGAAAGTCTATGAGGTATATAATTATTAACTGTCTCTAATTATTTTCACTTTAGAACTCCCCTACTCTCCAGCCTGTTCTTTTTGTGGTTAAGAAATGTCAAGAGAGAGGTTTATTTTAAAGACTCATTAGAACCTTCAAGGTCATATACTATGTGCCATGTGCTATTTGCAGGATGTGCCAGATCTTTGGTCCTTCCCAGCTTCATAATTTGAGCTTGAGCCTCAATTTTACTCAAGCCAAAAAGATCCTGAAGATACGCCCTCAGTGACTAGAATGAGAGAGCAAAGAGCAAAATTAAAGTTATTGTTGGAATTCTACATGTTGATAATTTAAATGCAATTTGTTACAATACAGTAAGGCTGCTCTTACCTCCCTCATCCCATTTGGACTTCTTTCTGAGCTTCTTTCCCTCTTCAAGACTGCCTTAATTTAATTCAATCAAATGATATTTATCAAATGTCCACTGTGTGCTTGGCATGGTATTGACTCTAGATAATAAATGATATACAAAAGAGGCACAGCTTTTTTCCTCAGGGAGCAATAGGCCATTGAGGAAACAAGTATTTTTTAAAATGTCATATAAATAACAAACACCACATAAACATAGTACATACAACCAACTATGAGAAGTGATAAGATCATGATTTAATGAGAAATAAGGGTGAGAAGCTGGGTTAAAATGTGTTAAAATGGTCAAGGAAGGCTTTGCTGAGAATGTAACATTTTATCTGAGAAGTGAAGGATAATACTTGTAGGGCACGGGGAGAGAATGTGTGGAAAGGGTGTTCCATTTAAAGAGAACAGTTTGAGTGAAGAGCTAAAAGAGAGATATAACTATTTTCTCAGATTGTACATGATTCAGCTAATTTCAGTACGAAGATCCATTGTTCAGAAGGGCAACAAATCTGAACTCCTCAATGTCTACTACTCCAATATATCTAATCTATTTTATCATTTTATTAAATTAAACCACATTTATTTATGATATTGTTTAGATAGTCTCGCAATGTTACTTGGTGTTTTACAACCTTAGTGTATAGCTTATTAACATATATATTTTACGTTTATGATTTGTTGGCGTCCTCATGAGCAGTCTCAGCCACTGCAACACCAGAAATCAAAGTGTGGAACATACACATGTATTCCCACAGTGAAGCACATGAACTTATTCCTGTCGGGCCATCCTGTAAGGAACAATGGAAATAGTCATCTTCAAAATATTTGAATTGTAGATTTATAAAATGTCAGAGAGCAATTTAATCATAATATCTCATGTTCTAGCGTACATAAATATACCAGCAAGAAAAGACATGACAAAACAAAGCAAAACACTTGCTGCTTTCTTTTATTAACATTTGCTTTGATGTGGAATTTGGCCCAGCAGTCGTTTGCACTTTCTCCCTCCTTTATATTCTAAATAGAACCTTTTGGAAATAGAGTTGAGTGATAACAATGTTATTTAACTGCTAGCTATAATTTCTCAAACACAGGTCTATTCTTCTATGAGAACAACTCCAGAATTAAGGTAAAAGTTGTCATAGTAGTTTTGAATTGCTTAGCATCTTATTTAAAGGTGACTATTTGTCAAGAAAGTATAAGCTATACCCCTATTTAAATCCACACTAGTTTTTGAAACTAAAAAATATATTTTCTACTCATGTGTTTACATTTGTATAGAGCAAAGTGAGGATTCAAGAAAAACATTATTGTTCTTATAGTTCTTTAAATCACTCCATTGCCCATGAGCTAATATTCAACATCTAGCATCCTTAATATTGAATTCAAGGCTCTTTACAACCCAGCCCAGCCACAATTATAGCTTTCCCTCTTCATCTCTCTCATAAACCAAATTTACTTACCTAATTATTATTCTTCAAACGCGCCATGTTCTACTGAGCCTTATGCTGATCTCTCTATCTGTTTCACTGGTAAAGCCTATTTTTTATGTTTCATCAATATTTCATATGTGCTAGTGTTCTTGGCTCAAGATAAAAATTGCTACCTTGTTTATGTCCCCTAATACTTCTGTAACCACTGTAATATTATTTATCTGTTTTATACAATCATTACTTCTATTTTTGTCTTCCCAACTAGATTCCTAACTTCCTCAAGAAAGTTATAGACACATTTTACATTTTCTTGTGTTATACAATAAGCACTCAAAAAGTTTGTTAAATTAAGTTTAATAGAATTCTATACACTTGGTGCCATAGATCACTTCTACCACCATCAAGCCTGCACATTCTTCAAACCAGCATTTTAGAACAATTTGATTAGAGTGAATAACTCTCCCCAATGGGTGGAACATTTTAACCAGTCTTGCCCATTTTTTTCTTGCAATCTCATTGGAGCGTCTTTAACACACAGCCTAATTCCACACACAGAGCAGTACCTCTGTTTTATCAACCTCCCACAGCCTGTGAAGCCTTCAGTGTGCTTCTGTCCTTTGCCACAAACATGAGGTTCAAATTCCCTCTCATGGCCCTTAGCCTGGAGGTTGCCATAATTTTTTTATTTGCATTTTTTGTTCAATATGAAAAGGATGACAGCGTTCTTCAGCAGACCAACAGCACCAAGTCAACAGATGAATTCTTTGTATTATACTCTCGTGAGTAGGCAATCTACCTTTTATTATATATTTTTAGATTCTCCAGGTGTTCAGAATGTGAAATCTTTGAATATTCTAACCATTTGAGCTCCACATTGGAGCATCTTACAGAATCATATGATAATTATGAGTGCTAAGAATATTACAAGTTTACACTGTGGCATCTGGCCTCTGTAATTAATGTGTTTGAATAGAATCTGTATCTATTAAAATATCAAAACAACAAGCCAAAAATTAAAATAATTGATGAATTTCTTGTGTTGCCTACATGCTGCTAAATGACCTTATTTTTCCCCTGAACTGATCACTAGTTCTGCAAGGTATAAAAATATCACTTCCTATACCAAAACAAAAAAGCTAACTTTGGAAGAGAGTAGAAATAAAATAAAATATTTAGAAGAGGAGCCAGGATTTCATGTGGGGGCCCTAAAGCATAAGAAGGAGTAGCCTTAATCAAAAAGGATGTACTCAGGGTTTTATAAAATTTTGAAAGGAAGGCAGTTTCTTCCTTTGAGATGAGAAGTAAAGTATGAGCACCTAACATTTTAAAAGCAGAATCCTCCCCTGGGAATGGGGACAAGGTAAGAAAGTATTTAGTTTAAAGTTTGGAAGAGCAAGCTATGACATAGTTAATATGACAATAATTACTACCGTATACTGATTGCTTACGATGAACCAGGCATGTTCATTACATCATTAACCATGGATGTAGTGGTAACATATCCTTACTATATAGATTGTTTATTTTTTTAGATGAAGCTCAAAGAATTGTAAACAATCAAAAAATTTTAAAGTATTATAAAACTATTATAGTTTTATAACAAATGTGTAATCTTTTTAAAAACAACTTCCCCCCCTCATTTCTATACTTTTGAGGGAGTTTATATAAATGGGGGCATTCTCATATAGAAGTTATGACCTAGAGCTGCTAAATGGCTCAGCCAAAATGCACAATTGCAGTTAAGAACAGAGTTAGAACCATAAGTCAGAGAGTCAGACTCCAAGTCTAGTTCTTTTTATACTATGTAGATGTCTAAGAAGTTCTTGCTTAAATAATTTTGTAATTTCCAAGCTGGAGAACACCAAAACAGAACAGAATTCTGTTCAACTCTGTATACTTTTGTATGTTTCATTTATTCATGTAATAAATATTTTTATTTAGTACCAAACATGTGCTACAGCATACTTATTTAAAGACAAAACAAATATGATCTTTTTATTCTAAGACTCTGCTGTATGTTACACATTAAACAAAGGGCTACAACACAGCATAGAAAACAAAATGCCCAAATATGATCTAAAGTTAGTATTATTAAAATAATGTTGTCTTAGAGCTTAAGAGCTTCATAATTTGCATAATTCAAGCTACATTCTCTAAGTTCTAATGTTAAATTGCCTAGGCAAAACTTCAATTCAAAATTTGAGGGAAAAACAAGTCAGAGAGAAGAATTACTAAACAAGGTCATTTTATCAATTGCTTAGCAGTCATATCACCTTTATACTCACTTATGAGAAACATGAAAATTCATTCATTTCATGATACATTAAAAAAAATTTTTATTAAGCTCCCAACTCTTATAAAGCAGTCTTTAAGTCTCTAGGCTCAAGGGATCTAGGTAGTGAATAAACAAAACAGATGAAACAGGTCAAGTCCATGCCCTTATAAAATTTACATTCCAGTGGGAAGAGATAGACTATAAACACACAAACCGAAAATATATAATTTTATATATTTTCTATTTATAAAAATAATTATATACTATCTACACATTTAAATGGTAATATAATTCCACAGAAATAATTGAAGCAATATTAAGAATGAGGGAGGTTGTCTTTTCAACTTTTTGCAACCAAGCTAATGGGAAAGAATTAATTTTTTATAGCCCAAGGTATCCATTGCATGCAATTAATTAACTTTTGTTCTATTCATCTAGAATGATATCAGTCCTGTACCTCTTTGAGAGGTTATGAAATAGTATTTAAATTGTTTTCTTGTTCTATGGAAAATGAGAAATCTGGTTAAGAAAAGTGGTTAAAGGATTATCTATATAGTTCTTTCCAATATGAAGTGACATTAAATAGAACTGAAAGAAGCAAGAGGACAAACCATATGCATACTAGGGCAAAACATTTTGTGTGGAAGAAATAGCAAAATGCAAAGGTCCTGGTATGTTTAATATACATAATGAACAAGTGGGGAGAATAAAGTCTGAGGTGTGAGAGCCTGGGTGATACAGAATCTTGTAAACAATTGTAAGCACATTATTTTCATGCTGAGTAAATTGAGAAGCCATTGGATGACTTTGAGAGAAAGAATATGACGTGACTTAGGTCTTAAAGCATTCTTCTGGCTGTTAAGTGAGAATAGATTGTAGGGAGCTGCAGGAATGAAAAGGAAGACATATTAGGAAGACAATCTAGTCATCCAGCAGAGAAATGATAGCAGGCTGAAACAAGACAGTAGTGGAAAAAGTACCAAGAAATGGTTAAATTCAGGCTATAACTGAAAGTGTAGCTAACAGGATTTTCTGATACATCATCTGTGTCAAATAAATATTTATATATATTTTCTTTATATACACATACACACACACACACACACACACACACACATATATAAAGACAGAAGAATCAAAGACGATATCAAGTGCAGGATTCTTGTGCACTTTTTAAAGAAAACATCAAGTAACACTTGCCAATAGTAGTGATGATTAACAATCAATGTGTATTATACATAAAATCAGCCAAATGCCTTACTTATAAATAGACAACACACACACATACTCACACACATCGCTATAACCTCTTCCCCAGATATAAGGGGGCCAGGACATGGGTAGGGGGCAGGGAAAGGGAAAGAGTATTCAATCAATAGAGGCCCCTGAGGACCCAAAGGTGGGCATTAAGCAGAACACAAAGTGAGGTTTTACATGCAAGGCAGTCTTTACTCATTCAAAATGCTATCCACAACCTAGTCTACACATAATCAAAAGTTTTCTTTTCTGTAAGGTGGCTCTCAAAACCTAAAATTCTGGTAGTACTATTTTTCAGGTCAGCTGTATTATCATCCCTGGTTAAAATATTTTGTAGAATAGCCCTAGAAACTACATGATTGTGGTTATTCCCGTATATTACAACATTCACCTCAACAAGATTTTGGGGTGCCTGCCCAGGGCTTTGCACCGTGCCAAATGCAGTGCTTCAAGCATAGGGAAGGCTTGATTCCTGCCTAGGAAGCTTGCAGTGTGTTACAACAGTTCTCAATTGCAGTGTGGTGAAAGTTATGAGTTTTCCCAAATTAGTAAAGTGGATATTAATTTATCTTTTAAGTAAATTTAATCAGATATAATTTTATTCATTCCTCTTATTTCCTTGCATTCTGCTATGCTTTTTTGAATAGCAAAGAAAACAAGGATGGTATGCAGCCCCGGGAACAACCATGTAAGCATGCGGTACACCTGAATATCATGTTTCATGTCATGAATGACCTCAGAGATACTCATTTGAGAAACTACCTATAGTGTATGGTTTTTGGCTTCCAACCTAGCAAAAGGCTGTGTTGAGGCAAATAATTTGACAAAGAATAAAGCTTGAAAGTGACTGTCAGCCAAGCTTTGCTAGCAAGTAGACAGACTAGAGAAAAGTAGAGTTTAAGCAGAAAGCCCTTATGGACTATTCACATTTTATTAGAGATTTTATAACCACAAAGTTTTTAATACCTATGGGACATTGAAACCGCATGAATGATCTCATTGCACTCTGTTACATTAAGATCCATTAGTCTATCTTGCACGTTGAGTGAATCTTTTATCCATGTGTGATCGTATAACACTGTACTTTGTCCATAAGAAGACTATCGATTCACAGTTACGCGGTTATTCCAGATGTTAACATATTTCATCATATAAAAAGGGGTATTTGTCAATCTCACCAGAAAAGCTTTGAGAAGT
The DNA here is from genome assembly GCA_003508835.1 of Eonycteris spelaea. NCBI lineage: Eukaryota > Metazoa > Chordata > Mammalia > Chiroptera > Pteropodidae > Eonycteris > Eonycteris spelaea. The sequence goes on from PUFA01000209.1 coordinate 112,796, forward strand.
ATTAGGAAACTGATAAGTTTACAGAAGTATTAGGAAACTGATAAGCTTATAGTGGCAGACACAAACTTCCTGAAATTCTAAGTTTTAAAAACTCAAAATGTATTATGTCAACAAAAACTGTCAGCTCCTTTAACTGAAATGACAGCCTCACTTCTTTTATTTTTCAGAAATTGTCACTACCTGTGTGAAAAACCATACTTTATGTCAATTCTTGTTTTAAGTAAAAATAGAGTGTTATGAAAAAAGTTGTCATTCAGTTTGCTATTCAAACAATAACAAAAGTGCCTTTTTTCTAAAATAATCATCGGTTTCAGTAGTGTTTTGCGTATCATTGCATTTGGCACACTGATTTATAGAGGATTTTAAAAAAAATGTATGAGAGAAAATCAGTAGTTAAAATTAACAATTCTTATGGCTTTATCAAGGAATTCTGAAGTAAAACTGGCTTTTTTTCCTGCAAGTGCATGGTGGTGAAAAATACCATGACTATGAGTATAGTTTAGTGCCACTGCTTTCATTCATACTTGCATGCTAGTAATTTTGCATACCATTATTTTTTGTCATCTGTGGAAATATCTAAACAGTAAAAAATAACATCTTAGTATCATGAAAACAGTTTTAACTTCTTCATCTCCTTAAAAGTGTCTCTGAGACCTCCAGATATCTTCAAATCACACATGGGAACCATTTAAATATAGTTAAACTAGCAATTTCAATATTAGCAGTGGATTAAGTACAATGCTTTCTTTTTAAAATCTACATTTAAGAATTTGTTCCTATATTAATTCAGATATCATTCAGCTCATTTATTACCAAAAGACTTAGCAAATCTAGACATATTTACAGCAAAAGGTAACTCATTTGTGCCGTATAAACAATTCCTAGGATATTGCTTGCTGTCATTCTAAGGGTTACCTAGAATACTTACAATGACTGAATTAGCATATTGCTTGTGGTTTATGACCTTACAATAAGATATCAGCATCCTGTAGGACACTGTGCGTTGCCTTTGAATTAAATAGTTTTGTCTGTTCAAAAGAACTGGGAGCAATAGGCACAAATAGAACCCAAATATTAGTTTCTAAATACAATTCCCCACTCAGGGGCTCATTGGAGAAATTGCTAGTACCAGGTCAGGGCAAAGAAAGCACAAGGGAAACCAAATGCATAAAGATTAATTGGAACATGTGTAAAGAATATAGAATCCTGCTTGAAAGAGCACCAACCAGACAAATTGGAAATATATGGAGCATTAAAAATAATGATGTGATGGTAATAGATTATGACATATTGAAATTAAAAAAAAAAAAGGATTTAGCGAGCTCATAGAAATATTCCTTAAAGGGAAATAAGAAGAGAAGGAGGAAGGAGGAAGTTTTTGTCCACAGAAAAATGCCAACTGATTAATAGAAAAGAAGTAATAGATATAGAAAATTATCACTTTGAAATTAAAAACGTTATAATTGATTCCAGCAAGATTCATCAGTAGGTTCTATAACCATTAGGTGAAAAGTTCTCGGGACTGATGGTCTGAAAGAATCATCCCAGAGATTACTTATTACTTACAAGCAAAAGGTACATTTATAACAGAACAGTCTTAATGGAGTGATGAAACTTACCATCACGAGTAGAGCAAACACATTATGTGAGTATGCAACACCATCTGTATAATATTCTGGCCAAAATATTTTGTCTGATTTTAATTATGGTGAAATGATCAAACAAATAGAAATTGTGAGACATTCTACATAAAAGACAAAAATGCCATGATCAATAAATGGCATGTGGGAGAACTACTCTAAATTAAAAAATCTAAAGACATATGACAAAAAAAAAAGTATGAAATTTAAATAGATAATGGGTCAAAAATTATATATAAGGACAATTAGAGTCAGCTGGAGAAATTTAAAATGGATTTGATACTAGATAATATTATTGTATTAATGTTGTGTTTCTTGGATGTCAGGATGAATTTGTGGTTATTTAGGAAAATATCCTTTTGCTTAGGAGGCTCATGCTAGGGTGGTTTTAGGAAAAATGTTATCGAACTTTCAAATAACTTAGAATGATATATACATATATATCTGAAGAGAGAGAGCAAATATGGAAACTATTTACAACTAATAAATCTAGGTGAATAGTACATACTTGTTCATTGTATTATTTTTCTAAATATTTAAAATATGTTAAATTAAAATATTTGTAAAGTGGGGGAGGAAAGATACCACCCTAAGGATACTATTTTCTGAGAAAAGATGAGTTCAGAACACAACAGTAATGGCTCAGAAGACTGAAACTCACTAAAAGGAAAAGCTATATGCATGACAAATGCCTTTCTTGGTCACCAACCATTAAAAAACAAATCATGTATGGACTTTCCTAAAATCTCTCAGAAGTTCACAAAATCTTAACAAGCAGCATCTTGCCTCGGCGTGCCCCACATCTCTTGCCGAGCAACCCCAAGCTTCTCGTTAGTGGTAGCTAGCCTCAGTTCACAACTTGGCCTCTTGAGACAACTCCAAGCCCAGTAGAAGTGGCAGCCATCTGTAGATTGCTTAGTGGTTCATACCAAGGGGTCCCAGGCAGGGCGCAGGACATAGCTGAACTTGGCCTGTAGTGGGGCCTCCAGGAGGTCACAGGGCCATCATGCCCAGTGGCTGGCTTTAGCCCAAGCTGGAGCACTCCAACTGCCTCCAGGACAACAGCCAAAGGGCAGACTGGGAGCCTAGGCACCAGCCCTGCTAAAGGAAATCTTGCTCCATAGAGTCAGACCCTGAACAACAGCTCCTCTTCTGGAGTTACCACCACCACAACCAATCAGCCTGAGGGTCAATCCCTCCCATGATGTGCAAACAGCAACCACGGCTCAACTACAATAAGAGGACTCACACAACACACACAACTACAACAGGAGGACACATACAACCTACACAGTAAACATACCTGGAGCGCCTGGCTCAAGCTACCAAAAAGACTGCACCTCTGGGTCCTACAGGCCACCTACTGCATAAGGCCACTGTACTCAGACCTGGAAACATCATAGAAGCTAAAGCAGGGAAGCAACAAAAATGGGGAGACAAAGAACTATGTCACAAATGAAAGAACAGAACAAATCTCAAAAAAAAAAAAAAAAACCCTAACAAATGAGACAAGCAATACACAAGATGCAGAGTTCAAAACACTGGTTTAAGGATGCTCAATGATTCAGTGAGAACTTCACAAAAAGATAGGAAACATAAAAATGGAGATAGAAAACATAAAAAAAAGTCAGAAAAGAAGAATACAATAACTGAAATGTAGAATACACTAGAATGAATCAATAGGAAATTAAATGAAGTGGAAGATTGATTCAGCAAATTGGAAGATAAAGTAGCAGAACAGAACAGCAACAAGAAAAAAAAGACTCAAAAAATGAGAATAGGTTAAGGGGTCTCTGGGACAACATCAAGCATAGCAACACTTGCACAATGCGGATACCAGAAGGAGAAGAGAGAGAGCAAGGAATTGAAAATCTATTTCAAGAAATAATGACAGAAAACTTTCCTGTCCTGACAAAGGAAATAGGCATACAAGCCCAGAAGCACAGAGAATCCCAAAAAAGAACCCAAAGAGGCCCATACCAAGACACCTCATAATTAAAATTCCAAAAGTTAAAAACAAAGAGAGAATCTTAAAAGCAGCAAGAGAAAAGCAGTTAGTTACCTATAAGGAGCTCCTATAAGACTGGCAGCTGTTTTCTCAACAGACACTTTGAAGGTTGGAAGAGATTGGCACAAAATATTCAAAGTGATGAAAAGCCAGGACCTACAACCAAAATTTCTCTATTCAACAAAACTATCTTAGTATTGAAGGACAAATAAAGAGATTCCCAGACAAGGAAAAGCTAAAGGAGTTCATTTCCACCAAGCCAGTATTATAGGTAATGTTGAAAGGACTTCTTTAAAAGAAGAAGAAAATAATAATAATTATATATATATGTAATATGAATAAAGAATGGCAATAATGGATATGTCTATCAATAAGTACTTTAAATGAAAAAGAATTAAATACTGCAATCAAAATATAGGGTGGAAGAATGAATAAGAAAACAAGACTTTTATCTATGCTGCCTACAAGAACCCATTTCAGATTGAAAGATACACAGAGACTGAAAGTAAAGAGATGGAAAATGATATTTCATAAAAGTGGAAATAAACAAAGTTGGGGTAGCAATACTTATACCAAACAAAATAGACTTCAAACAAAGGCTATAACAAGAGACAAAGAAGGACCCAGCAACCTCACTTCTGGGTTTTTTATCCAGAGAAACCCCAACACTACTTTGAGAAACCTTGTACATCCGTATGTTCATTGCAGCGTTATATTTACAATGGCCAAGATGTGCAAGCTATACCTGGGTGTGTCCACCAACGAATGATTGGGTAAAGAGAGAGGTTGGGCACATATACACAATGACTATTACTCAGACATAAAAAAAGAATGAAAGTTTGCCATCTGCAACAAAATGATGGACCCAGAGAGTACATTGTGCTGAGTGGAATAAGTCAGACAGAAAAGGACAGATGCCATATAATTTCACTTACATTTGGATATAAATAATACAAGATAAACAAAGAAACAACAAAAAACAAGACATTTTGATGGTTTGTCAGATGGAGGGGGCTTGCAGGGATGGGTAAAAATGGGGGATTAAGATTAAGTACCAAATTGGTTGGTAGTTACAAAATAGTTATGGGGATGTGAAGTATAGCATAAAGAATATAATCAATACTATTGTAATAACTATGTATGGTTTCAGATGGGTACTAGATTTTTAAGAGTGTGTCACTTCATAAGTTATATCACTGCGTTGTACCTAAAAACTAATATAACATTGTGTGTCAACTGTAATTTAAAAATTATTTTTAAAAAGTCAAAACAAAACGAAAAAGTCAACAAACTTCTAATTGGAGAATGAGCTGAACAATTTTCACCACTTAATCCAGAAAAACAATATTTCTGAATAAGAGCCTTACAGTCCTAATTAGATGAATTCTAATTTCTATCACCAGTGATCCATTTATTCATGCATAACTGAAGCATTTCCTGAAAACCTACAGGGGTCAGACTTTCTGCTGGGGTCTACCAGGGACAAGCCACCTTATGATTTTTACCTTCAGACCTGCATTTACTTTCTCCTAAAAGAGTGTGCCTTAATGTCAGTGCTTGCTCAGTGGTCTGTTTTAATAAACGATAAGCGAGCACATAGGGTAACAAAACATATAAACAGATAAACAAATAAAATAAGAGGGACATGCACAATGATACAGCTATGTCTGGTAACACCGTGCAGAAGATCTGGTTTGCCAGGTAAAGAAGAGTGGGTATGGGATGCAGAAGACTTTCTAGGCAGCAGGCATATAGAGGAAATAGAGAAAAAGAAGTGTTCTGTTTCATTTTGTTTGTTTGTTGGTGGTGGTAGAGGTGAGTTGTAATAATCAGTTGCATTTTAAACATGTCGAGTTACCAAGGCTTGCAAGATATCTTATTGCGAGATAAATGTGGAAGTAATATAGAACAGAAACATCAGGCATTGCCAAATTTATTCTAGAGGCTAAAATCACCCCTCGTTGAGAATATCTGATGTAAGCATGTCTTGGCAGTCCTTGAAACTTGTCAGAAGACTTCACAAAAAATCAAACCACTAAAGAAATCCCTTTTACCTCTACCAAGATGTTTCTTTATTCCCTTAATGGCGGTCTTGAATCACAAAACTAAACTTGTGGCCCTGTCCCTAGTCCCCTACCCACAAATTCTTAGATCAGACTGAAAGATAATACATAATTATAATTCTTTATGAACAGTTTTATCCATATATTTTATACAGAATCACGATCTACCAAGAGCTTTCACAATTTCGCAAGCTCTCTTTAGCAACCTAATAGATGGGGTTCTTAAGCCCCCTTGTGGCAAAACGCAGTAACAAAAATTATATGGGGAGGGCGGGGAGGTGAGGATAGGAGGTGGATTAAAAAACTTTGGAGCACAGTTAATACAAGCAACTCCTTCCATGTAAAAGGTTTGTATTTCCATCAAAGGAGGATGGGGACAGAATCTGGAGAATAATTACTACCAGTGTGAGATATTACAAAATTAGATGAAGCAATTTTTTAAATTAGTTGGTTACTGCATATTTTAAAATCAGATTACAGGAGGAACAAGACTACTCTAAGAAAGAAAAGAAAAGAATGTTCAGGAAAATAACTTGGTATAATTTTTAGAAAGTAGAATCGGTAAAAGCGGGTACTTATCTTTATTCTAACTTTATAGCCATAAACAAATTGTGGCGCTAGAAGAGATTTTGGACTTTATTTAATCCAAACTTTCCTTTAAGGAGGAAAACACTGCCCTAGAAAGGTTTAGTAAAACCACAGCCAGTTAGTAAACCATGCATATTCTCTAAGTTCCACTTCAACTTAGTTTATAATCTAAATTAAATGTTTACGTGCAGAAATTAAATGGTGAAGAAACAACTTGTCAAGAAAGATGGCTACCTATATTTTAAAAATCGAACAGGTTGATGTTAGTTGACAGTTACCCATTCACAGAAAAAAGATTGTGCAGCATTCTCCTCTCTGAGACTTCCCTCAAATCTGCTGACAAGGGACAATTTTCAGAGATCTATTGTTCACTTTCTCACCTTCCTCATACTATCTCTCTAGAGAGGTGGCTCCAGTGAGCAATAATAGGCCAAAGCCTTGTTTAATGGATAGGGCTGAAGGAGTAAATGACACTAGTGTGTGCCTGAATCAAAGAAAGATTAGTCTGGTTTTCTCATTCTCTTTATGTTCATATTTGCTGCATTCATGCAAAAGTTAGACTGGCTTCTTGACCACCAAAAGACCCTAGTGACTCAATCTATGATGTTAATCTTATCCTATCCTGTTAGGATAAGTTCCCATGTTTCCAAGGGGCCTTTTTCAAATGCTTGAGTACTCTTAGAAAGCCAGTTTCATCATCCTCTTCTGGGTGTGATCACTGTCCCGGATTTAATTTGCAAACTTTGAAATAAATGTGGTGTGTAAGTTGTGTCAGGGAGAAAGAGAGGAAAGTTCTGCAGAAAAGGGTGAAGCCCGTAGAAGATGCTACAGGTTGGGTTCCTCAGGAAACAGACTCTAAGATAGACATTATTAACCTGAGAGAAGTTTATCATGGTGTGTTTTAAGGATCTGCACATGCAGAAGAAGGATTTCAACAGAGAGAGAGGCCTCAGCTGACCCTGCAGGAAACCTGAGACTGGGACCTGTAGGTGATCCTTTCCTGAGGCGAGGGATCTTCATGTGAATCAGTCACTGGGTACAGGTTACCTAGGGGAGGTCTGTGACATTGACAAGACAAAAGCATGTCCCAAGAGGATGGAGAGCTTAGGGCTGTCGTTTGGCAGCATCACTAACAGCCACAGGAAATGGAAGAAATGAATGCTTCCGTTCTGAAGGGAGGATCTGGGCAGTGCACCTTAGCCTCGCTTAGGTATAGACAAACCTGAGTAACATAGTCTCCCACTCTAAACTCACTGTCTCCTGAGCCTGATGATAGAAGATAGAGGGGTAGAGAGAGCCAAGGCATAGAAATAGGTCTGTGAGGCCAAAACTCTGCCTTGCTTATCCTTACATCCCTACAGTGCCGGGGGCATGGAGGAATTGGAGTCAGGCCTAAATTCAAATCCTGACTCCACCCGCTGGATATGTTAATTGGATTCTAACATCAGCTTCCTCTGACATGTATTCTAGGCATGTCCTCCCTCATGTCTGTTTCTGCTTAAACCTCAGGCCACGGTGGTTAATACTAATTCAACATTTAAGTGTCTTATTTTTTTCTCTCCTGTTTTATGTTTATATTTGTTTTATATTTCTCTCTTGTTTTATATTTGTTAAATTTGTTTTATATTTTAGATTTGGTCTGTTTGCTTTGTGTATCTATTAATTTGAACCAGAAGAAATTGCCAATATGAGAACAATTTTTATTGGCAATTTCAATGTAAAAATGTCAGTCGCATACGGTTCTACCAAATATGCCTCACCAACTAAATTGTAAGTTTTTTGAGGGGAAATTCTTTGTTTTCACTACCTCATAGTTTAGCATATGCTTTATTTGTATAGTTCTTTACTGCACATTCCTTCCCCATCAAAGTTATTCCACTGAGTGAAATAGGGCCTTTTCAGGATTGCAGATGAGAACACTGAAGCTCACAGAGAATAAGTGACTTGCCCAAAGTCACACAATCATGTGGTAGGATTGGTGGACCTGAGCATTTGCCTCCAGACACTAAATCAAGTATTTGCTCCTCAAAAAGATACAGCCTTGGCAGCCGAATCCCGCGTTGCATGGCAACCGTGCACAGACAGCCCAGCTGCGCAGCTGGCCTTCGCGGAGGGGGAGCCGCCATGGTTGTGTCACAGCTAGCAGTTCCCCAGCAAGGTGTCCTGGAGGCCCTCATGGCCGGTCGCTGCTAGCAGGGCTGACTGGGCCCACGCAGCCAGCCTGCAGGCCATGCGGCCTTCTGCTGGCCTTTGTGCTGCAGCCGTAGGCGCCCCTGTCCCAAAGAAGCGACGCCTTCCGTCGCCACCAGTTCCTCCCTTGCTGCCGTGTCGAGGCCGTCTGAGCGTTTATAGACACCAGCTACCTAGGAATAAATGACTTCTACTCATATGAGCCACCTTCTGAGGTTCCTTTCCCCGGGGCAGGAAAATCTGTGTGTCTCTGGCTCAAGTCTGGCACTCATTTCCGCAGTGTTTGTGGCTGTTTAGGCCCCAGAACATGTTCTAGATGTCACAAGGCACATTACTGCAATAATGAGCATCAGACTCTAGACTGCAGATTGGGACATAAATAGGCTATACAAAGTCAGAATTTGAAATAGAAGGTGAGATTATGCCTGAAGCTGCGGGAAAAAGAAGACGAATCAGAGATTATGGGAACTCTAGGTGAGGTATCTGAGGAAGAATTGCATTCCATGGCAAACATGAATCCAGGAAGATAAACTTTTCCAGAAGTTTAAAACTAAAATAGCCCTGGAACCAGGACAAATTCTAGATAGGGCAGAGAGGTTGCCCCCATCTCAGCCTCTGGTGAAAAGATCCCTCAAAAAAGTATGTTCCAGACTGCCGTTGTGGTGCCAAGAGAATATTTGAATTATAGGTGATGCCTCAGCTGGGCAACTACCTCAAGGTCAACAGACCGCGCGGGAGTGTGGACTGGGGCGCTCTGGCGGTCTTCACCTGTGCTGAACTATAGACGGGGCACTGGCTACACAGAGGGATTTGTTTGGAAGCAAGATAAAACCAAAACACCTTAAAGACAACGTTATAAAGCCTCAAAAATGCTCATAGTCTCCAAATCCTGCAATTCCATTTTTATGACTTTCATCTAAGAAAATGATTATACCAGAGATAGGAGTACAAAGATGTTTTAGACGATGTTTATAATGTCAAATATTAGTAAAACACAAATGTCTAGTGACAGAAAATTACATAAATTTGGTGTATCTATACAGTGGAAGGCTATATAGTTTTAATGATATAGCTCTATATGCACATCAAATAAAACATAGATCTAAATTGACACCAAGATACCATTATAGATGGTATTTAGTTTGATCATATTTTTTTGTAAAAATAAATGTACATGTGTATGTGCATGGAAATAAAACTGGAATGATAAAGAAAGGATACAGTATTTCTTACGTTGGTTTAGAAAGTGCTAACAAAGACATTATCCCATTTGACTCAAATAAAGATCTGGTAAGATTTTCAGGGCTGGTACTATTATTATATGCAGGCTTTTATGCCAAATTCTGGGGATCGATGGATGAATATGTCCTAATCCCATCAATCAGAAAACTCTCTATCTAGTGCAGGAAATGAACAACTCATTGACTATTATAGTGTGATGCGTACTGAATAAATGCTAATATAATGTGACAAATGCTAAAGCTGAGGTATATACAGAAAGCTGTGTGTGAAAGACAAGAGGAAATATTACTTTTTCCCTGGGAGTATGGGATAAGTTTGCAAGAGCAGGTAATACTCGCACTGTGTTTTGCAGTTTTCCTCGGGTGGAAAATAATAGAAAACTCTTCAGGGAGAGGACAAAAGGCACACTATGAAAAGCTCACTGATGTTAGTGCACAGTGTTCCAAGAAGAGGCCAAATACTGAAAAACTTGCCCAAGGTCTCATGGCTAGTAAGTAGCCAAGCTGGCACTAAAACCCAGGCTTTGGCTGCCCAGTTAATGCACTCCCTTTACAGTGTCTTATGCAAAGGACGTAGCATTAAATAAATGGGATGTACTATGACATAACACTTTCTTAGCACTCCCTTAACAGATTTTTTTCTCTTTGCTCTTTCACAGTATTTCAAGATGTGCATGTTATGATATTTGTTGGGTTTGGCTTCCTCATGACCTTCTTGAAGAAATATGGTTTCAGTAGTGTGGGTATCAACCTGTTCGTTGCTGCTCTGGGCCTCCAATGGGGCACTCTTATACGGGGAATCCTGCACTACCATGGACAGACAATTCACATTGGAATCGTAAGGTGAGCATCCCTTACTTTTCAATCATTGTGTTTTCAGAGCAGTTGTTTCTCTGTTTAGTCTCTGGTCAGTCAGCCTCTGAACTAGCTGCCAAATTGTCTCCTTAGGCAATAGAAGATTGTTGTGCTCTAAGAATGCAAATCAAAGCCTTGCTCTACTTGAGCTGGATAATGGATGCATGTCTATATCCTCTCTGGTCTGACTTTAGGGGTATAAGAAATCCCCTTACATAAAAATATTATTCCTACAGGAAGCAAAAATCTACCATTAGGTATTTTTCTAAGATTACTTTTGAAATGTAAACACTTTAGCAAAGAATTCATTTATCAGATCAACAAAAATAAAGTAAAACCAAAAATGAGATAAAGACCAGGTAGGTTAAGATAAAGTAAATGTTAGCGAACTAAAGAATGTTTAATGAACAGAAGAGGGGAGGGGTTAGAAAGTGGGAGAGGACAAAAGTAGTCTTGGAAAAAGTGTTTGTTGGGGACCGATGGGGAGAAGGGCCTTACACTCAGGATAAAGTGATGCTAGAGTTCATTACAACTCAAAGTTTTATTTTGGGTGTGCATTATTCTTTAATGTATTCTTTCTTTTCCCCTCAGCATGATAAATGCAGACTTCAGCACGCCACAGTTCTGATTTCTTTTGGAGCTGTCCTGGGAAAAATAAGTCCAATCCAAATGTTGATCATGACAATCATAGAAATTACTGTCTTTGTTGGCAATGAATATCTGGTTGCTGAGAAGTTTATGGTAAGAGTTAGAACATTTATACTTACCTAGCTTTGGACATCAATTGTGGTCACAATAATGGATGCCCGCTCTATACAGGGACAAACCTTGGCAACAGTGATACCATAGCAAGTAGTAATAATAGCCCTCATTTATTTGAATGGCTACTCTAAACCAGGAGCTTTAGAAATGTTGTCTCATTTCATCATCGTAACATGTAAGGTAGGTATTATTGTTGTTACTACTTATACACACACAAAAAATTGATGATCACAGATACTAAATGACTTGCCTGAATCTGGATTCAATCTCAGATTTTTCTAACTCCCAAACTCTTTTTATTACATTATATTATCTATCAATGATCAATTCCTATTTCTATTTCAACTACTAGGTGAATAGCCTTTTCTAAGGCTTTTGTTAATGCCTAGGTCAAATTTCTTCTCCTCCATGAAAATCTCATTAAGTTCCCCAAGGATTATGAATAGAATATATCTGGGCACTTTTCAATATTTTGTGTATGCTTCTATTGAATATTTAATCAAACAGCAATTATTTTTGACAACTTTCTAGGTGTCACGTATTGGTAATTCAGTGACAAACAAAATAGTTAAGATTCCTATTATTATAGAGTGTACAGTCTAATGAGGGACAAACATCAAACAAATAATCAGAAATTCACCCACCCACCCATAGGCACATGAGCATGCACATACACACACATGCATACACAAATGTTATTATAAACTATAATACATACTCTGAAAAATAAGTAGAGGGGCCTATATGACAGATAAGCTGGACCTGAAAGGTACATAGAAGTTTATTAAGCATGAAAATCTTAAATAAATTAATAAAGTCATATTATTTTCCTATCAATGGCTCAGGTTTGGCACTCTGCCCTTTCCCTCAAAAGACAGGAAATATAGAAAACTGGGTCAAAGCCATACAATGTACTAAAGAAGGACTTAAAATATATTTATTCAAATAAATCTTGGACCTCAGACCTGTTTTCATATCACCATATAACATAGTGAAAAAATATGAGAAAGACCCGGGCTTTTTGAGGCTTCAAGTCTTTGCATTGCAATTAAGTGACTCTTATCTGCAATGTCAAGTAAATGCAAAAATCATCTTTGTTTTACATCATGTGCAATGCATAATGTTTCACTGAAAATCTCCCTAACCTGGATACACAATCTAAAATGCATTGAATGCCCACTAAGTACCTAGCATTTTACAACATGGTCTCACTTATGCTGGCTGGGTAATATTTCCCCATTTTACAGAACCTGAAATTCAGCGAAGTATAGTAATTTGTTTAAAGTCACATCACAAGAAAGTATCTGACCTAGGATCAAAAGTCAGTTCTACGTGGCTCCAAAGCCTGTATTTCTTCTACTCCACTATCTTGTTTTACCCCCTTTCTCTGACACATTTTGTCTTTCTCTTGATCTATTGCTTAGCCAATAAAGTATTCCTTTCATTAACTTTACTCCTGTAGTGAGACTCATTTTCACCTCTATTTATGTGAATGTTTTGCCACATCAGGCCTCTGATATAGGAGCATCAATGACGATACATGCCTTTGGGGCCTACTTTGGCTTGGCTGTAGCAGGCATCTTATATCGACCAGGCCTGCGAAGCGGACATGACAATGAGGAGTCTGAGTACTACTCCGATTTGTTTGCAATGATTGGTGAGTAGGGGTGAACTTGCCAGATTCTTGTTTATTTGGTCAGACACAATGGAAAGATAACTCCAACACAGATGTGAAGATGTTCAGAAGGGAACATCCTCTGAATTCAACTTTTGTTTATGCTGGCTTTTCTCCTAACTCTTGGAATAACTAAGCCCAAGAGTAGAAACATTGTCAGAGCCCAAGGCAACTAACTCCCCTGGACTGTCGTCCATATGCAGAACTAATATTCCTCTTTTGTGGTTTACTCCAGGAACTCTTTTCCTATGGATATTTTGGCCCAGCTTTAATTCAGCCATTGCTGATGCTGGAGAAAAACAATACAGAGCCATTGTAAACACATACTTCTCTCTCGCTGCCTGCGTGATCACAGCCTATGCATTCTCCAGCCTCGTTGAGCGCCGAGGCAGGCTCAGCATGGTAAGTATCATATTAACCTCTGTGAGGAGGAGAAATTTTTCCCTGTTTCGCCTCTTAGAATTAAATTGACATGAGACAGATTAACAGGAGAAAAATAATTAAATTATGTATGTATATATGGGTATCCATAAGAATTTGGGATCCAAGGAAAAATCAGACAGTTGAGGCTTGTGTGCCATCTTGAGCTAAAAAGAAAGGGGAGTGATGGTTTGGACATCGAATGGAAGGAGAACAATTCACATAGAGATGGAGAAGCATATGTTTGGTAAATAAATGTTCATTGGACCACATTTAACAGTGGAACACAGAAAGAACTTTGATCAAAAGGGCCTTGCTGGGTTCCTTCCTGTCTGTCACACCTAGTACATATTAAAATATAACTATCTATGGTGATAGCTCTTTTCCTGGAGCAGGTCCTCTGTCTAAATTCTTTTAGGTATAGAGGAAAAGTCAAAGGCCCTTCCTGAGTTTTTTGTCTCTTAAAATTAACCAACACAAAATAATTGATATTCCTAAAATGGTACATTTGGGAGTGGAAAACTGCTCTCCTTCACCCCCATGGAAGCTTCGCTAATTGGCACTAATGGTTTCTCAAATGAGTAGGTCGTTTCTGCATCACTGCTGATCTACCAGAAACAAATCACAACACTGCAGACCTAGAGGAATATTTTGAAGATAACATTATTCATTCATTTCTTCATCAAATTCATACTCTGGCAAATTAAAAAAAATTTATCAAGGAATTTATAGTAGGGAATATAGTCGTGTAAAAATCAAAGATTTGAGGCATATTTCTTTAGTGATAGGGCTAACTGTCCCCAAATTCTTAGAACATCTTCCTTAGAAACAGGACTTGTCAAAAGTAGAAAAAGAGAGTGGAAGATGCAAGTGGATTCTATTTTCCTAATTTCAAATATTCCTCTCAAAGAAATAACAGCTAAATGAAATATGAGATCCCGAATAAAATTCTGAAAAAGGAAAAAAGGACATTAGTAGGAATACTAGTAAAATTCAATTCAGGTCTTTAATATTATTGTATCAATGCTAATTTTCCAGTTCTATGATTATGTAAGAGATTAACACTGGGGGAAACTAGATGAGGGATATATGGAAACTCTCTGCAGTGTTTTCACAACTTTCACATAGGCGAAAATCATTTCAAAATATAACATTTTTTAAAAATCCCCCAAGTTGCTCTTTTGTATTTCTTGCCTCTGAGGTAGAAAAATGGCAGTGAAGGAGTAATCCTATGAACAGCCTCTCTTTTTTTCTAACCTGGTGGAAGAAAAGGGTATCGTCATTTTTTTTTCAAGCATAACTAAAGGACATATATTTCAATTCTCTACTAATGGTTTCATAAGAGAAAGTTGAAAAAAATTAACATGTACTGCTCAGTGGTTCTCATGTAAAAGTACTGAGAACCTTTTCTTTTGAGGCAGAATAGCCAAAATATTTTTTTTTGAGGAATTCTTGTAAATGGAAATTAGTGACTCTTTCCTCCATCCTCAAAAGTCCTCAGTACAGTGACATTTGTTAAAGCTCTTGTCTTTTACGTATAATGTGTATACTTCGCTATCTCCACATTCCCTCTTTGAGTATTGGAATATCAATATTGCATCAGCAGACAAAACACTGCTTGAAGAATTGCTCTATATACTCCCACCTTCTACTACAACTTCTTTTGGTTTCCCCACATCCCCCCCACACTGGTCTCACTAACCTGATTACTCATATACTACCAAGAAATCCTGACAAGAAAGATAGCAAATCTCAACTGCTTAGAAGAAAGGCCTTCGATAATTACAAAGAACCCTGTTTTTCAAAATAATAGTAGTCCTTGCAACTGAAGAATGTGCAATTCGGGTCGATCGAACCTTAGATTCCTTCCGTCCTTCTGAACTTTGCCTCATTTGGTTCACTTCATTCATGTTTCTGTGCTTCACACAGGTTCACATCCAGAATGCAACCCTCGCTGGAGGGGTTGCTGTGGGCACTTGTGCGGACATGAACATTGGGCTGTACATTTCTATGATCATTGGGAGCTCTGCAGGAATGGTCTCCGTGCTTGGATTTAAGTTTCTGACTGTAAGTACGACAGATGCTCTAAGTCAAACTTTGCATCTGCACCATCATCTCACATCTCACCAGCACAGAAAAGCTATGAAAACCCTTTTTATAAGCACTTCTCGTAGTTTGGGGTTGTCATTTGCCTTCTTGTCAGAAGTACGACTTGCATTTGTGCCCAGTGATTTCTGCTCTTTCCTGCCTTCTTTTGAGTAGCAGGAAAGAATTAGATATCAGTTTTTTATAACTTAGTATGAATTGAATGTTAAATACTTGTGCTACTTCCCTCAAGGCAGTTCCATTAAAGTGTTTGTTGCTGGTGTTTGTTTTGTATAATTAAGAATCCTGTGTCCTTTTAAGGGCATTTAGGATAAGGCCAGTGGGTAAGAAGGCATAGGACTTGAGATCACTCACCTTCAAATCCATCTACTAAAGACTGAAATGAGTAGTTTCGCCACCCATGTATTCAGATTCTTTGACTGAACTGGGTTTTAGATACAGATGGAGAAGGTAGGTAGAATTTTTCCTGCATGATTTTTGATTTCGGTTACAGAGTTCTGTATATCTAACAAAATAATAACCCGTTGTTTTACAATTTTAGCCACTTTTTGCTACTAAACTGATGATCCATGATACATGCGGGGTTCATAACTTGCATGGTTTGCCTGGTGTGATAGGAGGTCTTGCGGGCATTGCGGCAGCAGCCATGGGAGTGTCTGACAAGTGAGTGGAAGAACGGGTTTTTCCCGGCCCCTCCCCCGCCACATCTGATGATGTTTTCTCTCACTCTGTGAAATCCAGTGATGAGGGAGCTTCTTCTTTAGCAGTCCAGACCATAGTTCCTAAATATTGTCCTTATCGTAGCCAAAAATACACATAGCTGAGGGAATAAAATGGATTGGAAGATGTGTCTTAACTAATATTAATATTTGTGGGGATTTTTTGGTAAATTAACAGTGTTAATTTAAATTCCTCTACCGTAGGCAAAAGTCTCCTAGCAGATAGGGCAATTTGATAATCAGAGTCAGATCACAGCAGCTTCACTCTTTTACTTGACCTCACAAAATGGGACATATGAACATATGTGATGAACTGAGCAGTCCTTTCAGTCCAATCCATACAAAAGAGAATGCGTTAGCATAAGGCGGAAAGCTGCTGGATCTGGAGAATCAGAAAAATTAGCAGATGCCTCCGACTTCACTACTAACTAGTTATGCGGCTTTTGACAAATCGCTCAACTTCTCTGGTTCTGCTTCCTCTTCTGTAAAAGCAGAGTTGTATTATTTATTCTCTAAAATCCCTAGCAGAACTAGAGTATTACACTGTACAAATGTACTGTAATTTTAGTTTCACAGGTTGGGTACTTTTTTTCCCCACTTTATATTTTATAAAATATAAACCTGTGAGAATACATTCTCTTACAAACATTGTGACCTTGTTTCGATAATTTTCCTAAAATGACATGTATCTAGAAAATGTACTGTAGGAAGGGAAGCTGCTGGGAAGCAAGTACTAGAAAAAAAATACCCAACCTGTGAAACTATAATGACAGTACATTTGTACAGTGTAATATTCTGTAGCAATTAAAATTATGATCCAGATCTACATTTATTAATATAAAAGAACATCAAGATTCAATGGAAACATTAGTATTATAACATGATTGAATTTTTATAAAAATATAGGTTTTATATTTTACGTTTTTATAGCGATAATATTTGAGGGACATTAAACTTTTTCTTTTCTTTTTTTCTTAATTTGTGGTTTCTAATATTTTTACATTCATCATCTGTTACTTCTATAATTTTTTTTATATAGTTGAAAAATTTAAACCCTTCAAGTAAAGAGAAAAAAAAATCTATTTGGTACATTCTTTTCCTTAAATGATGAGGATGAAACACCAACACACTCTCATTTTCCAATTATTTGCTTTTCAGCAGTCACTCAGTCTTTGAGCAACTGTTTCTTAATTGCCTGCTACGAGTGAGGCCCTGTGCTAAGGAGACTCCTACATGCCTAGTGTGTTTGTCACTCATGTAACACCCTTATGCATTTCGATAGCTTATTAGTACATTCTTCCATTCCCAAAATTATAAGGTATTTTCTACTCATTTCATTTTAAGGTGACTAATTCTAAGATGACATATAGAGATATACTTTAATGCCTTCAATGAATTTTCTCTACAATATATGTTAAAATGAGCTTTTCTGACCTTACTGATTTTTAAATTTCATTATAATTATTTCTTTTGGGGTCGGGTGAGGAGAGATAGAAGCTCATGTTTGTTTTGGGCATTGTTCGGTCCTCAGTGCCTAGAAGGCAAGCTGCTGGGAAGCAAGTACTCAATAAATATTTGTCGAATGAATCAGGTTACAGATCGAAACCTGGTACCACATTTTTAGAAAATACTAAACCTTGTCTAAGGAAGATCTTTTTATCATTTTGAAGAAAAGAGTAGTTCTAGTTTAAATGCTTATAAGGTCTTTTTAAATATCATTCAAGGGTTTCAAAGAAAATAAATGTATGAAATGAAAGGAAAAGTGTAACAAATGTTCGATTGTTGGTGTGTAATACTGCACTCTGGCCTGAAGGTGGAAGACATCCACACCTTCAGGTGAGATTTGTTTGCTGGCTTCCTGCAAAAACAAGATTCTTTTATTTCGGCTTCCTAGGTCTACCTGGGCTATGCAAGCAGCAGCACTAGGTTCTTCTATCGGAACTGCAGTTTTTGGAGGGATGTTCACAGGTCAGCATAAAAGTAAACACTCCCTTGTACCTCATGCTCTCAGCATAATTTAATAATCATATTGATTGATAAATTTAAAAATGTTCTAAACTTCTGAGTAATCATGTAAACTCTAGGAGATGATGTTATAAGTAATTACTTTATAGTGTTTAACTAATCACTATGCAAGTAGGTTTTTCTGTTAGCATCATGACATGACTTATTTTCTCCCTACCTTCACAGGTTTAATTCTAAAGTTACCCATCTGGGGACAGCCACCTGACCAGAACTGCTATGATGATTCTGTCTATTGGGAGGTACTGTACAGTGTTCTAAATATGGATATAAATGACGACTCCATAGTGAAGTTTTGCTCACCTCAAGCCTAGATGTGTGTGTAGCACCTGTGTGATGAAATTGGGTGAGCGATTATAGAGAGAAATTAAGACAATGCGTCCAGACAGGTCAAATCACAAGTTACACTATTTTCTAAAGCAGACACTAGATGAAGAAAAGACTAACGCAAGTGCCCTTTCACTCCTCTGAGAGTTATAAAAAATGTACTCTTAAAAAAATATATGGATCCTGGGCAGTGGAGTGAGATTTTATACCATATGGAAAAGTAGGAAAAAAACTAGTGAAACATGCAAGGTTGAAGAATCTCAGTGAGTACACAGGAGTTTCTGTGAATAACAAAACGTCAGCCTCTTTTCATCCTCCGGTTTCTACCTCTTTACTTCATTGACTTTTTTTCCCCAAGTTATTCCCTGCAAAGGCTAAGAGTGATAGATGCTTTGGTATGTTCAACAAGATTTTCAGGGAGAACAGGTTAGGTAAAAGAGAATATAACCAGTGTGGGTTGGGTAAATATTTTTGTTCTTTTATTTTTCCCCAACTCAAACAATTTTTATTCCCAGTTCTTTCTAAGCTTACATATTAATTACAGAAAATACCTTTGTTCAGTCCAGTGAAAAAAGCTATAAAGTGCCCTAACCTTGTTTTCTTTCAAGGTACCTCAGTGGAAAGAACGTGACAATTGTTTCTATAAATACGGCAGGCAAAACCAGCAGGACCATTCCTCTGCCTCGCCTTCCTTTTCTACTACCTAGAATCAAGTCTAACTAAACAAAAGCATCAAAGAAGAATATGGACCAGAATGGAAGACCCTGAGCCCCAAATGTCCAGTGTAAAAATATTCTAACATAATCTGGTGCTGTCTCTTGATATTCACTGTTTGTTTAGTTGAAGAAATATGACTCATAAAACGGATGGTCAAACGAATCCTATTCAGCACTCCCAGACTACTCTTGCCAGTGTGAATATTTCCTGTATATTCATGTATTCCCCCCTCCCCCCGTCAGTGGAGGTAGATTTACAAAGAAGTGAATATTTTCTAATCATATTGGTTTTTTAAATGTTGGTATTATGTCTTCAGTCTCAAGATTATGAAACTGAAGTCAGTGAAACAATAACGTATGTAAAAAACTATATAAGAAATATGAAAAATGAATGTATAAGAAGTAATATGAGTGCGTTTGGTAGTACTTTCTTGATTTAAAAAATGGTCAAATTAGTAATGTTATGTCTTTGTTCAAATATTATTATGCTGAATTTCTTTTGTATGTTTACTATTTGTAAAAAGAGTTCAAACTCTGCCTGACCAAAGTCTATTTTATATAAAATTTCAGTGGGCTAAATGTTATTATAAAATAAAGCATTAGTCTTTGGTAGTTAAAATTCATTTTAGTAACAGGCACATATGCACACAAACACACACACACCTCATATTTAGTCCATATCAATCCAAATAGATTGTTACTTACTATATATATACTATAAAACATCAAGTTAATGTTTCATGCTATATTAAAGTATTAAACAACTGAGTTTTAGAAAAGGTAAATGACATTGTCATATAAAACTATATCTAAGAAAATCAAATAATTTTTTTCTCTTAAGAAGCTTTTTAGATTTTTCTTTTATTTTCTGAAGTCCTGGAATCTTGCCAAAATATGCCAAAGTATTAATTAGGAAATCAGCTTTGCCATACATAATTGACAGAATTTCAGTTCTTGAATGCTAGAATTTACAAATTATAACAGTAAATTATTTAATATTTTATTCCTCAGGATAAATAGTATAATTTATTTATAGATCCTAAATATTTTGCTAAATAGATGACTCCTTTCAAATGTACATCAGTTTCTCTTTCATATGGGCTTTTTGAAATATGCTCATTTGGAAAGCCCAGTGTACTCTCCCTTGATGAGCATCATAAAGAATCGTCTTCACTGCCAGCCTGTCCTGAGATCCCCTCATTCTGTGCTCATGATAAGGCAAAATTTAGAGAGTCTTGAATACACTCAGGTATTTTTTAAAAGCCTATAATTTTGATGTGTTAAGGAACTAGGTTGTGATGGTCATCAACCTCTGATTTGTGAACACTCTCCTGCCCTCGTGTAATACAGTTCTTATAAATAGTAAAAGCTTACTTTTTAAAAAAATTCTAAGTTAGTGGTCTTTAGTCACAATAGTATATGTCCTTTTTAAAATCTTTCTTGCTTGAAATTTAGTGAAACATTTTAATCTGAAGATTTGAATCTGCTTCTGCTCAGATAAACTTCCCTCTACTGTTTAATAACTTCTTCTTTATCTCCTCATTTTTCTTCTTTCAGCACCCCTGTTATTCACATAGAAAGTTGACTGGATCTGTTTTCTGACTCTATTCTTTCTCTTCTTTATTTCATTTGTTTTCACAGAGATTTTGTTTCTCCTATTTGTTTATCAATTTGTTTGTTTGTTGCAAATTATGGTCCATATTTATAGATCCAGCAAAGTTGTGTTTTTTTGTGTATGTGTGCATGCACATGTGTGTGTTATGCTTGAATCTCCTTAATTGTTTTTATGATTTTGTATATTGAGGATCAGGGTGCTTCTTTTGTTCAAATTTAAGGTCAAAGTCTAGCCCAGCTTTGTCAACACTTAAAAAACATTATTTAGACCCTGTCTGTTTAAAAAAAAAAAAAGGTTAAAATGTCAAATAATAATATTTATATGAACTAGCTAATTTTTAAGATCTACTTAGACCAATTTCAGGAAGTTTTTGTTATTCTTTGTTCTTATCTAAATCTGAAAGATCGGCCTATAATTATTAACTGCAATTTCAGACAGTTTTATGAAAGCTGAGATATTTTTATGCTTCCCCAGCCATCTTTTCTATCATCTTTAACTGTTCTTATACAAGATAAGAGAACTATGCTGACCTAAGGGAGAACTTTGTCAATAGCTCTATTTTGTTAGAAGCCATTTGTTTTGTGTTCTCTTGATTCTCTTCACTTTGGGTGCTGGGACACCTTAGGTAGGTGGTGTCTATTTATTGGTGGTGGCAGTGGAGGAGCGTTAGGTTCCAACTGCTGAGGTATCTTGGGTGGCAACAATCTTGGGAATGAGGGAGACACAGTAATTTCTGATAAAATGGGTCAGAGATTTGCCCAATGCCAAGATATAATTCCTGTAGATTGATGCTTAAAGAAGCCTCCCTGTTCAGTTTTTTCAGCAGGCAAAGATTGATATTCTTCTAGAATCAGGGCCAGGAGGGACTCATTGCATCTGGTCAGTCCTCCCAAAGTTCCTGGGGGGAAAAGGAAACCTGCTGTCATCTGAGAAACCCTCAATCAGGAAAATACATCACCATTCCCCAGGAATTCACAAATCTCTGCAAACCAGTATTACCCAGACCCTTGCCCCTTGGGTCTCTATCAACTGCCTCCAATCTCTCCTCCAATACAGATGACAGAAGTTCTCTATCAGCTTTGTTTTCCTCCCAGAAGCAAAAGGCCTCACATCCCCCAGCCCAGCCACTACTTAGCTCAGAGCAGGTCCCATAGTTTGATTAGAGTTGTAGGATGAGGTTGGGAAGGATATATTCAAGCTCACATCACCCCCTTTTAAACAAGGCATAAAGATGTCATTCCACATACTTTACAACTTGTTAATGTTACATTTTCCTTTTGAAGATGAAAAAGTAAATTTCTTAAGAGCTGATATTTCTCATTTTTTTTCTTTGTAACCCTCACATCTTGAACAGAGTATGTGTTAAGGATGTTTGTTCAGTGGATGAGTGGATATAAATTGAATGAACAAAGAAAATTAGCTTCAAAGAAGGAAAAGCGTTTTTTCTGATTTATTCAATTACTTGTTTACTTAGTAATTTATTATGTACGTGCTAAGTACTAGACTCTATAAATAGAGCATATTAAATAAAATTCTTGACCTCAAATGTATGTATATATGTTTACAGCTCAACCAAAAGTATAATTAGTGGATCAATGATAGACTAAAGTATGTTATAGATAAGAAGAGAGGAAAATCTAAATATAATTCAGCCACTGAAGGAAAACTTGCCAGAAAAAAAAAAAAAAAAAAGAAATATGTAAGGAAAGCATACAGCTAGGCAGAGACTGAGTTAAGTCTCAACTCTACAGAAAATAAAGCCAACACTCTTTCCCCTGGAGACCACATTGCTCATGTAATGAAAGATCAGAAGTCTGTTCAATTAATAATTTCTTCTTTTTGAAGACAAAAGTTCCGTGTGTGTGTGTGTGTGTGTGTGTGTGTGTGTGTGTGTGTGTTTATGTGAATGTGGTTGGTGGGATAGGTCAGTTGAAAAGAGTAGCAAGGCGGGGGAAAGTTGGTTAACAAAACCATGAGCCGTCAGATCTCTCCACTCTGTACTTTATTTCCTAAAATCGCCAACCTCTATCCATGTCCACCCCAAGACCTAGGTGCTGTCCTTTTTAGTGGTACAAAATCCAGTCTTTTCCAACTATTGACCTTGGCTTTTATCCTGGCTTTATTTTGAAATCTCATTGAAAGTCTCTCAGTAGAGTCGCTATCCCAGATTTACCCAACCTAAATCAGCAGCTATGGTCGTTTCCAAGCAACGCATCCTGGCCTTGTTAACCAGATACAGACGCTTCCGAGAATTAATTTGACAATAAGTATAGATCCTGAAAGTCCCCTTTGAACAAAGTCCTTCTCTTTTCTTTTGGTGCCCATTAGTGTACCAGGTCTTGAATTTAATTCTTGCTTAGTTTTTTACTGTTTAAGTGTCTTTAGAAAAAAATGCTTTATATCTTTGAGTTTCTTCACTCACCTATAAAAAGAGATAATACTTACTTTGAAAAGTTATTTTGAGGATAAAGGCTAACATTTTAGACATTTAGGATTAATTAAGAAAAGTAGAATTAAATTCTCTTAATATTCCTTTAAAATTTTAAGTTATTTACATTAACTAGAGGCTTTTTCCATAAATTATCCAGTTTAAACTTTGAGTTAGATGTTATCACTGAAGAAGTTGAGATTCTGATTAAAGAATTTATATTAATTCAAAGGGTTCTTAAACGACGAGTTGGGATTCAACTCAAATTCTGTTTTTTAACCAACTCCAAATGCTTTTTCTATAAACTAAGTCATAGAAGCACAGAAAAATAAATCTCTATTGGTAGAATTTCAGATATTATTGAAAAAAATTAATAGAGAGATATCAGCATTATGTAACCAGCAGCCTACTTCAGGCTTGATCGAGTTTCTTCAGACCTAGAGAAAAAGATGAGCATTCTGTCACTATTGACTGAGTGATGAGTATTGTGGGAATATTTTTATCCTTAAAGTATAGAATTGATATGTGATATATTTCTCCTAAGATCCATAGCTCATTTACATCAATAAAAAAATATCAAAATACCAAAATATCAGTCCTTCACATTTTTGTCCATTTACTGATTTCCATATGTGAATCAGATAAAATGATGAATGAAGTAAAAGTTATTTTCCTGGTCACAAAGGAATATCTGTAAATAACTTGAAAATAATCCACTTGAAAATATCCTTTTTATACAATGTATGGTTTCAATGAACAGAACAATACTGTCCCCTCCAAAAACAATAAATCTGAGAGAGTACATTACCTGTTGTCAGGGTCAAGTTTCATATTTCTGGTTTAAAGCAATTCTATGAAAAGGGCTGTATTTTGCTTAATGTATGAGAGTTCATTAGCACACATGTCCAGCACACATGCAATAAGTGCTAGAAGCCAAGAGTCTCAGTTTCCCTTTTGTTCTGCTTTCAGTATTTTTAAAAGCTCTAATCTACTCCAGAAAGTTTGTTTGGATATGCAGGTCAATTGGTTTAAAAAGAAATTATTCTAATACTAGTTCCTATATTTTTTCATCAACAAATGTGTTTTTTCCTGTGTATTTTGTTGTTATACCCCTGAAATTAAACCTATTAAACCAAGGTCAAATGCTCTTAGAAAATACTTAGTTTGCTTAATACCTCTTTAAAATAACTAGAACTTCTGTGAGGTTTTGTGTGTGTGTGCCTGTGCATGTGTGTGTGTGAGAGAGAGTTTTTAAAATAATTTCATTTGAAAACAATCTCAAATTTTTAGAAAAAAAAAACACTACAAAGAACTTTTTTCCTGAACCATTTTAAGTTTCAGACCTCATTATTCCTGAATACTTTGGTGTATATTTCCTATAAAAAAATATTTTCTCAATCAGAATACAACCATCAAAATCAGGAAATTAACATTGTTAAATTATGACCAATGTCTTTGTTGGCTCAAGCTTCAATTTAAAAATATCATAGACTGGTTGGCTTAAACAACAGAAATTT
Organism: Eonycteris spelaea; assembly: GCA_003508835.1. NCBI lineage: Eukaryota > Metazoa > Chordata > Mammalia > Chiroptera > Pteropodidae > Eonycteris > Eonycteris spelaea. The sequence continues at coordinate 137,688 of PUFA01000209.1, forward strand.
ATTTCTCACAATTCTGGAAAGTTCAAGGTCAAGGAGCTGATTCGTTTCCAGGTGAGTGCTCTCTTCCTTGCTTACAGATGATTGCCTTCTCTCTGTGCCCTTACATGGCCTTTCCTTGATGTGTGTGCATAGAGAGAGAGTATGCTCTTCTTTTTGTAAGGACACCAGTTCTATGAGATTAGGACCTACCTTATGACCTCATTTAACCTTAATTACCTCCTACACACTCTGTCTCCAAATATAGTCATGTTGGAAGTTAGGGCTTCATCATATGATGAAGTATGGTGGAAGGGTGGCAACAACAATTCAGTCCATAACAACTATGAAATCGTGACCCCATTCAAATTTCACCAAATATCCCCATAATGTTCTTGATAGCAAAAAGATTCAGTTCAGAATCACATTTTGTATTTAGTTGTCATTTTTCTCTAGTCCTTCAGTCTGTAACAGTTCCTCAGCCTTTCTTTGACTTTCAAGATCTTGACTCTTTTGAACATGATAGGCCAGTTATTTTGCAGAATATCTCCAATTTTGGTTTGCTCTATGTTTCCTAATGATTAGATTCAGATTATACAACTTAAACAGCAATACGGCAAAAGTGAACCTATGTGCTTTTCATTGCATCCTACAGAATGGAACTTGTTTTCAAACTTATTTCATGAATGATGATTACTTGCTTTGGTCATTGATGAAAGCTGTGCCTGTTTCTTGTTCTTACTTTTGTAATTATCATTGTTTTGTGAGAAAGTGATGTAAAATATCCCATCCCTCCCAATTGTTTAATTTTTTCATTTACTAATTTATCAGTAGAGACTCATAATTTCTTACTTTAATAGTTTATAATATGTTACAATCATTATTCATTGTAATGATAAAATTTTCAGGAATTTGGCCAGTGGGAAACTACTCAGGCTGGTTTCTATGCCCTTCTCATGTGTGCTTATCTTATACTTTCCCTGTTTCAGCTCTAGAATCAGCTGTTTCTCTGAGTCCTGATTCTTTTTGGTGGTATTTAGGTTCTGAGATCTGAAAGCTAAATATGCTCATTGCTATTGGGATTTTGCCTCTCCAAGGCCCTCTCAGTGGCTGGAAATAGGAAATATAGATGTGTGTGAATGTCTACATTTGTATCTATAATTATTTCAATATGTATTTCTATAAAAATGAATTCTATTTTGACACTTGTTTGAGAATATGAATTTGTGCCAATGCAACTGACATTTTTAGAAACAATTTAAGCATAGCAAAAAGTTTGTGTTTGCTGAAGCATGATTTCATTTGCAAGAAACACAATATGAACACATAAAATTGCATTCAGTTGAGCCACGCCTTGTACACAAAACACACACATGCACAAACACACTTCCAGCATCTACCATTTACTTTAGTTCATCAAGTGCTATGAGTCACACCCATCTCATGTGGTATTACAACTTTCTGTCAGATTACAAATAACTCCTCTTCCACCAGTTAACAATAACACAGAAGCTGCAATTCTTCTAATACCTACTTCCACAAGCAAAATTCTGGTCCTTTTCAAGGTAAAGGGCCATATTTACTATAATATTTACGTATTTCTTACCCATTTAACATGTGCACTCTGTGCTATCATTCTATTATGTTCTCATCTTTTTTAAAACATATCACTAATGAAGTATTTGCTCCAACCTAATTTTTCCATAAGCTCTGTGGTTTTTATTGTGTGATTTTTGCATGACATGACAGCTTTTAGGAAATGTCATATTATAACAGAACTGACTCTGCAAAACTACAAGTTCACACAAACGTCTCCAATTCTAATGCAACACTCTAGAATTCGTTCTAATTTCCTTATTTTCTATATTTGGAGCTTCCTTCTCCAACAGTGATAGACTTGACTTCTATATCCTTAATATGTGTGCGTCATTTATCAAATTTCTATATGTAGTCAATCTCCCAATACTACCACTGCTTCATGCTCCATGCTGATGGCCTCCTCACACCCACACTTCATTACCAGGGTCTCTCTGCATGGATGCCATTTCACCCTGCACTAGGCAATGACAATCCACGCCAGATCATTTTTCTGTGTGGTCATTCTTCTCACTCTTCTTGGCTCAGTCTCCCCTGCAAGCAGCCCTGTAACATAGTCACTTTCCTTACACTGTTCCTGATCTGAACCATCGGATCACCCTCACCTTGTTCTCCACACCTATGGATGTAGAACTCAATTGTTTATTAAAAAAGAGAAAGGAGACAAAAAAAGAGAGAGTGAGAGAGAAAGAGTTGCAATTTTTTTGTCACAAAAATAAAGAGCAGTGACCTCTCTGGGATAACTCTGTCTTCAGGGTTTGCATTATGGAATTAGCTCCATTCTATTTTGGAAAAGCCTTTTAATCTTATAGAAGAAGACAGGGATTACATCTACATTGAGCCAGGACAAATCACCAGCCATCTTCCCAAATTTCTAGAGTAATATACCCAAAATAGAGCATGAAGTGATGGAAAAATAACACTTCACAAGTTGCTGCTTCTATATGTGATGGATGTTTAGTGTTTTATGCATTAAGGAAAATTCATTACTCTGGAGCTCCAACAAAACAGCCAGCACTTAATTCATAGTAGAGAAAGATAAAACATATAGAAACCAATTGATGAAAACCTCTTCACTTATTCTTTGAATAAATGCATAGGCGAAGTTAAAAATCTCAGGACTAAGTACCTTAAGGCAAAATATAAGTATGTGTAAGATGATACAACTAGGAGTCATAGAAGTATCTCTAGGATTTGATTTACGAAGAATTTAGTTTAGTTAGAAACTATTCTCTTAGAAGCACTTTTTAATAATTATCAACAGTTCTTATTGAGCTAGAAATGAGAATTTATATCAGATCTCATGATACATTCAAGTTTATTAGTCATAAATATCCTCCTAAATTGTAACCATTTGATATTACTATTTTGTAATCTATTTTATAGATTCAGTAATCTGAACAAGTATTTTTAATATTTTCAAAAGATCCTCAGTAAAAGATCCCTTTAAAATATCATTATATCACACATAATGATCAGTCAAATATTCATGTCTCTGGAGTGAGCAAAAGCAGGCCTTCCCATAATTTTCTTAGCCAAGATACAGTAAAGTTCACTTTACTGACATCCACTTTACTCAACTCATGGCATTATGCAAATTGTCTAGTCTATTACTGTAATCATAATATTCAAATAATTATATGTTACCAGTTTACTTAATAATTGTTTGAATGATGCAATTTTAGCAACTTGCCAATATGGCATCTTTCTAAAATACACAATTCAATTCAATACTCACTCATGTTTTATAGGTGTAGTTAATATGAGTGATAATTCCTATGTTGAATTTATTGGAAAGTGCAAACTTTGGGATGCCTCCAGGTGTAATAATTTGTTAGAATTCTCACAGAATTTAGAAAAGCCATCATGGTTTCGATTTACTATAGTAAAAGGAAATAGAGAAAAGGCACATAAAAAAGGATTTAGGAAAGTTCCAGACACTATCTTTCAGTTGTCCTATTACAATGGAGCCAAATGAACAAGGCTTATTACTAGCAATGATGCGTGGCAGCATGCATGAAGTACTGCCAACCAGGAAAACCATGTGATTTCCAGAGTTTTTATTCTGGCTTGGTCATACAGACATTGGTGACCCCCCACATGGTTGACCTTTGTATCCACCCTTCCAGATATTACATTGCCCAAACCACATCAAAAATCACATTGTTAACATAGAGAATCTAGGTGGTCCAAGGTCTCCAGGTAAACAAATACACTTTTATCAAGCAGGACATTCCAAGGACTTAGAAGCTACCTCCCAGGAGCTGAGAGCAAAGGCCAGACTTCAAACAATTATATGTTATCAATTTACTTAATAATTGTTTGAATGATGTCACTTCACTAACTTGCCTATGTGGAGCCATTCTAAAACATCCAATTCAGTGCTCACTTATGTTAATAAAGACTAGAAAGTAAACAATATAAAAATCTAGAAAGACTTTTCATTCAGAATGCTTGTCAAGTTTCTTTACTTTAAAGAACCTGAAGCTAACCATTTTAGATAATGTACTTTTTGTGTAGTTATTGCCAGGAAGAAGATTAAAGTTTTAATCTGCAGACTCAAAAGAAAATCCTTAGCCTTGTAATAAAAGGTTGGTGACTAAATGCATATCTGGGAATCTTTATTCTCTATTTTTTTTCTCTAGTTCTAAATAAATTTTTAATAACATGCCAATTATTAGATAATAGGGATTTGAAAGGTCAAATTTACATGAACCCTGTGCTCCTGAAAAGAGCAAGTCAAAGAAGCTAACCCTTCTCTATATGACTAAGATAAGATTAACTAAAACCCTTTACTTATCTATGATGAGGTTAAGCACAGACCTTCCAAATTCTCATTGAGGAGGGGCAAAGTTTGCCACCCCACAATATGCCTTTTTGGGATATTTATTATTTTAAGCTGGTTATTTTTAAGAAACGAAAGACTCAAAAGGAGGCTTTTACCTCACCCTTACCTGTCTAAAAGAATTCAGACAGAAAAATCTGCTCCAGGAAGGAATATCACCTTAGCATAATATGAACTAAGTGTGGCAGATGGAGGAACCTGCCAAAGTCTGTTTATTAGACTCCCTTCTGTGTCTCACTTTTTGAGGGTAGGCCTGCAAGAATTTGTTTACCAAAAGTTTGCTCCTTCTCACCTACCTGTGAATTGCCTACCTTGCCTTTGAACTCCAAACTATTATCCTACTTTCTCCTTAGTTCAAAATTACATATAAGTTTCAACTGCCTCGTTTGAACTCAGGTCCCATATTCTTACAGAACTTTTGTATGTACTTATATAATACTTTTTTTTCTCCTGTTAGTCTGCCTCATGTCTATTTGATTATTAGACCAGCCAGAAGAATTAAAAGAGAAGAGAGGAAATATTTTCCCTTCTCCACACCATTACTTGCCTCATAAATTATTACCTTAATTACTTGTCCCACTGGTCAATTGAAACAAAATGCTTATTAGCCAAATGAGTTAAACTTCTCTCTTTCTCCAGGGCCCTGAGAAAGCTAGCATACAACCACTCCTGAGAATAGGCTGGCCCCAAGAAAAATATTCTCTAAGCTACTATCCCATCACACCACCCTTTCATCCCACTCCCACACACCCTATTTCTTCTGGCTTTGCTTACTCCTTTTTATACTCTCAAGATACTTGCATACCTTGTCATCACAGCGTTCTCACCATCACAACAGTCTCTTTTCCTCTCCTGCAGTAATCTTTTCAAATTAAGTCTCTGCCTATTAAATCCAGATTTGTCTTTTATTTGACAGATTCTATTGAATGTTGAGGCTATATAGATTTTGGGTTATATCTGTATATGTAAAATTAGGTTAAAATTTACACTAAGGAAGAACATAGCAAGAAAAATAAGATAAAGTTTGTCAAATTAATTAAACAAGGAGACCATTAGATAAAGGTGGTTCCCATGCCACCATGGCCCATGGAAGTGAACCAAAATCTAAGCCTGTAAATACCACAAGGTTGCAAAATCACAATGCTAAGGACAATGAGTCACAGACAGACAAAGAGGCTTTTTTTCTGTAATCAGAAATGCATAATAGTATTATGGCACAGTTTTAAATGCTGGGGAACATGTTTAAACAATTATGAGAGGAGTAATATGTTGTGATTAAAGTATGGATTCTGGAGCGAGGCTACCTAGGTTTAGATCCCAACTCTTTCTCTTTCTTGTTATATAGGCTTAGACGGTTTATTTTTATCTCAGTTTTATCATCAAAGATGGAGATAGAAATATTCTACATATACACTTAAGTACTTATAATAGGGCAGTACATGATAAACTCTCAGTAATAATAACAATAAAAAATTATACTTCATGCTATTAAAATTATGTTCTTTAAAAGATGGCCCTCCATGCTCCATCAATTTGAAAGCACGGTAGCAAATGCAGTATTTCTCCAGAATTAATATTCCATCCCAACCTGCTACATCACACCCACACACACATGCATGGTCCTAATTTATTTTGAAATAAAAAAAAACTAAGTTGTTTTCACCCCAGCTTCCTTAACTCGCAACAGATTTTTTAATTTCTAACTTTTTCAAAATTATAAAAATAATATATATATGAAGATATATAGCAAAAAAATCTAATAGTACCAAATGTCTTTTTAAATAATAAGTTATAGCTTCCCTTTTCTTAACCACCTCCCAGATGCTCTGTTCTTCTTAATAGATGTTGCTACTATGAACAAGTTAATTAGACTCTTTAATTTTCCTTTGTGCAATTGAAATCATACTATTTATACTTGTTGCCTATTATTTATATTTTTTACTTACTAATATATTTTAGAGATCTTCCAACTTCCACTTTTGGCTAAGATGTTTTAACAGGGACCAAAATACCTGCTGCTCCCCCCCGCCCCGCCCCGCATCTGGAACAATCAAACAATAACAAAAATGGGAAAAAATATATATGACAAGACATTCGACGTCAAGCAAAAAGTCACAGTAATATCTGAAAGATGGAAAACAAATGAGGTCAGCTCTACTGTAGCTTCAACTTAATACCTTAAGAGAGTTCCCACGTGTGGTGCAGGAAGGGGAAACACAGGTGAAGGCCAGAAGACCCCTGAGTTGAGAATGTATTGCTGAATGTATTGCTAAGCAAAACGGAGTGCCAGAGGGAGCTACATAGAAATAGAATCCTTGTGATCTACATAGGATCTCTGGAATATTAAGCAGAGTACTAATTAGTGTATGTGTAGGAAAAAAACTACCTGTGGCCAGGGAAAGAACTACTCAAAAGAATTAAAGAAAATATGTAATCTGAGTCCCCTAAGTGAGGAAGGCACAAAATATATATATTTAAGATAAAGATGGCCAAAAGTTTTACAAATTGATAAAACTTATAAAACCATAGTGCCAAGAAACATGCAGAAAACTATACCAAGGCATATGATAATCAAATTGCTCAGAACAGGTGAGAAAGAAAAACTTAAAAGCAGTAATATGCCTTACATACAAAGGAACAAAGGATGACAACAGATTTCTTATCAGAAACAATGCAGTCAAGAAGACAACAAAGCAACTTCTTTAAAGTACTGACATTAAAAATTGTGCATCTAGAATTTTATACCCAGTGAAAATCTTTCAAATCTAGAAGAGAAATAAAGACATTTGCAGAAATAAAACATGAAAGAATTTATCCAGAAGACCTCAGCATGAGAAATGTTAAAGAAAGTCTTTCAGGCAGGAAAAAACAAAATTATACCAGATGGAAATATAATACACAAAGGAATGAAGAGCACTGTGAATGGTAACTACTTGGGTAAGTATATAATTTAAAATTTCTTAATATTTAATTCTTTAAAAGATAATTGACTTAAAACAAACAAAAAAATGTACACTAGGGTTTATAACATATATAAAGTAAGATATATGAGAAAAATAGCATCAAGGCCCAGAAGAAAGAAATGTAAGTATACTATTATAGGTTTTTATATTCTAAAGAAGTGGTATATCATTAGAAGATAAATACTGATAACTTAAAGGTATATACTACAACCCTAAAGCAACTGTTAAAATAACAAAAAAGTTATAGCTAATAAGTCAGCAAAGAAGATAAAATCAATTTCTATAAATACAAAAACAAACAAAAATGATACTCAATCCAAAACAAGACAGAAAAACAAGAGAGCAAAGAATAGATGAGGTAAATGGAAAACAAATAACCATATAACATCAAATATAAATGATCTAAGCACTCAAATTAAAAAAAAAGATTGTCATATTAAATAAATAATACAAGACCCAATTACATGCTGCCTTCAAAAAATGTTCTTTAAATATTAAAAAAAAGAATAGCTTTAAAGTGAAAGGATAAGGAAAAGATATACCATACTAACACCAGTCATAAAAAAAAGCCAGGAAAGTTATATTAATATTGGACAAAATAAATTTAATATTAAGAATATAAGCAGAAATAAACAAGTAATCTCAAAATAATAAAATGATTAATAAAGAGAACATAGCAATTTTAACTATTTATGACCCTAATAACAAAGCTTCAAACTACATGAAGCAAAAATAGATAGAACTGCAAAGAGATAAAGGTAAATCCGCAATTAGGGACAGAAATTTCATTACCCCCTCTCACTAATTGACAGAAGTATCAAAGAAAAAAGAAAAAAAAAACAGTTTTCTTAAAACAGGTCCCCAAAATAAAAGTGAGTATATTCAGCATTTTTCTTTGCAGGCTCAGAAGAAGAGTGATCAAGAAACATTTCTGACTATATTTTTTGATTATTAGTTAGCTATCATCAAATTTCCAGGTGCTATATTCAACAGAGCCAGATGTATTTGTATGTAAATTCTCATATTGGGAAGTGGCAATATGTCATAGATACTGAGAGCTTTGAAATCAAGGAAACTTAGGTTCTCTCACTTACCAACTATGTGATCTTGGCAGACTTTAAAGCTTCAGTTTCTTCATTTGTAATATTGGAATAATAATAGTGTCACTAGGATCTATTATTTCATCGTGTAGTGCCTATTACATGTAGTACATTTGGAAAGAATTAAGTCATTTTAACTTCTGAGAGCACCTCCATTTGGTTTGATTGAACTCTCTTTATCTCTCCCTCCAAACCTTGTTTTAGAAAATGACCCTATCTAACGGTAACACTGTTAAGTACGGATGTCGTTGAAACTAACATTCATTTTTCAGGCAACAAAATACTGCCCTTTGTTTTGTGCCTGCAGCTGCCTCTTTTAGACTATTCAAATGTTCAACACTTGACTCGAGAATGTTTTCATTAGTGCCTGCCAAACAGGTTTATCTGGAATCTGGCAGTCCAAAGCCATGCCAAGCAGAGGAGTCAAATTGTTGCATACAAAATATTTATTATCGTGGCATTAAGCCATACAGCTTAAGCAGCATTGTAACAGGAGCAGACTTAAGTCCTAATTGCAGCTCTATTAGAAAAGCTGTATGACCCTTACTAAATCTGAAATCTCTGGGTCTTAATTTCCCTATCAAATGACAGAATTTGGTACATATAGTCACTTGGTTCCCCCAAATTCTGTTACTAGGAAGGACTCTCCAGAAAACGAAATGTTCAAAACATTTCAATCATTCATTTATTCCTTCATTTATTCACTAATTTAAATTAAGTGCAGGCACCGTTCTAGATATTGTAGGTTTCACAGTAGGTTAAAAACAAAGAGTACTTGCTTTCGAGAATTTTAAATTCCTTGGAGAAAACAAATGATAAACTAAAAAACACATAATACAATGGCAACTAGTAAAAGCTTGAGGAAATATTGTTATTTGTTATTCTGTTACCAAGAAGCTGATATATTAAGGATAGTTTAATCTATTAATCTAGTTCCTTATGTATAGTATTCAAACACAAAATGGAAAGATAAGTTTCTTTCTTGAGCAAGCCAACTAGAGTAAGCTATCTTCCAGATGCATCATAAAAAGTCAATAGCACAAAAAGGTGAAAAAAAACGGTGACGAAAAATTTTTTTTAATTAACTGTTATGGAAGGGAATACAGATTTGAACAAATGAAATTGCTTGTTAGTAAATGAAAGACTGAGAAAAATTAGGAATGTCAGGTGTTAAATTTTAAATAGATGTCACTAGCTATATGTATATCTATTAATTCTTAACCCGTCACAATAATTCAACAATTTATGTACTATTATTTTCCTCAGTTTAAAATAAAGAAGCTAAGAGTCAAAGAGTTTGAGTATCTCACTGGGATCTGCACATAGGATTCATTAGGTTAAAAAAATCAGTTCCTTCCATGACGCTGAGATTCTTATAAGTCTTTTTTTGAAGGGTAATAGGGTATGAGCTCACCATTATATAAGAACCTTCAAATTCCTGGTATAACACTGTTATTTGACCAACCCCACACAAATTATGGTGCATCTTAGCAAACAGTACAATTAATTGTATTATAAAAGTGTAGATTTCACACTGAGGATTAAACATGTTGTATTTCTCTGAAATTTTAAGACTAATCCCGTTTTATATGAAAAGAAAATTCCTCCAGACTCTATCTGACAGAACATTTTCAAACTGAGAAGTGAAAAAGGAGTAAGGCGAAGGGAGTTCAAATTAGGTGTGTGCACATGGGCGCGCGTGCGCGCGTGCACACACACACACACACACACAGTGTGAAGCTTGATTCATTTTAATTATAAAATAGTTGCCTACAGGTTAGAACAAGTATGGGGAGCAACGATCCACATTTTTGATTTGCACTGGTAGCTGCTGATTCTGTTTGGTTGTAATCACAAAGATTTTTATTGTTTTAATAATTACTTCCACTTAAAGATAATGAGTGGCTTTGATTCTTCCATCACACTTCCAGTTCTGAGCCTGATTCTTATTTTTTTTTAACTATTAAAATCTTCATGACTAAAGCTTCTAAGCAAGATTTTCCTCCAGGACCCAGACCTTTGCCAATTATTGGAAATCTGCACATACTGAATCTGAAGAGGCCATATCAAACCATGCTGGAGGTAAAAAAAATAAATCAGTGTTCATTTTATACATATTTATAATTTTCTAAATCATTTTACCCTTGTGGGTTTATTAGCATGCATGTATTTACAACTGGTTCATAGATGTATAATGAGGTTATTAGATAGGATTTAAAATTAATAGAGCTGCTTTAAATTTAACTTTTAGTTTCTTTTAAATTTGCATATATAAAAACACTAGTAAAAATATTTCCATTATAAGGTGGTATTTTTATCCTGAATTATTTATGACTAGTATTCTTTATCTCAACCATTTTGATCTATGTATTTCATGTATACTCTATTATGAAAGAAGTGAATTTTGATGATAATCTTATTCTAGAGACTTTTAGTTAACTACTCAAAGCAGCGTGCACAGAGGCACAAGCAAGAGCATGGCCCCAGAAATCGACACCCCAAATTTAGTTCTGAACCTGCCATTAATCAGCCATGTGAATGACATAATTTAATCTCTGTTTTCTCATCTGTAAAATTACAGGGTTAGTCCAAGTAGTAAACAGTAGAGGAGGAAGAAACTTTCCTCTACCCTTAAGTTCTTTCGGCTGATTTAATAATTAAATAGACATAAAACAGACAAGCAAGAGAAAATGACCAAATTTAATTAGATACACATATGTGTGGAAACTGCACATACATGACAGTCAGAGAACCTACAAACATGAGAGATTCGAAGATAGAAAGGGAAAAAATTAGATGTATGTAATATTCTGAGTTAAGGATCCCTTTGGGCTTCAGAAGAGAGGAAAGTCATTGGGAATGATGAGGATAAATATTCAGTAATTAGAAGTTTGTCCTGACCTATATATTGGTCAAAAGAAGAAGGTTATCTCTCTCATAATCTCCTATGGTCAAGGCCCTTAATTTAAATTCTTGTAGGTAGTTAAGAAGGGCAGAAGTTTCTCTTGAGCCCCTCAGGGTCCTGGTTGCCTTCAGCTCAAAACAGTCTGCATACTACAGAGCCATCTTGGGGTGGCTCGTTATGAGCCTTTACAAGACTAATTTTCTCTAATTTCTCCTTCAAAGATTTTATAGTTCTTAATCATGGGGTAAAATAATTTTTAAAAAAAAAACAGGAAAGAAGAAAAGAAGGAAGAAGAAAAGGATCTCACATAGTTGGCATTTGGGTATAAATTTCCATTTTTAAGTTACAAAGGGTAGATAGTAGAAATTAAGTTCTGTTATATTTATAACTTTTGTTTGAAAATCTTAAGGGAGATATACTAAGCTGAAGATCATTACTTACTCTCAGTGGGCAACATAATAATACTTCACAGTTGTATAGTACTTTTTATTTTACAAAAGGCTACAAGGATTTCACTTACTCCTCACAATTACCCTAGTAGAAAAATAAGGATGATATTTTTATCTTAATTTTACAGATAAATGTGACTCAAAGTGATTGACTGATTTGTAACTAAAAAACCAGGACTTGAGTTTTCTGGTCTTCTGATATTGCTCTATGGCTCCTTCTCCTACTCAGAGGTCACATGATAGGTTAATTTCTCAGACGAGCAAGACTTTTTGGTAAAGTCCTTTATCTAATTCCATATTCCCCAACAACATTTGTTTGTTTCCTCGCTATCCCTATCCTTTGCTTACATATCAACCAGCTTAATTATTTTACTATTTAGTCTTTCATTTTTTTTTCTCATTTCCATCTCTGTATTATTGTTCTGCTAATTTCATTTAAGAGATGTATTTCCCCCACAGCTTCAAACATATATATTTTTTTATTTACCTCTCTAATTTTGGCTCTTTGCCTGAAACATGCAATATCATAGAGTGGTTCTCATCTGAGAAACTGTCTTCACAGCCTTAAATTCCTGTTTTAATTTTCACTTCCATGAAATAGTAATCGTAATTATATTATCTTCCTAAATTAGGGAGTCCCTCTGAGATTCCTGTTGCAATCCTAATGTTATTTTATAAAGACTTTTTTATTAAATTTATTGGGCGACATTGGTTAATAAAATTATTTGCTTCAAGTATACAATTCAATAATAACATCATCTATATGTTGCATTATTTGTTCACCATCCAAAGTCATACTTTCTTCTGTCACTATATATTTGACCCCCTTTACCCTTATCTGCTTTCCCTTCTCCCCTCTTTCCCTCTGGTAACTACTAAACTGTTGTTCTGTCTCTACAAGTTTTGTTTGTTTGTTCATTTGTTGCTTTCAGTTTTACATCCCACATATGAGTGAAATCATATGGTTTTCAAGATTTTGTCTGACTTATTTTGCTTAGCATGATTATCTCAAGATCCATCCATATTGTCACAAATGTCAGTATTTCACCTTTTCTTATGGCTTATATTCCATTGTACATATTTACCACATCTTTTTTATCCAATAATCTATCACAGGGCACTTTGGTTGTTTCCATGTCTTGGCCACTGTGAATAATGCTGCAGTGAACATCAGGGTGCATATATCTCTAGAGATAAATATGTTCAAATTTTAGGAAAGTAGATACCCAGAAGGCAGATTTTTGGGTTTTATAAATCAAGTTTTTTAAAGGATCATTGGAAGTCATCTTACTGTCTACTTGAATTCTGTCGCCAGTGAACTCGAATGTGTATCCCTTGCCAATGTTTGCCACTGACTGCCTATACAACAGAGATAATATCTACTTCACTTTGTTGTAATGTTCTTTGGAGGACATAATGATGCTAGGGATATAGTTAGGGGCAGTAAATGTGGTTTCTTGTTATTTTTTTAATTAGTAAAAAAGAAAGAATGAAATGTTTTTTTTGCAGTAAGAAGTGTCACACAATAATGCTGAGCTAACTTGGGTCTGCTATGGTCCTAGCACCCCACAAAAGAAAGGGCATGAGTAAGGTAATCAGATGGTCAGTATGGTAGTCAGGAAGTGTTTTGTCTCCCGAGAGTCCTGGGAGGGCATTTCTGAGAACAAAAAAAAAAAAGAAGAAACTATGGGTCAGTTCCATGATGCTCAAGCACTGTTACTGTGAAACCTCAAACAAAATTGAGCATGAAGGCAATCAACTGATAATCATAATAATTCTGACTTAAACAGGTGTAGCAACCACAGGAGTATCCTTAGTGAACTAGTCCAGTATTCTCATTTCATAGGATCATAAAACTGGCTAGTTTGTTAAAATTAAATTACCAAAGATCAAGATCCCGTTCACTTTTTATCAAAGCACAGTGTTTTAGTTGCTTCTCTTTTTCTTATGTACCTAAGCTCTCCCGGAAATATGGCTCCATTTATAGCATCCAAATGGGCCCAAAGAAGGTGGTGGTGCTCTCTGGATATGAAACAGTGAAAGATGCCCTGGTTAATTATGGTGATCAATTTGGAGAACGATCTCAGGTGCCTATATTTGAAAGACTTTTTGAAGGAAAAGGTAATGTACTCTAAATTTACATGCCGTGGTTAAAATTATTAAATCACTTGCATTGTATTTGCTTGCATGTTTCCTTTCACAATATAGTTTTTTCTTCATCAATATATATTATACAAATAGGATTTACTTAGGGGAAAATTTATGATTTCTAGCTTTATTTCTATTGTGCACATTAATTATTTCTATCAAACAGATAATTATTAGCCAGCAACTAAGTGAAAAGAAAAATGCCAGGGAAATTCAAATGAAAAAGAAAAGAGGTTACCAGTTTAAAGAGGTCAGTCTCATGGCTGGCATAGATTCATTAAACAATAAACTCAGTGATATAAATATACCGAGCTATACTTTCGCCTGGATAAAGTTGTACCTTGCTTATATGCACCCTTGCTAAATGTAATAGTGAAATTCAGATACTCTGTTTTTATGGCATTCCATTAATCTAATAACTCTTTCAATTATTAGAATAACTTAAAATGTTTAGCTCTTTTACACTAATTTAATAATTTGTTAAAATGGGAATGATTTCACCTTGATATTAATTAGTTTTAATAGACTAATATTGGCTCTTAGTAAATATCACTAAACCATTTTAATCATTTTCCATACTATTGCCCTCACAAAATTGTTCCATGAAACCATGAGACATTGTAGATGTTTCATGAAGAACAGCAGTGTGAGTGAAGTGAATTTGAGAAATGCTACATATAATAGGTCTTTAGACTCATGGATCCATTAGCAGATCAAAGCCTCTGAGTAAAACACTAAGTGCCTGTTTAATTTTATTTAACCCACATTTAATTTACTAGTTCAGACCTTAGAACATTTATTTTTCTTGAAATTTCCATTTGCATCTCATGATAACAGCAGTGAGGAACAACAGGTCATTCAAGATCCTTGACCTGAAGTTTCTAGGATTTATCTTCTTTTATTTTTTCTGGATATTTGGGATATTTTCTTGGCTCTTGCCTCCTGGCACCTCTGCTCTTTTCCACAATACCTCAAATATTGCTGACTGATTTTATGATTATACACAAAATTGTTTTATTTTTTATCAATATCAAATATATTTTTTTCTCAAGCAAATCATTCATTTTAAGAAGCAATTGGTCTTTTTTTTTTTTTCTGAAGTAATTTTACTGACCATAGAAAATATCGCTTAAAGATGAAAATGACTACAGTTCTGCCTTACCCCAATCTAGTAATACAAAACCATTCAAATAGATATAAGCATTCTTTAGACCAATCTTGGATTAACAAAATAAATTTTTAATATTTTTGTTACTGTTAGACCATTTTGGAGTATTTATTACTTCATTTTAATAAATTATTTTGCTGTACCACTTAGATACATGTAGAATTTTAGGCCCAGTATTTTTTAAAAGTTCAATTCCTCATGATGCTAATTTAATGTTCTTTACAATTATATGACTGTTGGGTTATCACTATTCTCTGATAGGTAAAGGGACTTCTGTGAGTCCTTATATTCTAATATGTAAATTTTTGAATGTAAAGGTGAGATAGTTTGAAGAGTCGTGTATTTGTTATAAAAGAATTTTATGTAGTACAAGATCCATGGACAAAATAGTATTAAATTGATAAAAGAATTGGATATGATCAGCATCCTTTCAAAGCAAGGTTTAACCTGACATGAGGTAGCAAAATGGCTCTGGGATATTTCTTTCTTTCTTTGGAATCTGTGTGGAGACTAGCAAGGCTTATACTGCCCAACTTTTAACACATAGTTGCCTTAGTCTATTCTAATTTAGTATTTCTGGTCAAACTCAGAAATGTCTTCCCTGTCTCTTGCACCACTATAGAAAAAGAAGGAAAATGCAGATGGGGAAAGGGTTGGGGTTAGGAACTGAAACATAAGAAATAATGCCACAAATATCATCACAAATTCCACCATGGAAAGATATGGGAACCTTCTCTTTATTTTTCTAAAAGTCAGCATATGCTCCTACTCTTCTGAGAAACTTCTTTCATCTGATCAATATTATTTCCTTTAGCCATGCACAAATTCACATATCTGTTTATTCAGTAAAAATTTATTGAGCACCTACTATATGCTGCAACAATATGTGTCCCTAGAAATTAGTATATATAGCCTTAAAGTGAAAGCTTGATCACACCCCTTGGTAATTATTTACTTCTAACTTTTTACTTGGGTAGACTTGTGTCTACACGTCTACAATTTTCCCTAAGAAACTTTGTTTTCTGTTGTTCACCAATTCCTTAACAACACCTAGCATGATGTAAGTGTATAGTAGAAAAGAATTGTATACAGTAGTGAATTTGTTAGAGAAATATATTTAAAAACAAAATCTTTTCCCAACCCAGAAATCCTCCTCTCCACAAAGATAATAGAGGAAGAAAACAATTTTATTATTGAATAGGCATTAAATGAGATTGTGATGTGCATACTCTAAGAGACTACAAAGATGGGAATAAATTTCACCCTTTTATATAATCAAGCAGCTACAACCCATTACAAAAAAATGTTCTCAAGAAAAATAACAGGTCCTCAAGTGAGAGGACTTGACAGTAGCACTTGTCACACAGAGTTTGTGCTAGATTTGCCTGGTAATTGGGGTGACCCTCTGTGTTAATGGCTTTATACAATGAAAAATAAACTTCTCATCTTTATGACAGGAGGTAGTTTTGCACCTTGGAACAAGGCATCCACTGAAGTTAAACTCCCACCCAGACACAGAAGATGAGAAAGAGGGGCAGGCACTCTCTCCCTTAACGTTTACATTCCAAAGAGAAGGCTCCCAGTCCCTAAGAAAGACATTTCTAGGTCATAAAGATGTTGAAAGACCGATCAAAGAGATGAGGAAGTACTTATAAAGTTTTCTAAAGTAAATGCTCTAAAAGAAAGAGATGTCTTTTCCCTTGCTTTTTGACAGAGAGAATGAAACCTTTTCTTAATGTTTATTTTTTCTTCCAAATTTAATTTTAAAAGCTTCAAAGAAATAATTCAAAACATTTCCTCATAAGGTATTGTCTTTTCTCATGGTGAAATTTGGAAAACTATGAGAAGATTTAGTTTGACCACCTTACGGAACTTTGGGATGGGCAAGCGAAAGATAGAAGACATGATTATAGAGGAATGCCACCATCTCATACAGAACTTTGAGTCTCACAGAGGTACGTAGCATAGAATGAATAAAATGTTTTTTTTCATGACAAAGAAGTCAACATATGGTAGACTTTGAATTATTTATTTCGACATAATTTCAGATTTGCAGAAAAATTCCAGGACAATGTTAATAATTCCCAATCTCTTTCTACTCCTCTCCAAAATTCCCCAAATGTCAACATTTTAAAAACATTTGCTTTCTCTTTCTATCTCTCTCCCTTTCGGAATTGTTTGAGAGTACTTTGCAAACATGCTGTTTCTTTAAATATTTCAATGTGTTTCTTTAAATATTTCAATGTGTTTCTTTAAAACAATCAAAAACATTCTCTTATGTAAAATAAGTATTACGATTTCAAAAATCAAGGAATTAACATACATGATAATATTATCTAATCTGCAGGATTTATTCAGATCTTGCCATTGTCCTATTAATGTCTTAAAGAGAAAAAAGAATTTTAGATCACACATTGTATTCAGTTGTTTTGTCTCTTTGTCTCCTTTTAACCTGAAAACAATTCCTCAGTAATAAGCATGTTTCTGATCTTTTTAGATAACATATAGTTAATTCCATATTATTTTTATCGCTACACGGGATGAATAATCCAAAAATTCACTTTCATGTAAAGAGTTTTCTCATTTTCTCATTAAACTGAGCTCATTTCTTATTAAAAATGAGCTCATTTGAATATTATATTCACTGGTGCAGAACTAATATAAAGAGAAATGTTCAAAGGTAGACAACCCCGAGATGAGTGCAGAGGAGAAAGGAAAGCCTCAGTGACCCACACGCTCAGTCAGCAGCTTGCACACTTAGAAGGTGTACTATAGAAAAATTACCATTCTTTTTCCACTGCTAAGCTCCTAACAAACGTTAATTTCTCAAGGCTTTGTGTACGCAGTATCCCACATGACTTTCCATTTGTTCATGAAGAAAATCTGTACGAGAATTTCCCTAGGCTTTCAGTCTCCACATTTAAGGGAAGTGCTGATGTTAAAAGTGAACCTTAGTAATTGTAATGTTCTTCCCTTATAAATGCCCATCCACTGATACATTTTTCATAATTTATATAGTTTTAAACAATGCTGAGGAAGACAGGACCCAGTAGCAGAAGGGAATAATCCAAGGAATTGCTCTAAATGAAGTACTTAAAGTAGAATCATTTTTTATTATCTAGATGTCATATTTTAAACTCAAAATTGAGACAAATGCCAATTTTCTTTGATTTATACTTTTAGTTTTCCCTGTGGCAATCTTTTAACCAAATTCTGGGTAATGTTCAGGGCCCATTCTAGTCTCACCTATCCTTGGGAGGCTTTGTCACCAGCTTTCTGTGAATCCTTTACTTGACACTCTGTCCCATTCTGTCTGGAAGTGGTTTGATACTGTGTATATGAACATTCTAATCTGATTAACGAATTCTCTTGTAGGAAAGCCCCTTGAGATCAAAACAATAATGAATGCTTCTGTTGCTAACATCATTGTGTCAGTGTTGCTTGGAAAACGGTTTGATTACCAAAGCGCCCAATTCCTGAGACTTTTATCTTTGATTGATGAGAACATGAAAATCGTTGGAAGTCCTACAATTATGGTAACTGTATCTTTTCTATCCACTTTAGTTCTTCTGAGGTCCACTTGATTGTTCAAAAGACCATGAAAAATTATTTATTAGAGAATTTCCATTTCAAAAATGTACATTTTCTGGAACATTGTGAGTACAGAGACATGACAAGCCTGCTTGGTTAATACATCTGATAACTCTCCTATCACAAATTACTGCATCAAATCTCTTATGATGCAGGGATTATGAATCATATCAATAAACAGTTTATCATATGGCTTTTGAAAAACCTTATCATTTTGGCCCTCTATCTTTTACCTATGCCACTAATTATGCATGATTGTGGGCTAAACCATGAGTGACTAAAGAGCACGCATTAGAATTCACTTAAGAGAAGGAGGACTATCATGCACACACAAAAAATATAAAGACTAAATAAAACCCTAGTATTTATCCTGAGCTGTGTAAGTTCACAAAAATGCTACAATCCAATTTTTTAGATTCATGGGTATTAAGGTTGCTATCTTCTAAAATGGAGGAAAAGGGGGCCTTTTAAATAGTTCCCATTTTCAGCAACACCACTGACAATTATATTAATTCACTTTGGAATAATTTGGTCTTTGTTCCATAAATGAAGGTTTACTCTATAAATGAAGGTTAAATATAGGCACTGGGGAACACCACCAGATCAAGCAATTATAAGGTCTAATTCTAGGAATAACCTTTTAAGTCATTTGAGAGTTTATGAATCCCCTTGAGAATCTGACAAAATATATATAGACCCCTATTGTCTCAAAAAAAATGAATATACTGATAAACCTACAAAATTTAGCAAACATTGAAGTCAGGAAATATTAGATTAAGTGATGCTGCTCTCTGAGATCTGTAAATAGTAATACTGTTATAAATTTTAAAAATAATTGTTCTGATCCTACAGGAATCATTAGTGGTAAATTTAGTGCGCTACATAAAACTAATATAGTTTGACCTGAAATGTTACCTGAGGTTTTGCAAGAATAACACATGTCTAAGTACACAGAACTTATTGTGAGCCATATCAATATTCATTTTGTTACTTAATTCCAATAATGAGGAAATCTTACTGCCTAGCTCAGTCTGATGAGGTAAAAATTCAAGACTACATAAAATGCTATTTCTATAATGCTTTCAACATATAATAGTGTCATTTCCATATTGGAAGCATTACGCATGTATATTTAATTTACTTTGTTGTTTTTTTATTCTTTTAGCTTTTCAATATGTTTCCTGGTTTGGAGCTCTTCCTAAAAAGTTATAAGATGGTATTCAGGAATAGAGATGAATTATTTTCTTTTGTAAGGATGACTTTCCTAGATCGCCGTCATAAATTTGACAAGGATGATCCAAGGAGTTTCATTGATGCCTTTTTGGTCAGACAGCAGGAGGTAATAGTGTTTTCTTCAGGGGTTACCTTAGCCTATTGTTTATTTGGTTTAATTAATAGCACCTCAAGGAAAAATAGTCCTTTCAAAGAAGAAAGATAATTGGGCTCAAGTTATTAATGTTAGATTTGTACACTACAAAAAATGCAACTTATTACATTGTACATCTCAAATATTTTCTACCACTTTTCATATAACTTTTCATATAAAATAATATAAAAATCTCAGATATGTTAGCTTTTAGAATTAGTATTCTTTTTTTTTTTCAATCCTGAAAAATGTTATTGCAATTGACAAAGATTGTTTATTAAAAATTCTTTAAAGAAATACTGCTGGGAATATTCTAATCATACAATTAAAAACTAATTTCCAGTCTTTCTAAATGGCAAACAGCCTTTTTCACTGATAACATTGTTTGTCATTATTAGTGTCTGGGAGGTGCTTTATTCTAAAATTCTGCACATTTCATAATTAAAAAAATTCCATTCTATCCAGGGAAGACTGCAACACTTTGCTTTTTAAATTCACAATAGGTTACTTGTAACGGTTGTCCAGTATAAAATTATTTCATCACTGAAAAATAAATGCCCATCACTGATACGTGTTTAATATTCTATATCATTTTAATGATTTTTTACCCTTTCAGGAGAAAGGTACATCTACTGACTATTTCAGTGATGAAAATTTGGTGGCACTTGTTAGTCAACTGTTTGCAGCAGGTACAGAGACCACAGCCTCCACACTACGCTGGGGGATTCTGCTCATGATGAGATATCCTGAGGTCCAGAGTAAGTCTCCCAAGATTCAGAACATTGCCTAAAGGAGAGGAATCAGAAACCTCTTGGATTGACAATGTAGAATTCTATGGCCACACTGTATACCTTTAACTCCTGCCCTTGAAAACAGTGTACCTTTAGTTTTCTGACATAAGAAGAAAAATTTTGCTCTCTAAGCATTCTGATATAATCAGAAGGTGTAACTATATGCAGCACCCAAAAGGAGCCTTAGAAATAGATGCCTTTGGGGTGGAAGTGGTGCAGGGGAAAAATAAGCCTGAATTCAAAGAGCCCTTGGGTTTAACTTTCACATATAAACAAAATGGGAAGAATGTTCCAACACTCCTCCCCAGCTCAGACCTCTAATCACTCTAATTCCGTTTAATCCAGAAAAGGTCTATGATGAGATCACCAAAGTTGTGGGGTCAGCCCAGCCTCGAATTGCACACCGAACTCAAATGCCATACACAGATGCTGTGATTCATGAAGTACAGAGATTTGCTAATATCCTCCCCATAAGCTTACCTCATGCCACAACAACAAATACGATATTTAAAAATTACTATATTCCAAAGGTAAGGGTTTAAGGAAAGGAGGAGATGGGAGAGGGGAAGGTGTCAGCTATTGAAAATCATAGAAGTACCAGGATAAACTGTCAAAGATAATCCTGGCCTGCCTTTTTTTCTTCCCTCCCTCTGTGCTTCACTTCCTGCTTCCCCCTTTTCTCACTGTCTCCCTCTCTACCATCCAATGAAATGTAACTGATGCGTGTTTGTAATAGGTGATATTTGCTCTGTGCAATTTTAGAAGGTATTATTATTTTTTATGTTATAGCTGAGAAAATTGAGTTCAGAGATTTTAAGTAAGGTTGGTGTGTAAGGCAGACAGGACTGTAGGGACAGCTTGCCATCCTTTAGAGCCCTGTACCGTCACCATGCAGGCCTCCTGTCAGCAGTACTTTTGTTTCCCATCCCTCCCCACACAGAAACACACTCATGTCCTCTGCTTCCCAATATTATAAGATCTGGATGCATTCTTGTGATTTCCACTAGTAAACTGAGGAAGTATGTGCAGATTTTTGCAAAAACCAAATTGCAGGCAGGAATTGGCATAGGTTCATGTGGTATGCCCACAACACTAAATCTTTGCTTTGATACTTGTCTGTTCACTGCTTCTGGGCCCATCTCTGTATGAATCCATGGAGCCATAGGCTACATAGACCCCCTGCTCCACACCATCACTTCCTGATGGATAACCTGCACACAAGGGGGTCACATTCATCTCTGTAGCTTCTCTTCTTAACATACATTAATCACACGATTAAACTGAATTAATCAGATTAGCAATTGAAATAGAAAACCAAATACAACCAAGGCCAGAAAAAAAAAAAAAAGAAGAAGCAGCAGCAGCAATAACGCAAGACTTTAGTTCTTGTTATCTACACCGTTGCGAGTTGGTAGGGCACTGTATTAGAAAGAGCTTTGCGGTAATACAGCATCTAACTGACCTGCCATGCGATGGGGTGGGTGTCAAGTCCCTCAGTTTCACTGAGCCCCAGTCTCCTCTTTCGCGAAATGGAAATAATCTAGAATGGTTGTTATGAGGAGAATATCTGAGTATAAGGCCTAACTCTATGTGTGTATTTAAGCAAAACATTTTAAAGAATAAATAAATATCTTTTTAAACAAAACACTTTAAAGCAGTTAATTGCTTTTTGTGATTCAAAAACGATATGGATTCATGTGATAAAACAGCTAACCGCCCCCCCCCCCATTATAGTATTCTAAATCATTCTCAAAGAGAAAGCGTAATACTCTAAGGTCAAGTAATGAATATTATCCTTACTTTTCTGGTAGGCTTTTGTTTTTATTATTATTTTAGTTTTAGTTTTTAGAATACACTTCCCTGTAACACAATTAAAATTATTTTCTTTGATGGTTCTAAATTGTTTCAGAGTATATGGCAAGCTGTGAAAGTGAGGAAGCTTATTTCTGAGAATTTGTTTTGATGGTCTTGTTAGATTTAGCTTGTCCACAATCATAGTTCCTGCAGATAAAAGAGCATACTTCACTGAGTCCCCAAACCTGCCAGGAACTACACCAGGTTCTGTCGTATATGCCATTTCATGTAAGGCTCATAGTCACCAAAAGAACACTATTTAACTCCCATCATACAAATTTAGAAACTGAAATTCATCAAACGTTAAATAGCAGGCTGTTATCTTATAGCAAATACATGACTAAGTAAGAATTTGCTTTGGTCCTTAGTCCAAGGCTTATGTTTTTTAACAGTTACTGAAAAAAAATATTTGGTTGAGTAAATGAATGTTCCACATTAAATCTCAAGCCCTGCCTGCTGCCTCTTCACTCTCCACCCACTTCAATTTCCTTCTACAACACACTACTTCTGAAAAATTGCTAACCAAGATCATAAAGAACCACTTTTTAAGAAAGGAATTTAATCTCTGTCATTAATAAGATTTTTTATTTCTAGGGCACTGAGGTCATCACTTTGCTGACCTCTGTACTTCATGATCCAACACAGTGGGAAAAACCAGACACATTTCATCCTGAGCACTTCCTCAACTCCACTGGAAAGTTTATCAAGAAAGAAGCTTTCATGCCCTTTTCAGTGGGTAAGGTTTCTTACTTGAGAACAGTGGCTTGAAAAAGCTGGAGAGATTTGGCTTGTCTAGGACAGTGCTAAGGTTTTATATTTTCCATGTGGAACTAAACTTCAGAAACATGGAAGAGTGGAAAGAGCTGGGATTCTGTCTTCCTCTTGGCTTTCAATGAGCTGTAGGCAGTAATTATTGGAAAGATGTTTTTTTAGGTAATCCTTAAAGATCCCTTCTGGCTGAGGTTAGGGTAGAGCCTCAGGAATTTGAGAACGATGGGAGGAAGTCCACTTCACTCTAACTGACTTTGTTTTAATATATGTAAATACCACTGTTTCTCTTAAGATTTTTTTCTGAGAAGGAGTGAGGAGAAGGGGGAGAGAGAAAGGAAAGATCTTTCCACTACAGTCAGTTTTAAAAATCCAAGGAAGTAAATGAACTTACTCTATAAATGCCTGGATTCCAAAGAATCTGAAATGAGTTCTCTATTGCTAGGAAAGAGTCTTAATGAAACTGCACTATAAGCCATATATCATCTTGGCCCTTCCACTTGTACAAATAATGGCTTAGCATTCACTCCAGATACCCAGTGATAGGTACACAACGGCCACCCAAAAGATAGACTTTCTTCAACTTACTCATAACTGAGGGATACAGAGAGATACAAAGCATAATCCATTCCCAAATATTTACACACACATACACACGGGATGATATACAAGAAAAAAAAGATATATGTATTAATGACTCCTACTTTAAAATTTAAAAATGTAATATTGTCTTAAAACTAGAGTTAAAGGTAATGAAAAATAATTTACATGTACTTTACAGTATGAGCTCAATTTATTGCAACAATTCCTTGCCTTATATTTTAGTGGGGAGGGGAGGGGGAAGCCATGAAAAGATAAATAATGATTTCCGGAGGGCACATCAACTACATTTAACTCCAAAACATCATTTTACAAGAGAAAAGATGGATCAAATATGTTATCACACATAAAGTTTTTTTTCCAGATCCCTTTGTCAGTTCTTGAACTTACTGCTGTTAATATTTAGAGAGAAAAAATTATGTTTTTCTTAACAATCCCCTTTCTCCATGAACAATTATTTTTATTTTTATGACCAACATGTGTCCAGGCCATCCATGGTTTTCAGACACTTGGGCCTGGACGCTTCTCTGGACTATGAGATGAGCAGAAATAGTTCAGATTTTTGCAGAGTGGCCGATCTGCAAAGGATTTTGCCCTGCTTACCTCAGGAATTCTAAACATCTCTAAATATATATTTTTTGTTTATTTTTGTTTTTGTTTGCTTTAGGAAATCTAAGAATAGTAATACTATTATAAACAAATAGAAATGTTCTTAAAATATAATCATCACAAAACTGTCACATAAGAAAAAACCTCACAAAATCAATTTTGTTCCTCAGCTGTAAGTGCCAAAGCTCTCCAAATATTCATGTTTGTCTACTTGTGTTTAAGCCACTTTTTATCCTAATTCATTCTTTATCAGTTATTACTGCACTGAGATTTTATTCTCTGGAGGATTTATTTGATCTAAATAAGGTCTTTAATTGGCCTCCAAGATCACTCCTAACTAATTTTGCATATAGCATTTATTTTTAAAACAGATCATTTACTATGTTTTCACCTATTTAATCTTAAGAGTAATCTAAAATGATATAGGCTCTATCTTGTTGGGTAGCTAGGCTCCTATGAAACTGAATAAGGCCTAAACATAGTGTAGATAATACACCCTACGTTGCTTTATTTATTACCCAGTTAGATGACACCACTCAGTTATGCATTTCTTCCTGAGCAGGTGGGAAGATCTGACCCAGAAAGCTAGATAGGTGTTCTTTCCATGGGTTCCCTCAACATCCTATCATATAGCTTGAGACGCTCTATATAATCACCTATTTTCTTGCCAGACTCACCTACTAGGCTGTAAGCCCCTTGAGAGCAATAGTCTCAGAGCCAAGCTTAACATCAGCATCTCGCATCTCAATACCTTTCACTCTTAAAAATATCCTGTTTTGTTATAAAACACAGTGAGAAAATGTTCCCATTTGTAAAGTTAATGTGTTACCCTGAAATCCTATATAAACCAAAATGCTACTTCCCCTGTGTTGTAAAATATCTACATTTTAATATTTTTCTGAGCTTTGAAGTCTTCTGTGACTCAGTACATTTGTGAGTGACCTTCCAAATTAAATAAACAAACAAAAAAAAAAACCATCTAAGTGGACTATCTACAATATTTTACTGGCAGTAAAGCAATGCTGCCAGTTTAGGATTTCGACTCTGAAAACGGAAAAGAAAAGAAATCAGTTGGGTCTTCTGAAAGACTGGAAGCAGAAACTTTTAATAAAACTCCAACTCAATCAAATATACTATCTATGCTCTATAATGCACCCACAAGACTCATTAAATTAAAGCTGAAAATACATGTGCCATTCACAACAGTATCTTTGCATACACCACACACACACACACACACAGTCATTAAGTGCCCTGTGGTTTGAATAAAAACCTACCTAGGAGATTGCCTTCCTCTGTTGTAACTTACTCCACTTTTCAGATATCTTGGCATTTCCCAAATAACTCATGTTCAAAAATAATACTAACCAAGTCTCTCTTCCTAAAATGCTTTCAGCTGACCTAGTTTTCTGCTCATCCTTCTGGCCTTAGGTCTGAGACCCCTACCTCATTCCCAGAGCTAAATTTCTTTCAGCCCTCAAATGCATCATGGCCTCTTCCACATAAGCCCTCCCTAACTCCCCAAGTCACAGTAGGTATTTTTTCTACATGTTCTCATGACACGCTTGACTTTACCTGTCATAACATTTTCACACAAAAATGTTAATATTTGTTTAATTGCTTGTCTCTGTCTTGAGCACTCATAAGGTTGAGCTGGCATAGTACTTAATTTTGCATTTCTAGTACTTAAACTGGGAGGCAAAGCCCATGATGCTCAGAAGTTAAGTGACTGACTCACATATTCTACAATAGGAGAAATCACATGTGGACAGTTTTCCTCTTTGTCCAGACTCTTTTTCAAATTGTTGTGCTGATATGTCTTATAACCTTCCTTTATATCCATCTGTCCAGGTCCCCGGATGTGTGCTGGTGAGGCGCTGGCCAAGATGGAGCTTTTCCTTTTCTTCACTAGCCTCATGCAGAAGTTCATTTTCCAGCCACCCCCTGGGGTCTCCCATCTGGACCTGGACCTAACCCCAGACATTGGCCTCATCTCTCAGCCAGTGCCTCACAAGACATGTGCTGTGCTCCGGGGCTAGTCTCTGCATGTGAGCTGCTGCCGTTCTTGGTATTATCTTGTGGTCCTTAGCATCAACCTCCCTTTTCTGCATTTTGCCAGCCATGCTATTCTGCCAAGCACTTCATCATTATTTAAGCAGTCAGCCACATCATCGTAGAGAGGGTTCTCGTGGAATGTCAGATCGAGTTCCTGTACTAATCACTGTTGTAAAAACTTCCTTACTGCCATTTTCCAAGACAGAGCAAATGAACAGAACCTCTGACAAACGGAACCTTCACTTAATGCTGTAGGGTTTTGTCCCTCAAACTGAACTGTCAGTTTCCTCCAAGGCATATGAGACATCTAACTATCACCAGTTAATTGTTTGGGACAGGGGGGACTCTATAATGCTTTGTCCTAGGATGCCCATAAACATCTTCAAAACTGTAATGAAGAAAATGCAACTCAAGTGAGAATCAAATTAAGTATAAGACATTCTATGAAAAATCAAAACAGGGTGGTTAACAAGATAGTTGCTTGTGAGGATAGCCAGCTACAGAGATCAGAAAGTGAATGCTTGCTCCTGACATAACTGGAAAATAAAGACCTCACATTCCTGTGTTCAGTGCTCTGAGTCCCAGTAAAGGCATATGCAAGTGACCTGGTCAGCAGAATAAAGAAATCATTGCAGTCCCCTTGAGACAAAACATCTTCGCCCTTTATGAAGTCAAATCTATCTCCATATCATTAATAGAAATGCTTCTCCCTTGCTCTTACTGATCCCTGTCAAAACAAAAAGTTGCATTGACAAAGTTAAACAGTGAATGAAAACTTTATTTAAAACTATTATTTAATACTATTGTGATAGGGGAAAGAAGCCAGAACTTAGTCTGAACTCAACTCCACTAAAACAAAGGAGGAACAGATTTTTAAGTGCTGAGGTGAGCAGGAGAAATACCGGAGGATGTTAGTAGGGAGGTTGGTCAATGGGATGTGTCCAGCACATAGAAGTTATTCCTTAATTTTCAAATGTTTTTCTCTGTGATTAGACTACTTGTGTTTGCTAAATAATATCCACTGAAGTTAGACTCTTATCTAACTTCCACAGAAACTGGGAGACATGGGTGCAATCCTCCTTACATTCCATTTCAATGGGATGGCTCCCAGGTCCTTGAGAAAGGTATTCCTAGTTTGTAAGAGTGGCAAGATAATTTCTAAAAGATTTACATCTCAAAGGGGCAGAGAAGGAATTTACCATAGAAAGTTTATTCAAGTAAATGTTCTAAGGAAGGCCAGGAAGAAGCCTGTCTAAAGTTTAGTCAAGCTGAGAGAATTCTTAAGGCCTTCTTGGTCATAACGAACTCAGCTTTTTTCCACAAAACCTCTTGAGAATAAGTCAGATGGGGAATATTCAGGTTCCCTGACTATCCAGTTGAGCTAAATTAAACCACAAATGATAAAGAAATAGAACTTGCTGATTTTAATTAATTGTTTGAACATATTCAAGAGGTACTTGCATTTCTAAGTTGCACTTAGCATATAATTATTATTCAATACTATATCAGTTAATTCTAAATCCAAAATCAAAATTAATTAGTGAACTGTTTCCTCTTACATTGAGAAATAGAAATGGCATTGATTAGATCAAGAAATCTGTTTTAATTCCAACACGTTCAGTCCTCCATTTTTCTGCCTTTATAACTACGTGTTGGCTTTGGTGTACTTAGTGAATCTGACACCCAAAGCAGATAACTGTTAACACCAATGTGAAAAATAATAATGTTCAGTAATAATCATAAAGTAAAACAAACAATAACTTTGATCCTTAGTCTGATATAATTATATAAATAATTGTCAAGCAATCAACATGTAAACTTCAATAAGACTAAAATGCCTGCAAAAGGAACAAAACAACTACTAAACAGTACCACTCATGCAATGTTTTATTTTCTTGATTCATTCCTGTTTTAAAATAATAAATAAAAAATAAATTTCATGTTAATATATTATCTAAATCCAGTAAAATAGTTGATGTGTGAACTAAACTTGTACTTATCAAACAAAACATATTACATTTTGCTGTTTCTCTATTTTAATTTTATATATATAAATGTCACGTATGTGTCCGAATTGAAGTAACTCAAGTTCTTTTTCTTAATCATTGCAATGGCTATGTTACTGTTTATATTGTACCTGTGCTCGAAATGAAAGAATATACAGGGGTTAAAGACAAAGTATACTTCAACTGAGTTTAAAGATTCTGATCTCTAAGGAACTGACTCTCAAAATAAATGCATGTAGCTGATTGTGTGTGTGTGTGTGTGTGTGTGTGTGTGTGTGTGTGTGTGTGTGTGGAGAGGGTAGATAGAGGAAGAGAGGGAGAGAGGCAGACGAGAGAATAAATTCTGTAACTGGTTCTTCTAGTTTCTAACTGTCTTCAAGATTGTCCTAAAATTAATGAGTGACTGAATATATAAATGTCCAGACCACATATATAATGACATGAAAAAAAGGCACAAGAGTCTTAGTATAAACCACCGGTTTAGGTTTGATATTTCTTGTGTAATATGTCTTCTGCTCTCTCTCTCTTTTTTTTTTAATGAAAAACTAAGACTTTGTTTGGATGAAAGATGAACTAAACAATAACAATAATAATAATAGCTAATTTTGCATATTAATTGTATGTCAAGCACTGTATTTTTAACTTACTCATAGAAAAAGGTCCTATAAGGTTGATACTATTTATCAGGTTACAGAACTCTGACCTACAACCTCTGGAGGAACTAGCCTAGAAAACCAAACCATAGCCTCTGATGCAAGTGTAAAAGTGGAAAATTCTCCAGTAAGCTAGTCACAAAGACAAGACAGGGAGTGATATCTTCAAGCACCAGCTCTCAAGAAAAACAAACAAACATCACAGCCAGGATGCAGATAACAGAACTGTCTACCAGGCCCTGTTTGCTATAAGATTTAAGAGGCCTCCCAAAACAATACATCTTTGTACTAGACGATAACAGCCAACTTCTGCTTCTATAATCTGCTTAATGTTTAACCAGGGTGTAGTTCTAGGAGATGTCCTGTGCAAAGATATATTAATGGCTAACTTCTGCTTCTGTAAACCTGCTTGCTTGATGTAGTTTTAGGCTTTATAAGCTGCCTCCTCTGGAAGCTCGGGGCTGATTCTCTAGTGGGGAGAGTCAGTCGCCGGCCGGCTAATAAAGGCTCATAATTAATCTCAATTAGCTCCGTGGGTTTCAGATTTGAATGCACCACAACACAAGTATCCCGGAAAGACCAGAACTTGGTCAATGACTGCCAGCTTCCCTATTTGTTTGCACACATCTATTTCAGGATCCACCAGAGAAAGCCGTAGACCAATTATAAAAGAAGTCCCTCTAATAGCCTGCCTCTAGCTTCCAAACAGAGCATACATGAAGTCTTCATTTTTTGCTATGGTAAAAGAAAAATTTTACCAAAGGTAAACAGATAAGGAAGACTTATTCAAGACTACTGCAATAAGGGAGAGCTAAAACTCAAATTCTTTGAAACAGAAGGTGGGAGAGGTTTTAAGCATTGGGGTGAGCTAGTGGAAAAGTACCAGACTACATTAGTGGGGAGGGTTGATCAACGTCACTAAGCCCTCTGTGTTTGCTGATAGTTATGAAATTGGGCTCCTATCCTCTTGGACTACCAGTTAGGGGCCCTGACTTTCTTGATTACACTCAAAGAGATGTCTCCCAGGACCTTAAGACATTCCTAGTTGTTAAACTTACAAGAAGTTGGGATATTTACATCTCAAAAGGCAAAGAAGGAATTTACCTCACAAGTTTTTCAAGAAAATGCTGTAAGAAAATGGAGGTCAAGAACCTACAATCATGTAGGAATCGGTCCAAAGTTTATTCAAGCTGTGGATAATGTGAAAGTCAGTTTAATTACTATGAAACTTTCCCCTTCCCTGTCTGCCTTTGCTTTCCTGCCAAGAGCAAGTGATGCTGACTGATTCCCTATCTATACCAAGCTCTGAATAAACATTGTTTGTCCTATTTCTGTGAAAGCTGCAGTCTCCTAGAAGTACTCATTCTGTTTTATACTTAGAAATCTGAGTTAGAATTTAAAGTTAATTTTTGCTTTGAAGATAACCAAATCTTATGTTTTGTTAACTATCGGCTGTATAATCCTAAAGAATTGATTATAATTCCTTTCCCAGGAAGGAAAATAAACTAGACTGTTTTTATCTAGAGGTTATAAGGATTTTTGCTCTTCCTAACTAAAGAGAAAAGTGGACTACAGTTATAAAGATGTCCAGATGTTCAGCCTTTGTTTTCTTACCTGAACCAGTTGATTCAAATTCAGATTCCACCTTTCGCCCACCCCCATTGTGATTCATTATGAGTGGCTGACAAGTCCTGACTCGGCCTGCAGAAGTGTTGCAACTGTGCTTTCTTTTAATGACTTCCTGCCCTTCTTCCCTCAGGGTGTTTTTAAGTATTGTTTCACATTCTTAGATAATAAGAGAACCACATTTCTGAAATATAGTTACTTGATGCTAAAGATATTTGGTCAAGAGGGACCACATATCAGATGATCCCTAAGTTTATAATGGAACAGAGAAATTCCTATCATCTAGTGATTTCCTAATCATCCTAAAGTCATACTACAAAGCATCACTCATGTGTCTGTGGTGTTGCTGGTGTAAACAAATCTTTGGCACTGCCAGCTGTATACAAGTACAGTATATACAATTATATACAGTACATAATGATGATAAATGACTGTTACTGGTTTATATATTTACTATGCTATACTTTTTATAACAAGTTTGCTGTAAGACAAGTACACTGTTATGCCAGCAGCAGCCTCTTACATTCTTACATGCTTACCTCACCTCTTGATAGCATCATTTTCTCTTGTTCTTAATAAATCCCGTGCTTTATAAATTTTGTTTAGCCCAAGTGTAGTCGTGTAGTCTTTACAAAGTCTACAGTAGCATACAGTAATGACCTAGGCCTTCACATTCACTTACCACTCACTGACTGACTCACCCAGAGCAACTTCCAGTCCTGTAACTCCATTCCTGATAAGCACCCTTACATGTATACCATTTTTTATCTTTTATACCATATCATTACTGTAACTTTTCTATATTTAGGTACACAAATACCACAGTGTTACACCTGCCTACAGTATTCATCAGAGTAACACGCTGTACAGTTTCGATAATAGAACAAGCTACATCATATAGCCTCAGTGTATAGTAGGCTATACATCTAGGTTTATGTGCACACACTCTATGATGTTTGCATAAGATGAAAGAACCTAAAACACATAAATGCATTTCTCAGAACGTATGTACCTCCATCTTTAAGCCATACATGACTCATTTTAACTCCAATAGTCAATCAATGTTTTATTAGAAAAAAACTTTAGAATAACGATTTCACTCTTTCATAATCCCTAAATGTTTCTGCAATTCTATAAAGTATTATTTCCATGGCATTGTCAACAATTAATGAAAAATACAAAAAAGTACACGTTTTAGTTTTTGTAAGTGACCAAGTAGGAAAAAGGACTATATACAGCATATGTCAATGTTTCTCAAAGTTTAATGTGAATGACCGAGGAATCTTGTCAAGCCGCAAATTCTCATTTAGCAGATCTGGGGTAGAACCTGATGTTCTGCATTTCTAAAAACTTTCTTGGAGATGCCCATGCTGCTGGTTTGCAGACCACACCTTGAGCAGCATCAGTGTACATTAGTTTATATATAAAGACAATATTCAGATTTTATATATAGTTTATGCTCAGTTTATAATGTATGGATATATACATAAAAATAGAATAAAATAAATAAACCCATCTGGAAACATACCAAATAATAAATGAGATTTGGAATTATGGATTTTTCTTTTATTCCATTTCTCCTTTCCCTACAAAAATATTTCCTCAAATTTTTCTTAGTGAATATGTTTTCCTTTAATGAAAAGCTTTTTTCCCCTTCCTTCCCTCCTTCCCTCCCTCCCTCCCTCCCTCCCTCCTCCCTCCCTCCCTCTCCTCCTCCTTCCTTCCTTCCTTCCTTCCTTCCTTCCTTCCTTCCTTCTTCCTTCCTTCCTTCCTTCCTTCCTTCCTTCCTTCCTTCCTTCCAGCAGAAAGCCAGATCAAGTGGGGGTGATGACCAACAAAAGCAGCAAGTCAAATGTAATGAATTTCAAAACTGACAAAGGCTGTGGGCAAAGGTTTTCAGAGAGGTTGATGCTTGCCTGATCCATGGTAGATATGTGACTGTGATATCTGCCTTATGGTCACTTGAGTGGCCAGGTGGCTTCCGGAAGTCCTTGCCACGATTCATCCACCTAAGACAATTTTAGGTGATCACATTTTTTGGTGAGGTGGAGGTGAGACCAAAGTGCCAAGACCCAGCCATTCTCAGAGATATCTTAGTATTGCGGATGCCCAAGTTTCACTATGGATTCATTCCCAAGATGCTGTGAATGCAAAACGATTCCTCAGGCTCCTCACATGACGATGTTCTGCCTGGATCAGGAAAATCTGTGAAGCAAATTGAACAGTATCTCAAACTTACTACGTTTCATTAACAAGGAGACATCAGTCTAAAGGAAATCTATAAGCATGTCGAAGGCAGTTAACTGGGAGGTTAGTAAGTGCTTTGAACATAATTTTTACTTAAAGGAGATAAAATTAACCCAAAGTTATTTGGATCAAAGGAGTTAAGCTGACTTGAAAAAATACATTTTAAAAGAAATGAGATAAAATGAAAATGAATTGCGCCCATTCTGCTTTTCTGAGACAACAGTGCATCAGATTTAAAATCCCAGAGGAAAACAAACTAACCCGACTGGTCCTAGAGAAAGTATTCCCACTTGACAACAGAAAATAAATAGTGTGTGAAACCCCTTCAAAGACTCAAGCATGGTGCATGTTAGGCCTTGGAGCCTGAGGATGAATCTTTAGCACATAATGTGCCAGTCACTTCTAAGGAATTTAAAAAATGTATTTACTGATCCATTAAGTGTTGGGAAAAACTAGAGATAAATCTTTCGGCAATGCAGAAAAGAGTCAGTAAAAACTACTGGTTTGAGTTCTATAGGATTTCTTATGTTGTATGCATTCAGCTGCTTTTTATTAAGTAAAAGACTAAAGCTTGTTTAGGATGAAAGTGAACTAAAGAATAATAACACTTATGATAATTATAACTGCTAACTTTGAGCATTTATTTAATGCCAAGCATTGTTCTAAGTATTTTTCATTTAACCTGTAAAAAAAACCCAACGAGGTCGACAATATTTATTATTCCTATTTAACAAATAAGGGCACAGAGGCACACAGGGATCAAGAATTTGCCCAAAGTCACAGTAAGCAAGAGGAAGAGCGGTTTTGAACCCAAGAAGCTAACTAAATTCTAGAGTTGCCTCCATAGGAAGGCAGCCAAATGATGCTATCATTTTTGGTCAATGTTAAAGAGGCTTTTCCTGTTGACTATATTCAATGCTCAATTCCATGGGGCATATGACTCACAATCAAATTTATTAAGTCACATCTGAAATGTGTCTGCCTAAAACTTGAGCCTTATACAGGAGTCAGGCAGGGTTGTTGGAAGAAAAAAGAATTCACTTTGTGGGGCCTGTATTACCTTTTCTACCTACCAAATAGTTTTGAACACAGATAAGCTCAGGTCCTAAATTCCTCTCCCAAGTGAGGGTTTCATGGGCCTGAGAACTGTTAGTGGTAACTCTCCAGCCAACAGGTGTCGCAGGATTCAGGGACATCAGGGTGATTCTAGTACTTCTTACAAACATGAGTCGGAAAACCTAGGATACCCACAGTCAACTTTGACTCTCTCTCTAGAAGTCCCTCCAAAGGCCATTCTCAGTCTTTACGAAAGAGATGACCATATTCTTGTCTATTTAGTAAGCACACGCCATTACTCATTGGTGACTTACACAATCCACATGACCTCTAGGCCTAGGCTGGCTCATCAGTAATACAGGGATATATCTTACCTATCTTGTCTGCTAGGAGACAAGAAGTGGATCAGATGATAATTTTGAGGGCATTTCCAAGCTCTAAACTGAAAACAAGGGGCATAGAAGGGAGCAGTGGGTACACTGTTCAACAATTTACTCCTCAAAGCAAAAGTCCCACTGGTCCATTACTTCTTGCAGCGACCGAATACTATCCCTTTAGCATTACTAAAGTCAAGTAGTTTATCTATGGAGGGAGTGCTCTGCTCCTCAGATTTCCAAACCAGGCCACGCTACCAAAGGGTTAATAAAGCCAGTGTTTATTTAAAAAGAGGAATAAATAAACTAAAAATGAAGAGAAATTTCTTTTCAACAGCATCAGGAAAGTTGCATTTTTAATTCAGTCCTGACTCCAAATCTTATTAATAAAGAGCTATGGACAACAATAAGATATATAGTCCTTTTGTAGCAAACTATACATTTCTACCCACCTTTAGATCAGAAGATTTATCTGCAGTATTTTAAACATTAAAATAATTTAAAAATTTATATTAAAACCATTTGTCTAGACTAAATTAGACACTTTGGGGTAAAGCCCTTTTAAAGTGATTTTGCCTTTAAAGCTGTTTTCTGTCCCCCTCCCCCACTTTCTTTTCCTTGATCCCTTTTTTTCACGCTTAAATGTGAAAAAAAAGAAGAAAAACGTGCACATCAGAAGAGAGTATCAAGAAAAAAAAATTGTTTACTTGCTGCTTTAACTTTCCCGTTTCTTTTTGCTTGCTTTCTCAAATTTAAGAAAAACCTCTCGCCATTTACTCCCACCTCCTTTACAGAGAGCAGCCCTCAAACTTCGTTTCTGCTTTTAGGTCTTAAAGAGAAAGTGGGGAGGAAATAAAAGAAAAAAGAAAAAAGAAAAAAAAAGATCACTTGAGTGGTATTGCAAAATGAGAAATAACAAATTTTCTTATTTCAAAACTCCCGTTTCTCTAAATTCAAAATACCTTTTCTTTCCCTCTTCTGTACGACTAAGTCCCCAGACCTTCACAGTATTTAAGCCATGCTAGAGGTATTATGTTGTTTACAATTCTTCAATCTGTATTGCGTGCCATCATCTGCCATCCCGAAGCGCTGCGCCATCCTCTTAAAAAGGTCCTTGCTGTCGGTTAGTTGCAGGTTGGGGTTCCCGGAAGAACATTTTCTTTTCTTGAGGATTATTGCTCATCCACCAGCCCCGAATATACCTCGGGCTCCTCCTTTCTGTTTAATCTCCTGGGGGAATCAAGGCCCTGGAGAACCTGAAAAGATCGTCTCTCCGCGGCGTAGACGCGGGCTGCCTTTCTCCGTGCCAAGAGAGCGCGGGATTCTCCAGGGGTCCCTGCGCCCCACAACCTGCTTTACTCCTTGTTGGTGAGAAAAGTGACCGCGGTCATGGAGCGCTCCTCCGTCCGTGTGGTCATGCAGCCCTTCGTCCACGCGGTCCACAGGACTTCTTGTGTCACCTGATAATCCACGACCCGCACGAGCAAGGATTTGGTTGAGGCTGCGGGATCCGGCGGCGGAGGTCCAGAGGGAGAGTCTACACAGCTGCCAGGGATTCGCTTTATTCGTAGGAAGACTGGAGAAGGGCAATTGGGTTCCAGGTCATCTTCGCCAGCCTGGGGAAGGTCTTCCTCACCCGGCACCTCTTCCCGCGCAGGGTCCCCTCGAGTCCCCAGCCCCCTCTCTGGGTGAAGAAGAAAGAGCACTTTCTCTCTGACCCAGGACAAAGAGCCCAGGTTCTCCCCGGCCCGGGTTCTCGTGGGCACCGCCCGGGCTTCCGCTCGCCCCCGCCGCCCGGGATTCCGGGCGTCCGCGGCCAGGGGAGCCCCGCGCCCCACAACGCGCGGAAAGGACCCCGCGCGCCCCAGGCTGTCGGGGAAGTCCACAGGATCCGTAGCTCCGCGGGGACCCCGGCCCCCATCCTGGTAGGAGGGTCATTCATTCGTCGGTCCTTTCACAGGTTCACGCAGCAAACTCCAGCTGAGCTTTCGAAAGCGCCGGGCGGGCAGCTCTGGGTGCGGTCACGGCACACCCCTCCCCCCCACGCCCCGCCCCCCAGAACCTGAGAGGCCTTCTGAATTTGCAGCTGATCTGCTTCCCCCCCAAACCCCCTTCGGCCTCTACCTTGAGGTTTTCTAGCTTTTCAAGACAAAAAGCCCGGCATCCCTGGGTCGCTGTTCCTCTTCTTACCCTGGACCCTCACCATGCTGCCTTTGTCGATTTTCTAGTTCTATCCGCGCTTACTTCTCAACTCTATCCCAGTTCCCACCCTCCTTGTTTTCCAGAGCTGAGGCTCAAAACACTCCGTACTGCTCACCATTGAAACGCGCAGCAAGTACGTCTTCCCACGGACTCTTCTCGAACTGAAGGAACAAGGAAGTTAAAAAAAAATTAAATCTGACTTAATCAAATTCTTCTGAAAAAGGGTTTGTGTCCACTCGGAATCCGCCCCACCGTGCTACCAAGATAATAGAATGTATAGATCAAAGACTCAGACTGGGAAAGTTGAAACCTTTGAGGAAAAGCTTTTGGTTTGTCTGTTGCTCTTCCTTTGGAATGCCAGAATCGGCACCACCGTGGTCACACTTGTTTCCATTTTGGTTATAATCAATGCCGATCTCAGGAAGGGGCTCCGTGCCTTTGATCAAACAGAAACACAAAAAACAAAACGCTAAATGAACTAATTCAGGATAAAACTTTTGTGTTCATGTCATTTTAAAAAATATCCCCTTCACTCCCCCCATTCTCCCTCTTTAACGTCCGAGGTTAAAATATCTGTGTAGGCTTTTGGCATCTGCTCATTGCCAGGCCCTCTGCCACACTCATCTTGGCTGCAGGTTAATGGGGAAAGGTAACTAATAAAAGAAAAAAGGGAGCTTAGTTTGTGATTTCCAGTCCATCCTTAGTAACAGGTGCTTGTTTTATTAGGAAATGCTCACTGTTTTCCTGTCCTTTAGAAAAATGACTGCAATGGTAGAAATTCCTGCCCATCTATGACAGGCCAGGTAGTATGGTGAAAAAAGGCATTTTGGAAAGAGAGGATCTTCTGATGTCAGCCAACTGATACAATAAAAAAGGTGTAGGAGGTGTGAGAAAACCTGGGTCAGATCTGCCTGATTTGATGTCTGATTTGGGCTGGTTACTGCTAAGTCACAACTCACTAAAGTTTTTGAGTGTTTTAGATAAGAATTGTTCTAAGTACTCTACATATTTAAACTCACTAATCTTTACCACAAACTAAGGAAGTAATACTATTACTATAGTCTCCTTGAGAACTTTGAAGAACAGGGAAGTTAAGTATTTGCTCAAGGTCAAGCACAGATAAACGGTGGAGCCAGGATTATAACATTTTATAATGCTTGCTCCTATTTTAAATTACCTTCCTATTTTAAGCCTACTTCTTCTTCTTTTCTGTTCATTTACTTAACCAGTAATTACTGAGTTTGTGCTAAATGTCAGCCACTATTCTGGGTGATGGGGACATCTGGGAGAACAAGCCAAATTGCATACCGTTTTTAGTTTTCCTTGTATATAGTAACATATATCAAATCCTCTGTCCAAAAGTAGGAAATAATAAACTTTAATATACATGAAAATCACCTGCAGATTGGTGCTCTATCCCACTCCTAGATTCTGTTCTTATAGGTTTGGGATAGGGCTTAGAATATGTATTTTTGCGCAAGACCTTCAGTAATTCTGATGTTAGTGGTCCATGGACAATATTATGAGAAACAGCACCAACAATCTGCATGGATAAACTAGGCCTTTTTGCTGCTTTCAAGTGGCAATAAGAACAGTATTTTCCTTCCTTGCAGGAATATTTGGGAAATTCCAATGTAAACCATAAGATTTATTGCTTTCAATATTTCAGTATTTAGAAATGGGGAAAACATATTTGCTGCAAAATGAGATAAACTCGCCCATTTTATAGCACCTAAGTTTGTAGGTGTCACAAAGTTGTGTATAAATATGTTTTTAAAAAAATAAGAGGAACTGCTAAATAAATAAAACTACGAAGAGATAAAATCTAAAATTGAAAATATAAACCAGAGAAGGAGGTAGTTTGCCCCCAGGATAGTAGTGTCTCTGTGTTTTAATATCTCCAAGTACCTAAAAGGTTGATAAAGGGTACTAAAGTGAACCCGTCTGCTTCCTGTCTGAATTGCCTATTATAGTTGCAGATATGAAGGCCAGTGACGGGGTAGTAAAACATTTTCTATCCCTGGGGCTTAAAAAGTGATGTGCCCTGGTAGACTCAAAAGAAGCCTGTCATTGATAGCCCAGTCACCCAAGGACCAGACTCTCTTATTTTCACATTAGATTCAGAAGTTAATTTTTTTATTATTTTATATTAGTTTCAGATATACAGCACAATGACTAGATATTTATATAATTTGTGAAATGATCTCCCCATTACTCTAGCACCCATCTGGCCACACAGCCTTTACAATAATATTGACTGTAGTCCCTATGCTGTATTCTACATCCCTGTAACTGTTTTGTAACTACTAATTTGTACTACTTCATCTTTTCACCCAGTTCCCCAACCCACCTCCCCTCTGGCAATCACCAATTTGTTCTCTGTATTCGTGAGTTTGTTTTCATTTAGTTTTTTCGTTTCTTTTGTTCCTTAGGTTCTGCGTATAAGTGAAATCATTTGGTATTTATCTTTCTCTGTCTGACTGTTTCACTCAGCATAATACCTTTCAGGTTTATCCATGTCATTGCAAATGGAAGATTTCATTTTTTTTATGGCTCAGTAATGTTCCATTGTATATATGTACCATAGCTTCTTTATTCAATCATCTATAGTGGACAATTAGGTTGCTTCCATATCTTTGCTACTGTGAATAGTGCTGCTATGAACATAGGGGTGCATAGATCTTTACAAACCAGTGTATCGGTTTCTTTGGATAAATTCCCAGAATTGCAATTGCTGGTTCAAAAGGTAATTCTATTTTTAATTTTTTGAAGAAAATCCAAACTGTTTTCCATATTGGCTGTTAACAATGTGCAATCCCACCAACAATGTATGAGGGTTCCTTTTTCTCCATATCCTCACCAACATTTGTTGTTTATTTGATTTATTGTTTTTTGATTTTTTGATTTATATAGCTAATCTGACAGGTGTGAGGTGATAGCTCATTGCAGTTTTGCATTTCTCTGACAATTGGTGACATAGAGCATCTTTTCATATGTTTATCGGCCATCTGAATGTCCTCTTTGGAGAAATACCTATTCAGGTCATCTGCTCATTTTTTAATTAGGTTTGGGTTGTTTTGGTTTTGTTGTTGTTGTTGTTGTCGAGTTGTATGAGTTCTTTATAAATTTTGGATATTAACCACTTGTGACATGTATTATTGGCAAATATCTTCTCCCATTCAGTAGGTTCTTTTTGTTTTGTTGGTGGTTTCCTTTGCTGCGCAAAAAACTTTTTAGTTTGATGTAGTCCCATTTGTTTATTTTTTTTTTTGTTTCTCTTGCCCGAAGAGATATATCAGAAAAAAAAAAATTACTAATAGTTGACTGCCTATGTTTTCTTCTAGAAGTTTTATGGTTTCAGGTCTTACATTTAAATCTTTATTTTGAGTTTATTCTTGCATATGGTGTGAGAAAGTGTCCAGTCTCATTTTTTTTTTTTGCATGTATCTATCTAGTTTTTCCAATACCATTTGTTGAAGAGACTGTCTTTAACCCATTGTATAGTCTTGCTTTCTTTGTCATAGATTAAATGACCATATAGGCATAGATTTATTTCTGGGCTCTTAATTCTGTTCCATTGATCGATGTGTCTGTTTTTATGCCAGTATTATGCTGTCTTGATTACTGTAGCCTTGCAGTATAGGTATCACATTACCTGATTCTTCCTACCCATGAGCACAGTATTTATTTGTATATTCTTCCATTTCTTTTTTAATGACTTACAATTTTCTGAGAACAGGTCTTTTACCTCCTGAGTTAATTTGATTCCTAGGTATTTTATTGTTTTTGATGCAATTGTAAATGGAATTGTTTTCTTAATTTCTCTTTCTGATAGTTTGTCATTGACATATAAAAGTGTAACTGACTTCTAAATATTAATTTTGCATCCTGCTACTTTGCTGAATTCATTAATCAATTCTAACAGTTTTTTTTTTTGGTGAACTCTTTAAGATTCTTTATATACAGTATCATGTCATTTGCAAATAATGATAATTTTATTTCTTTCTTTCTAATTTGGATGTTTTATTTCTCTTTCTTGTCTGATTGCTGCAGCTAAGACTTCCAATACTATGCTGAATGGCAGTGGTGAAAGTGGTCATCCTTTACCTGCACCTTGTTTTAAAGAAAACGCTTTTAGCCTTTCCCCATTGAGTATGATGTTAGTTGTAGGTTTCTCATATATGGCTTTTATTATGTTGAGGTATGTTCCCTCTATTCCCACTTTGCTGAGAGTTTTTATCAAAAATGATGCTAGATTTTGTTGAACACTTTTTCTGCACCTAAATTATTTAAAATTTTTATACTATACTATCATTCTCAGTTATTCTAATATGTTTGCCCTTCCACTTGCAGGCCTCTGGCTTTGTTTTATACTCATAGTTATACTTTATAGCTTTCTTCTCCTATCAGATCTAAAATTCTTGATTTAAAAAACTGGTGTAGTAAACAATTTTCTACTTGTAGAAAAATAAAAACAAAAACATAAAAACCCCAGCCCCATTGGCAGCCAGGCTATGTTGGTACCAACTGAACATTAATTAACACTCACAGAATACAAACATTGTCCGTGTTAAGGATACTCTGTGACCAGAGACAAGGCCACTACAAAGCTATAAAAAAGATTAACGTTAGCACAAATGACCTAGGCTGCCTTACCAATATACCTCTAGTCTACTCCTGCTTTAATTCTCTCATTTCCTAAATAAAAATTATGAAGGTACCCTTCCTTTGAGTTACCCCAGTTCTTGATAAAATCTAATCAAGCACTAGCTCCTGCTTCATCAAAATCATCTAGCTTAAGTCTAAATCTTATGAGAAGACCCTCCCAACTCCACTAATAAAATGTTTCATAATTTCTCCAGAGCATATTTTTACTTGCTGAAGCAAGATAAAGAAACCTAATTTAATTTTTAGTGCAGATGTTTTCCTGCTGGTCTTTGGCCACTGGAGTTTAAACTTTGTCAATTTGGAAAGTGCCATGTCCCCAAATGAAACAGGAATAAATGTTGGGGTAGAGGAAGAGTCAGGTGAGGAATGAGAGGGCAAACTGGCCAGAATGGATTTGTAGTCTTAGGCTACAAACAGCTCGAGGTGGCTCTGCATTAGGAAATGAATCAATACATCTACTGAATCAATACATTGATCAAATAAAGTAATACATTAGATTTCACTTTTAAAACTTATGAGATGTAGAGAGTTGTGGAAAATGGAGTGATAAAGAAGAATTTTTCTATTTCAGCATATTAGCTACAATTTACATTTTTTATATCTGGTTCTAAAATTATCATGATACTATTCTATGGAGATCCTTGGTGCATTGGCAGATTAAAAGCCTGTTGGTGAGATTGCAACAATTAACGATTCCACCAGTAGTCTTTCTTTCAGCAAAGACTCAGGCTCACTTACTCTTATTGGCTCTATTGACAAAAAAATTTGTTCAAATAATGCTTTTCATTTTTATAAATAAATAAGTCTGTCATATTATGACAGGTTGTGCTCACACACACATCAGTTTTATCAGAAAATAGGTTAGCAGTGGTTCTCAGTGATGGCTGTTCATGAAGCTCAGGCCTCTCCTGCTAAAAATAAATCTGACTAGGGAGCAGAGGAGGTAGGCAGGGGTATTTTTTTAAGCCACCTGTTAGAAATGATTAATGACCACTAGATAATGCAGCTTATATTGTTTGCTAAATATGCATCCGGCATGAATAACTATGTTTCTTAATAAGTACCTACAGGAATGTCTGTTTCTAGGGATTTACAATCAGGTTAGGGGGATAAATTAAGATATGAAACAACAAAATTTTCCACTTGAATGAGTTTGAACTACCTCAGACTTGATTACATATTGGAATCCCCTGGGTAGTGTTAAAGAAAATAGTGATATCTGTCCCATCCTAAAAGATTTTATTCGATTAGCATGGGGGGCAGTTTGGGGCACTGGCAAAGTTAGAAATAACTCCCTAATGATTCTAACATGCCACCAGGTAAGAGAACCACTGACTTAGATTGTCTTTAAGGCTATGACACTAAGGACAGAAAAATTAAGAATAAGATATATACTAGGCACCACAATTAATAAAAAGAATTTAAAGTAAAGGAATCTAGTTAAGGGAAGAAAATGTGCGAGAGCTAGAGTAGTTTAGGCTTTATGGAATAATGGGATTCTATCTGTATTTATTTGGATACTTGAATTGGAAGCTGTAGATACCAACTTCTATGGACTGAATTGTGTCATTCTCAAAACTCATACATTGAATCCCTAACTTCCAATATGACTGTATCAGGAGATAGTGTCTTTAGGAGGTAATTAAGATTATATGAAGTCATAAAGGTGGGGCCCTAATCGGATAGGAGTATGGCCTTATTCCAAGATGAAGAGAGGGCATAGTGAGTAGGCAGCCATCTGCAAGTCAGGAAGTGAAGTCTAGCTCGACCCAACTATGCGGGCTCCCTGATCTCGGATTTCCAGCCTCCAGAACTGTGAGAAAATACATTTCTGTTATTAAAGCCTTTCAGACTATGGTATTTTGTTATGACAACTTGCACTGATTAATATACCAGCTCTAACTAATTTAAGGAAAATAGGCTTTACTGTAAGGGTATCAGGAGTACACAGATTTGTTGGGAAAGCAAGAGTACCAGACTTTATTTTATTTTAATTTTTTGGCAAGGCAACCTTTGGTTG
Organism: Eonycteris spelaea; assembly: GCA_003508835.1. NCBI lineage: Eukaryota > Metazoa > Chordata > Mammalia > Chiroptera > Pteropodidae > Eonycteris > Eonycteris spelaea. The sequence goes on from PUFA01000209.1 coordinate 181,324, forward strand.
ACCTCACAGATTACAAGGACCTTGTCAATTTACAATCCCTTACTTTTTTATTTTTTATGCTTACAGCACCTGGTCTTCCTAGGTGGTCTCCCATCCAAGTACTAACCAGGCCCGACCCTGTTTACTTCTGAGATCAGATGGGATCAGGCTTGTTCAGGGTAGTATGGCCATAGACAAGTGCCAGACTTTAAAATGGGTCGAAATCAAAGCTGCTGCAGAGCGATAGGAAGTTGGTATTATAGGAACTGATTCTACTGCTGGGTTCAATGAACATTAACTCTCTCATTTTTCCTTGTGTCATTTAGAAGTCAAATTTCCATTCAGAAATATCCAACTGCTTGAGTTTATGCAGCCCGTTTACTCCTTGACAATATAGGACAGTGAAAGGAAAGAGATAGTGAAAAAAAGTCTTTGGTGACTCCCTTGGCTACTGTGACAGAAAAGCAAACAGCTGGAGTTACCACCTAACAAAACTGTACAATAGGGAGAGGAAATATTCCCAAAAAGAAGTCAGGGTGTTGTTAAGATGCTTTTGAGGGAAAGGTGCAGAAGTTGAGGGCTAGAGCTAGGAAATGAGAACCAGACTCATAATCTTGAGTTGGAGGAGCAAACGTTGGTATTTATAAATTGCGGGTCAGTCAGAGGGCTTGAAGGTGGGAAACAGGAAGAGTGAGAGTGTGGCAATTTTGTGAGTATCAAGCAGCTTAGTCCAGTGGTCTGAGATAAAATGGAGTCTGAGGCAAATTTTATAAAATGAGATCATTGTCTTAAATTTTGAATGACCAATTTGTGTGTTTTGGGGAGAGGAAAAAAGAGGCTTAAGTTTACTTAATATGTAGCCCGACACTAATTGTTTTCTAATGAAACATTTAAACACGTTATCCTTGAGTATTTACCCCAAAGACTTGAAAACTCATTCATAAAGAAATTAGCACACTGATGTTCATAGCAGCATTATTCATGGTGGCCAGGATGGAAGCAGCTGAAGTGTCCTATGATAGATGATTGGCTAAAGAAGCTGTGGTACATATATATAATGGAATATTCCTCAGCCATAAGAAGAGATGAAATACTGCCATTTGCAACAACATGGATGGACCTCAAGATAATCATGCTAAGCGAAATAAGCCAGACACAAAAAGTTGAAAATCACATGACATCACTTATATGTGTGATATAAACCTAAAAGCAACAAAAGAACAGGACAAACAAACAGAGACTCATGGACATGGACAATGGACTAGTGGTTACCAGACGATAGGGGATGAGGGAGAAGGAGGGAGGTAGACAGGGTAAAGGGGATCAAATATATAGTAGCTGAAGGAAACTGGACTTTGAGTGGTAAACACACAATAGAATATACAGATGTCAAATGATAATGTACATCTGAAAATTATATAATTGTATTAACTGATGTTACCCCAATAAACTTAATTAAAAAAATAAAAAAGATAAACATGTTGCCTTTTCACTCCATAGAAAGTGGCAACCCCTTAATGATATTGGTTGAGCATTTTGAAATTTGGGGTGAAAGACAAAGGATTCTAGATTTGCTAATTAACTGTGAGGGAGACCAGAGTTTATCACCCCAAAATACACCTTTTGGGACATTGATTAATTTAAACTGGTTATTTTTAAGAAAAAAAGACTCAAAGAAACTTTGACTCTTCCCTTTACCTGTCTAAAGAAATACCTTCTTAAAGGAAGAGACTTATTTACCTTATCTATTCATGTTAACATACTCACCTTAGCATATATAAATATATGTGGTAGACAGGGAGAAATATAACAAAGCCTATTTGTTGGACTCCCTCTGTGTCCCATTGTTTCTGGGCGGCCCAGTAAAAATTTGTCTACCACATATTTGCTCTTTCTCATCTACCTGTGACTTGTCTACTTTCTCTTTGAAATCCTAGGCCCCTGCCTTCCTCTCCTTAGCCTATAATGGCATATATATAAGCTTCAACTGCTCAATGTGTCCTGGAGTCTCCTATTCTTATTGTGCCCCACTATGTACATATTTAATATTGTTTGGACATGTTCTCCTATTAATCTGTTTCCTGTTAATTTTATTATTATGCCAGTCAGAAGAACTTAGCAAGATGGGGAAAAAATATTTTTTCTGCCCCCACAACTGCAAGGAATGATTCATATAGCACTCTGAGTAATAGCTGCTTAAATGAGATTTTAACATTGTAATTCATTGTGAGCTGCCTGCATATCCAAATTTTTAAAGTATATTTATCATCATCCTCTCCTGTCAGAGATCCAGACATAAGACTGGGCACTCTCATCGAATATGAATAAGCAACTTATTAAACAGGAAATTGCATCATTAGTGATTGAGTCGGCATTTAATGATGATGATAAAGAACCAATGTTCTTTACCCCATGTCCATCTTGAGCATAAACAGAAGTTCAGTATCTTTTGAAAGAGGAAGAGGTATGAGAACCATACAAATTTACTACATATTAAACCAGGTTGTATTCAGAGCCTGTTACATGCTGCTAGACAAGGAAACTGGCTGATCAGCATAAGGCCAGGAGGAACTAGGAACATATAGAAAGATTCCTGCTGAGATTACTAACTACTGCTTCCCCATGTCTTTAATGCTGCATATTCACACCCGGAAAAGAAAAACAGATATAAAACTAAATTCTTCAGAACACCCAGGGCTCATTTCTCCGGATCTGAGTGGAGTTAATGCTCTGTCCTTCTCTAATAAACTCTCTGTCTCTAACTCTGTCTCACACTTGAATTCTTTCCTGTGGGGAGTCAAGGACCCTCTCTCCACGTGGGACTTGAGTCACCACTGGGGAGATTCGCCTTGTCTTGCACCGCTTCGACTCAACATGAATTAATATTTATTAAATATGCTAGATAAAATAATCACTTGGTTTAGTAAAATAAAGGTCACATCTTAATCCTCATGTCATTTAGGTTATAATAAAAATTTTTTTAAGGGCAAGGCACTTTTTCTTCCCATTACATTATACTAATAAATGTACATGGGATCAGGTTAGGGGCATGACAATTGTAGAAATCCTGAATAACATTTTACTTCAGAGAGACTTTGTTCCTAAAGTATTGAGCTGTTACACTGTCCTCTGACATTGTAATAGAGTGGGTGGAAAATACTGAGTCTCTTGTTTAGCAAGTTTGCAAACAAGTTGATCTGGAATGTAATGAACTCAAAGAAACTGTTAGTAATGATCCCTCTTTATCTCTTACGCATACTTCATAATTCACCCCTCAAGGGCAAGGCTTGGCCAAATGGTACAGTAGGTTGAGTTAGTCATTAGTAACCTCATCGCCTATCTCTACATCCCTCTCTTTCTCAACTTTATTATGAAGGACAATCTTATGTTATTTTCTTATTTTCAATACCACAAAATCATTAAGAAATTTATGGAATTCATCTCTCCTTCAGTTTAATATTCCTGATAGCTATCTTTCCCTCGAACCACACTTTGTGTTTTTTACCTTTTCTCTGCACTTTCTCCTACTCCTCTTTCTTCTTTTTTCTTTTATTTAGTTCCTTTCTTACTTTCTAATGTAATATACTGCAGAATTTAAAAGTGTGAGTGGAAGAGCCAAACCCCCTGGATTTAATTTCTACTCCTATCATACATTAGCTGCACAACTTTGGGCAGCACACTTTCCCTTTTTTTTGCCTTAGTTTACTCATCTGATAACTGGGGTAAAAATAGTACCAATCATAGGGTTTAAGATGGAGTTAAAATATGTAAAGTCCCTAGAACAGTGTCTGCCACATAATGAATGAATGAATGAAGGCATGGATTTTGTTTATTTTGTTCACTGCAATGTAACTATCACTGCTATATCCCCAATGCGTGGAACAGTGCCTGACACCATTTATACTACATTTATCTTTCAGTTTTGGTTTTTTTTTTTTTTTTTTTTTTACCTTTGGATTCCTGGTTTCTCTTTCTTCCTTGAGACCTTCTCATTTCAAAACTTCTGCATTTTTCAATGCTCAGGTTTCCATCATCTATTGCTGACCTAAATTGTCTCCTATGTCTAGTTTTAAAGTTTTTAAGTAGAGTAAAACATAGCACTTTAATATTTATTAATAACTATTAGTTTTGAGGTTACCAATGAAAAGATAAAGAAGAAATCCATAGTCAAAGAAAAGTGAAAATTAATCATTTTAAAATATTATATTTTACATTAAATTTGTACTGACTTATATTTGCCATTTGCACACAATTAAGGCTGCCTATAAATTTGCAACTTTTTACTGTTAGTTTTGTTTTGAGTCAAACAAAAATAGTTTAAAAAATAGTCTAAAAAAAAAAAATTAAAATTAAAGCTAGTATAATAAACAGCTGCTGTACCCTTCACCTAGATTCACTGATATTAATATCTTATTATATTCGATCTCTCTCTATATATATTCACACACACATACACACCACTGTAATATATACATCTCTTCACTAGGAACCCAAAATGTATATTTTAGGTTTTATTCCTCAATCCAGAATTCAATAAATGTTCACGAGTTTCATTTAGTTAAATCTCATTAGTCTCTTATAATCTAGAATGAAACAGTTGTATCTTTTCTTTTTTTCCCACACTTTTTTGAAGAGTTCAGGCCAACTGTCTGACAGAATGTTCCAAATTTGAATTTTTCTGATTGTTTCCTTATGATTGGATTCAGGTTAAGCAGTTTGGGTAAGAGTTTTACATGGGCGATAGATTGTACTTCTCCCTGTATTGTATCAGAAGGCACATTGCCAGCGGTGGTTTCACTATTGCTCATGCTAAGTTTGATCACTTGGTTAAGATGGTGACCACTAGACATCTCCATTATAAGGGTATAGTTTACCCTTTATGATTAATAAGTAAAGTGTGGGGTGAAAATTTGATATATGTTATTATCCTGTTTTCCAACAGCTATTTATTCATTGATTTTATCATCCATTGATAATACTTGCCTGAATCATTATTAAATTGGATATTACAAAATAGCAATTTTCTCATTCCTTCTGCATTCCTTAGCAGTTATTCTTCTGTAAAAAAGGACTTTTACTTGCCACACTATGCCCTCCCCTTCCCCGTTTTCATATCATTGTGAATTCGAGGATTTTTTAAAATCCATGTGTTATAATCCAAAAGCATTATTGTTATTTTTGATGCTGTTATACTTGATACAAAATTTGGAAAGAAGGAGATTTGTTACACATGTTTTGTTTCCTTTTGACATACCACATTTTTAATTTTCCTGCCCAGGATATTCTATCCCTTCCACAGACCTGGAATCAGTCTTTTCTCCAAGATTCATATGTTTCTTGAAAGCTATTTAAAAATGAAGATCTGAATATTATAAATGTTCATTGGATGTTGTTACTTGTGGGCCTTTTTGGTCAACAGAGATAAGGAAAAAATATTTTTTAAATCCTAGGTTCATACATTGTTCAAAATTCAACACTATATAAATGAGATATATTCAGAGAAGTTTTATCCCCATTCTTATTTCTACTACTTATAGGTCACTTAAAAAAAATTGGTTTCTTCTTGGCTGTTGTAAATAATGTTTCCCTAAACATAAAGGTGCATATATCTTTTCAAATTGGTGTTTTGAATTTTTTTGGCTAAATATCCAGAAATGGAATTACTGAGTCTATTTTTAATTTTTTGAAGAACCTTCATACAGTTTTCAATAGTGACTGCTCTTATTTACAATCCCACTGATAGCCAAGATATGGAAGCAACCTAAGTGTCTATCAATAGACAAATGAATAAAGAGTTGTCTACACAATGCACAATTTCTCAGCCATAGAAAAGAACAAAATCTTGCCGTTTTGCCACAATATAGGTAGACCTAGGTGATATTATGCTACGTGGAATAAGTCAGACAGAGAAAGACAAGTACCATATGACTTCATATGGTATTTGATTTCACATGGAATCTAGAAAAACAAAATAAATGAAAAAAACAGAATAGAAACAAACATAAATACAGAGAACAAACTCACATTTGCCAGATGGGAGATGGGTTGGGGGGCTGGATAAAAAAGGTGAAGGAGTTAAGAAGTACAAATTTCCAGTTATAAAAACAGTCACAAGAATGTAAAGAAGAAAATAGGAGATGTAGTCAATAATATTGTAATAACTATGTATGTTGTCAGACGGGTACTAGATTTATTGGGATGATTACTTTGTAAGCTATATAAATGTCTCATCACTTATGTGTACACCTGAAATTAATGTATTACATGTCAACTGTAATTAAACTTTTTAAATTAAAAAAATTAATTTCTGGTTTAATTTTCTTGTGTTTCTGTTTCCAGACATATGCAGAGGTCTATGTTAATAGATACTACTTTTCTCATCCTTTCTTACAATCTCTTGTTATCTAGCTTCTTTTTTTTCTTAAAAATATGTCATGGAAATTACTCTAAATTATATCAGAGAACTTCTTTACTACTATAAGTATTTCATTGTGTGGATGTATCATAATTCATTCAACTAGACATTTAAGGTTGGGAATTCAGGTTGTTTCTCAAAGTTTGTTATTACAAATACTATCAGAATGAATAACTCTGTGCAAATATTTGTTTTATATTTATGGGGGATCTTCAGGATAAATTCCTAAAAGTATAATGGCTTAAATAAATGCATATGTATTTTATTAGATATTCTCCTCCCTGGAGTGTAATTTGATACCACCTACCATCTCCCGTCTTCTTTTCTCCTTTCTCTTCTGTGACAGTTATCTGCTTTTCCTCCTCTCTTCTGGTGCTTCCTACTCCTGTTTCAGAGCCTTCCCCTCACTCGACCTTAAATCTTTGATGTACTCAAGGTCTAGTGGTAGTCAATCTCAGCCAAACATAGCTTCTGTTATCATTTATATGTGACCCATCTCTGAGACTGAAATATCCAAATTGATCTCATTACTTCTATGTTTCAAAAACTTGACATGCCCAAACTGAACAAACAATTACCTCTGCTCCCAATTGCCCCAGATCTGGTGCTGGGCAAAAATCTCTTTCAAAATATAGAGTTCATTATTGGGTGGGGTGGAGGTGAAAAATACAGAAAACAAAGGAATAATTGCCCCCAAAGAGTTCCAAACTGCTTAAGGGACCAATTAGCATCATGACGGACAGTACAGGCTTCAGAATCTGACAAATCCAGTTTTCAATCATGACTCAGCCACTTAAACCCTGCATTACTTTTGGTGAGTCATAATACCTCTGAGCTAGAATTCCCACAATAAGACAATACCTTCTCCTTCACAAGGATTAAGTAATATATCGCTATTTGACACAATTAGCACATAGTTAAACTTTAAACAAATGGCAGGCATATTATTATTAGAAGAAAAAAAAAAGCTATTATATTACTGCCATAAACCAGGCAGGAGTAACTCATGCTTAATTAATGTAAAAAATAACGAGCATCCCTGGGGCAGAAACTAGATCATATTCTCCCAAGGGCTTTATGGACTCTGGGTACTTAGTGCTTATCTCTCTTGCACCACCACGAGAAGTTTCCAGGTAACCTGTGGCTCAGGATGACCTAAGCATATATTCACTCCCAAGGAGTCTTTTTTTTTTTTTTTTTAATCAAAATGCTCTCCTTCAGCTAATTAGTTTACTTTTCTCAGAATAAACACCTAAAATTTGGATTTCCCTTTATCTTTGCAGGTGGGGTTTTGCGAAACGCTATAGCATAATATAATACTTTCTATATGTTTAAGTCACTTTATCCAGACTAGACAAATCCAACCGTTGTGTTTGTGCCTGCTTTTATTGCCAATGGAAGAACACAGCTTGTGGCTGTTTATCTTTTCCTTTACTGTCCTTGAAAGACAGATAGACAGACAGACACACACACCAGTTGGAAGCCAAATTAAAAAAAAAAAAAAGTACTGACAAGGATGAAAGACTAATGAATGTATTGATTTAATTATTTAAGCATTTTTTAAATTTCATTTACAAAAAGGATATATGATTTAGTGAAAATAGACTGAAATCAAAATGACATCCTGGTTTAGCCTCTAGCACTGATTATCTGTGTAATCTTGAAGTCATTTATTTTCTTTGGTCCTCAAATGCTTCATATGTAATAAGAGAATTAAAGTTTAATATTTTTATCAAAATTCTATGAGTTCACATACATATAGACTATATGAAAGGAAAGTATATATATGTGAGTATATATATATGCGCATCTGCATATCACATGTATATTAGTTTCTTATAAGAAAGTAAATTATAAACAAAGAGCCTGGAATAGGTGATACGTAAGATTCTAAGCTGACATCATCTGTTGCTAGCATTTAAAATAGCAGTATCTTATCCCTCCATCCAAGGCAACTGAGTAGGGAATTTGTTAGAAATGCAAATCTCAGGCCTCTCCCAGGCTTACTGAAGGAGGGTCTGCGGGGGAGAGACTCAGCCATCAGTGTTGCAATCTGCCCTTCAGGTGATTCTGAAGTGCACCAAAATGTGAGAACAGCTGCATTTGAACATTCCCAGGGAAAAACTGTAGGCTGAAGTCATAGGCAGAAGTGAAAAGCCAGTAATTAAAGGCGAGTAGGGGTCGGGGGAAGGCAGCATAGTCTACAGAGAACTGGATCAGAGGTGGCAGAAATTGAGTTTGGGGAGACATGGCAGTGTGGGCTCAGTGGGGAATGTTATTTATGATAGCGGGGAACTGGTGTGGTTGTGAGCATACACAGCAGAAGCCCAAGAAGCAATAATAAAGCGGTAGCTACAGGCTCCTGTGTTCAATCATTTGTTCTCACAGAGTCATTTCTGCTACTAAGGTTTTAGAATCTGTTTCCTGCAGTAGATCTCAAAAGAGAATACTCACCCTCTTTCTCAGCTGCAGCGATCCCTGCCTCCTACAGTTGTTTACTGCAGAAACCTGACACGGAGAGTTCAGGCTTCTCAGGCTGACCTTGCATGTGTTCTTCCAGGCACTTTTCAACAACTCAAGATTCTCCTGATCCGTTTGAATTTTTTTCCTCACTGGCAGCTAAGAAGTATGTGTACGTTCAGGGAAAGACAGAAAACCCCTGAAGTGTCACTGAGCTAGAGGGGAACTTCTCTAGAGAAAGCTGCAGGGGTGAGAATAAGCCTATGAAAACGACAAGGGAGGAACTCGGCATGCACACTCTTCAGGAGGCTTATCGATGCTATGTTGTCATCAAAGACGTTGCCCTGGATGGGGAATCCCTGGCTTTGCAACTTCCTGGCCAGTGTGAGGGTTACCAGCTGGCTATAACCTTTTCTGCGATGCTCTGGCATGGTGTAGCTGTGGCACATGGTGGCAAACTGGTCTGTGATACACCAAGAGACTGGGTTTCCCTTGTCGCGGACACACACACTGGGGAAGCAGGAGATGAGGTTGGCGATGTACCGGAGGCACTGTTCATTGCCGCCCCGCGACCAAGTTTGGTTGAGCAGGTCGGCATCAGCAACACTCAGGTGAGTTAGGTCCCAGGAAGAACTCATTCTAGAAGAAAATGATATGAGAAGCATGAACTCAGGAGAGCGTGCCTACAAACTACTCTTTTTACACTGATTCAAACTGAAAAACTATTTCAGAGATAGTGCCTAACAAATACCAAGACATTTTCAATAAATTAGAATGCATCTCTTCCCATTTACGAACATCTTTCAGGGTTTCGTTTCTGATAGGATAAAATACTCATTATTTCTAATTTAAGTCTTTCCTTCTAATTTTATGACCATTTGTCATTGTCCTCAGTATAGATTAAGGCAAGTAAAGCAATTCTTAGACTTCATATTAAGTCCTAAGTCTGTTGACACCCTCTGAGCCCTTGAAAAAGTCCATATTTTGGGGTCCCTTTTTCCTTGGTTAAAAAAAAAAAGTTTTAGAATAGAACATCTATCTTTATGTATTCATGACCAGAAAAAAAATACAAATTGTGTAACATTCTAGGCATATATAGAGGTTCTAAAAATGCTAATTCTTCTATACCTTCCCCTAAAAGGTTGGGAAAAAGTTCTAAAAGATTAATTAAGATTAAGATAGGAACTGGTGCAATTTCTAAGAACTGAGATGGATTACTTGGTTGAAAGGGCTGGTTATGCTTCAGAATTTGCTTTTGTTCTTGAAGTTATCAATGTGGTAAGACCATCCCCAGGGATTGTTAATGTCATTCTAGCTATGATCTTCTTTACAAAGCACAAGTTTATGTTTTTAGTTTGGTTCTGCAGGATTAGCGCACATTCCAGGCATACCTTTGGCTCTGGCACTGGGACAATCACCTAACCATTAAGCAGGGGTAAAATATAAACAAATACAATCAATAACTGGCTGATTGAATTTTTAATCTTTGAAAATGAACTTCAATACAAAGGCAAATAAACCTCAGGCAGAAATGTCAATGCAAATAAAAACACTGCTAAGGCAAGCATTTAATGGAGTAGTTGTACTAAAGACTATAACCTTGTATCTGAAGGTCCAGGTATCCAAAATAGTGTGAAAACTGGATAATGACTTTGTTAAAGACAAATTGTTTAACTTCTATGAAAAAAGGGAACAATTTAAGTCAAAACTGATTTTAAAAGGCCCGACTGGGGATAGAGGAAAATTTTAAATAACATCTCAGGAATGTGACAGTAAACAGACTGTGGGAAACTCTAAAACTTTAAAGGACAATAGCCTGTTTTTTTGTTTGTCTGTTTGTTCGTTTCAACAAAAAAGTAAAATGTAGAAATATAAAGCATGAAAAGGGAACCTGTATGTCAAAGGAATCTTAAGAGATATTAATCAACTGCAATGTGTAAACTTCATTAGGTCCTTATTCAAAACAAATAAACTGCCAAAAATATTGTGATAATTTGGGAAATGTGACTACTAACTGATTACTGTACTTTAAGGAAATAAAGTATAAAGGGTGGTGACAGAATAGTTTACACAGCAGGCTTGAGGCCACCATTTTTCAAAAAGTTTGTTCGCCATGTTGACCTTTAGCTGGTGTATGGCAATTTGAATTTCTGGAGGGTTCCTGCCATTTCGAGAACTGATATGAGTAGTTTCCTGTTTCTGTTTGTACAACCCATGAAGTTTATACTAAACACCTGCTTTCCTTCTGGAAGTCTCAGACATTGGTATATGCTAGGCAGAGGCTGCTCCCAATTAAAAATCCTAACACATGTTGTCACAACTCATGCTAGGGAAATTAAGTATGTCGTGTGTGACTTCACTGACAGAGGACTCTGGGAAGCTTGTGCCTGGTTTCCTCTGGATTTTGTCAATTTAGCTTTCTCGTCGCTGGTTTTGTTTTGATTTGTATCCTTTTATTATAATAAATCATAGTCATGATTGTATGTTAAGGCCTCTGCGTCCGACTAGCCAATCACTGAGCCTGTAAGTGGTCTCAGGGACCTCTGTCACAGACATGCTAGTATTTTTTTTTTTTAAAGAATTCTTATCTTTTGGAGAAAAATATATTAAAATGTTTAAGAATGGGATAATGTCTGGTATATTCCCTTCAGAATAACCCAGGGGGTGGAAATAGATAGGGATATAGATGAAACAAGATAACCCATATATCGATGGGAGGTTCATTATGCCAGTCTCAGTCTTTGTGTGTTTGAAAATTTTCATAACTGAAAAGAAACAAAAATAAAGTTCAGTTTCTTTATGTAACTTAAAGAGTCCCTTCTTCTTTAGGTTTAGTCTTGTTTTGCTCAATAATTCCTTTGATGTATTCCATAGAAGTGAAGAAAACTAACATTCATCGGAGTGGGTATTTTTCAGGTTATCATGTTTCATTTGCTTACAAAAAATATGTAAGAAAGATTTAGATGAATTTTAAAGAATAATTGATCAAGGCTCAGACAGATTATGCAGAAGGGGAGGTAGCAAGTAAATGACAAAGCACGGGCTCCAAAGTTAGAAAAAGAGAATGTAGGTGCGAACCAACTAATGTTTTGAAGGATTGGATTCTGGAATCAGATTCTTGGGATTTATTTCCTGGCTTTATAATTTACTTCTGTGTTACTCCAACTCTATTCAAAAAGAGAATGGTAATACTACTACTTTACAGGGTTGTGGAAAGGATTCAAGAGGAAATGTATTTAAAACATTTAGTGCCTAACAGTTGGATACCCGAGTCCCTGAAACAATGAACAACAACAACAAAAATAATAATAAAAACAAAAAAAAAAAACAACAAAATCAACCACAGGCTCAAACAACAGAGGTTGTTTAGAATTATTTAGGGAAGGATGATGCCAAGGAATGATTTTTCTGTGTGTACTGTGAAAAAAAAAACAAAACCAGGACTTCTGAGTTCATTTACTACTATGGACAAAGAACTGATTTGATTTTTTAAAAAAATTGTGAGCAGTCAAGCATGGCAGAAAGGAAAAGAGTAAACATACACACAGACACATAAACACATACAGATGTAAATTTAGACTCAATGGCCCAAATTCAAGGCACCTAAATATTCCTTAATAATAAGGAATATTCTTTGATAGTAATAGTAAGTACTCCAGGTACTGCTCTTTGTATTTCTATAGCAGTAAGTCCTAACCTAAATGTAGAAATTTGATTTGCATACATGGACCTGGTATCTGGCAGGGTTGGAGGAGAAAAATGAACGGCCTTGAAGGAGGTTAGCTTCACATCCAACTGCTTTGAGGCGGCAACAGCTTTGGACACAGCGTATAACTCACTCTGCAGCCCTGTATACAGTAAGACATAATAAAAAATGTGGACATTTCATTTGAATATACAAAAAGAAAATTTGTGGCAGTATTTTTATGCTAAGTACCATTAATGTAGAATTTTTTTCTCCTAAATTAGACTGAAGCAATTCTTTCTAAAAGTCAAATTAACATTTTTAAAAAATATTTTTAATATTATGAAATGTCACAGATACAGAAAACTGCATAAACAAATGTGTAGCTTTAACTATGTGCCACTAAAGCCACACAAAATAGATTTATTGGCCACCTTCCATTTACCAGTCTCCCAAACACAATTTCCTCTCTCTCCTCTAAAAATAACTACTATCATCATTTTTATAATAATCACTTCCTTTTTTTTCTACAGCTTTATTATCCAAGTGTACATCCTTAAACACCATAGTTTGATTTTACCTATTTTTTGTCTTGTAAGCCTTTTATCTGCAGGTTTTCTTTTAATCCCCACCTCCCCTTTAAAAATTTTTTTTTCAATTTCTTTGTTAAATAACCCAGTTGTTTGCTAAATAGAGTTTCTATAGTCTGGATTTTGCTAATTATCTCTCCACAGTGTTGTTGACCATGTTCTTCTACCCATGAATAGGTTACTACTTGTAACAAATGACTTTCTCCTTTCTCAAAGAAGGAAACTCCTTGTATCGCTCTGCCTTTGTCCACCCTACCTCCTTAGAAAGGGAGAACTAGCCAAAGAGAAAAGCAGATTCAGGACATTTTTTTGGACCACAGTTACCAATGAACAGGCTTCTAAAACATTTACGTTAGTACTCACATAGATAAGCTCTCCTCTCATCCATGTAACCAATAGTGAGTGAAAGAGCCTGACCTCTCAGTAGCCACATACCTTTTCATTTCTTGCCCTCACATGGCAGACACAAGGAGTGCCTCCTTCGAGTAGGTTAATGGATTAACCCTGATTCCATATTGTTTACAGATGGCTCTTAGATTAAAAATGGCAAAGTCATCACTGTGCAGGGTGTGCTGTTGCTGTTGCTCTGAACACCCAGTGCTGAAGTAGCTCCACCGTCTTAATGCTTGCCCTGTCCAGGCGGTCCCACTAGCAGCCCTGACTAGAGCCTGTGCTGTGGAAAAGATAAAAGACTGAACATTTATATGGCAGTAGGTAGGCTTTTGGATTTGTTCATGACTTGAGGATGTTATGGAAACAGCTCCCTTTTAGGTGCTCTGATTAAGAATAATAAAGATACTGGTGACCTCTTAGAAGCTATTCAATACTCCTAGGAGATTACAGTTACTGCCACAGGAGCCTGTAGTCAGACCACTTCAGAAGCCACAAGTAATTAATGCCTGCATTGACTTACATGCTAAACGAGGAGCCTTTATTACTCCAGCTATGTTAGGCGCTACTAATTCACATCAGTTACCACCAAGCCTTCAGGAAGGATGATTGAGTCACTTTAAATGACTATAACTGACTCATGACTACCAGCTCAGCCTTCTGAAAAAAATACTGGTAATTATGGGGATGGTCTTTCTCCATAATTCAAATTCAGGTGATCTGAAGATAGTAGGGCTATAGCACCAATATACATCCAACTACTGCCGTGTTTTTTCATATCAAGGAAGAGGTATACCCATTTTCATATTAAAGTAATACTGGAGAGAAAACTTTTCTAAATTGGCTAAGCAAGCAGTAGAAACACATCTCACTTCTAACCAGCATAATGGGTAAATCTGTAAAAGAGAGATAGTTTAGAATTTCCTCTCTAAGGTCTCTTTGAGCATTTGTGAATGAATTTTATACAATATCTTGAGTCTTTAGATTATGACTATGTATTAGTCATTGTCTGAAGATGGACAGAAACTTTTCCTTGTGAGAGGACTTGAGCTATTTGTGGCTGGAAAAAAATGACCAGATTTCATATTTCTAACATGGGAATCCCTGCCTTCTTATCAAATGGTTAAGGGGCTCACTTCACTATAACAGTTATAAACAATAATTTCATTACCTGTGTTAACCACTAATCATTATGAAAGACTGAAAGAGTAAGTGATAAACTGAAGCTGAAACTGTCTGTAAAAATCATCAGAAACTCTTAATGGGCTTCTATCTTGGCCAACAGTTCTTCCACTAGCATTGATGACCATGCAATTATCTCCTAGGAGATCTTTCTTTATAAAATCATTTCAGAATATCCTACGTAGATCAATTCATTATCTCTTTCTAGAATTTTTTGCTCCAGAAAGGAGAAAAGCTCACCTGCTGGCTTGGACTTAAATTAGAGTTATTTAAAAAGATTGTAATAGCAAAGTGTTAAGAATAATAAGGAAAGATATTCTGTGATACTCACTGATATCCATATTATAGTAACAGTAGAAAAAAAACAGTCACTTAAAAGCAGCCACATTTAAATGGCCTTTGCCTACTCCAAAGGCCAATCCTCATTAGGAGTAAGAAAATAAGTGTTCTTATAAAACCGTAATGTATAAATTGTAAATACACAAAATGTATTGACATATATTTGCGCATCTATGTGTATGCATATCATATATGCGAAATATGTCATATCTATCTGATATATATGCCTTGTGTCTTGCACTTGACCTCACCTTGTATTTGAAAAACTTGGTCCCAGTTGATGACATCATGTTCTTCCAAAAGCCCTCGGTAAGCCCTGACATCTTTGTAGAATACAGCATAAGCATTAGTATAATGGTCCAGGTTATCCGTCTCAGCCTAGGACAGAAGATACAATCGTAAAACCAGAAATATATCTTCTAGATCATTCAAATCCTAGATAGATTAGACACTATAAGCTGTGCATCTAGATTATTGACTAATGGTAGCAAAATTAGCCACCTATAAACAATGACTAAGTGGGAATGTGGCAATATACTGTTATGAAGGAAAGAAGAGACATTTGGAGCTTTTGCTTGATTATTTCTTCTAGTTTCAGGGAGACTTTAAGACATTTCTTTCACATATTTGTAAGAAGCTAATGGTAAAATATGTAGGTTGTCAATCTAAAGCATATGGCTATGATGGTTATAATATCCCCTTTACCAATCTTTTCTTCAAGTTGATGCCAGCTCTTATATTTTTGCCTTTCAAAGCTGTACCTCTTTCTGCCGCCGAGTGATAACGGCTTTGAAGTCGGGCCATGAATCCAATATCACTTCTTTTTGAAAGGGATTTCCACGATTTATGTTCATTACTGCTCCATAAACCTGAATCAGAGAACCCGGAGAGACAAGCCAATCTCATTACTAGCTGTTTCAGTTGTATATTACCCTATCACTTGTTCTAATGTAGAATTATGGCCACGGAGGGGAAGTTAAAAATATATGCACAACATACACATGTACAAACTTCTCTCTTATTTTATTAGTGCACAAGAAAACTGGCAAAAAGTCTATGAAAGCCTAAGAAAACGCTCCCTAAACTTAGTTTTTTTATAGTATAACAATGGGAGGTACTAAATCAATATGCTTACTAGATGGGTGCTTGGCACATAGGTCAGCAATAAATACTCAATCAGAATCTCTTGTATGGATTTAGACCTCACATGTTTTTTTTATAAATTCCACATATAATTTGGATGCTGCTTTTGAAGTTTATTATACTATCTGAAAATAACCTATGAAATGCAACTACTCCTTTAATACTGAATTAAAGTGAAACATCATTTGATGTTTGGCCCTCAAAAAGGCCCCCCAAAAAGGCCAAAAGCACCTCCCTGAATTTCTGCATTTCAGATATGATGGAGCAAGGCTCTATACATATTCCCCAAGGATTGTACTTATGTCTCATTCACTATGATATCCATGGAGCCTGCCAAAGCTGATCAAATGCTTTTTGGCTAAACAACACTGAAGTAATATTAGAATTCTGTTCTGCAGCCCTACATATTTTTTCCTCCTCTAAGAATCAAAAATGTCCTAAAAAACAACTCTCATGTGTTATGTATGTGCTTCTAGAGTAGAGAAAGTTATGGTGGTAATGAGCTCCAGCAAACGTTCACAGCTGCATTTTCATAATAGATAAAAACTGGACACAATCTAAACGTCTATCCAAGGTGGAAAAAATAAACAAAATTGTAGAGTATTCATATTCTGGATTACAAAACAGCAACATAATGTTGAGCAAAAGAAGCTACATACAAAAAGATATTTATTGTGTGACCCAGTTAATATTATATTCAAGGACATGTAAAACTAAATTATAGCTTTAGAAGTCAGGATAGTGGTTACCTTTGGGGAGCAGGGAAAGGTATTGATTGGTGGTGGTGCGGGGATGAGTAGCTTCTGATGTTTTTTTCTTATTTGGAGTGGAGGTTACACAGATATTTACTTTGTGAAAATTCATTAAGCTGTGTAAGTATGTTATGTGCACTTTCTAGTATGTGTTAAACTTCAGTGAGAAAACTTTATGAGAACATTGGAACATACATTTTACCTCCTTTATCA
Source organism: Eonycteris spelaea (assembly GCA_003508835.1). Lineage (NCBI taxonomy): Eukaryota > Metazoa > Chordata > Mammalia > Chiroptera > Pteropodidae > Eonycteris > Eonycteris spelaea. The sequence goes on from PUFA01000209.1 coordinate 198,472, forward strand.
CTATCTTAATTCAAATCAACTCACCTCAATGCCTAGAACATTTTCTAGCTCTCTTCTATTTTACCCAATCTGGGACCTCACTCAAATCCTTTCATAGAAGGTATCTTTCGCAGTTTAGTCTGGCTGATGACAATGTGTAACACAGACAACACTTAGTGAAAATTCAAGAACTAAAGTAAACTGTAAGAGTCATGGCTTGTTCTGTTGGTTGTTGTTTAATCTGACTTGTTCTGTTAATCATTAAATTCTGAGGCTGCTTATCTTACTTTTACTATGGGGTAATAAATAAGTGGTTTCACTAAAGTAAACTGTAAGAGTCATGGCTTGTTCTGTTGGTTGTTGTTTAATCTGACTTGTTCTGTTTATCATTAAATTCTGAGGCTGCTTATCTTACTTTTACTATGGAGTAATAAATAAGTGTTTTCATATTTTTTAAATATTATTGGTATGTTTAGAAGGAAAAAAAAACCTCTTTCCAATATTCAGATTCTGAAAGAAAAAAAAAATAACTTGTCAAAGATTTGGAACCAACAGAAAGATTTGGCATTGGCTGAAAACAAACAAACCTTTCCAATAGCTGTCCATTCAAAGGATGAGTGTTGAGAGGAGATGGAAGTAGCTAGGGAGAAATTAAAGAGGCTAGAGGAATGAGCAATTAGAGTTTGTGGAGGAAATTTGGAGAGATATTTAATTACTTTAACCCTAAAGTGAGATTATAAAATGCATAGTCATAACTCCAAAGAATGGAAGAAAAGTGAACAATAAAACTATATTTTCTTTATCTTTTTTTTACTCTAAAGGACATAGTATAACCGAAAGGGTATTTTCAAAGTATGGCCAAAGAACTAAAGCCAGGCATTACATAATGATGCAATAACCAGAGAAGGATAAACAGATCCAGGGATAAAGAGACTCAGTGTATGGCAAAATGAGAAATGGGGAGTATCAAGCTAAGCAGCTATTAAAGAGAGACTTATATAAGGAAGACCTTAATTTGTGCCTACATGTCTCATTTTTAAGTTCTTACTTCAAATGGCACTATGAGAGGCAAACATTTCAAAAGAAGAGTCAATTTGGAATCTGATAATCTGGATTTAAATCTGAACTCTAGCATTTAGAGATGGAGAATTGACTTAGTAACATCATCTGTAAAAGTATAATATAAGTATCTGTCTATTCAAAGGTATTGGTGTTACAGAGATAGTAACATTAGTTTTGATGACTCCCAAATGAGATAGCATGAAAATTAAAAAAAAAAAAAACTGTACATTCTGTTCAGATCTAGTCAACTAATCTGAATTCAGAAGCTTTTAAAAATAAGATTTAAACAGATAAGAAATAAGTAATGTATAAAGCTTCTGGTGACCAACAACAAGTTTATTGAGAATTATCATGGGCAAAGTCCAAGCACCTTAGGAGGAGTAAAAAAAAAAAGAAAAACAAAGTTCATTTACACCTACCCATCTGGTAGCTAGATTGCTGTGGGAAACAAATACAAATCAAAGGAAATCACGAAATACGAAATCAAAGGAACTGAGATTTGAATCTGCATCTTTATTTGCTGTACTACCTTCTTTGAACATCAATTTATTCATTTATAAAATAAGTTAATAAACATCTTACAAAGTTGTTGGAAGTACAAAATATTTTAATTCTTTGTACGCTAAACACAGTGCAAATATAATAACTTAAGGTTCCATCATTTGTCTTGATAATTATAACATCTTTCATGACCCTGAAAGGTCAACAGATGTTTTTTGTTCTCTCTGGCAAAAGAGTCAGTCAAACATGTCAAAAAATATAGCTGATCATCTCATTCTATTTATTTTTATTTTTTGGTATATAAACTTTTTAATTAAAGTATAGTTGACATACAAAATTGCATTAGCTTCAGGTGTATAAAATAGTGATTTGACATTTATATATCTTATAAAATGATCATGAGAAGTCTAGTAACCATCTGTCACTGTACAAAGTTATTGCAATATTGAGTCATTCCACTCATTTACCTCAGTGTCAGCATTCAAAATGGGAAAATTTGGGTCAAATTGTCCATTCGGTACTTTTTTAGCTGTATAATGCCAAATTAATACTTTGATTTTCCCCACCACATATAGTTTAAGCAAAATTAGTATAAGGCAAGATGACTAAATTTGATCAGCCTAGTACAGTGCAGTAGGACATTCTCTAGGTCAATTTTGGTCAATTTTAGTGTAAATAAGGATTATCCAAGATGTTTGTTAAAATTACAGGTCCCTGGTCTCTATTTTCAGAAACCATGATTTCATTATATATATTCTAGGTTATTAGCATGCTTCTCGCATTTGAAAAACCACTGTTGTCGGGCTATCTCTTGCTCAAGAAACTCAACCCTCAAATATAATTTTCTTGCATTCTGTACTTTTTCTTCTCCAAGTGCTTAAAGTATTTCTGATCTTATTTTTAGTTAAAACTCTTTGGTTAATACCATCTTCCACAGCAACTGTGAGTTATCCACAAGCACTCTTGGACTTTAGAAGACTTCAACAGATATAAGCTTGATAATCAACAAAGCCATTGAAAAAATTTCAAAAAAAAGATTTTGAAATAAACAGAAAAAATTTATAACAAACCTTAATTTTCAGTTTCACTGTGTACCTAGGATATATATATATATCCTATATATATATATATAATATACATACGCACATAAAAAATGTATATATATATATATATACACACACACACACACACACACATTTTTTTTTACCAGCAATGTCACCCTTTTGCCATTAAAAAAAAAAAATTAGAACTCAAATTTACCCTAGAAATAATCTAGACCAGCATTATCCAAATTTTCCTAGGAGTCGTGTAGAGTGATTGTCAAAAATATAATTATCTGAGCCATATCCACAGTCCGTTGAATCAGTCTGCAGCAGGTGGGGACGGGGAAGCTGTGTTTAACAAGTATTCTGAGAGAGTTTATCATCAGAAAAATTTGGGTAATAGCCACATTATTTCACAAATCAATAAAATAAAGAAATAAAACTTTTTACCTTGAGTGATTCAGGAAAGTGACTTTTCAACAGTTTTTCCAGTGTCCGTAATTTGGAAAAACAGTTTAGCACCAGCATCTTCTCTGTAATTCGATACTTAATTAAAAGCTTGAAGTTATACATTTACCTTTTGCCTGTTAGAATCTGAATCTACCTAGGAATATCGCTGAAGTCTTGTTTTCAGTGGGTACAATTCTGAATGCCATTGCTCCCTCTGAAAAGGGAAGAAGAAGGAAGACAGGGAGGCACTGGGATGGGTAAATAACAACACATAAAAATGGAGTGTTAGCAACCTAATCCTAGAAAGATGTGAGTATCTATACTGGATGACATCTTGCTATTATACACTTTCATTGTACTCTAAACTCTTCCTTCGGGACATGATAGCAGTTCTAATTTTACATTTATTCGTGTTCCCTTTGATTTATGTCTGTCTCAACTAGACTGTGAACTGCATAAAGGAAGGGCCCATGTCTGCCTTGTGCTGGACTGTATCTGTAGCACCTACCACCACAGGAACTGGTACATAGGAAAGGGCATACTAAGTAGTTGTTGAATGGATGCTATGAAACTCAGAGTAAGAGTCTTAGGGTTAAGTAGGGAAACTTTTTCACAATCTAGGACAATGACAAGAGAAAGACTTGAGTGGGTCAAGTGTTGGGTGGTTATGAGGAACAACTTGGGGAGAAACACCTAGATTGAAGATGAATCAGATGTGAAGCGAAGGCCAAGGCTCATTTCAGTCAGATAAAAATTAAGAAACAAAAAAAGGCCTAAATATAACTTATCCAACTTCATCCATTCTGATGCAATTATATTTTCTAGATTTTGGGGCTCTATCTCCTTGCTTTTTGTTCCCAAGAATTTTTTTTTTTTCCAACAGTCCAATCATGTGTTGACTAAATTAAAGAAAAAAAAAAAACAAGCATATAATTCCATATTCAATGTAGTAGAGCTTATCTACCTACTCTTCGAAGTCAGGTAGTAGATGGCAAAGATAACTCAGCTAGACATGAGATCCTAGTGCTTCCGGGATGTGGTGGATTATTCCTTTACAACACATTTTCCAGACAGAGAAAGCTACTTGATTTTCCTATGTGGCATCCCTGTAGCTATAAGATACTCAGACTGTTCGATTGTGATTTACTTAAAATCCACTTTAAACCCTATCATAAAGTTTACATGAGTTTGAACTTCTAAGAGGCATGTTTCTTATGATCAGGTGGTATGGGTTCCAGTTCACTGTGTGGCACACCTAAGGTGTTTGTGTTCTCTATAGGAGTCAGAAGAGAACTAAGGGCCACAGCGACATCAGAAAATCAGGCTTCTGGACCCTTGAACTCACAGTCAGGGCCATGCTAGAAACTTTGAAAAGATCAAGTTTCCAGAGTTCAGGTTGAACAGAGAAAGAAGTGTAGTTATCAAAACTTCATCCTTGAATCTGCTTGACTTTTCACTCACTCATGTTATTTCTAAATAAAATTTTAACTTCTTAGGAGATTATCATGTTAAACACATTCATTTATTCAAATTCAGTCTTTTGCAAGAAAATGAAATTAAATTATTTCAAAGGGAAGCTGACCGTGTCTCTCTTATTAGATTTAATGTCTAGAGATTCTTTTATGTTCTAATCATAGCAAAGTGGATAATGCAGAGTAGGATTTCTAAGTACTTGATGATTTACTTATTTATTGCCAGTTTGTTCCCCAAAGGATTGAAAACCACATCTAAACACAGACAAAAATATATAAAAATAAATTAAGTTTAAATTAAAATTTGGGCAAGGGTAAACATAAAGTACAAAAGTAATATGGAGTCAAGAGTGAGCTCCACAGACAAAGCGTATGGAGTACAGTCCTACATGTAGAGTTGGTGATCCTCTTTATCCATAGATTCCACATTTATAAATTCACCTATTTGCTAAAACATATTTGTAGCCCCCAAAATTAAAACTAGCAGTGCTTTCACAGTCATTTGTGGACACACATAGAGGAGTGAAAAATTTGAGTCTCCCAATACCAATGTTTCAGCTTAAGTTTAAAAAGCCGACTTCTTGTTTCAACTTAGGTATTATAAACAAGTCCTTTATGCAGTCTATTAGTGCCACTTTTTTTGCGGTTTTTGATTTTTGCTGATAATTTCCCTGTTAAAAATGGCCCCCAAGGACAGTGCCTAAGTGCTGGTTAGTGTTCCTCAGTGCAAAAAGCTGTAATATGCCTTACAGAGAAAGCATATGCGTTAGATAAGCTTCCTTCAGGCATGAGTTATAATGTTCTTGACTGTGAGTTCAGTGATAATAAACCAATATTATATATTAAATAATGTTTCTTTAAACAGAAATACATACATGTGAAACAAGGTTGTGTGTTAATCTGCTAATAAAAATGTGACCAGAGGCTTGTAGGAATCTAACCGTATGCTTTCCATAGGAGCAACAGTTCAGAATTCGCTAAGGCAGAGTTCTCTGAATATAAGGTCTATGAACAATGAGAATCGACCATAGTTAAAGGAAGTGAGAACTCTTTTTTTTTTTTTTTTACTTTAAGCTTTCTAGCAGTTAATACAAAGAGAAACAAAGTTACACGATTCACTGTGCCCACAGAATTATCCTTACACTCTAGCATTTGTTTGACTCTTCACTTACACCATCTCTAAATAAAAGCCAGTTCTCTAACTTCTAAATATTCAAAACCCTACTTGAACTGGCTTCAATATATCTTTCTAAACTAAGCAGCTCTTGCAACTCACAAATTACTCAGGGTAAAAATTTCTGTGACATTAAATTCAGAGACATTTCTCCCAGGGATTCAGAGAGAGCGAATACTATAATTAATGAACACTGGAAAATATCCTTTCAGTAAACAGTGATGAATTTCATAAGGATATTTCTTTTTTATTAAATACAAAGATCATCTTTAAAGGCTACAAAACAGGATGCAGGAATTCTTGGATGCAGAAAATATTTTCCACATATTTTTGAATTATATTAGAAAGTCATAATGACAACTATTAACACTGAAGGCTACAAGATTAGATTACCATATCTTTACCACTCTCAATTATAAATTCCTCACAATTAATGTGTTCTAGAATTGGAAGGTAAAGTTTTGTTGATCCTCTGGCCAAACTGTTATTAACAACAGACTCGCTAACTGAAGTCTTTGTCGAGAAAAATTATCATTCATGTAACTTTTAGAAACTGAAATTTCTTTGGGGCAAGTAAGCATCTAAAATATTTTAATATTAACTAGACAATGAAAGCATGATAACCCTCTAGTAGCTTTTAATTATTATAAATAAATATCTCTTTTTTATGGTGTAATACATTATTTGCAATATAATTGTGGACATTTGTTAATGAGGAAAGAAGTTTTTTTTTTTTTTTAAAGCATTGTGATCCGATGCTAGTAAATATTTTTCAGATGGCTTTTTTTTTTGCTTAGAAAGATTCCTCTTATTTGTTTACCTAGCTGTACCCATATTACAATGCAAAAATTTTATATTTCATAATATTTATTTTCCCTAGTTCAATATTTGAGTTAAACAAAAACACCAAAAAAAGAGGAAATATCTTTTCCTCTATTTAAATTTATTCTTACTATATAATTTGAAATTTATCCCGCTATTTTTTCTATTTCTCCTTGTCATTATAATCAATGATTTGAAATTCATTATTTTAATGGATAAATGCTTACCTGGTTGACTTTGCCTGAAACTGAGGTCTCACCCTGTGTTAGTGCAGCAGCTTTCTCTATAAATGGTGAGTTTATTCAAGCCTACTTCCCTAATTAATCCTTAGTGGAAAGAGGAGGTATGAAAAAAAAAAGTGTCCACACCTGTAGAAAGGGAGGAGTTTATGATGTCAGGTTAAATTTATCACATGTACAGTGCAAGTATTTTCACTCCGTCTGTTCTTTTCTATCACATTTAGTCTTGTGGCATAAATCCAGTAAATACTGATCTTCATTTAGAGATGGACATTTTCTAGTTACAAACCTATCTGTCAGGATCTCATGGAAAAACATAAAAAGGAATGGGACCCAGGCAAACAGGGTACTATAAAATAATACAGATACTGACCCCTCATATTTTTATTTATTCTGAAGAAAATGATTTTGCTGCCCTAAACTTCCAAGGCTGAAATAAAGTCATCTCTAAAGAGGATGCTTGTGAAATTGAAAGTATTTTTGAAAATTTTATTTTTTTTAGCCATTCTTTTAAGTAAAAGTCATTCAGTTTACTCCTCTCTCAAATGGCTGCAATTTAAGCACCAAACAAATATTTACATGGGCATCTCAGCACACAACTCAATGAACTTTCAGATAATAAACTGTAAATGTCTCAGAAGGCAATGAACGGCAAGTGCTTCGTTTTGAATGTAGTCACATGGGAGGATACTGTTTACCTCTCACAAAGTCAGGATCAAATGAGGGGTAGGTTAGGGTAGTCTTGAAGATGCTTGCTTAAGTAATGCAAGATAATTGGTAGTTGAAAGTTACTGGAGAAATTGCATAAGATTGCACTTACTGGATGTCTAAATAAGGGTGTTCTTGATCCTGGTACATTCATAGCTTTTTTTTTTTTTTTAAAGATGTTACTGAAGGCATCATACACGTGTGTATGTCCTTAAGGATCTTATGTAAATCTAGTCTTTTCTAAATGCTGAGGAAAATCAATTAAAAAAGTGAACACAAGCTATTATTTGTAGAATGAAATCTATTTTAGACACGAAGTACAATATCAGAAAAAACTTCAAAAGTTAGGGTCAAGTTATTTATGGACTCTGAGAGACATAGAAATATCTTTCCAGATTTAGACTATATCCTGTTCCCAAGTACATCCAAAACAGAAACTTCTATTCTTTTTTCAAAGTTCTTTGCTCTCTAAAACATCAGTTCTAATTAAAATAGTTGTTTTTTGCCTAGTAACCAATAACGCAAAGCATATTATTTTTCCAGGGAAACTGTATTGGCGAAGATAATTAAATTTGAAATATGTCCATCAAGCTAAACTGAACTTCTAATTCTAAAATTAAAAGGAAAAAGAAAAAGGAGAAAAATAGGTTACTAATATAAATTTAGAGATTTTATTCTATAAAACCCAAGTGAATAAATCCATAATATCATTATACCTAGAAAAAAGATGGATTTGTACATTGTTGTTATAGGATTTCTCATCGGCTTCAGTAGCCTCTTCTGTTTGTAGCTCATCAGCTAAGAGGTCAAAATTACAATTGTTTTTGCTTCCAAGTTCTATTACTTACTATTTGAGTGATTTCAAGACAGTTATTTAGCCTCTCTCTGCCTCAGGTTCTTCACCAGCAGGATGGGGATAATAGTGACCGTTACGGGGTTTAAGGCTCATACTGTTATTGGAATTAAACACTGGCATAAATATATGCATACATGTAATGGGCTTAGAATAGTGCCTGCATATAGCAGGCATCATTAAAAGTCGCCATTTTTATCATTGTTATTGTTATACAGCCCTGTTGTCCCACTTGAAAGCCAATTTTAATTTTAAGGACCTCCTCGGGGGTATAAAAGAGGGCTAAATTGGCAAACCCACATTTATTTCTATTAGTTAATAAAAAATGAACAATTTAAATTTTAAAAAGTAGTCTAGTTTCATTGACTCTGGAAAACATCCCTTCTTTCTTTTCCTCTTTGTCAAATTTTAACTATAACCAATCTTTAGAAATGACTGCTACAGCAATTTCATAGCCTTGATTAACAGCAGAGGTCACTTGAATGAGAGCGAATACCTAAGCCAAGAGAAAGTAGTTCCATAGTGATTTAGTAGTGAAGAACTACATTCAACAGCAGCAACTTTAAACAAGAAAAGCTGGTTATAACATAAAAAGGGCTCAGTAACTTTAGACATGATTAAGTCCAAGTGGGAAATTCCAATTTCTGAGTTTGTTTTCTTTCCTTATCTGTTTCCTCAAAGCTGAATATTTCTTAATAATGAATGAAACATGAGAGGATTTAGAAGACTTATGCTGGAAACTAAGCCAACCTGAATGATCCAAATACTAATTTTGAAGGTGCATCTGCATTTATTTTTGGTAAATAGACAATACCTGGAAATTCTATCCAACCAAATAAAAGAAATAAATCCCTTAATTTTAGGTTCTAGTGCAGGTGTCTCATATTTAAACAAAACCTGTTTGTTAAACATATGCCCAACTGAGAGTTGGGGAAAATGGAAGGACTCATAAAACACGAATTATAAACGACCGTCAGTATACCAAGGTTCTGCAACATATCTGTACAGGCTGCCTCTTCTCAAACTCTGGCACACATACAAATTACACCAACTTACCTTCCTTCCTTTGGTAGCATTATCCTGAAATAAGCAACTCCCCCCTTTAGCCTTTTCCAATCTTTTTCATTGTGATAGATGAAAACACTTTGTTATTTTGATTTGCCTTTAAGTGATTAATATAAGGTTGATCATCTTCCAAATACTTTTTGACCATTTATTTGTTTGAGAATTGACCACTTTCCTCTTGGTATTTGTTACTGATATTTTAAGTTTCTATTTTATATTTAACTTTATTTGGAATGTTTTGGTATTAAGCAGGAATATTAACTGCTGCCTCTCCGCCCCCATCTCTGGTGTGGGTTAGCAGACCATTTATTGAATAATATTTTTCTGCATTTTATCTGAAATACTTTTTTACATGCTACATTTTAATACTATGCATCTTCCATTCCAAAACGTGTACTTTTAGAATTTAAAGTTTCTGGCATTGGCATTTATCCTCTCCTCACAGGAGAGGAGTTGTATCATAGTTAGCATGGCTTATGCATGTGAGAACTTAGATGGGTATGGAGATGGGTAGGGAAGATGGCCATTTGAATTACTAGGACCATGTGCAGTTGAATTTTAATTTTATTTGGGTCTGTAATTAACTGTTATTCATGAAGAGTATACCAAAATTTAGCCTTAAAAAAATATATTGTGTATGTTTTGAATTGTGTGCAACATGCCAGAAGATACTGATCTCTCAAAATTAGATCACATACTTTTCAAATCTACAAATGGATAGTATGACCAGTTCATACATGATGAAGAACTATCACTCACCAACAAAGGCAAGTGAAAATTTCAGTTCATGTTCAATAACGTTAAAACAGATATTCTGAGGGAAAACAGCAGACTTTTAATCTCTCTCCTTTCTCCCCATCAAAAGCCACTAGAAATGACATGATTAATGACCAAAATCAGGGTTCTCTTAGTCAACTCTAAAAACATGAAGCTTTGAGTTTCCAAGTGAAGAGTTTTTAAGTTTTAAGACATTTTGTAAAATCTTTTACTTTTAGTTGCTTTGTTTGGTGTGTAGTAGGCAGTCCAAAATATACGAAAATGTTTTCTTTATATGCTACCTTACAAGTTTTCTTTCTTGAAGACTTTCTCTGTAAATTCATTAATGTCCTTCTTGACCATTATTTCCTACGAAGTTATTGCTTTTGACCTTTTTACTGAGCTGACCAGGGTTCCCTCATGATGTCTGGTCTCCCTCTCTGTCTGGAAGATAATGACAGAATTATAGCACCTTCTAAATTAACTGGAAAAATATTCTCAGGGAGACAAAAAAACATGGCAGGTATTTATTTTACAAATACATAAAAGCAATCCAGATAACATACTATAGTTGGTTAGAAATGATTTTTGATATATTTTAATGACAGTTAATTCACATGTATATACAAATCATCATCACAGTGAGGGAAGTTCTAGGAAGGATTCTTTTTGAATTTTCTTTTAAGGGAATAAATGTGCTTATGTACTTTTAAAATAATTTTATGAAATAAAAGTATGCTTTGATGACAGGGGAAACAAGTATTCAACATCAATCCACTAACTCAAGCAAAGAAAATGTTCATCTTTCCTCCAAAGGTAAAGATACCTGGCAAACCTTAATTACATCACAAAGTCTAGGGAATTATGTAAAAATAATAAAGGCATTGGGGATTTCTCAAGTTCCAAATGACCAGACAGAAAATGCAAGTCATCAGCTAAAGAATCATAACAATAGAAAACATTTATGAACTAGTTTTATGAACTAGGCCCTATAAACACTTTCCATAAATAAACATTAAGTTATTGTGTCAAATTTCCTCTGCACTAACCAATAAATGAGCTCTATTCAGCCATTATAAACCATTAGACTGTGGTTGTTCTTATTTTATGGCTTCAGGCAAATAATGGGAACTGTAACAATGTAAACGTGAGTTCCTAGACTTGGCAACTGCTAAACACAGTGTTTTCAGGGCTACATTTTGTGTTAATGGTAGATTTAGAGGCTAATTTTAAACTGCATATTGGAAAATAATAAATCCTAAAGAAGCCTCAGCTGTTGCAATATCATCAAAGGTTAACAGTTTCACAAACTTATAAATTTATAAATTACTATGGGATACTCTAAAAAACACTCTTCAAGAGGCATCCAGTCTCTCATAGGCTTCTTCGATAAAAGTTAACATGTTCTTCACCTGGGATGAATTATGGAGAACATCCAAGTCCTTCAGAAGAGGGTTGTGGTTTGGAATTTGTGCCAAAATTTCTTTCTGTGGGTACAATAGTATAATTACTTAAAAATGTTTTTTATTTATATAGAATTGGCATATGACATTAGTTTTAGGTGTGTAACATGATTCAATATTTGTATATACTGTGAAATGATGACCACAATAAGTTTAGTTAATATCCATTACCACACATTATCACAAATTTTCTTGTTATGGGAACTCCTAAGATTTACTTAGCAACTTTCAATAATACAGTATTATTAACTATAGTCACCATGCTGTACATTGCAACCCCCGACTTATTTATTTTCCAACTGGAATTTTGTATCTTTTGACCATCTTTGCCTATATGTTTTAAACCCTTTCTCTGAAAAAGATCAAATGATGTTATTTAGAGAGAAAGATACAATAAATTTCATGTACCTATCACTCAACTTCAATAACCATCAACTCATTGTTGTTCTTTTTTTAAAATCTATATTATTCTATTTTCACTCTGCCTATTCCCGTTCCTTACACCCCAGGTGAATATAAACAGAAAAATTTCAAATTACTTTTTGAGAAAACATAAAGACTTTCTACCACTATAGACATTTACAATATCTACTTGGGTCCTTTGAAAAAAGATAAATTATCAGTGTAGCGCTACTACAAATAAGACATAATATTATTTTATGAAGTTATATGCCATTGTTATAAGCACAAACAAAAGCAACTGTCAGAATTTACTTCCAGAAATCTATCCTATAGCTATGACTACAGAAATCTGTAAAAATATATATACAAGGGTTTACTCAGCATTACTTGTAATTGCACAAATGATTTCCATCAGTAATTTACAAACTATATTTTGGTACACCCATACAATGGAATATTTCACAGCTATTGACAAGAACAAGACAGAGCTACATGAACTGACAAAGAAAGATGTTCATACTATAGTGTCGAGTAAGAAAAATAATGTTGTTAAGTTTATTTCATAAATTTCATTAAAAAAAAAGAAACAGGATAGAATGATTTTATATATGCAAATCATAACTGGTGATACAGTCAATAGCCATTGGTACTTACCTGAAGTGTGGGTGCTTTGAGACTCTTCTGAGAAAGTTCTGGAAGAGAGAGTACTCCACTATCTATTTTAAACATCTAAATTAAAAAAAGAAAGCTACAGATTATTTCAAAAGACTGATTTCTTTCATCTTCGTACACTCAAAAGTTGTCTTGGTAGAATGCAAGTATTAGAAATTACACCCAGAGTCTAGCAATACATTATTAAACAATTACCTGTTTTACCTTCTCCTCCTCTTCTTCCACCTCACTTGTCAGAATCTGAATTTTTGTTTCTTAGGGTCTGAATACTCCCAGTCATTGACTCTTGGTTTTTGAGTATTTTATCTATTTCTTCCTGAGTCAGAGAGAGAACATTAATGTTTTAAATTAAATATTTTATTAAATGAAACCTAAAGATGTATACATATACATATTTTTAAAACACCTCATATTGAAACACTGCTTAAAGAAACTGGCAAATATATTTTCACTCTTCTTTCAAAAAACAGACTTCCTAGAAACATTTACCAAAGTAGTAATGCATTATAAGGAAATTGAATATCCCTGGAAGAAGGGGATACACCCATGTATAAAAATGTTTCCTCAAAAATTTAGCAAAGCTGCTAATATCAGAGATTCTGGAAGACCCAAGTTAATCTAGCAGCGCACCCCAAATCCCACTGTGTTCTGCCTATTCACCTCTACCCCCACTACACACCCCTGACAATCACTGATCTTTTTATTGTCTCCACAGTTCTGCCTTTTCCAGTCTGTCATGTAGTTGTAATCATACAGTACGTAGCCTTCTCCGATTGGCTTATTTCACTTAATAATACGCATTTAAGTTTCCTCAGTGTCTTTTCAGGTCTTGATTGTTCATTTCTTTTTAATGCTGAATAATAATTCATTGTCTAGATGAGTTAGTTTATCTATTCACCTACTTAAGAACATCTTGTTTTTTCCAAGCTAAGCATATCTTGTCCACTCCCCCCCCCCCCCAAGTTTTGGCAATTGTGAATAATGCTGCTATAGAGATTCATGTGCAGTATTCTGTGCGGACGTAAATTTTTAACTTCTTTGGGTAAATACCAAGAAGCATGATCACTGGATTGTGTGAAAAAGACATGCTTATTTTTGTAAGAAACCTTCAAACTGTTTTCAAAAGTGGCTATACCATTTTAACCTGTTCCTTAGCTTTAATTTCCTTATTTTGGTTGTCAGATTTAGAGACTGCTGTCGAATACAATAAACCACATGTATTAACTTCATGCGTACCATAACAAATTACTATAAATTTGGTGGCTTAAAACAACAGAAATGTATCTATCCTCTTACAGTTCTGGAAAGCACATGTTTAAAATCAAAGTATTAGTAAGGGAAGTGTTCCCTCTGAAGGCGCTAGGGGAGAATCCTTTCTTGCATCTTCCAGCTTCTGATGCCTGTCAGCAGCCCTTGTAGCTCCATTACTCCAATTTCCGCATTTGTTTTCATGTGGCCTTTTCTTTCATGTCACTGTGTCTCTTATAAGGATACTTCTATCTCTTGAGGACACTTGTCATTAGATTTAGGGCCCACCCAAGGTAATCTAGGATGATTTTATCTACATATCCTGAAGTTAAATTCAACCTGGGAAGATTCTCTTTCCCAATAAGGTAATATTCAGATTTCAGGGTTTAGGATTTAGACATATCTTTTTAAGGGCCACTATTCAACCCATATAGAAGGGAATGAGTAACTGCACTGAATGAAGAATTAATATAATAAGGACTAAATTTTTCATTATTAATTTTAAAAATTAATTTTCTTCCACTGCTTTGGCTATTTTCTTTGGGTATTCCTACCATATTCATGTTGTATCTTCTTTGCCAAACTTTTGTATTTGCGAATTTTTCTTGATACCTTTAAAAAATATACTTTTTGATTTTTGAAATTTTCTCTTACTTTACTATTTATTGTAAGCACTGTATTTTGTGTTTGCTTTAGTACTCCTAATTTCGTTTAAATATATGAAAGGCTTTTATGCTAATTCTTTCCTGAATTCTATAACTTCACTTTTTAGTACAGGCAGGTCCTTGAATAATATTAGTTCATTAAATGTCATTTCATTATAGCATTGATAAAAAAAAAAATATCATTCCTGACTTGGGGCTACCTCCTGTGTAGAGTTTGCACATTCTCCCGTCTGTGTGAATCTTCTGAGTACTCCAATTTTCTCCTATATCTCAAAGATGTATATGTAAGGTGATCTGTGTGTCTATATTGTCCCAGACTAAGTGTGGATGGGTTTGACTGCACTTGGTGATGGAAAGGTGTCCTTCCTGTCCAGGGTCCTGCCTTTTGCTCTGAGCTGCTGGGATAGGCTCAAGGCACCTGCGACTCTGAACTGAAATGTATAAGTTGGAAAATAATTATCTCACCTGTTTTTATCAATCATTCTTAAATATATGTATAGCTCATATTTATTCCAATGACTTAGAATTGTTTTGGGTCTTTATTTAGAATTTTGGCGATATTTTTGTGATCAGAAATATGCCGTAGGAACTTAACTCTTGTTTATATCAATTAGCCCACAGTAAAATTGGCTTTGTTATATATCATATTGCTTAAAGTCACAGTTTCCAAGAATTTATTGATACTGTATTCCTCAGAACCTGAGGACAAAGGTATTTCTAATACTGATTTATGATATTTTCCATGCCATCCATTGTTTTTCTGAATTTTTTTTCAGTTCACTTGAGAAATCAGGTTAGCGTTCATCTGTTTTGTGAATACATATTTTTGGCATGCTTTTGTTGTCTATAGGAATGTTATTTTCTGTTCCTTTTCTTATATTCTCTTATGATAACTCTGTGAACTTCTATGGTTCTGTTTTCATGATGCGATCCAGAGAGATTAAAAAACTGTGTCTCAGGTTCCTATTCCATCTTTTCAGAATCTCTCAGAGACTGTTCGCTACTGCCTTTTCCCTAGCATCCACCATCACTGAGTGAGAGCTCTATAAATGTGTTGTTGAACACAGCTTCTGTTACTGATAGCTGACATAAGTTTTGGAAAGTCACCACCAGCAATAACTAGGCTGCAGTAGGAAAAAGCAGTGGTTCTAAGTATGGCATGCAGGAGAAAACTAATGGATACAGACAAATTCTACAAACTCCTAGTTCAAAGACTCTCTTACAGAAATAAATTACTATGCCCAAGATGCCAAGAGTACTTTCATTGAGCAACTGACTGTCAAGCAAATCATACATTGTTGTGAGATAAATATATATTTGGTCTTCATTCCCTGTTCCAGGCACAGAGCTTCTAAAATCCTTGTAACTTCCTGAGTGATGAAGGGAATAAGAGCATATTTTATTATAATATACTTTTGTCCCAGTTCCTTTCACAGAGTGTCCAAAACCCTTGTAATTTTCTGAGTGATTTGGGTAAGAGGAGCATCTTTTGTTATTCATAAGTCTCTTTCAACTATACCTGACTTTATGATAATGAATAGCTCAGGGATGAAGGCTGGTTGTCAGAGTAAACCATTAATAGGGGTTTGGAACTTTCAGTCCTACTTTTTGATCTCTGAGAAGGGGAGAGAGGCTGGAGATGTAGTTAACAATCAATTATGTCTGTGTGATGAAGCTTCCATAAAAACTCTCAACAAGGTTTGGAGATCTTCCAGGTTGGTGATTACATTAAGGTGCTGAAAGGATGTTATACTAGAAGAGACATGGAAACTCTGAACCCCTTCCCGTATACCTTGCCCTGTACATCTCTTCCTTTTGGCTGTTCCTGAGTTGAGTCCTTTATAATAAATAGGTGATAGTAAAGTGCTTTCCTAAGTTCTGTAAGCTGTTCTAGCAAATTATTGAACCTCGGAGGGGGTCACAGGAACCCCTGATTTATACTTGGTCGGTTAGATGTAGAGGAGGCTCAGACTTGCAACTAAGATCTGAAGTGGGAGGCAGTCCTATGAGACTCAGCCTCTAAACTGCAGGGTCTGTGCTAACTCCAGATAGTTAGTGTCAGATTTGAATTAAATTGGAGAACACCTAGCTGGTGTGGAAAACCCATACATTTGGTGTCATAAGTGTTGAGCACAGAAAAAGTGTTTTCCATTTAACTGTTAATTAGGCTTTTGGCACATGGAGGTCCAATTATAGCTGTAAAACAGAAATGCCTCCCAGTCTTACAAAACTCACACTATCATTTATTATCTCTGAGAGCTTTTAAGTGATTTATGGAAATATTAAATGTTAAGACAACATTTACCATTATTATACTTAAAGCCTTTAAAAATAACCTTAAAAAAGGTCGAACTCATAGAAACAGTAGGAAAGTGATTGCCAGGGCCTGGGAAGTGGGAGAAATAGAAAGAGGATGTCAAAAGGGTACAAACTTTCAGCTATAAGATGATAAGGTCTGACAATCTAATGTAAAACATGGTAATTTTAGCTGATAACACTGTATTGTGTAATTGAAATTTGCTAAAAAAGGAATGAAATGATCTTACCTCCCCCCGCCCCCCCCAAAAGATATATAATGTGAGGTGCTGGATATACTAATTAACTACAGGGGGAGATTTTTTTCACGATGCATACATATTATCAAATCACCAAGATGCACACTTTAAATATCTTACAATTTTGTCAATTATACTTCAATTAACTGAAATAAAAAAAAAGAAATTAATGTCATTTAACTGTTCACTAAGTATTAGAACCAATGCCAGTACTAAATATATCTTTGAAAAGTAGTAACATTGGGATGAAAAATAAACATATAATCTCACATTAAGAAGTGAGGCAAACTAAAAATATCATCCTATTAATATACGGTATATGTAGATTTACTGCTCAGATCCTTCCATGTTATCTCAATTATATGGAAAAACTGAAATAAATTATTTGTGAATTTAGAATTATTAGAATTACTTGGGGATACATTCCTTGCATAAACTACTGCCACCTTGTATTTACTGAATTGCTAACAAAGACCTAAGCACCGTATCTACAAAGAACTTTGAAATGGCTAAGAGATATATAGTCCCATCTGCCGTAATTATTTCATAAGCCCCTAAGGTCTCTTTCTTGATCATTCAAGTGTCCATTAATTAAAAAGATAAAGTTAATCATGAAGCTAATAGGAGATGTCATTAGTTTCTATAAGATAATGATTAAGAATTATGTTCTAATGTCAGATGGACTAGGTTCATATTATAACTTTAAGCAGTCTGTCTAAGGTTCAGCTAAAAATGTTAGTATGTCTCTTTTTCACATTTGTAAAATGAGGATAATACAGTACAGACTGTGATGATGTGCCCCTAGAAAGATGAAAGAAAGGGTTAAGACTAGAAACCTCTATGCCAACCGCCACAGCAGCCACATTTCCTGATTGAATACCTGGCAATTACATCGGTAGGCTATTGTTTAACTCTGTTCCCACAAGAAAGAGTAGGAGGAATTTATGAGAAACATGGTATGGGAATCTGACCTTTTAATGTTCTGCTTCTGTTTCTGTGCCCCCGCTTACGCATCATATCAGACCACCATTTGATGACGGGTAATGAGCAGATGATGTATAGATCCATTGTGATTGGGATAGTGATTAATAGATTTTTGGATATAAAACTGTGGACCTGAAATGGGTCGAGGCTGCTCCTTTGGAAGGACAGCCGCTGGCTATTAAACTGCCTCTAATATCAAAGCACTCAGGTTGAGTCTGGTTATTCCGGTCACAATAAAACCTCTTTAAACTGTGAGGATAAGGGATATAACTATAAGTGCTCAGAACAGTGCCTAGAACAAAGAAAGCCCTCCTGTTATAAATGTTAGGTATAACAATATCAATAATGACAATGACTGTGTTCCTGACAATAAAGTATAAAAAAACTAATGTTTTGAAATTCTATAGCATTTAATAATGAGTTTCTCCAATTTGATAACCAAAAATACTAAGATGGTTAAGTTACATAGTCTGCTAAAAAAATAAAACTGCTACTTAATCATTAATATACTAGAAATACTTTTAATTTTAGAGGACCAAAGTTTAGGCAGTTTTTGCCTTGATTAAAAAAAAATAAAGAAAAGATTTTAATGAAAAACCAGGTTCAAGATCTAGTATTTATCATCAGAATATTATGATAATGTAGAGAACTTTTTGTTTTCTTCCCCTTCCCCTTAATTATGGACTCCCTGTTCAAATTTCATACCTGCAGTAATGTCAGACCTTCTTCATTAGCTCTGTGCTTTGCCCTTTCTGTTTTCAGCAGACTTGACACACTAGTTAAATCTTTCAGCTTTTTGGGAGGGACTTTTAGGGTTTCACACAGTTGTAGCAATCTTAAGGAAGGAATAAAAACGTAATTATTTGCTTATTTTTTGGATACCACTAGTATGTTGTTTTGTTTTGAAATACTGTTGTCATCTTTATTTTGCCCTCATAGTCCCAAGGTCTATAATATTCTTTTATTAACAGTAGTTAACCTTAGCAGTAAGTCTCCCCAGAAAAACTCTGACAAATCACCATTTAACCTTTTATAAGATTTACCTAAAACGATGGAGAACTTAGTCTGCTTCATAAAAGAAAAAAATTCTATTTTACACATTTAACAATTATTTATATATATTTTAAAATCAAAATTTCATTGCGTCTTCTAAATGTGTTAAATAGACTATTCCAGCACATAAATCTATCATTTATCTTGAATTATTGGGTTTTGGAGTACTACTAGAGTACCAGAGAGAGAGAGTACTACTCTATAAGTCTTAACTATGAACCTGTACTCTAAATCTCTGTTGTTTTAAAGAATGGAATCAATAAAAGAGACCTTCTACATCGGTTACTCTAACTTAATGATTTTAAAGAAAGCTGAGTCCTGTTGACTTTAAGGCAAATAAAAAACTAAGATTAAAGTGCTTTATTCTAAAGTACTATCAAAATAAATATTCAATATTAAAGTTAAAAAAATCTTCTTCAACTTGGGTTGATTAGCTTGCCAAAAGACACTGAATTATCACTACCCTCACTTCTAGCAGACAGCAATATAGCTTTCCTAGATTTGATTCTTGAATTCCATATGAAGAATCAAGGAGGAAAATCTAAATTTGGTTGCTCTTATCTAATAGGAAAATTTGGGGGTTCTAAAAAATCTTACTACTTAATTTGAACGATAGTGGAACCCAAGACTTATCTTCCTGGGCTCTTATTCAAAATACTAAATTTTATAAAGAAAAAAGTAGGCAGTATAAACATCAATCATAATTTTCATTAATCTATTGGGATAAGCTTCGGTTATCCAGATTGTCATCATTAGGGCATCGCATTTAAGCATAAAAACCTGTCTGTGTAAGTCTTCCCAAGAGGGATAAGTTTTTGATTTCCAAACTTAAAGTTTCCATTTATGAATTTTCTTCCAAAAGTGTATTAAGTCAATTTGTGGAAGAATCATCCACTGTTATAAATGTTCTAAATAGTGGTTAGATTTCCAGGATTCTTGCAAAATCTAATTAAACTAAAATGTAACATGAATGTACCCTACTATACCAATAACACCTAATCATTATAACACTTTCTATGGGATGACTTTCCCAAATTATGTTCCCCTAGAAACTGTAGTAGCTAACCATTTTGTCTGATTAGCAACTCTGTTTGTCTGACCATGGGGATAGACATATGACCCAGTCTATATCAATCATAACAGCTCTTTCCAAAAATCAGTCCAAAGATAGGTGCATCACCTAAGCTGGGGCAATCAAGAGTCCATCTCCCAGGATTTTCTAAATGAAGCTAAGAGGATAAGCATTTTCTTTCTCCTCTTTCTTCACAAGGCTAAAAAGATAAATAGGGAACTTGTCTATGTCTACTGTTCTAATCTAGTCAGGACAATCTCTCAAAAAATAAGCCAAAATGCAGACCGAAGCAGAGATAAAACTAATA
Source organism: Eonycteris spelaea (assembly GCA_003508835.1). Classification (NCBI taxonomy): domain Eukaryota; kingdom Metazoa; phylum Chordata; class Mammalia; order Chiroptera; family Pteropodidae; genus Eonycteris; species Eonycteris spelaea. Next base: position 219,017 of record PUFA01000209.1, read on the forward strand.
TATAAAATAAAGAGTTCCTGTGGTAAACTCTAATTTAGGAGATGCTAGATTAAGCAAAATGAAATAGACTTATTTAATGCAGGACTTTCAATATGCTAATGTACCCAAATATAATTTACTATATCACTTTTATTCAGAGTATATTTAAAAATAAGTGTTCTGAATATACTTTGAGAAATATTGCTACAGAGAAATTTATTAATAGGGTCAATGAGAATCATTTTGCTAAGCCTGCTGCTATATTATTAAAAGGAAAAGTATCTTGAGTATTGTTACTTTGGGAACGAAAGAGAGTGAGTGGTAAAAGCGAAAATGAAGAGACAACAGGCAGTCTTTGAAATATGTCTCCATGGCTACTACATAATGAAGAGACAGCTTATATGTTGAACAGAATTTAATATTTTCTGATGACTCAGAGTGATAAATAGCCTCATTTACACACCAAAAATGTCCTATATTAAGACTATACACACTATACTTTTATTACATGTTATCATATTTATTATCTTTTTAGTGCACTCCTTCAATATTAGGCTTTCATTCCTATAAACCATTTAAAGGCCTCTTAGCAGTCTTTTCTTTAATCTCTTCAATCTCTCCACCCCCACCCCACCTTTTCTATTTTGCTACCATCCTGGAGAATTATACTTAAAGTAAGCAGAATTTGTTTTTAGCCTTCCCAAGAATAACGTAGTATGTGACAAATATTTCCAGGCAAACCTATAACTAAGATGCAGAACATTCTTCTATGAAAAGAAAAAGCTGTGTAAATACTAGAAAAAAGTAGTCACTAAAAATTACTGACAGTGGTATGACTTTTAAGAACACATGAAAATAAATCTCCATTTGTGGCTTACCACAAGGTGAAGAGCAGTGATATCCTGGAAAATTATACTTGTTGCTTGTTCAAATAATGTAATATAATACAAAGTGAAGGAAAAACAGAGCAATAGGATAAATATCAAATAAGAGTGGCAAACTCTTAACTTTATATTGTTCAAAATGACGTTGAACGGAGTTAAAGTTGACAAAATATTTTTCAAATCCCAATACAGAAAATGAATTGTGGATAAGTAGGTGTTTTGTCATTTTCAGATTCTTTTTTATAAATTCTCTTGAACTTAATTCAGAATCACATGCAGCAGCAGTTTAAGGTAGAATATATATTCCCAATTGTTCCTCTTCTTAAAACAACAAGCGCAACAACAAAAAACCAAAATAAAAAACTTTTATATTCCATGTCTGTTCTGGCACTACAGGAACAGCTTAGACTTTTACAAAATATGTTTTAACCATGCCATATTATATAACTATATTACCTTTTCTTCAGGCAGTTGAGTTGATATTGAATTTGTTCATTTTCTCTACCACTGTTACTCAAAATTGCTCTAGAAAAGAAACAAAGATTGAATCAATATTAGTATGTAAGTATGTAACACAATTAATATAATCTGTTTACTTTTTCTGATTTCTTTCAAGTGCCTCTCATTATTAGCCAGGCAGAATCAATCACTTTTCTTTGATATTAAATGCATTTTTAGCAGAAGTATAATCAAAGTTCTTTTTATCATATTACATTGTTGTAATTAATTTATATGCCTGACTCTTCTGATGCATTTCAGCTTCTTCATATGAAAGAATGTCTTATTTTCTTTGTATCCCCTCTAGCATAGTAACTTCCATATACAGTGTCAATCTGAACTCAACTTCTTCCTAAAGTGTCCCTATTGAGAGAATAGGTTAAAAGTTTTAGATAGAAAATCAGGTCACATATACTCTTTTGCTAAAGCTACTATCATTAAAATACAGTAAATATATCTTCTTCTGAAAAACACCTTATCACCATAAAATAGATAATAGCTTTTAAAAGGATATTGTCTATAGATACACTTAAGTAGAAATTAAAAAAAAAAAATGAAAGAGAAAAATTTCATACTCACATTATTACTGTTTCCATCATAGTTTGCAAATACTCTCTGCTACTCTTTGAAAGAGGCTGCCAGGTTTTTCTCTTGCTGGATGATATCTTAACCTGTTTTAAACTAGTATCCTTTGTTTGTCCTGTCTCTGATGAAAGAAAAGAATCTGGTCAATCTAGCAGTTTGTATGTTTTTACTTAAAAAGTGATTGAAGCATAAATTTATCTAAAAAAAACTAATGGAATTATAGATCCAAAAATATTATAAGGCTGAATAAACTTTGATATCCTTTTTATTGCATAGCCATAACATGTCAGGTGTTAAGTATAAATATGCTACGTATGGTTAACTAAAATCATATTAACTGATATTGCAGATACAAACTCAAAACAATTTTAAATGAAGAACCAAGCGACAATTATTAGAATTCAACATAAATGTCTGGTTCTCAGAAATGACTTGAATTAAAAAGCTTCATTAAGACTAGAAAACTCTTTTTAGCAAATGTTCTATGGTAATCGGAACAAAAGAGATTAACCAAAACAGAAAGAGATAGTCAGTGTTTAGCAGGTTTGTTAATTGTCCTACTAATAAGGGATAAACAAAGGAGATACGCTATTGGCTGGCATTAAGATTTATTTTGGAGAGAAAGGAAATTAAATAATTATAATTACAAGAATGCAAAGAATTATAAAAACAAAAGTACTGTGCACTATGGATATGGATGTATAAAACCAGGGGAGGTAACCTGGTCTTGGGTCAGAGGTTGGGAATTCTTCCATGGAGAAGTAACGTTTAAGATGAATATTCCAAACTAATTTAAATAAATTAGGTAGTGGTTACAAACTAATTTATACAGTGGTGACAGAATAGAAGAATATTTGTTTTGAAGAGAAATCAGTTGATGTGTCTATATTTCACAGATCAATAATAATTTAGACTGTGGGACACTTTGATATTCTCTGGTTTCTATCAATTTAGAACCTGACATAGTATTTTGCTAAGGGTTTTAAGTAAAATTTCAGTTGACCAAAATAACTGACTAACCAGTACTACTTATTCTTGCAAAAATGAGACTGCAGCTCCTTATTACTATCTTTGGCTTTTGCAGAACTCATAAACAAGATGCTGATAATTTCTTCATAAATACAAGAAGCTTGTGAAAGAGACATTAAACAAGATACAGAAAAGAAATACCTTCGGAATCTAGGCACCTAAGTTGATTTTTTTTTTTTGCTGTGTTTCTAACCTAGAGAAAAAAACACATGCACATACACAGAGAATTAAAAATCAATAAAAAAAAAATATTGCTTCTGTAATAGGTCTGTCATGCATGTTGATGAGAAGTCATATACTTTTCTGGTTAGATAGTAAAGCATATTGCCACTTATACAGAAAAGGGTGTGTATTTATCACAGGCAAAGGATATACTAAAATAATTCCTGGACAGCTATGATAATGTATAATAGAACTTCACACGGTATCAAACAATGTTTTAAATCATTACTCATATTGCCAGTGAAATAATGTTACATATTTTACCTGCAAAACAAGAGTAAAACATAGAAAACGATCTTCCGGTTATTTCATTTATTCTTTTATAAGAGATGGGCAAAATCATGGTAGGAAGAAGTTAATTCCTACCAAACTCATCTTCCTCTATGTTAATAAAAAATCTCCTCCACCAACTGACAGATTCTCTTATCTTTTAACATATGAATGCCATAAAATTTGTACACTTTATTCCTATTTTTTCCACTTAAGCATCTTTGCAATGCCCTATGACCCACTCTTCTGATCAATATCTTCAGAACTGAAATAATTTTTACTTCATGTTGCAACAGCTCCTACTTACAATATGAATTACTATAATCTGTAGTAAAACTGACCTTTAGTCTTCGCATAGTGCTATACATAGAACAGACAATATTTGTAATAGAGTTCTGGATGATAAACTAGATATTTTCATTACCACTTTTTCTGATAACTCCACTTCCTCATGACCGATTTTTCTTTTTTGATTTCTTTTTAACTGTTGAGACGTTTTCTTGGTAGCATTTGCTTTGCTAGACATCTTAATCTAAACAGAACAATTTTAACAGTGCTTCGAAAAAAATCTGTAAAGATAAAAAGGACACAGAAAAATGCTTAGTACTTGCATAATATTTTGTTAAAAAGGTTACCTATAAATGTTCCAAAGTAGCTTCTTAAACCATTTAAACATTGTTATATAACAAATAACAGTGGTTCTCATATAACAGTAAGTATATCCAATTTCATTACTAGAAATTTCTTCCATTTATATTGCTGTAAAAAAATCATTTTCAAAATGCTTTTGCACTTTATACTCCCTCATACAATTATATTATCTTTATGTTTAAATCTAAGAAAATGTAAAAATAAAGTGTTGAATTGTCCTACTCTGGTCACAGATTAACTATGATATGTTATCTGACAGACATCACTCAGGTCTTCTTGTTGGAAGCCAAATGGATTTATCATTCAACTTATGAAGAAGAAAGAAGGAAATAATTTTTAGGATTATACCATGAATCTATGTTGTGCAAATTCACGTGGAAAATTCATTCATAAGGATTTAAGCCATAACTCTGTGGGCTATGCGTATTTTAACAAGAGCACAAAATATACAGATTCCTCTGTCCTCCCAACCAACTACAATAGGCACAGGAGTGCAGATGGGAATATCAATGACAAATTTCAGAATAACTCCTTTTCTCTATCTAATAGTCCTTTACACCAAACTCATTCCTGCTAAAAGGAAGCACTGTTTTCATTGATATCTACTTAAAGCAATAAACTATAATGCAAAAAGTTTCTCAACTTCATCACTATTAACATTTGGGTTGGGATCATTCTTTGTTGTGGGAGCTGTCCTGTGTACTATAGGATGTTAGCAGCATTCCTGGCCTCTACCCACTAGATATCAGTAGTACCTTTTCCAGTTGTGACATGCAAAACTATCTCCAGACATTTCAATATTCCCTGCTGTACAATCGCCGGGGTTGAGAATCACTGCCAAGAGTGAGCCAGGGGTGAAGATAAACTGCCCAGGTTCCAAATCCTGGCCCTGCCATTTATTTAATTATATAGCCTTGGACACATAAATTTGCTCGCTTTCCCCAACAGTAAAATGGGTTGTTAAAAATATCAACATCGAAGGCTTTTGTAAAGCTAAAATTTTGTACAGAATACATAATGTGCCTAAAACAATATTGGGCACACAGTGAGAACATTAAATAAAAGCCACCCTTTTCTACCACAATTGGTGTACTTGTAGTGCATACAAAAAGGAATAAATTTTGCCTTGTTTTATATCTACAGGAAACCACAGTCTAATAGTAGTGGGTAAACAGATATGAAAACAATTGCTACATACGATTATACACAATATGACAAATGTTACACAAATGACTAAATGACTATCCAATGGTGTGTGCGTGGGGGGGGGGAGGAATATACAGTATTCAGAGGAAAAAAATATTTGAATTACATTTTGCAACATTGAGCCAGATTTGGGGGGGGGCGGGTGAAGCATTCCCGAGAAAACAGCAAAAACCTGATGGCAGAGTAGACAGCTTGAAAGTAACTGGTATGTTTAGGGACAGGAAAAGTTCGGCGAGACATGTAACATGTATGACAGGAATGGACGGAAATGACTGGAGGGGTGGTTTGCGGCCTGACTATATACACCGCAGTAAAGAATTTATTCTCTACGGTGCAGGAAACAGGGAGGCATCCTGCGCCGTCTTGTTTTCCTCACTAGTTTAATGAAACTCGTGGAAACCAAGTACCTCAAACTAGACCTCTACATGGGCACAAGAGCTGAGCACAAACACACAATGATTACGTCTTGACAAGTGACGCCTCCGGAAAGACGCTGCGACTGCAGCAACCTCAAAGACAAAGACACTAATCTCTAAGGCTGCGCTTTGCCCCACAACTGTCTGCTGAAGAGAGACGACGAGGACAAGGATGATTCGGGGAAAGGAGGGAAGAACCAAGCGTGACCACTCCCTCCTCGCAAATCAAATATTTTAATACGTGGCTCCACCAAGACAGACCTGTTCCGATTTCCCTCCCTTCTGAATGCAAAATGCATTCACGCTCCTCAAATGCAACCCGCGGAGGTTGCCACAAACGCGTTGGCCACAAACTTCGTTCCCCAACCTAGACTCACTGGCAGGTTTAAGCGTTTTCACTACTCACCAAACACTCCTCTTGAATTCCCGGAGCCACGCTCAGAAGAATTCGCGCCCAATCAATCAAACCGGACGAGATCCGGAAGTGGCTGGTAGAAACCGGAAACGCGAGAGGTGGGCCTCCAACCCCTAACGTCATCAGAGGCGCGCCCACGAGAGCGAGACGTGATTGGTGAAGGGAGGGCGTCGTCGGCCCCCTCCCCGCCCGTCGACCCTCCAGCTGGCTTTACACTTGCTCTGTAGCGGGCCCAGCTATGCGGACCTCTAGCTAGTAGGGGCTGGAATCCCGAAATTTAGCCTCGCTCGCCCAAAATCGAGGTCCAAGACAGGCCGGCCAGTGAGTAGGGTAGTGCACCTTGGAGCACGTCTGCCTTTCAGATCCTCTATTCTTCTGGCTCCTCTCTCCCCTTACCCCTGTCCTCTGAGCCTCTGTTCTTTCCATCCTCCCAACTTCATTCTTCCTTACCTTCCTATAGTGACAGGATCCCGCTCTCCTCTACCTTATTCTTAGGTATTGACTTTCCATCACCGAGTGAGGTCCTCGAGAGTTCGGAGGTACTGTTGGGTGGAAGGCGCTTTTAACGCCGCAGGGGTTATGTTGCCCTTTTCCCTGGTCAGCCAAGCTCTCTGAAATTCTGTAGGCAGGAGTCTCTTCTTGTAAGATTCCAGACGCGTGCGTTTACTCCACATATTTGTGTGAGGGTTTTTTTTTGTAAGAGGCGACGATACTTCAGTATAACTGGCGGAGGTAAGGGTGAGGGGTGGAGTAAGACAGGTCTAAATTGACATAAAATATAAAATGACTAGTTCTCAGTTTTATTTAGAGAGCAGTCGTTCAGAAGCTTGAAACTGTGGATAGTGTGTGTAAAGTTTTAATTCATTTGATGATTTTCTCCTAATATGTTTACTGACTTATTCATGCTAATATTAAATTTAATTTGCATGTCTGTGTCAACCCAAATTGACTGAACGTTGGAAGTGGCTAGTTTGAATATTAAGTTCTTGAGCTACATGTAAACAGTCAAAACTTGAAAAGTTATTTGCTTTGTATGATGCTTCTTTGGATGCTTGAAGCCTCTTGATGGATCTTTTGAGAAGTTTAAAAGTCCTGTTGCTATCAGTAGTTGAGTTATCTAAAAACGGTTTATTACCAACCATTACCAATTTGCTATATGGTTTTCAGGAAGTCACTTACGTAGAGCTCTTTCAAATCATTTATTCAGGACTAAGAATGCCTCATGAGTATTTTGTGTGAAATAAATATGATATTTCCTGTCTACAATATTGTCTCAGGCAGTTTTCAAATTACCTTTTATATCGTTATTACACTAATGGTTCGTTTACAATTCAATTGTTTTTCTTACCCATCTTTTAAACTAGTACATGTAGTGTATGGCTTGAAAGAGGATGTATGACAAGGACACTGTCATCAGTAAAAGTCAAAATAGCTTTAAAAAAATAATGGGAATTGTTTTTGTTGTATTTCCATTTAGACTTTATTCTAGGTACTTTTTACCTAGTTGGACATATTGTATTTACAATTTTTTATCCTGATTCTCTTTCTCTTAATGCTTTTTGAACCTATCTCCCTTTTTTAAAAGAAACTATACATAACATTTTAAATTTTGACTTAAGTATAATATACTTTCAAATAAATGCAGATATCGTGCTTATACAGTTTGACAAATTTCCACAAACTGAATACATCTACATAATCAGCATTCAGATCAAGATCACCCGAAAAGCTCCTCTGTTGTTCCCTTTCCTTATTAGTGACCATAAGTAACCATTCTTCTGACTTCTAAAATCAGATTATTTTTAAAAAACATTTTAATAGCTACATAAAATTCTATCATTTGTATATACTAAATTTACTTAGTTATCTTACATTGTTGATGATGTTTCTAAGCTTATTTATTAGAGGTAAAATTAGAGGGAACGTTTATTTTATGTAGTAACTTTCTCAGGAGTGATGTTCCTCATTAGAAAGGCACAATTGTTTCTGAGACTTTCTGTACATATTGCCAATTTGTTTTCAGAAGTGGTCAAACCAGTTACTCCCACCAGTGGTTTATGTCTTTTCACAACCTGCTAACAAAAGTTGGGTATTCTTATTTTCTTTTAAGCTTTACTAAATTGAAATGATATGGAAAATAGAATTTTAAGCTCACATTCCTTGTTGACTTATCTACTATAAAACAATATAGCACGATAAATATATTAATAAAATTTACATCTCAAATCTTTTACAACACTAGGTTCTAACAAATAGTAATTCACATGAACAGTTTATTGCTTTGCTGTGTGGCATTTTAATCAAGCTACTTTATTTCTTTATTTCTCTGGACCATAATTTCTACATATGTAAAATGATGAAATCAGAAATAATCAGACTTAGACACCTAGTATAGGACTCTATGCTAGTTATAGGGAATATACAGCTCTAATGTGTCAGAGCAGTGTAGACTAGCTTAGAAGATATATTTAATATATAGAGAGATGTATATATGATGTTATATACATTTATTTTATATAAATATTAAACATATCTTAAATGTTTTTACATAAGCAAAAAAGTATTCTAATATGTTGTCATGTGGGAGATTATAGATGTATAAACAGGGAAACCGAATACTGTAGATTATTGAGGCCATTCAGCCCAGCTTGTGGATTCAGGGAGAGGCTGTGAGTATGTATATTAGTTAAATGCAAGGATTTTGAAAGGGGACTGCCTATGTTCAGATACTGGCTCTTTTGTGTCTCAGTTGCCTAGACTATAATTGGGGATAATAACTGTACCTTTTTCTTGGTTTTGTTATGAAAATTAAAATTGTTACTCTCTATATAAAGTCCTTAGAGCAGTGCCTGGCCCATAGAAAGCCCTGCATATCGAAGATGATGCCTTAGCTGAATTAACCAAAGACATTCTACGTAGGTGAAAGAGCAAGAAGGTCACAGAATTTTGACATCTGCAGGGAACTGTGGGGAATTTGCTATTTCTAGAATACAGAATATGTAGAGGACAAGGACAAAGATGAGTCTAAGAAATAAGCAGGGATCAGGTCATAGAGGGCTTGAATGTCTTGTTTACCACTTTTTTCTCCAGCACCCAACCTGATGCCTTTCATGAAGTAAGTTTTAAATGAAAACTTTTTGAATGGAAAAAACTCAGTTAGGAGTCTATATATTATATCCTCTACATGATGCAGAGCCTTTGAAAAATCTTAAGAGAAGGTGACATCAGAGTTGTATTGATATCAGTATGTGGATATATTAGAGGGGACTAAGAATGGCCAACTAAGAGGCTATTGAGGGAGAAGAATAGAATAATAGTAGTTGTGGAGAACGGGGGCCAAAGTTATAAAATATCAGGTACAGGAAGCAGGAAAGAAGAGATGAAATCATACTATTATACCCTCTTCCTTCTCTTTTCTCACCAATAGTTCCCATTTTACCTCTCTCTTGTAAATAAATACACCGTGCTTCTTTTTCTAGGTCAGTTTTTGTTTCTGTTGGATGTTTTCCATGCTCCATCATGTTGAGGGCTAAGACTCGGCTTTTTTTGCTTTCACCTCATCACTTGAAGCAACTAAAAGAGTCATCAACCTCCAGGGTTTTATGGCAGCGACTTCTACACCAGCAACAACCCCTTCACCCAGAATGGGCTGCCCTCGCTAAAAAGCAGCTGAAAGGCAAAAATCCAGAAGACCTAATATGGCGCACCCCAGAAGGAATCTCCATAAAGCCCTTATATTCCAGCAGGGATACGAAGGGTTTACCTGAAGAACTTCCAGGAGTGGAGCCGTTCACACGTGGACCATATCCACCATGTACACCTTTAGGCCCTGGACCATCCGCCAATATGCTGGCTTTAGTACTGTGGAAGAGAGCAATAGGTTCTATAAGGACAATATTAAGGGTGAGATTTTTATATGAGATATAATTTTTATAATCAAACACCCTTTCTAATTTTGGCTTTTTCTGAGGGGAGGCTGGTTAATCTCTATGTAGGTAATAGTAATTTTATAATTTTGTAGTTTAGATTATACTCTGAATAAAAGGAATGTTTTTCAGTTTTCAAGATCAAAAGATAGGTGAGCCAGAATAACATACTGAATTCTTGAAAGCAAACATGTATACATTGTGTAAAAGAAATTAGGTAAAGTGAAGTTGTATGAAGTTTGAGAAACTTTTAACATCATTAGAATAGGCATTGGAGGAGAAAATGGTTTAAATGATGCCCAAAGAAAGTATTAATAATAATATGGCACAAATATTTTCAGCATTCAGTAATCTGGCATTCATTCTCTGAAAATCATACTTACTTTTTCTTTCTGATCTATAATAAAATCAAATTGGTTGAATGCTAAACTTGAGGTTCTTTAAGTTTGTATTGGCCATGAAGGACTGAACTTATATTTAGTGTAGAATATTTTAGTTTTTCACATGATTTTTATAGTTTCCCAGAATATTTGAATAGCCAAGACATCCTTTAATAACTGCATTAAAAAAAGAAAAAATAAGTATACAAGCATATAAATACTAAAATATGTTAACTATATGTAAACAGTTGGATCTTTACATGAATCTTTAAAATATTTCTATCAAAAATGGTTAAAGATTAAAAAGAAATCCTTAGATGGTCTTGAGATAAGTGAGATGTTTGGTTTTGTTCCTTTCATCCTTATAGTGAGTTGTGGAACTCAATTTATATATGTTAGCATACGGAAACAACTGACTCAGGAAATAAAGTAGTTAAATTTGTTTTGACGTGTATGAGTAAAAAAATATTTTTGTTATAAAAGTATACTATGATTAGATGAATCAACACTTTTACTAGTGATAGATAAATAAGTTTATTTATCTGCCGGACTCTTTAATCCTACATTATTGTTTTCTTTATACATTTAGCCGGTCAGCAGGGATTATCAGTTGCCTTTGATCTGGCAACACATCGTGGCTACGATTCAGACAACCCTCGAGTTCGTGGTGATGTTGGAATGGCTGGAGTTGCTATCGACACTGTGGAAGATACCAAAATTCTTTTTGATGGAATTCCTTTAGAAAAAATGTCAGTTTCCATGACTATGAATGGAGCAGTTATTCCAGTTCTTGCAAACTTTTAAGTGACTGGAGAAGAGCAAGGTGTACCTAAAGAGAAACTTACGGGTACAATTCAAAATGACATTCTGAAGGAGTTTATGGTCAGAAATACTTATATTTTTCCTCCAGAGCCATCCATGAAAATTATTGCTGACATCTTCCAATATACAGCAAAGGTATACTTTGTGGTTATCATAAGTTTTTCTGTAGGTCTCTTAATGTGGGGAATTTTGTAAAAATCTCATACCTAATTTGAATTTGGTAACTGAGTCGTAACAGTTGTATAAAGTCAGGGTGTGGATTTTTTTGTTTGTTTTTTGTTTTTTTGCGTGTGTATGAGTTTTTTAGTTTTTAGTTTTTGATCTTTAATGTACTAATTTTATGGTCTGTCATTACCTGTAGAATCTGGACACTAGACATTTACTGTTTTTTTTCTTTATCTGAAACTGGTACTTTTATCACTTATATGAAAGACTATATAAAGCAATTTTGAACTTGTAGATGACATTAAGATCTTTTAGAAGGTGAAATCTCCAAGTATATAACAGCACAAACTGCTAATATCTATTCAGGAACCATTTCCACTCTCTCATGTAATACCTGAACCATAAATTCAGAGTGCCAATGGGCAAAACCTACTTCTCTCACCACTGTGTATGTCCATTGAGATATAAAGTAGAAATTTGGGTTGTTCCTTCTGGAAATTCACCTTTTATCAGAGAAGCTGGGTCCCTTTCCTCACACAAACGTACCTGGCCCATCAACTTCCTTAACCATGAGCTGGCACACTAACGAGAGAAAAAGCAAAATGGAAGGATACTGGAATTCCGATGACTGTGGTGGTTCCATACAACCAAGTCCCTGACAGCCCACCTTACAACTTCTTTTATATGTAAGAGAACTGCCTCCTATTTAGTTTAAGCTACTGCTATTTGTGTATGTGTGTTTGTCATATGCTGCCAATGCATTTCTCCTGTGCATATGTTCTTGAAATCGAAAAGGTGATAGAAATGTACAATTCTATACAATTCATATGGGTGGATGAAATCTATGAAAATAAAATTACAAAGTGGAAAGGCTAACTATCAAAGGAGGAGAGTAGGCAATGCTTGCAAGAGTTCTGAGATAATAGCAATTATAAAAGGTGAAAGAGCTAAAGGTCCAAAAGTGGAGGAGAGATTTGCCCTTTACTATGTAATAATGGTCTAACTTTAGAGTTGGTAAGAAGGAGAGCATTTCCAGCAAGAAGCAAAGTGTGAATGACTGGGGAAATACACATGAATTACTCAGAGGAAAATAAAGCTCTACATTTCCCTGTGGAGCGACTGCTGTTAATATAAGAACACTCACTATAAGACGCTTATTTCCCCATGACTCTGATTAGGGAAGATGAACCTAATTCAGGGGTGAACTATTAGGGACCTCGTTGTGGTTGCAGATATAAGTGACATCTTCTAATTCAGTGTTTAGCAAAAATAAAGCTAATATTTTGATTTCCACCTTTCTATACCAGTGTCTATTCACAACTGAATCTGAACTCCAAAGAGAAATAAAGTATAAATTATGAGCCCTCCCTGATTATCACAGTTATCAGAGAATAAAAATTTTAATGATAAAGAAAAAACAGTAAATGTCTAGTGTCCAGATTCTACAGGTAATGACAGACCATAAAATTAGTACATTAAAGATCAAAAATTGAAAACTAAAACTATATACATGCAAAAACAAAATAAAACAAACAAAAAAATCCATGTTGTAGCATGCATCAGAATTTCCTTCCTTTTTAAAGCTGAATGATATTTCAGTATTCCAGTATTTCTATTATTCTTAAAGAACTTTACTATGAGTTTGATAGAGAAGCACTTGTTGGTTTCCTTGCTTTTTATTTGTAAACTCCAAATATACTCAAGTAATATCTCCATTCCGTGTAACTCACTCCCCATATTACTTTTGCGACAAACATTTTTAAAGAGATTTTGGTTAGTCATAAATAAAATATTTACAAAGTAAAATACAGATAATTCATATATGCTAACAACAACGTTTGTTTTTGTTTTTGTTTTTACTGTGTACTAGCATAATACTAAATGGTTTAGATGAATGTCATTTACTCCTATAACTCCATGAGGAAGGTACCATTATTATCTATATTTTATACTTTAGGAAACCTAGTGATAGCAAGGTTAAGAAACTTGCCTACAATCTCATAGCTAGTTAACTTGACAGCTAGAATTTGAGCACTCTGACTCAGAGCCCATGTTCCTAACCACTGTGTTGAGTTTCTGTCATTTATTTTTTATTATTCATGTGTGGTTAATTTTGGGGAAGGATAATAATTCTTTGGCTCTGCAGAATATTTGTGATATACGCTTTACCTGACATAAATTTTAGGGGAATAGTGGAAATGCTATTTTTTAGTGGTTATGGCAGAAAACCTGTCTGAAATATGTTTAGCATTAAATGCCGTAGTAAATCAAACTGAAATCTTTGATTTTTAAGCCATGTGTTTTATCCTGTTTTCTTTCAATATACAGTACCAAGAATTGAATCATTTTCCTTTTTACTTCCCTCAATGTATACTTATTCATGTTCAATGACTTCATTCAAATAGAAATACATAATAAATTTATATCTCTTCAGCATATTATCCCAAAGTTATGAGGCCTTAGAACCTCTCATGAGGTTGAAGTCATTGATTTTGAATTAAAGCTGTCTTAATTCAGTTCCCAGGATAAAGATTACATTCCTGACCTCAGCCAGATAATTTCAAAGTAAACTTTTCATGCTAAAGAATGGTTGGTGCAAATTCTTTGTCTAGAAAATAGAACAGGTTCAGTCCTTCTGATGGTTCAGAATCAGTCATTTAAATTGGAAGTGAATTAAATATAATAAAGTAAGCATTAAGTATTTTCACTTAATATTATAAGCTACTTAGTATATCTGAATTGAATATCATATAAAAATAATACTGTCTTAGAAAATAGGCTTAATAGAATCTTTTTGTATTTTTATTCACTGTGGGTTTTTTTTTGTTTTTATTTTATATAGCACATGCCAAAATTTAATTCAATTTCAATTAGTGGATATCACATGCAGGAAGCAGGAGCAGATGCCATTCTGGAACTGGCCTATACTATAGCAGATGGATTGGAGTACTGTAGAACTGGGCTCCAAGCTGGCCTGACAATTGATGAATTTGCACCAAGGTGAGTAGATTAAACTCAAATATTGTCTCAACATTAAGAAAAGGCATAGGACCATTTTATGAGTGTATAGCAAAATACGTTGATGAAATGAATTTGTATACATAAATGTTATATAAGTTCTATTATGTTTTATCTTAGTGATGGGGGAATAAACCAATTCTGTTTATAATTAAAAATCAGAATTACATTTGACCATAGTTTTTGGTGAATAAGAGGAATCATGTCTCCTGCTAAAAGTTGTCTCAGAGAACACAATTAACTGGCATATTTTGGCAAATAATATTAAAATGTAAATATAATGTTTAAGACAAATTTGCTTTTATTTTAATTTGTTCATTTTAAATGAAGAAGTTATCTATTACATTTTATTATTTTTTTCCTGCTCCATTTATAAGTGCTTTAGACTGCAAGTGCTATTAAAAACATTTTTGTTTCAAAACAGCCTGTTGATAAAGTTGTATGAAAAACCTGAAAAAAACTTAAATAAAGTTTGTGAAGTATTTAAATTCAGGGGTCAAAAATCAGTCCAATGAGCAATCACTTACTTACTAAGCTTTTTTCCGGGCCAACCACTAGCTTATATGCTAGGAATACAGCATGTGAAAAACGTGGCTTCTGAACTCAGGGAGTTTACAGACCAGTGAATATTCCTTGTTCCAGGCATTATAGGAGTTCTCAAAATTGTGGTCCAAGGACTCCTGGGAGTGACTAAAACCTATACTGGGTCTTAGAGGTCAAGACAGTTTTCATGATTATATTATGATTTTTTACTCTCATTCTCTCAAGAGTGCACAGTGGTGTTTTCCAGAGACTATATGACATGCGGTGTTTTAACATTGGATGTAGAAGCACATATATTCCCTTATGCAACACAGTAAAGAGATTTGCAAAAATCTAAAACAGTGACTCTTATTATAATTTTTTGTTTTAGAAAGGTATTATTATTTTTCATAGAAATGTTACTTATGTTAACATGTAGATTTATTATTTCTAAATGAATTAATATATAAAATATTGATATATATTATCCAAATGAAAAAGTTTTCTTTAGTAATTTTCTTTTAGTAAGTTTTAGTATTAAAGAAATTTTAGTAATTTCT
This sequence comes from Eonycteris spelaea, assembly GCA_003508835.1. NCBI lineage: Eukaryota > Metazoa > Chordata > Mammalia > Chiroptera > Pteropodidae > Eonycteris > Eonycteris spelaea. Next base: position 234,565 of record PUFA01000209.1, read on the forward strand.
TTGACTTTTTGTTTTAGGAAAGTATTATTTTTTCATAAAAATATTATGTTAACATGTGGATTTATTGTTATTTAATGATTAATATATAAAATATTGGTAGATATTATCCAAAGGAAAAATTTTTCTTTAGTAATTTTTAAGATTTAAAGACATCCTGAGACCAAAATATTTAGAACTGTTGCGTTAAGAACTTCTACCAATTGTATATCAAGAATTTTTATTAAGTTTTAGTTTTTTTACTTAAGGCTCACCTTCTTTTTATAGGGATTCACAACTTTTGTGATTTAGACTCAGGCAAGTAACCTAAATGTATACAGGATATAAGGTAAAAGGGAGTAATGCATTGGCAACAAATAGAAAAATATATGTCTAGACCAAATAAAGTCATTCTTTTTTTAAAAAAAGCTTTATTGCTATCCAAATAAAGCAAGTTTATGGTTTTAATTCCTTTGTAGGTGACCCCTGCCTTTTAGTATTCTTAAAATTATATACACACACACACACACACACACACACGCACATATATAATATATTCTTAAAATATATATACACACACATATATTAAATGTATATATTAAAATATATACATGTTTTTAGGAAGTGAACACTTTTTTAAGGATACAAGAGGAGCTTCTTTCCTAAAGAAAATCAACTGTAAAGTGAATAACTCTTAACTGAAGCAAATAATCACTGCTATTTCTTCTATATGCATAAAACTGAACTTTTATATGTTAGGTTTAAAGTTACTGAAGTATAGGTGCTTGATTTTAATTAATGAGACTGATGCACTGCCTACTGTGCTAAGGAGGAGCTTGATTTTAATTTAAGTTGTTTGAAATTAATATCTGACATTGTTTTTAATGTGGGATACAATTAGTTTTATTTTCCATTTTATATTAAGTATAATCAAATTCTGGACTTAACATTACTATTTTAGGTTGTCTTTCTTCTGGGGAATTGGGATGAACTTCTATATGGAAATAGCAAAAATGAGAGCTGGGAGAAGACTGTGGGCTCACTTAATAGAGAAAATCTTTCAGCCTAAAAACTCTAAATCCTTTCTTTTAAGAGCACATTGTCAGACTTCAGGATGGTCACTTACTGAGCAGGTTTGTATATAATTTAAAGTGAAGAATTTTAATGACGTCATATATTTTTTTCTAAGCAACATGGCAAAATCGGGAAATAAAATTTAAGAACCTATCTGCTAATATTTGAAAATCATAATTATTCTGAAGCATAATTCATATTTGTTTTTACACATAACAAATGAATAAAATTGGTTCCCTCTAGTGGTTAACAATATAAAACCATTTAAGTCAGCTTACATGTAGTGCTTTTACTTTTCTAAAAGTGAAAAAGAATGTGATAAGGAAGAAGTACAAATCATACTTTAATAAATATTATCTTAAATAATTTTAAGAGTTAAAATTCATAACATAAAGCTGCCTAATTAAATTTGATTTTATACATACATTTTTTTTTTATAGTTATACACTTAAATAAGCATGCCTGTAACAGACCATAAAAACTATCATTACTTGGGTAACTTGTTTTAATTTCATTCCATTAAAAATGGTATGGTGATCCTTTTTAACATGGATTTTCTTTATATATTAAATTATTTTGATACATTTAAAAATAATTTATAACTTTAAAGTAATATTGCTTTATACATTTAAAGGTGAATAAAAACTGACATACTCCATATTAAATGTAACTATGTTCTTATAAATGGAGAAGTATAGATTTTAGGGTTGAAAGGAACTTTAATAATTGTTTTGTCTTAACCTCTTCATTTTTACAGCTAAGGAAATTGATGTTCAGAAAGGTCCAATGACTTGCCCAAATCACAATTAGGAACACAATAAACTAGAACCCAGATTTCCTATCTCAGTCCATTGTTCATCTGTTTTATTAATAATTTATTAATAAATCAATTTTTGAGTGTTTGTTTTGTGTACATCCTTGTGATAGGTACTTCAAGGTATACAAAATAATTAGGAGAGAGTTGATTATGAAATGGATGTTATGATCTAAGTAGACAAGGTACACATTCATGATATGCTTAGAGATCAGTATTTAAGCAATACAAAAGTAAAAAACAAATGTTTCATAGTTCAGGGATTAAAGAAGTGATATTTTAGTGCCTAAGTGTAGACTAGACACTTTGACTCTTAATTCTAAGTCTGGTTCATTTACTCATTTGTCTAAATTTATTTGGTATTTTGAAGCCTAATATAGACATCAGCAAAGAAAGTATGCAGTAGCCACTATTTAATCGTATCTTTCTTTATAGCTATTATATATAAACTGCTGCCTTTTTTTCCCCATCAAATACTTTAGGATCCTTACAATAACATTATTCGTACCACAATAGAAGCGATGGCAGCAGTGTTTGGAGGGACTCAGTCATTGCACACAAATTCTTTTGATGAAGCCTTGGGTTTGCCAACTGTAAAAAGTGCTCGAATTGCCAGGAACACACAAATCATCATTCAAGAAGAATCTGGGATTCCTAAAGTGGCTGATCCTTGGGGAGGTTCATATATGATGGAATCTCTCACAAATGATGTTTACGATGCTGCCTTGAAGGTCAGTTTCTTCCCTTTAAAACTTTGCTTTCAAGATTTACAGGTTTGTAAGATTTATAGATATTTTGATTTATAAATCTAATTATTTATAGGTTTATAAATCAAATTATTTATAGATTAATAAAATGAGAGAAAAGGGGAATTTTAGATTTGACTTTCTAGTATTTGATACTGAAACTTAATTTAAAATACATGTGCATTTGTGTTATTTTGTTTAGAGTTAAAAAGACAATCAGTATTAAAAGGCTTAAAAAACAGCAGTCCTCTGTGCTCCACTTACTTTTTTCCAGCTTCCTTGAATTAGCTACATCTTCTGTTTTTATCTCCACATTTTAGAATTACAGTTGACCCTTAAACAACACGGGTTTGAACTGCACAGGAACACTTATACGTGATTTTTTTCAATAAATATTCAGTTGGCCTTCCATATCCCCAGGTTTTGCATCCTTAGCTGGGAATTCGAGGATGCAGAGAGCTGACTGCATGTATTGTTCTAGGCCATTTTAGATAAGGAACTTGAATATCAGTGGATTTTCGTATCTGTGGGGGGTCCAGGAATGATACCCGGGCCTGCACGGATACTGAAGCATGGCTGTAGTTAAGTTTTGGAGGAATCAAAAGTTATACATGGATTTTCATCTGCATGGGGTTGGCGTTCCTGACTTCTGCTTCACTCAATGGTCAACTGAAATGTATATACTGGTTTAATTTTATCAATTTTAGACATTATCTATTGCCTTGCTAGTCTGGTAGTTTAGTATTTTAGCTGATTGTATCCCCTTTCCCCTCATCCCATACTACCAATGTAATTATATCTCAATATCAGTTTTTCCTGAAGTCCACTAATGTTCTCATTTGATTTAGAATGGTTTCTCTCTAGACCATTGCTGCATTACAGTCCTTTGCTGTTACTCAGGGAATTCCTTTTACCCTCTGCTGTGTTAAATCTGTAGCCTGAATCCTGACTATCTATTGATTTATCCCTCCTTATGTAATCACATCTCATAGGGACTTCCTAAAAATGGTGCATGAGAGAATAATTATTTGAAACTTTAGATGTTTGAAAATGTCTTTTTTCTACTCTTGTATTTGACTGATGGTCTGAGTTTGAAACTATTTTCATTTGGGAGTTTATAAGCACGTTTCTAAACATTGATCTATTTTTCAGTCTAGCTTTTTATTCTAGCTTCCAGTATTTCTGTTCAGAAATCTGATGCCGTTCTCACTCAGAATCTGCCTTTCTGGAAGTTTCAGGATCGCTTATTTTTGTGTTGATGTACCTTTTTGTGTGTATAGGTCCTCCATTGTACTGGACTTTGGTGGGCCTTTTTCATCTTTCTCTTTTTCATGTTCTTATAGCACTGGGAAATTGACTTGTATTATCTTGGAGAGCTGTCAATTTAAAATAATTAAATATTAAATTAAAAAATTTAAAATTCATATATCATATTTTTATTTCCAAGAGCTTATTTTTGTTTTCTGATTTCCCTCTTGTATGTCATACTACTTTATTTCATTAATATAGAATCTCTTGTTATTTTTCTGAGGATATTTTACTTTTGAAGTTTTTTTTTTAACATTCTGTATTATCTGTTTACTCTGTGTGCCTTTTGTCTTTAGTTTTATTATGCAGAATGCAGGTTTTTATTTCAGTAAGACAGCTTACCATTGCCTTTCTCTGTATGTGGTGTTTGATAGTGCATTGCCACTCTTGTTCATTTTCTGCAGACAGTAAATTTTGCTTCTCCTGACAGAATCAGAGAGTGGTAGTTGTAAATTCTTACATAGTCCCCCTCTTTCTAGCTTTCTATCTTACCTTTGACTTCTTTTAACTCCAATACAGATTCCTCTTTCTTAAATTCTTCAGAGGAAAGCAGATTTGACATTGCTTCTTTCTACTAAGTCGTGTACTATTCCACTACTATTTTCCACCAATTCATTTATATAGAAGGCTGTTATTGAAAGTTTAGATGGTTCCTGCTGCTCAAATGAAAAGTAAAATTGCCTTTTGAAATCTATTTTTAAAGAGTTTATTTATGTAATTATGAAAATTTTATTTATGTAACTAAAAATAAAGATTAGAGAATTGATGATATCTTTAGTTTTCTCCCAAGACGTACGTAAGAGGTTTTATTTTCCAGAATATACTTGGTTTTTATGTTGTCTTTTCAAACAGCTTTAAACATAGAACTTTTTCTTTTTTTAAAATTAAGATATAATTGACATATAACATTGTATTCATTTTAGGTGTGCAACATAATGATTTGATAAATGTATATGTTGTGAAATAGTTCCAGAATAAGTTTAGTTAACATCCATCACCACACATAGTTAAAAATTTTTTGTGTAAGAACTTTTAAGATCTCCTTAGCAACTTTCAAATGTATAAAACAGTATTATTAACTGCAGAATTTTTAATTAACACTCTTGATGTTAATTTTTTTCAAATTTTAAATATACCACTAAAATAATTTAATATAGGTAATTATGTAACATAACAAAGTTGAATAGTTTATAAAAATATATTCATATTCGCTTCTCATTTTATTAATCTATTTTTCTTATTAGCTCATTAACGAAATTGAAGAAATGGGTGGAATGGCCAAAGCTGTAGCAGAGGGAATACCTAAACTTCGAATTGAAGAATGTGCTGCCCGAAGACAAGCTAGAATAGATTCTGGTAAGATAGAGTTGGAAAGTTTATATATGAATTACAGTATTTAAAATAAATATTAATTTCTGTTTGACGATAACATGCATAGTTAAAAAAAAAACAGAAATAATGGAAAAATGAAACTGGGTAAAATGTTTTTCATCTAAATCTATGTTTCTATCTATCAGTCTCCGTGTTTGAATTTTTTGTATACGTGGTTGCTCATGGGCAAGCACATGTACAAAGAATACAAAGTTTGTATGGAGGTATGCCCATTGTGTCTATGTACCTGTGTTTGGGTGAGTATCTTCAGCATTTTGAAGAAGACATAATTATTGGTCATTGTACTCAATTGTTTGATTAGTCAATGTTTTTTTAGTCAGGAATTTGAGACACTACTGTGACTGGGCATATAACTGTAAAATAAGACAGGCATGGTATCTCCACCCATAGAGCTTATGTTTTAGTAAGAAAGACAGGAAATGAATAAGTAAAAAGTAAATAAAAATAATTATAGATTGTGATAAGTTTTTTGAAGGAAGTAAGAAGGCATATAATCTGGGTAAGGATTGGTAGAATGTCTTTTGATAGACTAATCTAGAAGTTTGAGGCAAAGTATATTCTTTATCATGTTAAGGAAATATCTTTGTAATTTTGGTTTATCATATATAGATTTTAAAATATTTTTTGTTTAAAGTGATTGGCCACAGGAAATTCAAGAAAATATTAGAAAATGTATTAGGTGTTAACTTGCTACCTTATAAATCTTAGATGGGAGCTGCTATTAGTGTTTTGATTTTGTACAAGTGTTAGAATAGAGTTCATCAAAAACTCTGGGAAAGCATATTGTTTAGGATAATAATAAAAGTCTGCCCTTAGAGATTCTGATATATACCTGTTCTGTCTTCTCTCATCCCCATCCTATACTGGGATTTGCTGATCTCTACTGAAGTTTTATTAAGAGTTAAGAATATTACTTAAAAACATTAAACTCACAAGGAAAATACATGATTATCAGATTATTACTATTAGCCAATTGTTTGTGAATTGAATCTACATATTATTTTCCTCTGGGAAATTAACAGGTTCTGAAGTAATTGTTGGAGTAAATAAGTACCAGTTGGAACAAGAAGAACCTGTGGATGTTATGATGATTGATAATACTTCAGTGCGTAACAAGCAGATTGAAAAACTTAAGAAGGTAATAATAGCTATCATTCTATATTCCTAGTACTGGCTAAGCCCTTATATTGCCCTGCTTAATCCTTAACAACAACCTCATAAGGTGGGTATTATTTCCCTACATTTTAAAGATAAGGAAACTTAAAGATAAGGGAGATTGAAAAACTTGAATAAATAATTGAATAGCCAAGACTCAAATCTAGGTCTGTTGACATAAAAAATTCATGTTTTAAATAATGATATCTGCCTCTGGGGAACTTCTAAAGAAAAACACACCATAATAATACCTCCCATAATTTACAGATTAGAACTGAGGCTTAGATGATTATGTAACTTACTGAAAGTTAAAAACAAAATAAAGTTCAGAGTCAGTATTTGAACCCAGGGCTTCTCATGGCAACTTATTGCCACTAGACCATGGTTTCTGATATAACTATGAATCATTCGCCTTGTGTTTTTTTTTTTGTTGTTGTTTTTTATTTAATTAAAATATATTTGGTAGTGCTTTAGTAAGCTACAGTTTATAATGAACTATATTTACTTTGATGGAAACTAAAATGCTGTCTTTCCTTTTTATTCCACTAATTTACTTAGGTGATCTAAAGTATATGAAATAACTAAACTAGATAAAACATTAATTCATACGGTTGTGACCTATGCATTTCTATTTTATGAAGCTACCTTGGTTTCTTAATCTCTGGCTTTTGTAATTACTCCTATTTCTAAGGCAGGAAACTTGAAATTCTTTAATGGCTTTTCTCTGTTTACTTTCCCTGTGATTGTTTAAGATAGAAACTGCCCCCCCCCACCCCAACCCAGTTCAAATGCTTTTTAAAAAAATCTGGTAGGCTTTGAATGTATAACTATTGTCTTTTTTTTTCTGTCAGAGTTATGGCAGATGTTTACTGATATTTTCTCTTTCACCTTCACAAAAGCCTCAATATTTATTGTATTTGGGAAACCCTTTTCTCTTTTATACTTAAGGCTTTTATTAACTCTATACCCTCAAGCTTGAGGAGTTCAATTTACAATAAATGATGATAAACCATATTTCAGGCAAGAGAGAGAAATTTAATAATGGAGTTGAGTTTTTCCTTGCTCTTCATATAAATTTTCTGGTCCACTTCTGCTTATAGATACTACATAATTCTAGTGACATCTTGAGCAGCATATTTGAACTTTTACAGGTGGTGAAAACTTATTAAAAAAATGAATTTTACATAACTTTGTTTAGACAGGTTGTTGGCAGAGCAGAGCAGAGCTGGGACCTGAGGGTAAAAGTTTTTGACATGCTTTTCATTGCCTTTCTTTTTGGCAATATTTCTCATGGTCTTAGTCTCTCTGTCTCTCTGTTTCTCCACCCCAACCCCCACCCTGGGATTATCTTTAAATATAAAAAATAACAATATGCATACATAGTATTACTAAAAGGTTATTAATTAGGTAAGGGAAACTTAAAATGTAACTAAACTATTCTCTAAATTGTTTTATTTTCTTCTTCCTTGTCACTATAATCTTTAGTGTGCCTTTTAAGTTTTAATATAAAAGAGCCACTAGTTTTCAGTGCTTTGCTACATTAGAAAAGCATGATTATAATTGTCTTGTTCATTTTTTATTTATCAAGATCATACAAAATTTAGTATTATTTTAGGAAGTCCTTAAGTGTATATGAATGTGTGAGTAAATTAAAGGAATATCGGAACTAGGATATATATTCCCTTCTTTTTTTTTTTTTTTTTTCCCTTTTGTTTTTGAGGTTAGAATTATGGAACAATTTCTATATGATATATATCAGGGTCTAATTTCCTCATCTCTGTTTTATTCTCTATTCACTTAAATTGTCCCTTTCCTTGGCTTTTCCCTAAGGTCAAATCTAGCAGGGACCAAACTTTGGCTGAACGGTGCCTTGCTGCACTTACTGAATGTGCTGCCAGTGGAGATGGGAACATTCTGGCGCTTGCAGTGGATGCAGCTCGTGCAAGGTGAGGATATTTGAGTCTGGAGACTTCCAGACAGTAGAAGTTGGCCAGTTTAGCTTTTCAGAGTGTATTAAAATAAAAAGGTTGGTCCTATAAACATGTTATTCTAAAAGAAAATATTAGAAATGAAACGAAGTCTTGTTTTTCTTAAACATCTGTGCATTTCAAATATGCATATATTTTGAATGGAATATATTAATACTTGTTTGCTTCCCTGAGGCTCAGGATATTTGACACTACTGTAATGAATCCATGTCACTGATTTGCAAGTTGAAGTTTGATGTGCTTTCAAGAATAGGGAGACATTATGTTGGACAGTAAGCAAACTTGCCCTTTGTCCATAGGTACATTATATGTCTGTCTTTCAAGGCTATTCACTATATAGACATCTTTGAAGACATAGTCCAGAATAAAGGGCCATCACTATTTTGCCTTACAGAAAAGCGAGTGACCCACAGAAACTTTTCCCTCAGTATATGATGTGTCACTAAATAAATTATTTTTGCTTTTAGTATTTATTGCTTAAGATAATGAACTTTTCAATATGTTTTTCAAGTGTTTAATGGGTAAATAGTATGTGGGTTGGTTTTTTTTTTTTCAGTTTTAATTTCTTAGGTACCATGACTCATCTGCTTAAAATCCTCTAATATTCTCCCATGCCTTTTAAATGAAAACCTAATCTTACCATAGCCTGCAAGTCCATGATGGATATGACTTGCCTACCTCTGACCTATTATGCCGTGTCCCCAATGTCTTTCTTTCTATTTTTAGAATACAAAACATGTTTTACGGCCTCTCAGAGCCTTTGCATTTAGTGGTTCCTTTTTCAGATACTCTTCCCCCTCATATTCTCCTTCTTATCATTTAAGTCTTAGTGTAAAAGTCACATCTTCATATCTTCAGTATCCTTAAAATAGTTTTCCCAGCTACCCCACTCCATTTTCTTATTTTAGTATCTTCATAGTACTTATTGCCATATGAAATTATCTTATTAATTTGTTTGCTTGTATATTATTTATAGTTTGTATCCTCTGATTAGATGATAAGTTCTGTAAGAGCAGGTACCTTTTTTTTTTTCAGTTTTATATATCGGTGTATCTCACTTGCCCAATATTAGGTATTCAGTACATGTTGATCGAATTAATCAAATAGATGGAATATGCTAAAATATTTTTTTTTAGCAAAAAATATCAGTGGGAATCTTGCTCTTTGCCCATTTATGTCATTGTGCTGGATTATTAAGTAACCCTTAGATGCTTAGTTTTCTTTTTTTGACAAATTTTGAAAAGCCATCTATAATAATTTCTATAAATATTCTGAGGAAAGATGCTTTCGTGAATGCAGTAAAAAACACTTATTTAGATTTTTGACAGCCTACTTTTTACTCAAAATGTCTAATTAGATTGAATATCAAGGTAAGTAAATATTTTTATCTCATATAATGATGTTACTAGAACTGCCATGTAATCTTTTAGGTGTACAGTTGGAGAAATCACGGATGCCATGAAAAAGGTATTTGGTGAACATAAAGCTAATGATCGTATGGTGAGTGGAGCCTATCGCCAGGAATTTGGAGAAAGTAAAGAGATATCATTTGCTATCAAGAGGTAAGATTTCTTAAACCAGAATGTCATCTCTTCTGTTACTATAATCCCCATATGTACTATGGGCTTAATTTTTTCACATACATCTTGGAAAATATTTGAATTGACTTTCTTGTTAGCCTGTAGTTTTAGTAAAATAATATTTAGAATTTTCACCATAATCTCATTAAGAAGTTTCTCATTTCAAACAAATATTTGTTTAAATAACAACTCTGATATTGCTTCATCTCCTCTAGGTACTTAAATTTCATTTTTCTTACTCCAGTACATTTTCATATTTTCTTAAGTTTATTTATATTAAATGCTCACATAATTACAAAAATATTAATATTTCTATTTGAAAGTAAATATTTGGTTGCCATCTATATGCATAAACTGAAATCAGTCTTCAATGATCTGACAATAATAACACTGTCAAACATGATTTGGAAATATAAATTAATATAAATTGATCATGCTTCTCAAGTGTAAGAAGTAGCTTCCTTCTGATTGGTTTTCTCAAACTGTGTAATAAATTTACCACTAATTTCATGTGAGGTATAAATGTATTGATTTAAGTATGCAAGTATTTTGATTATACGTTGTTACAAGACACATTTCAGTCAGCTTGGGGGAGTTCACATTAATGAAGGATAGGTGTGATACAGACAGTTCAAAACAGCTAATGAAGGGAAAAAAATGGCATAAATGTCAGATGCTCTCTTCATCCCTCTGTCAACCAAATCAAAGTTGTGATGGAAACAAGGAGCAAAGAGCAAGGGAAAATCACCTGGGATCTAGAGGAACAAGCTATACTACTAGGGAGAAATCCAAGAAATCACCCTGAACGGCAGAAGGTAGGACAGGGTGAGGACGCAGGATTGCCGGGTCTCCAGTGGCTGAGATAGAGGCTGTGGCAGCAGCAGCGGCAGACGCCTCTTAAAGAGGCCGCGTTCGTGAGTGGATTTTCATGGTGACAGACCTGCTCGCTCTGAGCACCAGTGCCGATCGGCTGTGCGCAGGGGCACCAGGGACTGACAGGGAGACATTGTTGGAGTGAGGGCCAAGGCAAGACTTGTCTGTACAGGAGTGCCGGCGGAACTTTTGGGAAGTGTAGATAAATCAAGTGAGAGCTTTAGCAAAGAAATAAACATAAAAATGGAAATGGAAATTTTAAAAGGGAACCAGTCTGATGAGAAGTATATTAAAATATATTAAATGGAATAAACAAAGTGAATAAAGAAGAGGATCAAATGGGACGTGGTTCTATAGTGTAGCGGTTAGCACGTCTGCTTTACACACAGAGGTCCTGGGTTCGTGCCCCAGTGGAGCCATGGTCCATGGTCCATGCATGGTCTATGTTCCTGCCACTCTGAACAAGCCCGATATCAGACCTCGGAAACTAAGCAGGGTCAGGCCTGGTTAGTACTTGGATGGGAGACCACCTAGGAAGACCAGGTGCTGTAGGCATAAATAATAATAAAAAATATATATATAACAATAAAAAAAAGAGGATCAAATGACCCATCTAGAGGATGGGAAAGCCAAAGACACTCAAACAGAATGACAAGAAAAAAAGATGCCAAGACTATAAAAATAATTTAAGGAGCATATGGGACAGTATTAAAAGTCCAAATATCTATCTCATCAGCATACCTGAAGGAAAACAAGATATTGACCAGCTGTTTAAAGAAATAATGATGGAAAACTTTCTTAACCTGGTGAAGGAAATAGTCATACAACCCCAGGAAGCTCAGAGAATTCAAAAAATCAGGGTTCTAAAGAGCCCCACACCAAGACACATCGTAATTAAAAATGCCAAAGGTTACATACAAAGAAAAAAAAATCTTAAAAGCAGCAAGAGAAAAGCAGATAGTTACCTCAAGGAAACATTCATAAGACTGGCAGCTGATTTCTCAAAGGAAACTGCAGGATAGAAGGAATTGACACAAAATAGTCAACGTGCAACGTAGTGAAGACCCAGGATCTACAATCAAGATTACTTTATCCAGGAAAGCTATCATTTGGAGTTGAAGGACAGATAAAGAGCTTCCCAGACAAAAATAAGCTAAAGGAATTTATCACCACCAAGCCAATATTACAGAAACTGGAGGGACTTCTTTAAGAAGGAAAAACATGTATCAAAAACAGGAATAAAGAATGGTAACAACTACATTCCTATCAATAAGTACCTTAAATGGAAAAGAATTAAGTGCTCCAACCAAAAGATAAAGTGAGTGAAGGGATAAGAAAACAAGACCCCTGCATATGAAAAGGAAGGGGATGGAAAAAGATATTGCTTTGATGGACCTAGAAGGTATTTAAGTCAGATAGAATAAGATAAACACTATATGATTTCACTATATGTGGAATCTAAAGAATAAAAAGAACAAACTAATCAAAACCAGACTTACAAATATAGTGGACAGTTTGGTGATAGACACAGGGTAGGGAGGATTAAGGGGCTGAGAGAATGGTGTGAAGGGTTAAACAAGTACAAATTAGTAGTTGATTAATGGTCATGGGGATGGGGAGCACGGCAAAGAAATGCAGTTAGTATTAATATAGTCAGGGGAGGGAGGGAGAAATTGGGGAATTGTTTTATGAACTATATAGATAGCTAACCAATGTACTATATACTTGAAACTAATTAAAATAAATTTTAAAAAGACTACTAATGAGTCATATGTATAAATAACTATAAAAGACACTTTTTCATTTATACTTAAATATTTCTGCATATGGTACTCTGGAGACTGGCTTAAAAAGGTGAAAAGTTGTCATTTTCTCATCTTTCTCCACTGTGATGCTCTCAGTGTTATGGGCTTATATGCTGTGCCATCTTTCAGATTTTCTTCTAAGGGGGAGATGGTAAACATATTCAGGCTTTCATGGAGTTTGCAATGTAAAATAAAGATGTTAAGAAAATTTATTTAAAAATTAGGTCTTTTTAAATAAACCTGAAAGATTTTTTTCAAATATGTGTTGCCAAAGCAGGCACTAAACTTGATTTGCTGTGAATAAATTATAGTTTTTATATCTTAACTTTGGGCAACTAATATATAACTTCTTGTATTTTAAATGTTGTTCAGGGTTCATAAATTCATGGAACGTGAAGGTCGCAGACCTCGTCTTCTTGTGGCAAAAATGGGACAAGATGGACATGACAGAGGAGCAAAAGTTATTGCTACAGGATTTGCTGATCTTGGTTTTGATGTGGACATAGGTCCTCTTTTTCAGGTAATGAGAATTGTTGGAAGTTATTTCAAAATATGTCATAAATCGCTTTCATTTAGGAAAAGTCATAAGAAGATAATAGACCCATGATGATGTTTTAAAGTTGTAAAAGAAGAACTTAAATTCAAAAAAATTCCCCAATTTATTTTTGAATGTATATAATTTAATTAATTAGGACAGAAATAAGAATAAACTTACACTCATGTTAATGTACTTGTTACTCAGATTGTAAAAATCATTGTTAATTCTGAACTAAAATTTTTATTAGGCTTCTGAAACTGTAAATATTTATTTCAAAGATTTTATTGTACTACTTATTAATATTTGACTAATATTTTGTGGGAAAGATAGCACACATCAAATTTCTTGAAAGTGTTTTGAAAGGGAAATCAGGCATTAGCGTGAACTTGATTTATAATTAGATTTTCTCTTTTTTAACTCTCTATAGTAGTTTTTTTTTAACCACAGAATATTAGACCTTGCAGGAAAATAATTTGTTGGAAGTAAATGAAGCTGAAATTCTCTGTGGAGTATGGAGACATTAATTATCTACTTCCACCTCCCCCCTCAAAAAAAAAAATTGGCAGAGGAGTACCTTGTAATTAATAACTTTTTTATTAAAAGGTTATCCATTATATATTTAGTGATCATCTACCAGATGCTAGGTTCTAAGTTGAATAAGATAGAATTTTTGTCTTCAGGGAGGTTAGAAGCTCTTAACAGAGATTTACTTACCAGTAATCACAGCATGATAATAATTACTATAATTAAAGTTGGGACAAAGGTTTTGTACAAGTATCCTGAAAACTTGTGTTTCAGTTATGCCTTTCAGTCACTAGGAGAACAAAGCAGAGAAGGCATGCTAAGCAGAAGGGTTGGCTTGAGCAGAGGTGCAGGGGTACAGAGCTATGAGATGACATGATGCCTTCAGGTAACTGCAAGAAGTTCGGTAAAATTAGAATACAGTGCTTAGGATGGCGTGTAGATTATAAAGAGTAGGGTTATATGCAATTGTAAGGAGTTTGAACTTGATCCAAATGTGTTTAGGTAGAGTGACACAATCAAATTTATATTTTAGAAAACTCATTTTCTAGTAAAATCACTTCTGAAGTGGATTGAGAGAAGCCGTGACTAGGTGCAAGGAGTCCAGTTCATTAATCAGAGTGAGAAACAACAAAGGCCTTAACTAAGGCAGTATGAGGGTATTTGCAGAAACAAAAGTTAGCAGGGTTTTGAAGAAAGTTTAATAAAGAGGATGTTTGTAGATATGCGGGCAGGCTTAAGAGAACGAGCTTGTGGAACGTTCAAATACACATGAGCATGCAAGTTAGATATACATGTTTAGAGCAAGGAGGGGCCTCAATTATAAACAAGATTTTACGATTTATTAGTATATAAATGTTACTTAAAACCATGAAAATGGATCTAATTTTCTATTAAGAATATATACAATGAGATAAGAACTTGAACATTAAAAGAAATAGAGTAGAAGGAAACGGCAAAGGAGCTAAAGGAATGGGATGAGTGTTGCGGAGATGGTTAGGAAGAAGAGTCGGAGTCTGGAAATGCTTTTACTAACATGGAGAAGGGAGAGGAATGGCAAGGAATGGCAATGCTAGCATCCTCCACCCCTGTTTCCATGGCTTTTTATTCTCTCTCACAAAGCTGGCTTTGCAAATCATCATTAGTTACTATCAGGTTAGCAACTACAAACTACAACCAATTCCTAGTCTCAGTTACGGCCACGACCGTGTTTTCAGCTATTTCTTCTCAGGTATCTTTTTCCCATCCTTGTCCCTAAAGCAACAAGTCCCAAAATAGGTCAGGCGTGTGCACCTCCCTGCAATGTGTCCTTGTATGCAAGTCCACATCTGCTTCTGATGACCTTGTTACTCTAAGCACCAGGCATCCTGCAGGCATTTCTCACAGCAGATGAGTAGTGGCATAAAAACTAAGAAAGAAGTCTCAAGGAGGGGGAGGTATTATTATTATATAATGCAGCGACATCAACTAAGATAAAGACTAAAAGAGTATTCATTGCATTTTTACCAGGAAGAAGTAAACCTTTCTGAAGAGGCCCAGCCTCTGTTGAATCTTCCATAAGAGTTTTCCCTTTTTGAATTTTTGAGTATTACTCTAGAGTCTAGAAGGAATTGTTACTGTAAAGTTAGCCCAAACTTCTGGAGATATGTCCTTGAACTGTGTCAGGAGGTAAATTTATAAAATATGTTTAGTCTTATACATTTTTGGTAGGTTTTATTCAAAACTTCATATATTTTGGATTAAATTAATGTATATATTTAGACTGCTTTCATTATTTAAGTTGAATACTTTTTATGTTTTTTTACTCATGTTCTACCATTTTACTTAAGTTTTTTTTTGTTTTAAATAGCGATCAAATATAATGCATTTCCAATATTTAGTAGTTACCTTTTTGGAAATATTTTTTCATAAAATAAAAATTTTAAAAATTTGTTCTTGGCCATTGACACCTAAAATAATTTTTTAAAAAACTGAAAGTTCATTTCCTCATTACATTCCATGTATAAAAACATAATTTTAGTACCACAACTTTGTTAACATAATACTGTTATTTAAAAAAACTTATCTGTGTTTGAAGTTACAATCCTGCAGTTCTCTGATGACTAATCAAAATTATATTTGAAGTTTTAAAATTTTCAACATAAAATACAGGTTGTATAAATATAAAGCATGGAACTGAATTGTTAAAATGGAATTTTAACCTAATCAATTTTGGTAACATGAATGATATGAATGACAGATCATGCTTAAATCAATTAAATTTAAACAATCAATGGCAAGACTATGCACATTTTCTTTAAAGGTTTTAATTTTATGTTTGTATTTTTCACAGGTTTTACCTACATGTTATGTGACTTACCTAGAGAGATCTTTTTAAATATGGCTCATTACTAAAGTATAGAATCTTTTGTTTCCACTAAAATTATGAGCCTAAAAATCTTGTCAAACTCAGAAAATTCACAGATTTTGATAATTTTTTTGTATTTATAATTGTGCAGTGATTTCTGAGGTGTCCTTATCCTTCCCAAATTTCTCAATTTACATTTTCTTCACAATGAGAAACTTGAAGGCATTATTATATGAAATGATTTAAATACACGTAAGTTATCAAAGCAATGTTTCAAACTCATTGCAGAAAGTGGATATGATTTTATCGGGTAACTCAACCGATAGTTGAATATTTGAAAATATCCTTTATGATTCTGTATCCCAAACTGGTTAAATCTAGTTAATAAATGAGAAACACATCCTCTTTGGCACTGTCCCTTATTTATGCACTCATGTGGTTGCTATAGTTCTTTAATTATTTTCTAGATTTCTCACAACATTTTGGTCCATATATTTCTGTTAATTTAGTGACTCCTTGGGAGAATGAGTCCTGGAGCTTCCTATCCACCATCTTGTGGACATCACTCTTTCCCATTCTCTGTTAATACCTAAGATTCAGTTTTTCACATTACACTTTATGTTTCATCTTTGACATCTTCATAGATACTATAACATGTCTACAGCACAACAACTCAGGAAATGTTAATAATTAAGACATGTATTTTTAAAAAATTATAGGCTTCTGGTCAAGATGGAGTAGGTAAACACTGTGCTTGCCTCCTCTCACAACCACATCAAAAGTATAACTAAACTATGGAACAGCATCATTGGGAGTCACCTGAAGTCTAGCTAAATTAAAGTCCTACAACTGGGGACATACAGAAGAAGCCACCTTGAGACTGATTGAGAGGATATAGAATCCATGTCAGTGAAAGGGCTACTGGACAAAAAAAAAAAAAAGAATCATGGATTCTAAGAATAGGTATACAACAAATGAGCAGCAACTCTTCCATGGGACAGATGCTGACTTATTGTCACATGTCAATCAACATGCCTTTAACTGCAGTTATGCTGGAAAGAATGCTGTGGTCCATGGAAAGGTTACTATTTTACCATCGATGCTAATTATTCTGCCAATAATACATACTCCAAGACCAGATGTAAATGAGGCAAAGCACATGTATTACGTGCAAGTACTTACTGAAGTCTACTACACACATGGATATCAGTCATTAGTTGTGCCTCCTTAAAAAGAACCCTCAAAGTCCTACTGACCTAGACCTGTTGATAGTGTCACAGGTAACGTGCAAAATCCAAATTTATTTGTGATATTTTATGACGATCAGTCTTACCCAGAGTACCTCATTAGTTTTAAACAATAACGTTTTGGTATCCTTCATGGAAGACATTATTCATCTGTACCTGTCTAGTTGTAAAACAAGTTTTAGATTGTTTTCTCAACAGCTTTTTCTAAGATAAAAGGATCTTAGAAAATTTGACTTTCTTCAGTTTCTCTTTCATAACTGGAATGAACCTATCCTGAAAACAATAAATTTGAGAATTTAAATTTAAAAAATTACAATGAGGAGATAATATATTTTGCTTATATTCTTTATTGTAAAGGTTTTTGAGGAACTATATTTTGTTGTAACTTAAATCTAATTGATGAATTATAGTGCTAGAAGCAAATACAGTGCTAGTATTTATGATTTGAGAATGATGAAATATGAAGTTATATTCACTTCAGGGTTTTTAGTGAGGAAAATCTTGGAATGATTAAGTAGACAGCACTTAGTTTTTAGCATAAATGATGATTTGTTTCTATTGTCTAATTGCTTAGACTCCCCTAGAAGTGGCCCAGCAGGCTGTGGATGCAGACGTGCATGCTGTGGGTGTGAGCACACTTGCTGCTGGCCATAAGACCCTAGTTCCTGAGCTCATCACACAGCTTAACTCCCTTGGACGGCCAGATATTCTCGTCATGTGTGGAGGAGTGATACCACCACAGGTATTTTTCATCTCCTGTATTTTTCTAGTACTATGATAGGAATCCTGAGTAACAGTAGCTTATATGTAGCTCTTTAATTTGCTGTACACTTTTACTTAAGGTACATTTTTTTCTAGATTTTGTGCCAAATTTTTTCCTGGTGATTTTACTAAGTAAATTCTACAAAATCCAAACATATACAGTGTTGTTTTCTGTTCAAGTTACATTATAATTCATTCCTAATAATTTAATTTAACATTTCCAAAGCTTCTATGAGAGAATTACCTCCTGCTAACTAGAACCTAGATAGAGATTGCTTTCATCATATTGAATAAATAGTGATGATGAAGAAACAGGACAAAAGTAATAAAATCTAACAGCTGAAATAGAGATTGGTAAACACACTGTGTATATCATCCCCTAGACAGAGTATAGTGAGCAGTCTTTTTCCTTATAATAAAGTGAGCCCTTAGTTAGCTAATCAGTAGCATTTGCTTCTTTTTTTTAGTGTAGCTCCTCTGTGTATTTCCTCTATGTTCCCATCCCTAAATGTTGTCTAACTCAGAGCTATATCAGTTATATGGTCCAATAATAAACCCCTTTTTATTAAACCTAATTTGATTGGAGTATAGTTTTCTTAGAGCCAAAAATATTCTAAATCAGTCATAAATGGAATTAGCCTGTTCTGAAAATATTGGCTGAGTGGGGAAGAGGTGGATTCTTGAATAAAACTTTGGATCCTTTTAGGAGAAGAGAAATGGATGCCAGTTAACAGTCAATTTACTAATGGGGTAGGGGACTCCTTCCATTTATTACCTTTACCTAGCAGTTAAAATAATTAGTTAAGACATAAATTAGGTCTATATCCAATCCCATTTTCAATTATATCATTTTCTTTTTTACTGAGAATGGAAAAACTATTGAATTAGAAAGACTGTATATGAGATTGTTCTAAGTAAATGATTTATACTATCTATAATAAAATTTATAGCAGGAATCTATTAGTGAAATGTGATCTTGTGTCCAGGTGTATACAGTTTTTCCCCCTCCATTACAACTCAGAATATACAATAGTAACTTTATATACTCCTAACAAAATGAAAAAATACATATAGTATGAGGTTGTACGATGGTAATAATGTGGCTAGCAAATACTTATTATTTCCAACACAGTTCTTAAAGATGGAAGATGTCAACATAAAATATACTTTTTATTAAATATACTTTTTCCCCCATATAATATTGTTTACTATGGAATATAATAAAGGGCTTTATTTTTTACTGCTGTCTATCTGTAGAATACTTTTATCTATATTGCAGTTTTAGAATCTATAATATTGAAGCTCTTGAGCATGATGTTAAAATTTCAAAATCACAATAATTAGGCAGCACGAAAAAGTGTAACTGAAATATGAGTTGAGAAAAAACCATAGGCTTTTTATGTAAGTAAGTTGACATTTTCAAGAAATACATTTCACACAAGTTATCTTTACCCTCTGAATGTTTGAATTACTTGGAACATCTGTAGATGTTTGCCATACCTTTTTCCCCATGAATTTAAAGACTTAGGATCATTTTCTGTAATGACGCACTTAGTGTTAATATGAGTATCCTTTAAATATAATTATAGATGTCAACAGCCATGCATTTGTCTCATTATAGGTTTGTAGCACATATATAGAATGTTATTATTAGTTTTAAAGACACTTAGATTTTAAATGAGATAGTACTAATACATGGTGGTTAATCAAATAGATTTAGCCATTGCTATTGTGGAGCTTATAGTTCTGCAGCCCAAATAAATAAATGTGGTTTGTTCTCACCAGTATGTGTATGCCATCAGGGTCTTATACTCTTCTTAACAGCAGTGGCTTCCAAGTATTTTAGGAAAGGTTAGTAGCCTCATGATGCCTGCTTCCATCGTGAAGCAGGCAATGTAATATTCCTGGCCCAGCTCAGTGGAGGATATTTTACAATAATAACTTTTCATATAGAGATAATTTCAAACTAATAGACAAGGTGCAAAATGAAAATAGTACAAAGATCATTTGTATTCTATTTACTCAGATTCACTTGTTTTAACATTTTTTCCACTCTTTAAAATATACTTTACAAGGCTTATGTAAGGCCTAGGTAAGTCAAGAACCCTTTCTCCAGTTGCAGTATTTCACAGTCCTCACCCAGTTGAGTCTTCTATTCCAAATCCATAATCAGATGTCAGAAAAAAAATGGTATACAGCATTATTAGGAAAGTAGAAAAAGATAGCCTATCAATTTGCCCATCCCCAATTTTGAGGTAATTGTAATTATACATTTCATCAAGCTTTTTTATGAACATTTAGATCTATAGCACCTGCTTAAGAACAGTGACGTATTTTGAGTACCTTTATGTGTCAAGCATTAAGGGTATAAAGATGATTAGACATAATCTCTGTCCTTAAAATTTCATAGACTAGAAGAAGCAAAGTTCAATAAGATGTGTTAAGTGCCTTTGCAGAATTATAATATTACAAGAATAGTACAAAGAAATAATAGATACAGAAAAGAAGTAGTTGGAGTTAATTAGCATGACCATGTAATTTATCCAAATGTGATCACTTTTGAGAATGAAAATAAGTGCTATTAAAAAGTGCTGCAAAACAACACAACAACAACAATAACAAAAAATTTAAAAATGGGTGGAGGCAATGAATAGAAAGTTTTTCAAAGAAAGCATACAGATGGCCAACAGGTACATGAAAAGATACTCAAAGATACTCAACATCACACATCACTAATCGTCAGCAAAATGCAAATCAAAACCACAATGAGATATCACCTCATACCTGTTAGAGGGCTGTTATCAAAAAAATAAAACAACAAACAAAAAAAAACAAATAACAAGTGTTGGCAAAGATGTGGAGAAAAGGAAACCCTTGTATACTGTTAGTAGGAATGTAAATATAGGTACTATGGAAACAGTATGGAGGTTCCTCAAAAATTAAAAATAGAACTTCCATATGATCCAGTAATTTTACTTCTGGGCATTTATCTGAAGAAAACAAAACCATGCACCTCTGTGCTCACTACAGTATTATGAACACTAGCCAAGACATGGAAATAACTTAAGTGTTCCATCGATGGATAAATGAATAAAGAAAATGTGATACACATGCACGCATGCACACATGCATACAAACACTGGAATATTATTCAGCCATAAAAAAGAATGAAATCTTGCTATTTGCAACAATATGGATGGACCTTGAGGGTGTTATACTAAATGAAATAAGTAAGACAAAGACAAATACCATATGATTTCACTTATATGTAGAAAAACAGCTTGGAGGTTTCCAGAGGTAGAGCATGGGTGAAATGGGTGAAGGGAGTCAAAGATATAAACTTCCAGTTATAAGTAAGTCATAGAGATGTAATGTATGACATCACCAGTAATACTGTATTGCATATTTGAAAGTTACTAAGAGAACAAATCTTTAAAGTTTCTAACACAATTTTATAACTATATGGTGATGGATGTTAGCTGTATATACTGTGGTGATCATTTTGCAGTGTATACAAATATTTAACATAAATATATAACATAATATCATATTATACACCTAAAACTAATATAATGTTATATATCGTTATACCTCATTCAAAAAAAAAAATAGGCTAATGAGAAAAAACGAGTGCTACAACAGTAAGCACAAAGCAGAATGTCCTGGAATATTTAATTACCCTAGTGGTTGAGGATCAGAGCTTTAAAGCATGTTCTAGACTCAATATTATAGCTACAAATATTCCAGTGTCCAAACAGCCTAAAGCCTGGAGTTGTATTTGTGTCCTGGGAATATTTTTACTCAAACTTTGACCGCATTTAAAATAAACTTGATAAACAGCAGCATCAACAACAGAGAATTTTTAAAAATGAGCTAACCTTCATTATAAAAAATTTAATTTTAATATCATGAAACCATTTTCAAAGTAGCACCATTCACTAGCTACAGACAAAATACCTTGGAGGAAATGTCTTGTAAACTCAAAGCTATAATGTGATGCTAAATTTAACACAAATAATGACA
This sequence comes from Eonycteris spelaea, assembly GCA_003508835.1. Classification (NCBI taxonomy): domain Eukaryota; kingdom Metazoa; phylum Chordata; class Mammalia; order Chiroptera; family Pteropodidae; genus Eonycteris; species Eonycteris spelaea. The sequence continues at coordinate 256,715 of PUFA01000209.1, forward strand.
AGTAGTGAAATTTAAATGAGAGGAAATTATAGTTTAGGGCTCAGAAGTTCTCAAGCAGTAGGCCATACTGCTTCCACCACAAACAAAACACTGGGTTATTTGGAAAATGGGCAGAATGTGATTTGTTCTTTTGATGACTTGGAGTATGAGGGTAATGCTAATGTCTATTAGTAGCAGTCCCAATAAAGAAAGAATTTTTCAGCCCCAAATGAGAATAGTGTACCAGTTCAGAAAGTTTGCAGTATTCGGGACAAAGAACAAAGAAAAGCATGCATTATCCTTTTGTTTCATTTCCTTGAAATTAGAAATATTATCATTTCTATTAAGTTAAACAAATTCTTTCAACAGGATTATGAATTTCTTCTTGAAGTTGGTGTTTCCAATATATTTGGCCCTGGGACTCGAATTCCAAAGGCTGCTGTTCAAGTGCTTGATGATATTGAGAAGTGTTTGGAAAAGAAGCAGCAATCTATGTAACATCCTGTTTTTGTTTTAGATTTTTTTCTCAAATTTTCTTTCAATGATGACCAAAGAAGATATTTTCAGTTTAATTCAACACCTGATAAAGGCTTTCCTGAAAGCTTTACATTAAAGTACTTGACTTATAAGAATGTTGTCATGTTGTAAGTATGTATGTGCAGTTTCACTTAAAAAATTATCCTTAAAAATTCTCTATAACACGTATTCAGTACTTTACCAGAAACTCTAGACAAAGATATTCTTTTTTAAAAATCATGATATTTATTTGAAATATTACTTATAAATCTATTTACTTTTTATTTTAAGGATTAAAATTTACCTTAAAAAATCTGACTAGCCTAATTTTCAATTTAGCATTATATTGACTTGACCAATATCCATTTGATTCATATCCACATGTGAATAAAATAATTACATGTATCTTGGAAAAAAATAGTGTGAGTATTTATGTAGGGAAATATATTCTGGTTGTGGTTCTCAGACAAACTCTGCTAGAATTACCTCAGTTAGAATATTAAATCAGAACCAAAGGTTGAAACAGGAGGGAAATGGCAGAAAATTTCAGGTTTGACTCACTTTCTTTCTGAGCACGAACATGTGACCTTGTATTGCTAGGATTGGCTCAAGACCCCAGAGAGTAGATGTTAATGACTCTTCCATAAAATAAGAGTGTTTTGGTTGTTAATATGGCTTCCTTTAGAATGATGATGTAAATTGGGAGTATAGAAGAGCTATGGCATATATATCTACAAAGGCAGTGATATAATTCAATCCAAGTGTGAAGACCTGAGAACCAGGGGAGCCCATAGTATAAATCTCAGCCAATGGCTGGAGAAAATAATCTGAGATATTCCAGCTCAATTAGGCTAGAAAAAAGGGTTGAATTTTTCCTTCCTCTGTCTTTGTTCTATTCAGGCTCTCAACAGATTGGATGATGCTCACCCACATTGGGGAGGACAATCTACTAAGTCCACTACTTCAAATGCTAATCTCCTCCAGAAACATCCTAATAGACACATCCAGAAATAATATTTAATTTGGACACTCTGGTCAGTCAGGTTGACACATAAAATTATCTATCACAGGATCCTTATGCATTACTGGAATACACTGCTGTACATAATGCTGCTACTGTGGAAAATGATATGACTTTTTAAAAAACAATTACCAAATGTCCCAGACATGTATGTATTCGGAACAATTGAAAGCAGGACTCGAACAGATATTTGTATACCCATATTCATAGCAGCATTATTCACAATAGCCAAAAAGTAGAAGCAACCCAAGGTCCATTGACAGATGAATGGATAAATAAAATGTATATACTTAGAGTAGAATACTATTCAGCCTTAAAAAGGAGGGAAATTCTGACACATGCAATACTGTAGATGAACCTTGAAGACATTCCAACACCATAGATGAAACTTGAAGACATTCAAGTAAAATAATCCAGTCAAACAAGAAAATCATGATTTCACTTGGAGGTAATAGAATAGTCAAATTTAGAAAGTAGAAAAGTGGTTGTCAGGTCCTAGGGAGAGAAGGGAATGAAGAATTAGTGTTTAATGGTTTAGAGTTTCAGCTGGGGAAGATGAAAAAGTTCCAGAGATGAATGGTGGCGATGGTTGCACAGCAATGTGACTATACGTAAGGCCACAGAAATATATGTTTGAAAATGGTTTATAAGATAAATTTTATGTTATGTAAATTTTACCACAATAAGAAAGTACTTAGAACAGTCCTGACATGCTACGTGTTTTTTAAACATTAATCATTACTATGATTTTTACTGAAAAAGAATGAGAAGGCATGAAACTGGGAATGTAGATGGGCCAGATCATATATGGAAGCTTGTACAGTTAAGAGATTATGATTTTATCCTGAAGATATAGGGGATTGTATAAAGGTTTCAACTGAAATAATCTGATAAGATTCATGTTTCAGCACAGCAACTGTGTGGAAGATGCTTTTTAACGGGGGCAAGACTGTGGATAAGAGTTAAGAAACGTAGAAAAATGTAATAGAGAATTCTAAGTTATCGACACTTAAGCTGCTTAGGTGCTACTCAGAGATGGCAACAATGGAGAGGATATCTTATTTTAGAAGATTGAATTGAGAGAATCTGGCTTTATCTTAAAAAAAAATGGGCTCTTGATTTTTAGGTATTTGCTATGTGGAGTCTGCTATGTCCCCTTACTGATTTTGGTTGTTCTTTTGTGACATTTTTAACATAACAGTGATTTAATGACTAGATACACTGGAATAATGTTAAAAGCAGCAAAAGGTAAAATTATAGTATCTGTTTTCTAGTGATTTTTTTTTTTTTTTTTTTTTTTTGGTGTGTGTGTGGGCGGGGGTCAACACTAATGCTGCGGAAGCTTTTCTGGCTTTGGAAGTATACTAGCATGAAGTCTTTAAGGTACTCTGAAGACATCAAAATCCTTTCTGTGCAACCTAATGGAAATTTAAGTGTTATATAAATATAATAGTATTATAGGATGTGAGGAAGAGGTTTGAAGAGGAATTCTTTCAGAGCAAAACCTGAATGGAAATAGGAGTGAGAAAGTAACCAAAAGAAAATACAAGAATTCTCCTTCCTTTGATTTCCATTTCAGGGAAGAGGGATTTTTGTAATGAAGAGGAGAGATAAGATGGGTTGTTAAAGACCTCTGGATCTGTATCCACAGACAATATCATGCCATATGTCACCATCACCCTCCAGTGGTATCTTTAAATTCCTATCCACTTCATACTAAAAACCTTTTTAAAAAATTAAAAAGAGACCTAATAAAGCCATTTATGTTAAGGCATAAATATCTATGTCGGATTGTTCATTTTACCAGGGATACTTTATTTTAAATGAAGAAAAAATTATAAAGTAATGAATATCTAAGTATATGTATTGCTATTTGTTAGATAGTAAAAATGATGATAATGATGATGATGATTATGATAACTAATATTATTTTTACTAAAAGGTAAATTCTGACCCATTTCCAAAGAATTATGGATCTTCCGTTAGACCATTAGACAAAGCTGATTTTCTAAGTAGCCTAAGGGTGAGAGAGAAAAAATTTTAAAAATCTGTATCTATATCCATATATGTTTGTTTTTAAGGTATTATCTAATATGTGTTTATGAAAAGTGCTCTGAGCATTCAAAAATATTTTTAAAGAAACGTCATTTTGATTTTTCTTATTAAACAATGATACTGTTTCTCTAGTTCTCAGATTCTCATTTTATATTTTTCTATTGTACCTGTAGGTGTCTCCCTAAGTCCAGGATTCTTTTATATCCTTGAAACAATATTTGAAATGATGTCCATCCTAGAGACCTGTAGATGCTATACACACTCTCATAAAAAGCACATCTCTTTAATAATCTGCTTAGATGCATCTAATGTCACCCTTTGTGATCTCTGGCCAGTAAAACTAAATGTTGGTAATTGTTCACAAACTGCTGCATTAAGTTAAAATGATTAGTTCATTAGCAGTGAAGCTAGAATACGACCTTGAATATGAGATTGTTATTGAATTTTATTTAGTAAATCCATCCCTAATTCACACTGACTCATTTTAAATGAGTCAAATAAGCATTGCATATGTCTATAGCAGAAAGACATTTTGTTGTTCAATTTTTTCTGTGAATGAAAAGCCTAGGCTAGAGCTTTTTAGAGGAGTAGAAGAGTAGAGTAACAGAGATGATATTCTCTGGTTTTCTAGACTGTATTTACTTGATTTCAGTGTGTCCCATTCTCCCCTTTAGTTTTGTCATTCTAATTAGACCATGTGGTCATCAGAGTAATGGTAATGACAGACAGTATTCTGTCAGAATAAATGGTTATCTAGACAGTAAATTTTGAAAGACATTAGGCAGATGCCCTTTTTGCCTCTAACATGTTTTTTTGGTTTAAAGCATCAAGACCTGTAAAATTGCAAATATATCTGCTAAAGGACTAATATTGAGTCGAACATTTAAATTTATTTTAAAAACATTAACTGAGAGGCCTATTGCTAATTGTGCACAGGTCGTACGCACAGTGCCCAACTCCAGGGGGAGCTATTTACTTTATAGTTATACACTGTCGTAGTTCTGCATACTTTTGTGTTGCAATTTTTCATCTTAAAGGAGGGGTAATGATAGAGCCCATGTAAAATGATTGTTTTAAAGATTAAATGAAATAATACATATAACCTGCTTCGAACCAGGAAACATACAGTAAAAAACAAATATTTTTCTAGAGTAATTATTATACTTTATGCTAGCCTCATTGCTAGCCCTTGGAAATAAAAATAATATATGCATATGACATGGTTCTTCTTAAAGAGCTGGTAGCCAATTTGCAGAAGATGAACTCATAAGACTGACTATATGTTGTAAAGAAGGTTTTCCCATAGTGCTGTGAGAACACAAAAGGAGTTGCTAATTTTCTCCTGTGGGAGAAATGAAAGCTACAAAGTGGAGGCAATAACCAGAGCCCAAAAGGAGGGAATTGAAGTGGGCAGAGGCATGAGTGTGTGTAACAGAGGTCTGAGGGAACAGAGCATCAGGGAAATGGAAGCAGTTGATGTGGGTGGAGCATGAAATTCATAATAAAGTTGAAATACAGGATATGTATTTTATTATTTAACATTGTGAATTTTTTCTTAAAAATCAATTTTTTTTTCAGATAGCTCTCTGATTTCAAGTAGAAGATATTTGTATATTGAAGTAGCCAAAATTCTATACCTTTTTAAAATTTGAGATACAAGACTATTTTTTCTCACGTCCTTTCTATAACTAAGGCCTTCGTGATGGATAATAGCTTTCTCAAGTGCCATTGAAGCAGGCACAGGGAGACATTTTGCATTTCCTTTCTGCCTAGCGTTGGCCAACGGGTATTAATTAGATATTTCTCAAATTGTGGCTGATGGCCCACTTGCTATGAAATCCTGTATGATTGCACGTAAAATGTACTTTAGCTCAGAATAGATCCCTTACTTTCAGTCTATTTTGTAAATCCCACACTCAAACCCAGGGTCATAGTACTAAATATGTGTTATTGGTCACTGAATCACTGGGAAATCATTCCATCATTGGGGGAAAACAGACTTTTCAGATATGTGCCTCGTATGTGCTATGATGTCAAGACCTCACTTGACATCAAAAAGTCCTTGGAAACTGCAACTTTAAACAAAGCAATGTATAATGAAACCAATTTTACCATGATGGCCAATCGATATAAACAAGAGTTAAGTTTCTACGATATATTTCTGGTCATGAAAACATCACCAAACTTCTAAATAAGTACTCCAAACACCTCTAATATGAAACATTGAAATCGATGTGAGATATACATACATTTAAGAAAGATTAATAAAAACAAGGTAATTATTTTCCAACCTGCTTATTCAGGTTCAGGGTTGTAGGTGGCTAGAGCCCATCCTGGCAGCTCGGTGCACAAGACTGGACATCCTGGGTAGGATACCCATCCATCGCAGGGCCACTCACACTCATGTACCCACACTCAGACTGGGACATTTTAGACATGCCGAGTCTCCTAACGTGCACATCTGTGGAATGTGGGAGGAGACCGGAGTAACTAGAGAAAGACATGGGAAGAATATGCAAACTCCCATGGACAGTGGCCCCAGCGAGGAGTCAATTTTTTTTCCCCATCAACATTGTAATGAAGTAACACTGAAGGAGACAATTTTATTTAAGGACCTACTATACTTGAATCTGCAGCATCAGTCATATAATGAGGTGGTATCTGCAATAAGCCAAAAAATTAAGACAAGCTGTGTTTACTGGCTCTTGGGTGAGAGAATTCGATCACTCACCCAAAAGAAAAGACATTTCTCCCCCCAAACAAGGCTTTTTGACTGGAGGATTAGAGGATTTATTTTGATCATCAATCAAAAAAACAGGGGCAGGAAAGGATTTTTTTTTTTTTTTTTTTTTTTTTTTTTTTTTTTTTTTTTTGCTCAGATTCAAAGTGACGTTTCTGTCCTCCAAAATGCCAGACCTTATTGTAGATGACATTTGAGATAATTTTAGAATTCCGTTGGCTAAGAATCCAGCTAAGGTTCTTTAAACATTTCATTGTTATCCAATTGATGAGTATGAATCATTCTTCAGTGGAGTTAAGAATGGTTCTGTGAAATATCATTCCTCGATCTTTTTTTTCTGAAGTTGTAGCCAATTGGAATTACCATGATTTACTTGATAGAAAATAGCACGTTATTCACGCAAATGTTCTGACTCATCAAAGCCTCTATTCAGTTGGACAATAAATTTGTAGACCAAGAGGAGTAATAATCAATGAGTGATGTCAAAAGATGCTGCCCCAAAGTATACTTTCCTACATGCTTAGTTCTGCTGGACATTCCTTCAACAGTAGACTGCATCTTTATTCCAGTTAGAAATGAGAGTAAACTGTAAATAACTCTGAGAGAGGTATTGACAATGCTATAGATTCTTTTTACACATATACATTTTGATCTGGGTGTAGAAAAGGGTATTTGTGTAATAGAACTGGGGGAAGGAGCAGAGCAGAAGAGAAAGTTGAGGCACATTCTTGCAATGGGTTTTTTCAGAACAGTGTGAAGTTGGCAGCAAAGTTTTTTTAATCGCCTGTGTATAGTTTATACTTTCATGTGCCCTACTATCCCACTCTCTTAATTCCCAATGAAAATATAGCTTTACCGAACCCAAATTTGGTTTGAAAACAAGGAGAGCACAATGTATATATCATAGGACATTTCCTGAAGAGAATGTTGACAATTGTGCTCTCCATAGAAACAAGAGTGGAAAGAAAATAGTGCGCTAAAGAACGCTGCACATCCATCTCCTCTGTATAGACACATTTCTGCTTTCAGATTCTTTCTTTTCATTAAATAACGAGTATTTTTAACATGTGTATATGTGTATTTGTGTATGTACCTTGTGTATGTGTCAGGGAGGGGGGCGGGTAGTGAACTAAAAGGAAACATTTTTTACTTTATATCTTTGCTGAGGGTCCACACAATGGTATTGAAGATGTGTAGGTGATGTGGAAGTAACTTAATTATGGGTATGGATGGATATAAGGTTTTCTCTTCTAAGATTCAGATTCCAGTTTGCAAATACATTTCTCTTTCCCGCTTTCTGTTCACTTAATCGAGTTTCCGATCTAGGCTTTTATGGTTGTGCACCTAGGACGTAGCATCTCATCTCAATTTCAGTGAACATATTGAGCTGTGAAAGAGCAAGAACTTGAACATTAGAGAGACCCAGGTTCTAGTTCTATTTCAGCCCTTGCCAGATGTTGGATTCTGTGCAATTTATCTATTTGTCCTGCTGAGCCTCAGTTTACTTAATACTTTAATATCTTCTTTGAACATTTTTACGTGGATGTGTGAGTCAGAGTAAACACTGAAAAATTTTAGTTTTAATTCCCTAAGGGAGAGAAAAAATATGTGGTTTATCCAATAAGCCAATGAATAAAATTTTTTATTCAGTTAAGACTGGAAGGAAAAAAGATCAGATTTTTTATTTTACTTTTGACTATTAAAGATAATGGAAGACACTAGTACACAAAGTATGTTATTTATTTCATCTGTTTCCAAGGTGTGGATTTGTGATATATAGAAATATACAGCAGCACCTCCAAAGTAAGCTCTGCAAATGGATTTGATTTGAGTCACCTTGTCAGTTTAGAAACAATATCATAAATATAAATGACAGAGTCCCAAGGAAAGACAACAGACATGCCACTTTGCTAGCTTTCACAAAAGCTAATTTCCCATGCACTCTCTAGTGCATTAAAAAAATGAAATGTAACATCAGTGTTGAAGGGTGTCTCCAGATGGCCTTTTATTAACTACTGAGGAGGCCGCTTCCAGTCTCCATCAACTGCACACATCACGGCAACAATTTTCACCTTTAGATGCAATCACTTATCACTGTTGGGTAAGATACTAAATGAACTTGGAGGATTGTTCCTTGAACTGTTTTCTGAAATACCATGTGTATGGCATCATTCACATGACCACAAATCTGGATTTTTTCTTTTTACTTGAAGGTCAGACGATGTTGATTTGAAAGCTCAGGAGCTTCCCAGGTGAAATCTGGAATTGGCCCCATATGTGGAAGGCAAAGAGAGATGGAAGAAAGAGACAGATCAGTCCAGATTGGTAGGTGGCAGTTTTAATAAGCAAGAGAACTTACATATAAAACTTGTCTTGGGCAGCTGCAAGACATGTAGATCTTCACGCCAGCCTGCCGGAATCTTAAGTCTTTACAAAGTTTATATGTGTTCAGTCATGTATACTGACTGGTCTCAACAACATCCTACTCCCCCAAGGCTAAGCCCTTGAAATGGCTCTGGCTGTGGGAACAGTGGGCAAAACGTACATTCCAAGGTTGGGAGGGGGAGCCTTTGATTGCCCAGATCTGGTTTGAGGGTCGACTCATGGTCACGTCCCCTTAAAAACCTCCTCCAACAGAGGGATAGTCCAGAAGATATAGGAATTGAATGAAGTACAGTGAAGAAGGCCCAGGATACTCTGAACATCTTTAGAATACAGTAAAATTTAGTTGTTTTATTCAGGGAGCTGTGAACCAGATACTACAACAGCAGATGGGGCCAAGGAACTGAAATGGACAAGCACAATTCCCTCGAATTCAATTTTACCAAGGCTTGTGACATTTTCCCTAGTTGATTCTTTCCCCTCTCCTTTTCTAACAGATAAGAAAACTGTCACTTAGAAGGGTGAAGTAACTTCCTGAAAGTTTCACAGGCAAGTTGTGGTGAAGCAATGAATGAGCCCTCAGCTCTCTGTATTAAGCTAACAATGTGAAGCAGGACAAATTGTCAACAGCCCCTGCACTGCAGCCAGAAGTCTCAGTTTTTCGTTTATCCTAGGAAATTCTACCTATTTTCCTTCCATCCTCTCCCTAATCTTTCAGTTCAAACTCTCCTATCTGTGTTCAGACAGCCAGACTCTGAATATGTCCCTTGAGGATCGGTTCTGCTGTGTCGCCATTTACATACAGATACAAAACTTTTCTCTCATGTAACACAAGTGACAGACACACTATATAAAATGCAAACAACATGAAAGTAGGTGGAGAAAATGAAAATCCTTCATCTCAATCTGCAGGTATATTCACTATAAAATATATGTGTATAATTATGCATGTTTTTACACTGTTTTTGTATAAATAGGAAATTCTACATGTGTGGTTCTTTGAATGGTCTTTTATAAAAATTTAATATGTCTTGTATCATTCTCCATGACATTTCAGAACTATGATTATGAAACAACTCTTCTTTTGATTGATATTTGGGTCACGTCAATGTGTGCACCTGTCTTAATGCTAATTACAAGTTGACTCCCAGGATTGGTATTGTTAGTTTGATGCTTTTTAATATTAATACTCATTGTTCCATTAAAGAATAGAAGTTCCCTCTCAGTGCTCTAAATTTGAAGAGAAAAGCTGTACTGCTATGGCAGCATGGTCATTCATCTTGGTCATAAAAGAGGAAGCAAAGTGGCCTTGCTTCAGGTGAGCAGTAATCAGGTGATATGCTTGGAGCTTCCTCTCAGACGACTTTATCTATGTCCTCCTCTCCTAAGATAGGTAGTCTCTCCAAGTACTTTGAAGTACAAGAGAAACCTCACTTATGAAGGCCTGAAAAATCAGCACAAGTAATATGATTATTCCTTAATTTTACATTGAGTTGGAAACAAAAAGGGATTGTTTTGGTAATGCACTTTGGTCTCTTTGTCTTTTGGAGTTTTACTTCCTGCCTTATAGAGACAATCAGTAAAGCAACAAGACTGACAAAAGGAAGGGAGTCTAGTGTTCCAGATATTTGATCAAGAATTTCCCCAAACACCAAGATAATTTACTCATGATATTTTGAGTTTGTTCTGGAGTTTTGATTTCATAAGAGAGATCAGAGCTTTAAAATCCGAGGCATCTTGCAGAGGCTAAACACAAGGGGAGAGGCTCATTGTTTAAGTAGATTGACAGAATCCTGCAGAGCAGAACTGACTGCAGCCCTGCAGAGTCCAACACTTTGGCATCAACTCTCAGGGGCAACAGAGTCAGGTATATTTAAATGTCCCATTTCATTTAGCTGCCTCTTGTGCATGTTTTGTTTCATGAAATTGCTCCCCTCAGCTAAAGGTCACTTAATTTCAAAAAATTATTAATGATGTTTATAATGGCACACAGAAAACGCCATTCCCCATCCTCTCTCGATCATTAGTTTCTACCTATCCAAACATTCTACCTGTTCTGTTAGATTCTCCTTTCTATCCTTTCATAGACTCCAGCCCCTCTTGTTATATCTCTTTGCAAATAAGTGTTGCCTTCACCTATAGTACATTTTCTCTGAATCTCTATCCTTTTTTCAATGTTAAGCAAAGATCCTGCCTCCACTCTAAAATCTACCTGTATTTTTCCATCACTCCCCATGTATTCATGGAATATTGAGCTTCATATTCTATTAGAGCATCTACTAATTGGTTTTGTTTGACTTTGCTGTTAGAAAATAGACACTAAACCTAATTCACATTGATTTTCTCCACAGTCTAAACAGAGAGTATGTAGGTGCCCAGTAAATACTGTGGAATTAAACTTCTCAGCTGATTTTGCATTCATGGTTCCTGTCTTAGAATTTATCCATTTGTTGGATGCTGATTTTTTCTTGTTTGCTAATGTTTCTCTTTTCCTAGACCATGAGTTAATTTTCAGTATTGATCTGGTATGTAGTGCTCGGTTCTCTGACTCAGTCTCTGGTCTTAATGTCTTCATTCCAGGTATCTAATTGATATCCCTGATTTCTAAGTCTGTATACTACTAGACTTACAAAGTTGAAGGAGACTTAATTTGTACTACATTACTAGTCTTTTTCCATACTGAGTTACTTTCCTCATTAAATATGGAAAGAGTGATTTAACCTATTTTGCAAGGCAATATAATGATTAAGTGAAGTGCTTTGTGAACTGGCAATCATCAGACAAAATGATGTTATTAATAGTCAATTGTAAGCTCTTTGTTTGTGAAATGTACCTTAGACTGTGTGACAGGTTGTGTCGATTGCTTATGTGCCAGCTATCTGCTTCCTACAAGTTCCTTCATGCTTTCTTGGCTGAAAATGCCTAAATATTCTCTTTGCCAAATTTCTAGCAACTAGGACTTGGGCAGTGGGCCCAGTTCTAGCCAATGAGACTTGAATGGAAACTGGCTCTATGGTTTCTGGGAAATATTTAACTCCTAGATTTAAAAAAATGCACAAAAATAAAATCCTGTGTTATCTGCCTTGCTGTGACTGCTGGGAGCTGTGATGGCTATCTTGCTACTGCAAAGAGGAAAGCCAAACATGAGAGCCAGTAATCTAAGGGTGGCAGAGAGGAAAGCTTTAAGTAACATGGATCTCTGATTTTACATAACCCCGGGAACTGCCTCGCCTCCAGAACTTTGGTTATGGAGGAAAATAACTGTTCTTATCAATTAAACTGGTTTTAGCTGCATATTCTGTTCCTTGCACCCAATAAATCCTAACTAATACTAATATATATTCCTATTGTATCCTTCACAGTGTCAAGACCAAGGTTAGGTTCTTGTTTGATTATAATTATATTTATCTTCACTGTATATTTCTGTGAAATGAGTATTCATGTTCTTAGACTCCTGGCAAAAGTCAAGAAATTGCGCCTCAGGAAAACAGACCGTACAGATTATATGATCACGTCATTAGTGGGACTCTACAGGCCCAAGGCCTAAAATAAACTAGACTTAAATTGAAAGCAGACATGCTGTAGACAAAATACAAAGATTCAATGAAAATTAAAACTATAATCCAGGACAGTGCTTCCAACTGTAGCTCTGCAGACTGGAAATGCAGTTGTGCAGCCTCTTGCTTAAATGGCTCCCCCACGTGCTTCGTTGTAGTAACTGCTTGATTCTTCTTTACTTCTTTCTTGTCCTCTTTCTCATTCCTGGGGTTAGTTTAGCAAATTTGTAATTTAGTGGGCTATATAATAATTTGAATTTAGAATGACTGACCACAAATATGTTCCAAAACACTCAAAATTGTGCGTTTGCTTTCCAAGGAGACTGCCCTTGGAAAATCCCAAGGCTATTATTGAAAACCTGTGTCACCCAAAGCAATCCATCTAAAATTGTTTATTGGGCTATAACCATAATAGAAATTGCATCGAATACATTTTACCAGTTGAATAATCTTTGTTGTTAAAGCTTTGCTTTCTAATTCTATCCTAGCCAGCAATTAACTCTTAGCATGAAGAGAAAATTTTGCTTCAATGACTGACAAATGCCCTTATCAAGTGATTGTAATGGGCTGGTGGCATCACTGGCAGGAGAGCTAGTTGGTCGTTAGTGGCTACAATAGTTTATGACCCATGAAATTGCTTAGTAGTATAGTGATTGTCCATAGGAACTGACCAAATAGAAGTCTCTGTTTTCAGCCATCACTGGAGACCTCTGGGGCCTCCTTTCATATATTTGAACAGATCCTCTTCCATTGAAAGTTCCCCAAAATGACAGATGGAATTTCAGATGTCCAAGGGCCCAGCCTTCTTTCTCTCATAATTGATATCACTGTCAGTTTCAGTTTTTTATCATCTAGTATGGAGACTCATAATTATCATAGTGAGTCATACTGTTCAATTAGACAGAGGGAGGACACAGGTGTGAGTAAAAGGGTGTGAAACCAGCGAATGCAGATGAGAAAATTCAAATTAGTGATGGAAACCCAGTATGCAAAAACTGCCTGAATCTAAAAGTGGCCACAGCAGAGAAATATCCAGGGCCCAGGTTTGGGTGGTGAGAGAGCTCTTAGGAGTGCCCGCCCATCGTGAACTTGAATTTGTATAATGGCAAGATGACATCAAGGGGATCTAGGATTGTTGGCAGTGGGTCTCAAGCAGTATTAACCTCGTAGGCACCTCTGGTCATTTCAGCTCATCTGTAACAGTGAAGAGAGCAGGTTGACAGCTGCCTGAATATTAAGTGTGCTAAGGTCAAAAGAGTTGTAATACCGGAGATGGCCAGGAGAGGTCAGTATTCAGAAAGATATGGCTGTACTACTTGTACATTTGGAAAAGCAGTGAGAGCCACAAGCAATTAAGGAGGGATAGGAATTTTTAAGGAGGAAAGGAAAGTTGTGGTTTTCTCTCAGGAACTTGAGAATTGACTATAGACTAGTGGTTACCAGAGAGTAGGGGTGGGGGAGGAAGGGGTAGGTAGACGATTAAAGGGGGTCAAATATAGGGGGGTGAGTATAGGGCGAAGTGGATAAGGGGATGAAATATATGGTACCTAAAGGAAACTGGACTTTGGGTGATAAACACTCAACAGAATATACAGATGTGACATTATAATGTCCACCTGAAAATTTTATAATTGTATTAACCAATGTTATCCCAATAAATTTAATTTTAAGAAAAAGAGAGAGAGAGAGAGTGAATGAAATAGGCTTTTGGTGAGTGTAGTATAGTAGGATTTCCACTGGCCCAGGTTTTTCCTTCATGGCCAAGACTAGAAATAGTTATTTTCTTTGTAATTGCCTACTACACCTATTTCTCCTCGAGATTTATCCTCTTTCTTCCTTATCTTTCTGTTGTTAATGATTAGCATTTTACATAACTTCTTTCTGATACACACACACACGACAGACACACACATCCATGTATGCATATAACACAAATGGATTTGTTTCTGACAGTGTTTATCCTAAAATTTTCAACTAATATTATGTTATTTTGTAATGTTGTTAAATATTTTTGGATAATGACTGCTCCCCATTCCCTTGACTGGATTAAGTAATTTGTGAGCAATTGTTGAGCTTTTATACTGTTTAGCATGATGTCTACTTGACCTCAATTCTTAGACAGAGGTAAGCTAACATGCTTTCTGTGTTTTGAGGACAGAAAATCAAGGAAACAGCTTAGTGTAGTACAAATTGCCTAGAACCTGTGTTCAACGTATCTGGATTTCCATCTGTAGTCTTCCCCAATCGTGTCACCTCTTTAACTTTAGTTTTTTTACATATAAAAATAAAATTAATAATATATACATTGTAAAGTTATTATTATTATTTTTAGTTACATGGATTGATTTTCAGATGTTAAACTACTTGGTCATGGTGCACAATTCTTTTTATGTGTTGTAGATTCTATTTGCTAGTATTTCATGAAGGTCTTAATTTTCTCTGAATTTTTTTGTATTAATCTCTCAAAATTCAGAAGCTCAAATTCTCAATTGATACCATGCCTGACAGCCATGCCCTAGCTGTTAGGTGTCTGGGAAAGACAACCTTTTTTTTTCCAGGTTGTAAAGATGAAAGCCCCATCTCTACTTTGAGATTTCCCTCACATAGAAAAATGTTTGCATACTAGACAGTCAAAAAACAGTGCTCATTATAGCAATCAATACAAACGCCCACATTTGAAAGTCATTATTTTGTGTTATATATTTATATTTATATTTTGTATTTATAAGCATACAGTATAATACCATGAAAGGGCAGGTTCATTTTATTTCATAAGGTGAATTGAATCATACCCCATTTTGCATTTTTACTTTGATGTGCAGCCTCTTCAGTGCCTTTGGGCTAACCATGGAGGCCTGGGAAGAGGTTTACTACTTAAAGTACAGATGCCAATGGTAGCATGTGGAGTAGAATGAATATATTTCAAGTACTAAAGATCCTCTCTCTCTCCTTTCTTCTAAATCCATTGCCTAATTCTTGGTGAACGTGGTAACACCCCATATCAGGAATATCAGAAGTCCTATTAATACTTCTGTATTAATTCTCTCCCTTTACACCATCTTTGCTTTCTCAATACACATACTTGGGTCTCCTGGCAAAGAGAGTGTGGGGACCCCACCAGCCCTGGCATGGGTTTGGATGAATCAGAGAGAGAGGAAAGTGCCAAACCAGAGCTCTTTTAGCACAGTGAGAAATCCCAAATCTAGGTGCTTAATAAATGCTTGTTAATTGATTACCTTAAGCTCCATGATTATCTTAAACTCCACAGAGCACTAGGAACAGAGCAGGCTATTTCATACTGTGCTGAGCAAAATTTGCTTTTGAGGTTAGGTCGCAAAATCACCAGCCCTGGAACTAAGGAGCTCTCCTCCATTACCCTTCAGTTTACACTCAACCGAGGGCAAGCCATCACTGATAATTGGACACATTAATCTTTTTGTGACAGATGATGTTACTTAACATCCAGCTCATCTCCCAGTGTGCTATTCAGAGTGAATGAGCTCATTCTCTGATTATAGAGGAATGAGAGATAAACGTGTTCTTACATTTTAAATTAAATCCTGCTTTTTTTTTTTTCTTCTTGGAAATTAAAATGGTCAGACAAATGTTTGTTTGACAGAGGAAATGCTTCCGAATCTTGCTGGAGGGACATCAGACAAGGATTTCATCATCAGGGTGGAACAGGGAAACAAGGTCATGACTGAGCCAGGAAGCTGCTAGTGGCAGCTGAGAGATGTTGATCAACACACCCTCTGGGGACAAATAGTGGGATTTATGGACATTATCACATTCTGAAGAGAAGGACAGGGAGGTGAGAGACTGTGAAAATATTTTTAAGATCATTTATTGTTTTGCAAACGATAAATAGCCAACTTCACCTTTCAGCCAAGAATTGGAGCCTAGTTATGGAATGGGATTTGAACAAAGTGAAAGGTGGTTTCAGAACTATGAAACCCTATTGGTTTATCATTGATGATTCTAATACCATCATTCAGAGCCAGTTTGTGGATTTCAGGCATAGCTCTTCAGTAATGCTTTTTTAAAGTTCAAATATTCCAAGAAAAGAGAACATGTGAAATCAGAGCCACCTTTTCTCTACCTACTTCGAAACACTTTTCCTCTTCATTTATTTAAGACATCATTATTTGGCATCTACCACATAGAATTTTCTTGGTGTATGTGTGTAGAATAGAGGATACACAAGAAAATTATAGAACTTTTACTCTTTAGAGTTTAAGGTCTAGTTAAGAAAATAATGTATGTCCATAAATAACTTCAATATAAGGTACATAGTGATGTATACTTTGAAAAAAGTAAAGGAATCTTTCAGAAAGGAAAAAAAATCCTTTATTTTTATTCCCATTTATTATTTAAAAACTATATTCATAAATACTTATTGAGCCATACTAGGTACCAGGCATTGTGTTAGGCACATGTGAAAAAAATAGTCATAGTCTGTATTTTCATAGGGTTTACAGTACAGATTAGGGACAGAAATTAAATGCATAAACCCATCATCACATACATAGTTACAATGCATGTGTGAACTTCAGCTAAAGAAAACAGACTACTGTTAATAGGGGTAATAGTGGCTTTATTTAATATGAGATGTTGGGGGGCTTCTCTGTCAAAGTGACATGTAAGTGAAGATTCATGATTGAGAAAAAGTTAACTGGACAAAGACTGGGAAAAGAGCAGAGGCAATAGTACTATCTGAAGCTTAGGGCAGAGGGGAAGACAAAAGGAGACAAAGAAAATTCCCTTGACACATTGGGAACTTGAAAACTGTCCAGTGATATATGAAAATCAGGGAGACCAGAGCAAGGTGAAGCAGGAGTCTGGCAAGAGTGAAGAGTGATACAAAAGGAAGAACTTTTCCCTTCATGACAACTGAGGTAAAAGCACTGAGTAACCATGAGCCTAAAAATGAAAATTATGTCCTGCTGAGGATATTGTGAGGGCTTAGTTAATTAAAGTAGGTACAGTACCTACTAAGTATGTTGGTATTTAGTAGCTGCTCAACAAATCTTAGCTCTGTTTCTCCCTTCCCATTTCCCTCACACCTTTTCCACTCCCTTGCTCTCATTTTTCTTTCTGGAGAAAGGAAGAGGCATAGCTGGATGGATGGCTCTGTGGGCATCAGATGTTGTTACCCTAGAGAGAAGGTGGTGTACAAAAAATGGAAGTGAACGGGATTTAAAAGCAAGTCAATCATCTTACTGTGGCCTTTGGGAGGCCGTCGGAGTGGTCAGAACCAGGGGATTTGGGATGTGGAGCTTAATTCTAATTCCTGTGAATTGTGGGATCACGATCAACTAAGCCTCATCTACAAACTGCAATGAGTATCTCTATCAATATGATTTTTGTGAGAACAATATAAAAAGACAATGTATGTCAAGTACCCAGCGTAGTACTCAGTACATGGTATGGTAGCTAATTAGAACTTTGCCAGGAATTTATTCCCCCTAATGAATACCATGCTTCTTACGTATGTACTTGGCATGCCATCCTTTTGTGGATCCTTCTCAATGGGCCTCGGGAAATTCTTATCTTAGCCTTAGGCTTCTAAGGTGCCACAGTCCTAGCAATTAAATTTGGGAGAAGAGAGAGAAAAGAAGAAGGAAGGTACAGGTAGAGAAAAGTTACTTCAGAGAACCTGTTTAACATCTGTTTCAAAATTAGAGGTATCTTATTTAAATGTATAGTTTAAATAAAAGTGTTTACTTTAGAACAGTTTTATTTATAGAAAAATTGAGATGATAATACAAAGGGTTTCCATATTTCTTGTTAACACCTTACCTTACAATGATACATTTGTAATAATTAATGAACCAATTGGAAACATAATTGTTAACTAAAATCTATATTTTATTCATATTTCATTAGTTTTTACTGAATGTCCTTTTTTTCGTCTCTGGGATCCCATCGAGGATACCATATTACATTATTTATCAAGTCTCCTTAAATCCCTCTTCACTGCGACGTTTCTCAGACTTTCCTTGCTTTTGATATGCTTGACACTTTTGAGGACTACACTTCAGATACTTTAAAGAATGTCCCACAATTGGATTTGTCTGATGTTATTCTTGTGATCGCCTTGGGGTTATATGTTTTTGGGAGGAACACTACAGAAGTAAAGTATCATTTTTATCACATCATATCAAGAATACAGACTATCAACATAAGCTTATCACTGTTGAGTTTGAGGACATCAAGTACCTATTTGAAGGGACTGTAAGGGAACTAACATTCATTGAGCATCTACCAGGTCCATCTTATGTATTACTTCATTTAATATTTACAACCAATTAAAGAGGTATGTTTTTGTTTGCTTGTTTGTTTTTAGGCAAGGCAACCCTTGGTTGACCTCATAGATACAAAGACCTTGTAAGCTTACAATTACTTATTTTTTCATTGTTTACACCTACAGCACCTGGTCTTCCTAGGTGGTCTCCCATCCAAGTACTAACCAGGCCCCACCCTGCTTAGTTTCTGAGATTAGACAGGATTGGGCTTGCTCAGGGTAGCATGGTTGTAGGCTAAAGAGGTATGTTTTAATAATTGCCTTTCTGTAGTTGAGGAAACTGATATTAAGAGAAATTGAAAAACATTCCTACCTCAGCATGTAAAGTTCAGACTTAATATTCAGAAGAATCAGGTCTGTCTGATGTAAAAACCTACTTTCTACCATACCATTTTGTCTCCCTTGTAATTGTGCAAGATCTCCAATGTTGGTTGAACTTGAGATTTATGTGAATAGAATTACAGGTGTTGTGTGATATGCAATTTGATAAATTGGCAGGACATGTGGTTTCTTTGATACTGGATTCAGATGCATATGTTACCTGGAGCCACTTGTTGGTAATGTGACGGTACACGTCATACTAATTTAGTCTTAGTGAGATCTCTTTTATGAATTGAAGCTAGTGAGTACAAGTGAAATGTGAACAGGCTGAGGTGAGCAAATGTCATGTTTAGACATCATGCCTAGATCTCATAAATAGGTGAAGTTCCTTAGATTTGACCTAGAATTTTGATAAGCAATTGAAATATTCAGTAAAATAACTGTACAATTTACCCATGCCAATTTGTCACTGTAGGTGAAGGATTTTATGGTACCGAGAATGAGAGTGGGAGGACTGACAATGAGCACTATTTAAATGCTCTGGACATAATGTCCTGTTTCCCTGGAAGTATTAGTTTGATTGATGAGGCGGTGATGTCCAGGGAACACATGTATAAACAAGTTGCGGGACCTCATTTCTTTCTAGGCCAGACATGCCTGCCTGTCTTTAACAAACTTTAAGGTATTGGCTACAAAATAGAAAGATGTCTCATCATTAGTAGATGCTGCAAACTTTACATAAACATTTAATGGAAATAGCCTAGAATAATGTTGATATCAGGGATATAGGAATTTAACTGATTCAGACTGAATCATGTATACAGGTATCAGGAATAACTACAAGGTGAACAAGGTTTACATCTTAGTTTTGCATTAGAATTACTAAAAAGAATGGTAACTGGGCTGAATGTACGAGAGGTTTGACATGTACAATTATTCCTACAGACGGTTAGAATCTATAGTGGACACTTTATTGTCCAGCATTTATTTTCTCATACTTCTTGGTAATAACACCCCAGAAAAACCTCTGCTCTCAACGTTGGTGCTCAAACTTGTAGTTTCAAGAAGAGATTCTAATTGGCTTAAACTCATCGAGATAGCCCTCTCCATAGTCACACCGATTGTTACAGATGACTAAGTGATTTTAAAAAGTCCATTAGAGAAGATTGCAGGCATTTTATTGGAAATGATGAGAATGAGAAACTTCTGGTATTAAGAGAAGCTTAGAACTGCTGCAGTTACAAGGTAGAGAGGGCTTAGAGTTGTTGGAGAGGAGTGATTACACAAGGTAAAACCCTAAAGTGTAGCCAAATCCAAGGAAAGAGAAGGTGGTAGATTCTGGAGATGTCTTTTGAAATCAAGCTAGTGCCTAAAGTCAGATGTCAGACATTAGCAAATGAACCACACTTTTTGTTTGTCTGATTAAGGCTGTCATATACATTCATTTGTTTGCACCTGAAAGATTCCTAAATGACACAGGCTCCAAATTCAGCCGTAACAGAAGGATAAATTATGGGGGAAATGAGAGAAAAAAAAATCACTGTAAAAGTCACTATAAGTGAAAAGAATGCCTGGTACGTGCAGCACATGCTGCTGGAGAGACTGGTGAGAATGTGCTAGAACACTCTAACACCAGATGTGCTTTGCGCATGACCTCCCCTAACCCACAGGAGAAAAGATGAATGGCGAGACTAATTCAGTAAAGACTCAACAAGCTCTGCTATGAATTCACTATGGCAGAAAATATAGAGCTAGAGATAGAGAGATGAAACTGGAGAGGTGGAAACAGCACAGGGAGCAAGAGCCAAAGACTATTGCTATGGAGATGGCCAGGTCCTGAGAAGATTAGCAGAGCAACAGCTGATACTGGTGCAGAGAGACTGCAGTGCTGATTCTATGAGGAAACACACATACACAGGAGTCTTAGAGGGAAGTCACCGTAAGCTACAGTCAAAGCTGTGGGGGCATATGTATTCTCCAGGTTATACATGTAAGCATCCCTGAGGTGATGGAAAACATTTTTGGAACTGAAACCCTTAAAAGGAAAAGAATATACTTTCAGCAGGGTAGGCATGGGTATTTATCAGTGAAACCCTGGGATAGTGCAGTTTTTGGCATAAAATTCGGTTTACCAGACAGACTCGGTGGCTGATCATTTTCACACTTCAGAGCATTCAGTCTCCAGAGAAGAAAGACAGTTCATCCTCAGTATTGAAAATGTCAGTTTCAATCTATGCCAAGGATGTTCTTTGGAGATTTTAAATTTGTAAATCTACCAAGGGATTGGATATTTGAGCCCACTGTTTGCCTACTATAATGGCATTACTAAGTCTGGGACTTGATTTTTATGTTTGGCTCTGCCTTTAATTAGCTGGTCATTTGGACTCCTTGGGTCTCCTTTGCTACTAACTGGTATAGATAGTTGGATAAAAATTTGGTTTATTTTGCTGCAAAAGGAGACTGATAACAAATATATCATAGACATGTTGTGAAGGTTGAATGCAGTAATATGTAAATCCTTGAGCACAGTTTTTTTCTGTAATACAAAAAAAATCTCAAATGAGTCTACAGATATCCCCAAAGTTAAGATATTGGGGTAAGAAAAAGATATGTGAACATTACTTATTACTAGACTTCTTAGGAGTGAAGAATCCAAAATCCAATAATCTTTAGCCTCCCCCAATGTCTTCCTGGATGAACCCTGGGTCATTGCAAAGTGAGGAATAGTTAGATTATCTTCCTAAGAAGGATGTAACAGTGTTCAGAGCACTGGGCTCCTGGCAGAGCAGTGATAGACTGGGGCATCTCTGGAGAGAATGTTTGAACATAAAATGGCCATTTCATTATATATGATTTAGACCCATTTGTATTCTGTGTATCCATGGTTATGTCTTTAGCACAAATCTTATCCTGTACCTGAGTGAGGTGTGAGGTATCCAATGGGATGAAACAGTGCAAAGGAAGCAATCATTTTCTTTTTAAAACTAGGAGATGAGTGCAACATGATACATGGATCTACTAGTTTGAGAAACAATATTTTAGTAATAACAGTACTCTTTCATTCCTATTATGAATTGGATATCCCTCATCAAAGTTTTCTGTTAATGAGAAAAATATTCAGATCTAAACACAAAATGAATGAGATATAAACAAGTAGCAAAATTTTCAGTTAACAAAAGATGTTAGAAAGAGTGCTCCTTTTACAAAACTCACCAAATAAAGTGATTTTTCAACTTAAACAATTAAAAAATGCTATGACTTGAGAGTAATAGTTTCAAGAAAATCAATTCTAATTCAACAAGAACAGACTGTTCTATCTAACAATACCCTTGAAGAGGGGAAACCTGACATTTCCTTTTGTCACAAGACTTGCTGACAGCATGTCACGTCTTAATACAGGAGATGACTACACAGGTATTCTGAGTGTCCACAAAGATCCAGGGAAGAGGGAATGCATGTGTACTAAATTTGAAGAGAACATTTCACTAGTGAACATGCATATTCAGAGAAAGATGTGCTATGCTAATGTAAGAGGTTGATCGTCCAGATGTTCTTTGAAACTGCTAACAAAATTTCCCTGTGTAAGCCTCAAATTTTGTTCTATAAAGCATGAACAATACAGACAAATCAAAGTTGTCTTTGACATCAGTTCAATCCTTTTACTTGTGTCACCTCTTCTATCTCTTAAGACATTACCTTTTAAGACAGTTCTTCTTTTTTCTGTGTCTTCAAACTTTCCCTCTCTTTTGACCTGTTTCACTCACCTCTATTCACACACCTGCTAACAGATTCATTCTGTCATCCAAGAGTTTTTCCCGTCTTACACAAACTTCTCTCAGTCTTATTCACCCTCTGTCACCAGTTCTTCCTCGCCCCTTATCCCAGCACAACTCATGGCACTCTGCCTCAGCCCTTACTGTATAAATGAAACTGCTTTTATTAAAGGCATTACTGATTTCCTGGTTAGAATTCTATTTGACATTTTTTGGTAATTGCTTTTTTGAATTGCTCTGTTTCATTTGCTACTGTTGATCTCCTTTGACTTTTCAAAACAATATTCTACTTTTTTGACAATCTCAACATTGTTGTTTCTCTTGATATTTCTAAGCCTATTCCCTTTGCCCTTTTTTGAGTTCTTTTTTGTGAATTATTTCTTTAAAAATAATTCTCATTCCCAAACTTCCTACTTTACCTGCAGCTCTTAGCCTATACGTGCAGTCTCCATGTGACCCCCCAAAGGGATTCATTGAAAATGTAGGTTAGATAATACCACTTGAGTGCTTTAAATCCTTCAGTAACTCCTCAAGGAAAACCTCTTTCATGTGCCAATATTCTCATCTATGATCTGTCCCTTGACTAACTATATAGCCCTATATCTGTTTTATAATTACAATCTGGCAACTTAGAACTATTCATAGGTCCTGATTGTACTTTCTTACTGTTTACCTTTTGTTCATATTACCACATATGTCTAGCATATCCTTTCCTATTCTACTCCACTCAGACTC
Organism: Eonycteris spelaea; assembly: GCA_003508835.1. Classification (NCBI taxonomy): domain Eukaryota; kingdom Metazoa; phylum Chordata; class Mammalia; order Chiroptera; family Pteropodidae; genus Eonycteris; species Eonycteris spelaea. The sequence continues at coordinate 280,098 of PUFA01000209.1, forward strand.
CAGCTTGTTGGCTTATTAACATCTTCATATCTTGATTTCAGCTCAAGTGGCTATTCAGGAAGCCCTTTAAATTACTCAATAGCCTGAGTTAGGGACCATTTCCTAGTGTACCTATAACACACATGTGTGTCTCCATCAGTATAACTACCTCAAAGTTTTATTTATGGGTATAAAACTTATCTATTTATGGGTCTATATTTTTCATAGGTGATATGTTCCTTGTGACAGGGCTATTTATTCATCTTTGCATACCATAAGCCCACCAGAGTGCCTGGAATATAAGATTAATTAATCCTTTATTACTGTCTCACAAAAACACTTCTCAGGAGAAAAGTGTCTTTCCTTGACTCATTCTGGAAGGGCTTTTTGAACTTGATCACTGTTAAATTCTACCAGACATATTTATTTTATGCTACCTGTAAAGATCAAAGGCTTTGAGGGTCTAGACAAGAAATGAGAGATTAGGTAAAAAATAAAATAGGTGAAAAAGATATACTATATTCTATAGTTTTAAAAGACATACCATTTTCTATAGATTCAAAAGATATACTATTTTCTATAGATTTATATTACAAAAATTCAAGATATTTGTTTTACTCAGGAATGCCAAAATTTACTAACAGACATGACATAATGACATTTCTATTTATTAAATACTATAGGTAGTACTTCAAATATTAGCTTCCATGTGACTCATGATGTAGGAATAAAGATCAAGTTCCATTCTTTGAATGGAACAGTTTTCTTTAGCCATGCTTCTGAGAAACATTCAAAGAATGAACAACTTGGATTCTCCCATTTTTTATCCCAACCTTCATACTTTTGGAGTTACCTCAAAGTCAGGGCAAACTTAGAACTGTGTCCTTAGACAATACTTAGCTATAAATTGCAATATTACAGCTCTCTAGTTCATATCCACATTTTTGAGTTTCTTGATAACTGGTTTTATCAAAGGTATTCTAAATATAAGTCCTGGATAAGAAATCAATAACTCCGTCTGCACATTGGATAACCTGAGCCTTTTTCTTAGTCTACCCCAGCATTTACCTATGGTATATCTTCTTTAATTAGAGATATCATAAAAGTCAAGTATAATGCCCCAGCAATATTCCTAATGACATAACTTTTAATTATTAAAAAAAACTCCACAAGAGACTGCATTTGCATCCATGATGTTTGTTAATGCATTGCAACAAGGGGCCAATCTCTTGTGATTCATTCGTTCTTTCACCACTGCTGAACCTCCTCTGATTGCTGTTTTATTCATGTACCACTGGGATGCAATGCTGCCAAGTGTAAGAGGATGTCAAAGGAAAGAAACAAGGTTCTGCTCCTAAAAATTGCCTGGGCCTTCATTAAAAAATGTGAAGACCGGCCCTAATAAATTGTTATAGGAACCAAGTTGGACAGGCCTTGATGTCACCTAAGGGCATCTCTCCCCAGGACAGGAATCTCTTCTACAACTTTCTCAAGTGCTAATGGCTCAGCTCTCACCTGGATATAGCAGCGAGGGAGAACATACTTGTTTGTGATCTACATATTTTCTAAACATATTTTAAACGATAGCTGACTACTATATATTTTATTGCATATTCTATTCATTTCATTTCTATTATAGCTTTAAACTTTTCCCAGATCTACATGGCTTGCCCTTCTTCCTTCTCTCTTCTATTTAACAGACAAATTTTAACACCAACATTAGTTTAGGGTCAGACAGATGTGCACCTGAATCTTAGCCCTAGCACCACTTAACTGAAAATCATTAGCTGTATGAGTTAATATCGCTAAGCTTCAATTTCTCATTTATAAAAATGGGAATGGTAGCGATTACAGAGTTGTTATAATCATCAAGTTTGATAAGTATATACAATTAATTATACATCTCTCTCTCTCCCCGCCTCCTCTGTTTTGAAATTGGATGTGCAAAAATATAAGACCCTGTTCCTGGCCTCAAGTTGCTCAGAGATTACTGAAGAAGAGAGATGGCAGTATAATGTTACATGTGTTACAGTGCTATACATACAGCACAAGCCTTTATGTACATGTGAAGGTTCATCGGACTATCCATAATTGTTAAAAAGAGGCGAAAGAAAGTCATACTTGACTCTAAGCACTGTCAACATCTTGTGAAATTCATTTTCAGGTGTTTTTCTTTTGTGTGCTATATTTACATAAATATATTCTATCCATATCTATATGTCATATATTTGTAATAATAAAAAAGAGGGGTTCACATTAAATACTGCAATCTGTCACCTTGCTTTTCCCTCAGCAATGGACCATGACTTGCTTTCCAGAGCCATACTTTTAAAACAGCCTTTTTTTTTTTTTTTGGCCCAAATGCTGAATTTTGGTTATTTTCATCCCCTGCTTCAGCGATTCTTTCCTTTTTCAAGGCATCCAGGGGGAATTCAGTGTTCTGCCTGCAGAGGTAGTTCTGGCCAGGATCTCTTTGTGGCACATTGTGGTAACAGTGTGTCATTACGTTTGGTTCCCAGAACTCTAAATGTTACTTTTAACAGCTGCTGTGTTGCTGGACCCTTGTCAGAAAAAAACTAAGTATAGGACAAAGTTGTTCTTTGTCCCTCCAACCCCTGCATTCTTTAGCACTACAGCACTTAAAACAGAACACAGTCAAAAGGACATGTAACCTTTTAAATCTACAGTTTTAAAATGTCTCATTAACTGACTCCACTGGCTTATATTCTAAACGAATGCAGTCAGAAATGGGACTGAAGTTTTCTTTTTCATAGTCCACACAGAAAAGATTTTTACAGAGAAAATTAATAATAAAAACATGTCCAGAGAGATTAGATTCTCTAATCTAATTTGGATTCTTGAGAATTTAGATTCCTGTGAAGAAAATTATTTTCATATCTTTTGGGCATATTATTTAGTTACAAGAATTATATATATATATACATTTTAGACACCTCAATTCCCACTTCATGTGTCTAGTTTCAGCAAAGTCACTCTGATTCCCGTTGCGAGTTAGCTGGAGAGAGGGTGCGTAGTTCTGTGCAGACGTCTTTGCTGAAGCTGCATATTCCCAGTGCTGCTTTCTTAGAAGCTTCAGGGAGTGCTTCTCTTGAAGGTCAAGGCAGATGGAGTCAGTGGGGACAAAAGATTAGGGTTCCCTTTTCCATTAGGGCTCTTCTCTCTTTGCTGTTTCGCTTAAGTTCTGCTAAAAAAAATGATAGGTAGGAAACCCACTAGCAAGATCTGAGATACCAGGTTTATTCATATGATCCAGGCTGTTCAATGGATATAAAGTTTCAGTTATGCAGATGATTAATTCTAGAGATGTTTTTTTTATATAACATAGTGACTGTAGTTAAACAATACTATTTGTTAAATGTTTGGATTTTAAATGTTCTTACCACAATAAAAAAAAAGAAGGAAGGAAGGAAGGGAGAGAGGGAGGGAGGAGGGAAAGAAGGAAGGGAAAGAAAAAAGATTTGGGGAAAGTGGTATTAAGGGATAAGGAAGATAATTCCCCTTCCTGGCTTTGATTAACAGACATTTCAGACACTAAATTCGTATAGTTTACTTTTTAATCTTTTATTTTCCCAATTATTTTCATAGATCTGTTCAAGTGTTTGACAAACTATTGCTTCAAATTATTCCTTTTTCCTTAAGTAACCTATTGTCACGTCATTTTTATTTTTATTAGTAAATGCAACCATTCTTTCTCTCTTTATCTAATAGGGAGAGATAGAAGAGGATCTTCCCTTCTCCAATTTCATCTGTTTTCTTTGGGGATTCCCTTTGCTTGCCATTATCTTATTGATGAAGGGTCCTTCTAGGCTTGTCTGTGTTTGGATTAGGAGCTTCTTTGATAGCCAGAATCTGATCCTTTAATTTCCTTTTTTATTTTTTTCTCTGACTGTACTTAACACAGAGGGGGTTCAGTATATTTTGGTTGAAAATGCTGATTGACAGATGAAAACTTTTAATGTCAAAGAGAATATTCTATTGTATGGTACATAACTCTAAAGACCAGAAATAGTGAACAAGGAAAGTACTTGAAGCCTCTTTGATTTCCATGCAGGTAAAGCAAATGAATGGAATATAAAATAAAATATATAATAAGCTATCATTTAAAATATGTTTAGAAAATATGTAGATCACAAACAAGTATGTTCTCCCTTGCTGCTATATCCAGGTGAGAGCTGAGCCATTAGCACTTGAGAAAGTTGTAGAAGAGATTCCTGTCCTGGGGAGAGATACCCTTAGGTGACATCAAGGCCTGTCCAACTTGTTCCTCCTATAGCAATTTATTAGGGCCGGTCTTCACATTTTTTAATGAAGGCCCAGGGAATTTTTAGGGGAAGAACCTTGTTTCTTTCCTTTGACAACCTCTTACACTTGGCAGCATTGCATCCCAGTGGTACATGAATAAAACAGCAATCAGAGGAGGTTCAGCAGTGGTGAAAGAACGAATGAATCACAAGAGATTGGCCCTTGTTGCAGTGAGTTAACAAACATCATGGATGCAAAGGCAGTCTCACAGATTTTGTGGAGTTTTTTTAATAATTGAAAGTTATGCCATTAGGAGTATCTCTGGGGTATTATGTTTTTGACTTTTATATCATTAATTAAAGAAGTTGATTTCTCTGATTTTTTTTTAAGTCTGCAAATAACTTACAGCTAATGTCATACTCCACACAAAAATATTGAAATAATTCTCTGTAGTGTCAGGAATAAGACCAGTACTTTCACCACGTTTATTCAATAATGTTTTGGAGATCTTAGTTAATTCAATAAGGAAAAAAAAAAGACAAAAGAGAGATTAAAGACATAAAAATTGGAAATAAAAATCCTAGAAGGATTTTTACTAGAAATCTTGAAGCCGATTGTAAAATTTATTATGAGAAGTGTAGGACCTAGAAAAATCAAAGCAATTCCAGGGAAAATACTCAAAAGACTTATATTTCTGCATTTCAAGATTTAGTATAATTCTACATTATTCAATAAAATGTGGTTTTAGCAAAATGATTTCATAAATCAGTGGTATTAACAAAATTATCTCTTTACCATGCATCAGGAAAACAGGATAAAGAAATAGACTGATACATATAGGGTCAATTAATTATTGACAAAAGTTCAAGACAGTTCAATGGGAAAGAATAACCATTCATACAAATGGTGCTGGAATAATTGGACATCCATATGTAAAAATAAAATAAAATAGAATAAAAACAAACAAACAAAAAGTTTAATTCAATCCATATCGTACACCATACAAAAAATTACCCAAATGCATCATAAACCTAAGGTAAATCCCAAATTAGCAAACGTGTAGAAGAAAGTACACAAACAAAGCTGTGATCGTACATTAAGGAAACATTTATTATTAGATAGAACACAAAAACTTAGAAACATAAAAGAAAAAAATGTAAATTGGGTCTTCAACATATTATTGAATAAAAGTGAAGAAAATAGATATCTGTGTTTTATGCCTAATGCTAGAGAGAATTATTTCAATATTTCTATGTTTAGTATGATGTTAGCTATAGGTTATTTGAGGATTTTTTTGGTCAGATTGAGAAATCTCCTTTTTCCTCCTGTTTTTTTTTTTGAAGTTTTTTCCAATTATGAATCAATTTTGAATATGACCAAAAACCTTTTTTTTCACATCTATTGAGATAAAGGTAGTATTTTATACTTTGTTCTGTCACATGATAATTTACATAGATTGATTTTCAAATGTAAACCAGCTCTAACTTCTTGAAGCTAACCCTATTTAGTTATGATTTAAATAAATGTTATTGGAGATTACTACTATTTTGTTATGAGAGCTATTGCTGTTCATTTCTCTTTTTTTTCTTGTAATATCCTCTTAAAGTTTGGTATCAGGATTATTCTTGCTTCACAAAATGAGTTTGGAAATATTTTTTTCTCCTCTATTTTTTGTAAGTGCTTGTTCAGGGTTGAAATTGTTTTTTCCAGATGTTTTATAGAATTCACCAGTGAAGTATCTGGGCTGGAAGTATTTTTGTGGGAAGGTGTTTATTTACATACTAAATTTCTCTGACAGAGGATTGTTAGCATTTTTCTATTTATTGTATAATATACACTTAGTCAATTTGGATCTTTCAGTGAATAAATATTACTGGTAGTTTGTTAAATTTGGCATAATGTCTTAAAATAATAATTCCTTGTTATTTTTTAACTTTCCTAGGATATATATGTGTGTGTGTGTATGTGTGTGTGTGTATATATATGTGCGTGAGTATATACACACATGCACATATATATATATACATACATAGTAGTGTATATATACATACATGTATAGCAGTGCTTCCTCTTTCATTGTAATATTGATAGGTTATATTTTGTCTTTCTTATTTCAAGCCAGAGGGGCTATAAATTTTATTGTCTTTTCAAAGAAACAAATTAAGTTTTATTATTTTTTCTCTATTATTTTTTCATTTATTATTTTTTTAATGTTTTTCTTCAACTTTTTGTTAATTTTCTCTTTGTTTACATTCATAGGATGAAAAGTTATAAAACTAATTTTTTATTTTTTTTTCTTATATAAGCATTTAAGACTTACTTTCCCTCTAGGTACTTCTGTTGCTATATCCCAGAAAATTTGATATGCTGTGTTTTCATTATCACTTATTTTGAATTATTTTAAAATTTCCACTGTGATTATTTTCTTTGAACCATTTATAGTGATTTAGAATTGTATGAATATCTTGCTATTATTAATATATAATTTGAATTTATTGTGGTTAGAAAGCATATTAGGTAATGAATTTAATACTTTGAAATTTATTGATTTTTTTAAAGCCCAGTTTATAATAATTCCGGTGACTGTTTCATGAGCTCTTAAAAATAATGTACATTCTGCAGTTATTAGATGTGGCATTCTATAAATTTCAATTAGAATCATTTGGTCAGATTGCTTTTTAATCTTTCCTATTTTGTATCTACTTGTTCTATCAATTACAAATTGGGATGTTAAAACTGCTAATTATAATTTGTATTTTTTGTTTCTTTCTTTAGTTTTATAGTTATTATTTTATGTTTTAAACCTCTGTTATTAGAAATATATTGATTTAGAATAGTTATGTATTGTTGATGAAATGACCTTTTATTATTATGAAATATTACCCTTTATATCTGATAATATTTCTTCTCGTGAAGTCTACATTATCTGATATATAGCCTCTACAGCATTTTTATGCTTGATATTTATATGATATGCATTTTTCTCCATTTTTTTAATTGACTCCTTTCTTTACACTTAAAGTACATATCTTTTAAACAAAATTTGATTTGTTCTAGCTTTTTTTTTTCCAGTCTGATAATATCTCCCTTTTACTTGGAGAATTTATGTCTTTTAAATTGAGTGAAATTACTTATACAGTTGGTTTTAAATTTACCATACGCTATTTGTTTTCTCTTTGTTGTATCTGTTTTTTTACTTCTTTCTTCTTTTATTCTGGATTATTGGAATATTTATGATTTTTCTATTTATTTCTACATTGACTTTTAAACTATACCTTGTTATTTATTTATCTCCTGTTTTATGGCTGTTCTTGGGATTCAAATATGCATGTAGAAATATTACAGTTTATGTTACAGTCCCACCAGCAATGACTGAGAATTCCTGTTGCTCCATAAGACAAGCAATCTTATCAACCTTCTGACAATCTTGTGGCTGGCACTCAATAATTTTTCTATTAGTGTGTTTCCAATGTTGGTATATGCTATATTTTATCTTTCTGTCATATAAATTTTTACCTTTTTATACCTTCAAATTCATTCTTCCTTCATCATCAAAGTTAGATATTTTAATTTGGATTTTTATTTACCACACATCTAGTAAACTGGTTAATCTGATATTTTGATAGAGTATGACCTGATACAGGATAATATTAGTTTCCTTTACATACTAAAGACTGACAGAAAGTTTACCAAGGAAATTTGAATATATTTTAAAATTCTAATATATTTCTTAGTAGATGAAAACAATTTCTAATTGACTGTGTCTGGATTGCACATTGGACTGGCCCAACAAAAGTATTGATAAATGACTGATTATTGTCTGGGAAAATATTGAAGTCTTCTCAACCGTGTGCTATATCATTATATGCATCACACATTGAGCATTAAGAGGCAAATGAGAAAGTTAGGATTTAGATATTAAAGGTAAATATTAAGAATTGATATCATGATCCAAGCTAGGGAGTACGTTCAAGTGGAAGCAGAATATTAGACAAGAATTAAGTATAGCAATCACAAACGTAATTCAAGAAGATGGCTGAGATTACAGCCACAAGGCAAGGCAGTCAGAGTTTAATTTTTTTTTAACCTTTACCATTAATTCCAGCCAAATATAAATCTGTTCATCTTGATCACTTTTGACACTGAATATTAGTATTACAGTTTTGCTTCATTACACTAAGTTGTAGTATCCTATATTTCAATAACAATTTCTCTTTGTTTCCAATGCATCAATATCAAGTTTCTAAGGTTTACAAGAGGAAGAGACTACATCTCATTCTTGCTAACTCTGAAGAGTTGGTATAAAGCTTAAATATAGGAGTCCCTCATTACATGATTGTTTTATATAATTGAATTACCAAACTAGAATCAGAGGTAAAAAGTTATGACACAAGTAAGATATAAAAGTATTTTGCAAACATAAAGAGCTTTGCAATTACGAGATACCATCATAATCAATTTAGTAGCCTGTCAAAGAAAAGATTATTATTAGCAAAGAATTTACCTACACAATAATAGAAAATGAAAATTTATCATTTTCCATGTTCCTAACAAATTAAAGAGAGTGGTGTAACACAGAGCATTGGGCACAAACTAATTTTCTGTAAACAAGGCCCTTGAGCCACATTATCTTTAATAAAGAAAGCTATTCAACATTTCAGATATATGGGCGAATCCTAATTGGGAGGTGGGTGTAAGTAGGAGATTCTGCCTCAAAAGAACCTGGGGACCTTACCTTAAATTAATGCATTGACCTGCCCTGAGTGACATAAGATGTAGTTATTATAAAATGGTACTAGATTTTCTAAGATTAAACAGAACAATCAGTAAGAATTTAACTATTATCTAATGACAAAACCATTTTAAAACCTCAAATAGACTGAGACCAAGAAAATAGCAATAAAATGTCAGTTTGAAAATAGATAAATAAAATCTTGAAATAAACAGCTTTAAAAAGGATGAAATTAATAAATTAAAATCAGAGGTGTGCTGATTAAAACACCTTTGGATTGAATAGAGTTATTAGTGGAAAAACCCAACAAGAAGAGAATATAAATAAGGCTTATAAGCATTGGAATTAGTGGTTCCAAAAGCTGAGAAAACAAAATAAGAGATTTTTTTTTTTCTTAGATAGTTGATTAAGAACTAAAGAGGGAACACTACCAAGAATCTAAGACTGCCTGAATAATTTTCTCTGTCTGAAAAGACTGAAAGCTTAACGAATGGTATTAATGAATAAATTGAATGACTAAGTTAATGCCAAATCTCTATACACAGAGATAATTTTAAATATCTGTAAGGGATAGTTTATCAAGGCCTGTGAAATTTAAAACTAGTTGAAATTGTTAGGCTATCTTTCTATCCTTTTTTTCAAAATGTGATTTTCTGCTCATTCATTTTATATGACTTTTAAAATCAGATTTATTCTAAGCTTTCAGATAACAGCTAAATGATAAATTCATTCATGATTAATTTATTCAAAAGTATTTTTTGTTTCTACCATATACTTGACATTGTTCTTGGTGTTAGAGATATAATAATGAACCAAATAGATAAGGTCCCTGACCTGGTGAAGTTCACCGTCTAGTTGAGGAGATAATTATAAAACATAATTTCCCAAATGAAAATATATTTATAAACCATGGTAACAACTATGGGGGAACATATTTTCTTTGGGAGTATATGACTGAGATGGCTAGAGAGGTGTTTCATGAAAAGATGGTACTTGAAAGAAATCTGAAGAATTAACAAATAACTAGATAGGAGGTAGGCATGGGGTAACAATTCAAGAATGTTTCAAGCAGAGTGGGCTGAGAAGCATGTTGAGATAGTGGTGGTTAATGAGCAATATATTCCTCCGAGGACTTCTTTTAACTGAAGACCCCTCAATTATCTTTATTGTTATAATACAAGTGGTTTATGAAAATTTTCTAATTATAAGCGATTCAAGCAATTTAGAATTATACACACTAAAATTTGGAAAATCACTATATCACCTTCTCAAAGGTAATCATTGTTAAATTTTTATGATTTTTTTTCATAAATTTTATACATATGTACATAAACTTTTATTTTCTACAAAATCTGTTCTTCCTATACACATTCAGTAACAACTTGCTTTTTTTACTTAACAGTGTACCTTGACAGCTTTCCTTTACAGCACATATAGTACGTATAGTCATCTATTTCATGTATGCATTATGTTCATATATGTGACATATATGTTGTATGGTATATACATACATATATAATGACTATATTATAATTTCTATAAACATTCTCCTATAAATACACATTTGGATTGTTTCCAAGATTTTGCTACTTTGAACAATGCACCCAAACACATTCTTGCACATAAGTTTTTGTACCTATGTATTTCATTAAAAAAAAATTCCTTGGATTTATGGTGCAAATTTTAAAAATTTGCATTCCTCTCCAAAAACATTTTCTCTTAGCTAAAATGTACAAAGGGAGCTGTTTTTCTGTACACTTGCCAAAACTAGATATCATTAATCTTTGAAGTTTTGACAGAGTTCCTGAAATCTGAAGTATCTTCTGCACAAAATTAATTGCTCTTAGAGTGCAGTAGGTAACACCACTGTTTGAATCAGGATATATATAAGACAATAAGAAGTAATAGGTATTGTATCAAAATAGAGGGGGCTCAGCCTACGTAAAGGGATTCAAATTCAAATTGAAACACTGTGACAGCCAAACAAAACACAGATTTGACCCTGAGTCCACCAGTTTGAGCTCGCTAATGTAAAGATCTCCAGCAGAAAGATATTTGGCCCCGATGTTCTTCTTGGTTTTCCGAATCGTTCCAGTTGTCTGTCTATCCAACCTCACATGTGTAGAAGGTGAGCCTGGTCTCTGAATAGGCTGCTAGACCCACAAATATGAAAATTCCTTGTTCAGGATTGAGATGGCATTGTATGGTGTTCAGAATTTTGTCCTCTGACACCTTAGGTGTGGTGAATTTTTAATACTCTTGAGGGTCAGCTGTGTATCACAATCAGTCAATATAATAGAAGGAAAATAGAACATGTAACAAGGGATTTCTTGTATTTTCATTAATTTTCATGCATGATAATGAAGCAAACACTTCAGTGATACTTATTATGGACTCTGTATAAGATCCAACATATTAATTGTGAAAAAGAATTAATTACCCTTTCAGTAAAATTCTATGAAACTGATGACTTTTTGAAAAATAATTTCAATCCTTTGGTTTTACAGAAATGTAATTCAATAAGTTTCAAATGACAGTGCTCTGCTTTATGAATTGATTGACATCTTAACACTTAAATGTAGAATAGTTTTTGTAGAGTAATTAGAAAGAAAATATTTTCAATACACAAATGTTTCCTCAGCCTGGAATAATTCCTCTCTGTTGTGTCCAAACCTAATCCAAACTTTATAGTTGTCATATGCTGACATATCTAAAGGCCATGAGTGAGAAGAAGAACAACCGAAGTTACTAATCTCTGTGAACAATTTTTCTGGCCTCTACCTAAATGCTCTTCAAGTCAAGGAGCCTTGAAAATTTCAACTAGAGAAAGCAAAGAATACAATTTAATTTTTTCTAACTAACAGTGTACCTACTTCAAAGAGCTCTCCAAGTCTCTCTTAAAATTATGACAGTCCAAGTTTGCCAAGGCAACTGTATGATAATAAGAATTCTTACAGAATGTCTTTAATGATTGAATGCATTTCTGCCCCAAGCGAAGTTGTGAAATCAGCCAAATTGATTGAGTGAGCCACCTGGTAAGGGCAGTGTAAACTTCAGAGCTAGCAGGTCTGTGTTTCAAATTCTTCTGTCATTTATTGGTGATTGCTGGGCGATTAATTAAAACTAGTATGTTGTGTTCATTAGATGAGATAGAGTATGTAGGTCACCCAACACTGGGCTAGCATATAACTCAATAAACATTAGATAGAAAAGGTGTTGGTTTTTGTTTGTTTGTTTTTTTTTTTTCCCTTTTGCCTCCGCTCTGTGGCTAATCACAGCTGAGTGGTTATTCTGATTCCCTATATAGCTGCCTCTCCCTCCTTCTTCATTCCCTGTGTGGCCTTTTAAAAGTAGAGACTTTCCAAAGAGACCTGGTCTTCTGCCAAAGCTTCATGAAGACGCCTTTCAAAGTAACTTCATTCCCATACTTGCAATACAATACTTGCCTTATTTAGCCAATGTCTTCTTTCACGATTCATTGTTCGGTATCAATTATTACCCTCATCTCCTATAAGTTTCAAGTAACTCTCAATCTCTCTTTCTTTCTCATGCACTCCAACCAATTGAAAAGCAGCTCCTGACTTGATACACAGTCAAATGATTAAGTCCATATCGAACTAGAGATTATATTTGACAGACCTATGTGGCTCAACATGCACAGCAGTATTCCAGTGTAAAATGGATATAATATAATGAACTGGATCTGAGCAAATTCTAAAGGTAGAGAAGTAAAAGCAGGTGATTCAGATTCACAGATGGTACTACTTTCTACTGCTTTGCATTTCTTCCTCCATCTATAGCTATGGAAAAATAAGGACTAATGTTTATTTATCCTATATAGTCTCTTAGCAGGATTGGTCCTAAAAGCAGTGAAAATAATCCTTTCAATGGCTAACACTTCGGGTTGTGACTTCAGTCATTTTAAGTAAGAGGACCTGAGCTATAGATGGGCAGTGATTCCAGGGTAGAGACTAGTGTTGGTCAAATGATCCAAGAACATGGAAAGAAAAAAATTAGACAACAAGGATGTTTGGGTGCGAAACATATATATTATGGGCACAGAGTATGATAAAAGCTATGTCTCCAATAAATGTTGATGAGAAGGGTTTCTGGATGCGCTGTCTTCCTTCAGTCAAAATGCTCATTCCCCTGGCCACCAAGAGTGTTGGCTGCTGACGGATCACAATTGCTTCCCTCTTTCAGAACTACTTTTGTTGGTGGGAACTGACACACTCAGGGATAGTTTCACTTTCGGGCAGGGGGAGGTGGGGAGCAGCCCACATCCAGTTACCAGTGGATGTGGTGGTAAAGCCTCATCTCTCACTTCAATTTAGGAAAACTTCTAAGGTCTCTAAATACAAAGCTCCCTGTGGAACTGGCTGAGAACTTTGTTTAAACTGTACAGTTTCTTCCTTTAGAAGGATCAAAGCAAAGGTCCCATGGATAAAATAAATATTTTCTAAGATGTTCATTATGTTATTTGTATTAATTATTTTACGCCAAGTTAACAAATAACAAATATGTTTGATAATTAGATTGATTATGGCTATGAGTCTCAGAATTTGGTAAGGCTTATCTAATTGTTTAAAAGAGATGTGCCTACTTACAAATGATTAGTTTTTTACTTATGAATTATAACATTGTTTGTAAACATCAATTTTGCAGAGTTGGCAAAATCAACAGGGGAAGTTTTAAATGACACTTAAAGGAGGTTGTTGCAAAATAGTAAAAATTGTTGATTCCAACCAGCCCAGATATAGAGATCACAACAGATCAATATGAAAGTTGAGCTACTTGCCCTTTAGCTGCCATTGCCTATGGCCAGCATTCCCTGGACTTCTGAGAAGCATGTGTATTATTCATATTAAGAGACTTCCAGAGCTTCTGAGATGGTAGTCACATGTGTCTGAAGAAAGAGGAACATGATTAGCTGAAGAAGCATTTTATGAAGATAAATGGAAGGAATGTAAGCCATGACCATTAAAGATGCTTCATCAGGATGTCTCTTTTCTCTGGTTCTGTAGCAAATGAACCTTAGGCATCTGCTGAGAGGCATTTTCATTTTACATTAACTTATCCCACTTTATTGAATAATGGATTTTATAACATTCTGAAAAAAAAAATCAAAGAAGACCATTTCAGAAGGTCATAATTTTCTTATGCAGAGAGTTTTCTTCCATGATAAATGAAGACCCATGATAAATGCCTACATGAGTAGCTATCCTCATTCAAGGCATTTGCTAAAATATTTTTAGTAGTTACACTGAGGATGGTTATCAATTACTAGGTTGCATTTGGCATGACATAACAGAGACCTGACTACAGTGGCTTACCTAAAAAGTTTATTTATTTATTTTTTTGCATTATATAAGAATTATTGACACAAGTAGTTCAGGTCTGAGGTAGCGGCCCCATGAGACCACCTGAATCTCAGTCTTCCTGTAGCTTTATGCCCCATCATCCTTGGCACGTGGTTCTCACACTTATGGTTTCATGATGGCTGCTTCAGTTCCAGACCACATCCAGGCATAAAAAAGAAAGGAAAAAGAAAGAGTAGGAGAATTGCTTATCTCAGTAATGCAAAGCATGTCTAGAAACTCCTAGCAGAATATAGCTTATATCTCGGTGACTAGAAATGTGTCATATGGCCATCACTGCAACAAGAAAGGCTGCAAAATATTGATTTTTAGTTGGCAAATTACCAGTACGTACAAAGTCTGCAAGTAAGAGTGAAGGGGAGAGTGGATATTAGGTAGACCAACAGTGGTTCTAATAAGATGGGTTTTCACTGCTATTTTATTTTCTTCCCCAAACTATTCCTGCCATCGTTAGATTTGTTGACTTATGCCATTGTCTACTTAAAGATGAAAAAGTGAGTAATATATTTTTCTAGAGTAATTCTTTGTTTATAATGTGGAATTAGAGTATGCACAAAAATCTCTCTGGGTATTCATTTTTATGAGTGGAATCATTTATAGTGACAAGGTTGCCAAATTATTTCCTTAATAGTAACCAAATGTGTAATAGTAACTCACTACTAAGAAAATCATTGTATTCAGCATTTCTACTTAACTAGCTTTGAAAACTCACCTTATGATTAATGCTATGTAAATGAAATTTTATTGGACCAGAGATATCATCTTTATCATATATGATTATATGTCTGTTTTTAAAAACAGATGAAATGTGTGTTTTTTTGTTTTTTTGTTTTTTTTTTTTGTACCTCATAATACTGAGGTTGGTAATGGCAATTGTAATTCCCTTGTAGTTCAATCACAAAAGTGATATCTCTGGCTTCACTAGAAATAAAATGACTTGCTTTTTATGACTTCATTCCTTGCTAAATTTCACTGGCATGCTCTTCCTGTAGGAAAGGTAGAAGGACAATCTTTCTGGATTGATCAATTTCATAAAAAAAAAAAAGACTCCTTTAGGAAAGAGACAACTTGAAAAAAGCTTCAATATTTGTTTGCTACCATCATCCACTTCTGTAATAGATGAAAATGTAAAAAAAGTCAAATGGAAGTTTTTTCATGGCATTTTCTAATCCAAAAATGACAGCTTTGTTGATTCTTATTTACTACTACTACTACTACAACTACTACTACTGATAATAATAATAAATCTAGAGACAAATGTTTCAACTGAAATAATTCTAAAATTTGTTTCTTACTAATTAAGTGGAAAAGTTTTGTATGTGTCCTGACAGACATTGTAGCAGTAGATTACAATGTTGATAGTCATTTTTAAACAGCCATTAGAATTGTTTTGCTGTTGTTCAGTAAAGTGATATTTAAAAGTACAGTGGAATAGTAGACATAAAGTGCAGCAGGCGATAAAGGCAGAAGAAAAAGACATATTAGGTTAATTTTGATTTACTTTGTGCTTAATAAGCAATCTAAATTCACAGCTTTTTTTTTTTTTCACTGTCATTTCTCAATATTGAAGAGCAGTGTGTTTAACTAAGGGAGAAGACTGATATTTGAGGATAGCATTTTTTTTACACTGGAAAAATTTTTTCTAGGTAATTACATAAAAAATCAAATTTTCTAAGCAACAGAGAATCAAATAAAATTAACCACTTAGTTACTCTCTCCCTCAACAGCTATTTAATTTATTTGTGTCTTTTTAATTAAGAGCATCAAACTAGTCAATTAAGACTTTTTGTTGGAGGTACAGTCTCTGTTATCAAAAGAAAATAAATGATTGAACTAGCTCTTGAGATAATTCACACACACACACACACACACACACACACACACACACACGCAGGAGTAACAGGTGCTGGGTCAGTCCCTAGACTCCTTATTCAGACTCCGCAGCAGGTGTTTTCTCTCTGTGCTCAGTCTGCTTAGCTGGGAATTCTGGGCAGTGATGGCCTGGCAATCAGTCTCCATCAGTGATGATGGGAGTTGGAGGATAAGCATGCCAGCATCCTTGGGTGGGATAATTCCAAGGTGAGTTTATACCTTTACTCAGAGGCCCCTAAGAGAATTGAAGCTCTGCTGCCGAGAGCAGTTAACTGGTTCATTAGTGCCCCCTTGATTAGTTCTCTTCTTTTTTCCAGTTTCACTTTCCCAATTTCATTCTGGTGCTTCTTTAGATCACCTCACAATGCAAACCACTTGCGCTCAAATTCTTGTCATGGGGTCTGGTCATGGGAGAACCCCACTTAAAACATAAGATACCATTTGATCTCAGTTATTTGACTTTTAAAACTTTCTGACTACTATGCTTGTTTTTATTTTTATTGGAATTATTTAGTTACATTAATTTTTTGCTTTGGTTTTAGAGTCCCAGGTTTTAAGGTAATATTTGTCTATGAATTTATTTTCTACTTAGTGGAAAAAAATTGAGAACTTGGGTAAATGCCTATGAAGAATGCAAACAAAATAAAAAGTCTTCACTATTTTCTGTTTTTTTTTTCTATTTACCATTTTATCTAATCTAAGAATTTTATTAGCAATGTGTATGAAAAAGTAAAATGTAACTATGAAGTAAATTGCTGTGATAATATTCATTTAAGAGGTGTCAGCATTCCCACCTAATGGTTTATCACTCAATTTTCTGCCATGTAAACCAGATACTCAGAATAAGAATTTTCCCACACAAAATAGAATATTTTCTAAAGTTTGTGTTCAGGACTTCTCTCATTTTCTATTTCCTAAATTGTTTTTGGTTCCTATCATATCATGATTTCATATTTTCATATTTAATAGTTTTCATATTTCATAATTTCTTCTGCTTTCTGGCTATTCAGTGACCTCCACAGAAGCATCTTTCCTTCATAGACGCTTCAAAAATATTCAACGAATAAATGGTTGTAGGAGTAGTTTCTTTGATGTTGAACTGTAGCAAGATTGTGTAATCTTGAAGCCAGAATTGGCGTCAGAGGCTACCTGATTATGGCAGAGTAAGTGTCTCTTCAGGGAGCTGATTCTGTG
Source organism: Eonycteris spelaea (assembly GCA_003508835.1). NCBI lineage: Eukaryota > Metazoa > Chordata > Mammalia > Chiroptera > Pteropodidae > Eonycteris > Eonycteris spelaea. The sequence goes on from PUFA01000209.1 coordinate 297,516, forward strand.
ATATTTTCCTGGAAGGAAGTTTTGAAAATATACCACAGAGAACTTCTTTAATCCTCACAACAATTTCGTAAACACCCAATTCTTATATCAAACTTTTTGCTTTTTAAAACACCCAGAGTATTCATTGTTAGAGTGAACTAATACAGAATCTGGTACCAGAGGATGTTATAAGTAACAGACCTCAAGGTGGTTATTAGGAATTTATTGTTTGACCTAGTTGGATTTGAAGGTAGTGAGGAGTAGATTACCATGAAAGTATTATATATTAATGCATGACATAAATTTCTTGAAAATATTAAAGACAGACCAAGTGGTGGTTACCACAGCATGTTATAATAGGTGTGTTAAACACAGATTGTGGCGTAAGATAGCTTTTGTAAATTGCTATATAGGGATTTTAATTCTATACTCAAGGCAGTATTAAGATAATCAAAGATTTTCTATGATGACAATAAAAAAGGTCTCATCTCTTATTGCCATAGGGTTTACGTAGGTAATTTCCAGGTGCAGAATCTGATTTTTAACATTTCCTAAATATAGATTAATTTAAACATAAATTAATTTTAGCCTCAACCTATCTCTTGTGGAAGTTAAGATTTATTGGATGGAAGGGACATCGAGATATGGAAGGGGTATTTTGGAGGACTCAGATATATCTGGGTACCTTAAACTCGAACATTTCACAGAACTTCCCGTATCAGCAGAAGCTGTCCTTCATCTGTCTGAGGAGCTGGTTTGCATTGCCTGAAGACCCTGTATTAAACTTATGTGAGCTTGTTCTCTGGCAGGCAGATACCAATTTTCATTTCCAATCCCTGTCACTCCTCATTGCCTCCTCCTATAACTAGAGTCAGAATGCCTGTTGGTTATCAAACTCCCCTGGGAGGGCAAGGAGAGACAGAAGAGAGAAGCAGGCTGCTCCAGACTGGTAGGTGGCAGTTTTAACAAGCATGAGAACTTTCATGGGAAGCTTATCTTGGGTGGCTGCAGGACAAGTAGTTCTCCTCACCCACCCACTAGAATCTTGAAAATTTACGTAGAGGCCCTCACTGGGTTCAATCACAAATTTAGTCTAGATAGTTTGAATAAGTGATTTACTCTCTCATTTGCATCTTGAAAATGGCTGGGCTATGGGAAAAGTGGGCAGAATATACATTCCAGGGACAGGGTGGGGGGTGAGGAGCCTCTGATTGCTTGGGTCCAGCTCAGGGGTCAACTAGTGGTCATGTTCTCTTAATGACCTCCTCCTAACAATGCCCTATAATGAACAAGGTCAATTGTTAATTCAAACCCTAGAGGAAAGATTTACACATTAAAAGATTTCTAAGACTTTAAAATATGGAAGATTCATGAAGCAGTGCATGCTGAGAATGCTATAACAGGGAGAGGGGAACAGATTTTAAATAAGGCTGGATTTATTAATCTGAGGCTCTTAAAAGAGACACTGCTCTAGCTTGAGCAAATGAAGGAAGCTTGGTTTGTTAACTAAAACTGGACTAAAGGGACGCCTATATTAAATAAAGTTTGAGATGTCCGAAGTTCCTACAGAAACAGAGGAAGGAATCCAAATATTTAGGAAGAGAAGACTCAGAAAACTTTCCCTTTTACCAAAATACCAAGAGCCACATTGATGAGGAGAATACTACCTGTCCTGAAGAATTCTTTAGTGGCTATCTTGGACTTGAAAATGGGAAAAAGTTATGAAATGCTGCCAATAAAATGAACACCATTATTTAAACAGAAAAGATCCCTTAATTATTACTGACTAGGAGGATGTGGTTACCAAAAAGAGCATAACCCAAGGTGTGAGAAGGGTTTTACTTTCACTGACTTTTCAAGATAGTCAATTGGTTATGCAATATCTATAACTGAAAACGATGGACAGTCCATAAAGCCCCTACCTTGATCTGTTTGGACAGAAGCACTCTAAACTGATATGAGTCACCACAACTGAATTATGGTCTCTCCTCGAACTAAAATGAGAGCCAGTTCACAAAACCTCATCTCTTTAATAGAAGAGTGGCCAGATGCCTCGAGGAGGACCCATTACATATATGTATTTCAAAATCTTTCTCTTGTCTTCTCATAAACCTGTGTTCATTTACTAAAGTAGTATCAGACTAAGTAAAGTGATATACCAAGACCTTTTCAGATATTTAAAAAAATTATTACTGAAGTAGCAGATTCAGGATGTTATTGAGTACCACCAGTCAGCGTGGGGAAATTAAAATATTCAGGTAAGAGGAGTTTTGGCCCAAATCCACTTCTCACAGTGAGCCTGTAGGTCTGAGAAAACTTTTTCTTTTTTTCCAGCTTTTGAATTAATAAGAGGTATAAATATATTCAGCAACTGACAGAATTGAATCCCCAATGACCAACTAGTGAAGGCTCTTATGGTAAGAAAGGGTATGTGGATGCTCTGGAAATTTCTTATTATTACCTAAATAATAAATCAAAGTTAATACCTAATTCCTGAGGAGTTAGAGATATTAATAGAAATGTCAAAGTCTTAAAAGGTGTATACAAGGCTGAAGATCCTTTTACGTACCTATTTAAATTGACAGAAGATGGATCCTATAGGAGGAGAATGGATTATAATAAACTTAATCAAGGGATGACTGTAATTGCAGATGGTAGTCCAGCTGTGGTATGTTAGGTGAAGCAAATGAATATTATAATGGTGTCTATGGGACTTGATCTAGTGGATATAATTTTTTAAAAAATCGGAGTTAATAAGCAGTTTGCCTTCATCTTTTTGGCATAGCAGTATACCTTCATCTTGCCTTAGGATTAGAGCAACTTTCCTATCCTCTGTCATATTATAAAATATATCGATAACATCATGCTGATAGCTCCCTGATAAGGAGAACATAGCAAGGCGTGTTGATTAAACAAATGTGTAAAAGAAGGCATGAGTAAAGTCTATGTAGGCTATATAGGGAATGGTTGATTTTTTAATTTAGTCTAAGAGTTGGCAAATTTTTTCTGTAAAAGGCAACATAGTAAAATATTTTAGGCTTTGCAGGCCAAGAGGCTAACTCACAGGTATTAGATAAATATTTATACAATAATAGAGAAAATTTTATATACTGTTTTTACTAACAAAATTAAAAATATAATAATAATTGTGTATAATTTTTTTTGTAATGCAGGTCTAGTAATGAGAAAAGTGGCATATTGTTTTATTTTGGGAGGATAACATTTTACTTAATTAATGTTCGAAGTTAGTAGTCCTCATTATCAAAATCGATTGGAAATGTTTATCTGTTAATACTGAACTGTAATGAGATTTTATATATTTCATTTTGAAAATTTCTTTTTATACAAATAGGTATTCCTGAACACTGATATAAATACATGAACATGTGATTTTAATTGAGTACATTGAATGCTTCCAATGCATTTATATATTTCTATTAGATCCTTTTCTTGAATTTGTCTTTTAGCATGCCATTTCATTGCAGATTAATTGTTGCTAATTGAAGGTTAGGTGGAAGCTCCTCAATTGCACAGTAAAGTATATTTTGAAATGTGAATATTTTCTCTGCACTACAAAGAGGTTCCTAAAACATTGCCAAACTGTATTTTGATCTCATAAAATAAGCCAACTGCAACTTTGTATGGAAATGGAGATCTCACTTTCTGTTTTAAATTTTCACAGCTTTGGAAATATATAAAGTAACTTGACATTACATGTGATTCCTTAATTGTCATCATAATGGCTTTGTCATAGAATAAATTGTGTATATAAATGTTGTTTCCTTTGAAATTTTAGGTCGAATTCATAAAGAAAAATGACGAAATCTACAGCAAACACTAGTTTCCAAATCCATTCAGTTTTCAATACTGAAGGCTGAGGGTAGTTCTTTTCATTTAGGTCAATTATTCTTGACCTGAATTTTTAAAAATTGCAATAAGACTTCAAGCCATCAGATTATTGTATAATGAGTCAAGTTAGGATATTCAGCTTCTATCTATTTCTGACAAAAATTCACAGAACTGATGATGGGTCAGTTCACAAAAGTGAATGAAGTTCACAGTTGACACTGCTAGTTCAGGAACATGACAAATTCAAATATTTCTGCAGAATACTTGTTGATGAAAAACTACAATGAACAATCCTAGGCTTTAAACATCTTACATTTATCCAAGCTTTGTAAATTTGTCAAACTAAACACTTTTCTGCTTCAAACCTATTTTTACTACTATCAACTGCAGCACATCTTAGCAGATTCTACTTTAGCTTGTTGCAAATTAGTGTTTTCTTAATTTCTTTAAAATATTCCCATCTGTAGTTGTTCCAACCACTTTATTCACAGAGGTTAATTTTTCAGTCACTTTAAACTCAGAATAGACCCCTGAGTAGTATAAGGTAACATTTCTTAATTTGTCAAGAGCTAAGGAAGAGCACTTAGAACCATTTTCCTTTTTAAGAAATTGACTATTTGAAATTTCTCCTAATATCTTCAATTCTTTGAACAACTGTTCTCAGAGAAAGGCTAACAGTTGTAAACAAGTCTCTTAACACATTTCTGTTGCAATCACTATTGCGGTTAGTACTTAATCTGGTAACATCAACATATATTGTAGTCTTTTAGCACTGCTATAGCGTCATTGCATGATAAATACAATGCTTGGTGACCTGATTCAATGACAAAACACTTCACTGTGCCTTTAAAGTACAAAGTCCACTTTTCTTGTTTTTACACGATGGGTATGCAGTGGAAATTTTGAAAAAGTCCTAACATGATAATATGAATAACATTTGAAGAGCTGCCAAGTTATAACTATGTCATTGTGATTTGTGCATCGAACAGCAGAGAAAAGTAATGAGTAATACCGCATATGGTCTCTGTTGCATGTGCTTAGCTCTGCTGTTATAACACAAAGGCACCCATAGACAAAGCATAAATAATGAGCGTGGCTGTTTCAATAAAACTTTAACGGTAGACATTGAAATTTGAATTTTATTTAATTTGTTTTATCATTCTTTGTCAAAAATGCAAAATTGTACCCTAAATATGTGAAAGTATTCAAGTAAAGTAGTGAAAACCCAGAGCTGAATTTAAATTATACCTACATTTTAAGGATATTGAGTGCAATATCAGGTAACTTATTAGAAAATAAATCAAGGCTCTGAAATGTTAAATAATTAGTACAAATCAGGCAAACAGTGACAGTGGAGGCTAGAAACCTTGATTTCAAATTTTTGATATAGTGTATTCCCTAGATACAATCCGAACTTTATATTTACAGTAATGAATACAGATTTTTATTTGCTTTATAATTTTTCTTACTTTTTTCCTAAAATGCATTATAAAGATAAAATTGTCCAAAATAATATACATTTTATATAGCAATAGGAATAATAATAATATCTACTATTAAGCTTTAAAAAAGGCAAGTGATAACCATATACCTGACTTTTTTTTAACCTAAATGGAATACTTTCAACATTTCACAATTTTCTGTGATGTTTACTATAACTACCATTTTTTTTTTTCTAAACATAGATTTCCTTTCTCAGGTTAAAGAAGTTCCCTAATTCTTAGTTTCCCTAAAGATTCTCTGGAACTTTTTTTTCAGTCTTCCAGTCTAGAGCTGAGGCTCTGCTTATCCTGCCCTGCTGCCCATCTCCTGCGACTATGCTTGTGCCTGTACAGGCCTGTGTCTGGGGTCAAGCGATGGGAGGACAGATGAAAGAGGCTTGCTCGCCCTCTCCTCTTATGATCATCACTACTTTGGTGGAAGAGAAAGGTTCCCCTTTTTCACATTTTAGGCACCTCTGGCACTGGCTATTTCCAGTGGTGCTTTTGTTTCTACCACTGCAGTGGGATTGTTTGAAGACTAGAGTATGAGAGAACAGAGAACGACAGAAAGATCCTCCTCCCACACCCAACTCCAGTTTCTCTGAGGGTTATGAGACTCCTTTCCCATTTTTCAATACAGAGCTTGAAGATGTTTGGAACTCTCTCTGTTCTCCCAGGTACTTGCACTTCTGTGTTCTAAGCTGTCTTGGTTCCAGGTTGGGTGATACCTTGAGACAAAAAGGAGGAACTCACCATACATTTAGTGGTATTTCAAATATTGGTCATCTTTTCCAATCCGGCTGCTATCATCTACTCTTCAGAGTCCATTTATTCTGTCCAGTTTTTATCACTGTATTCAGTGGGGAGACAGAGTGTAGCAGTGTGCCTATTCCTTCTTATCCAGAATTGGAATGGGCAAGCTGAACTTATTTTTTCACCTCACCCAGAGTGAAGATCTAGACTTTCCATTTACCCTCTTCTTCTGTGGGCCAGTGTTTAGCTAGTGGACCTTGTGAATGAACTGCCCTTTCCTTCAGGGATTCTTCTTTTATGTGGAAGTGTTCATCTTGGTCTTCTACCCTTCTTAGTCTCAAAACTTTATCTCTTGCCTCCAGTACTCAGGCCCAGGGAAAATGCCTAGTTTGATGTTCTGAGCCACTCTTTGGGTTCAATTCTTCCTTTCTGTTTCTTACCTTTGAGGATATTCCTTATTTTAAAGTAAATTCAGTCATGCATTGAAAAAAGATTGTTTTTATTATTTTATATAGCATTAATGTGTAGGGTTTTTTTTTTATATATACCTATAGCCATGACACTACCTTGCTATAGAAGTTTTGATCGATTTTTCTTTAAACAAAATTGATTGGGGATTTTCATGTGATATGGATACTATTCTAGGGTATATTAACCTCCAATAATAGTATCTTTATGAATTAAGGGCTCATTAGCTTTATTTTTATATATAATGTTTTGTCACTTTTTATTTCTCTCTCTGGCATTTTTTTCTAAGATATTTTGTAAACTTTTAAGACAAGAAGTCAAACTGACTTAGTAATCTATGATATAAATCTATAAATCTGTGATAATCAAACCTCAGGAAACAGAGTATTTTGAGAAAAAATTCTCTCTGAAATTGAGCCATAATGACATAGTACAAAAGGCATGTCTTCCAGATTTTAAAATTTGGGGTTGATTTGTTGAAGGATATTACATGGGAAAAGGTGGTTATTTTCTATTATGCCTGAAGGGTAGCAGTACATTTCAGTTCCCTAATAAGAGCCAGTGATATTCAATGTGATTTACAAGAAGAGTATTTCAGGAATGGTGAAATACATAAAGACAGCATTTTTCAGGACAACTCTATCATAGCAATATGACTCCCTCTGGCAAAATTTCTTTTAAAGGCTTATGAGCCTGGTAATTCTTCAGTAAGAGGATTCCACTGAACAGGGGTTTAGGTATATCTAGAAAGCCCAAAGGGGCAAGTGGAGAATAAGATATAATTTTAGGGTTTTAAATTAGGTTTTATAAAGTCAGTAGGATAATTGGATACAGTATTCTCTGAACACTGCAAAGTTAAAGTTTGTGGCTTAAAAAAACATCTGTGTAGAGATTGGGCTCTCTTTGGGGCAGAATGTCATTACAGCAGTAGATGCAAGGCTGGAGAGAGAAATTGAAGTTTATGAGTGTGTTGTGGTCCAGTCGGTAGTTTAGAGTTATTGCAGTAACTCTTCCAGCTTGCATTCTCTATGTAGAGGACTCGGAATCTCTTGCTTGGTACATTATTAGGCTTTCTAAGTAACGTTTGATCCTCATGAGTGCAAACTCTCCATTCTCCCTACTCAAGGAGGGTGAACTTACCTGAGTAGTTGAAAGTAAAAGTCAATAGACACTTTGTTGTCTGGATTAGGGATACTTATCATAGCAAAGAATGATATGGATATGGAGCAAAGTACGTGTCCTTAGGTCTAAAGTTATAATCAAGCCTATGCTGGACATGTCAGAGAGTAATTGTTGACCCAATTTTATTTGATTTGGAGATGAAGACAGCCTTGTACTTGGATGGATCTTTGTTATGCATTTTAGATTGAGATCTGTGAACTGCCATGAAACAGCACTTCCATGATTGTGTATAGTGGCTCAATTATCTGTTTGGCTTCCCTTAAGCCATAGAAATAAACATACACTAACTAAGCCAATGAATGTTGGAAAATCCCCTCTAGGCTTTCTCATTAGTCAAACTAGAAATTCAAACATTGTACAAAGTATATGAGTCATGTGACTCATTATCCATTACTGCATTTTTCTGTCCAAATCAATCAACCCTTTTCAAATTTCTCTCCCACAGGCTCTTCTGAAAACAAGTCATCAACAGAATGACTTTTCACTTGCTATCTCTTCTAGTAGACACAGGAAGTTCAAATTGTTTTCTACCGTTACTGTTCCTACAATCTACATGACATTGTGTCTATGGCATTAACTTCTGGTGTAGCAAATGATGCTCAATTCATGTGCTAAAGTAGTTGTGTGACAAGAGGTTTGTAAAATGGTGTCTGGTATTGGCTGAGTGCCCAAACCTCGTTTACAAATTAAGACGCAGCTTTTAAGCGATATCTGCCCTTACCAAATGTTTCCTATTTTCTTCTCTCATACCTACTCTCTAGTCAGAAGTTCATAAGCAGGAGTTATATACCCCAAATTACCCTTTACTACCCTTCTTTCTGTATTTAATCTAAAGAGATAAATTGAAGGGGGACATGTACAAAGTTGCAGTAGATGGTGTGGCAGACAGAACTTAAAAGTGACCCTCCCCCCATCTCCCCCTCCCCCCATTACTCTTGCATGCTTTTTTATAATTTGTGGGCAGGGCCTCTGACTTGCTGCTAATCAGTAAAATATGGCAAAAGTGATGGGATGTCACCTCTTTGATTATGCTATATTATATAGCAAAAGTGTATAATCAAGGTCCCAAATCAATGATTTTGAAATAATCAGTAGAGAGACTAACAGGTGAAATCAGGTGAAAGCCCTGGAAAAGGAGACTGAATAACACACTCCCCTGGTAGCCTCGAAGAAGCAAGCAGCTAAGATGTGAACTGCCTCTGAAGAGGGCCATGTGTCAGGGAACTGAAAATGACCTCTAGGAGCTGAGAGCCTCAGTGATACAATTATAAGGAACTGAATTCTGCCAACATCGTGGATTTGAAAGTGTGCCCGAGCCTCAGATGAGGATGCAGCTCTGACTCAGACCTTGATTATAGCCAGGGAGACCTGCAGCAGAGGACCCAGTTAAGCTGTTCCAGACTCCTGACCCACAGAAATTGTGAGATAATAAATGTATGTTTTAAATTGCTAATTTTGTGGTAATTTCTTACATCCCAACAAATAAACAAAGCATAATACAGACATAACATATGAGGTTTAGGATTTTATGATTATGGATCTATACCCAACGAAAGGTGAGCCTTAACTTTCTGCTCACATAAAACATATGAAGGACTTCCTTCTGAACATTTGCTCCTGTGATGGGATTTGTGGACAAGTGGGCTCAAAGGAAAAATATGCCATTTACAAGCCAAATGATTTGAGCAAGTTTTTAAACTCGTTTTAACATGTCTCCTTATTAGAAAATAATAATAATAATAATAATAATAATAATAATAGCTTTGTTGTATTGTTTTGGGGTAAAGGTAATATATGTAAAGTGCCTTGCAAATAGTTGATGTTCAACAAAACTCTTTCTGCAAGCTATTCTTTACACTTGCAATGCTTCTCTCTCTTTTGTGTGTATATTTAAATCTCACATGTACTTGTAGACTCAGCTCTCATTGTTTTCTGATTATGTTTTGCCAGTCCATGAACTAGACTGAAAGCTCTCGGAAGACGGAAGCGTGTCGTACTCTCTGTGTTTCCTACTATACAGCACAGTCCTTGGCATCATGTAGATGTGACTACAACTTTCAAGTTCAGATGTATCTCCTCCTTCAAACTCACATGTGTTTGTTACCTGTACCACTTATTTGGCAATTAAGGACTACTTTTCCTATTTTTTAAGTGTTAGTTCTACTCTTGAATCGTTACATGAGGTCTCAGCTCACAAATAGATTGTAAACTCCTGTAGGCTATAAATCAAGCATATTATTACTTTATATCCCATATTTTGCCTATAACAATGAAAACATATATAGCATTCGATAAAATTTAAGATTGAGGGACTTGAGTGGAGATATTAAATATCTATGGATTAAAATAATTTGAACTTTTATATAGTGTCTAAATATTTTGGAGTTATAATACTTTCTATTATTAAGTAGGTTTATTTTGCCTGCCTCCCCACCCCCTGCTTTTTTTTTTTTTTTGAAATATTGAAGTTTAGTTTCACTTCTGCAACAGGAAAAAAACAATTTTATAGTATTATAAGGCGTGAAATCTAGCTTGGGGATTTTAATAAAAAATTAGTCTTAGAGAACTTGTCGAATTTTCTTTTTAATTAGAATCCATCTTATTTGCATTTTATTGCAGATGAATTTTAAACTATTTTAGGATTAAATAAATAAGAATGTTCTTGAAATCAAGAAACCTGCTTAACCATAAGAAACAACTATTTCTCAATGTGAAAGGAGAAACAAAACAGTAATTTTACCTGAGAGGTCACTAAGAGGTTAGCTAAGAAAAAATAAATAAGAAAGCTTCAGGAGAACATTATTAATTTATAGTAAAGCTACAATCAAGAACGAATGTTAGTTTAACTATTGATGAAGAAAGCTTGTAGCTTAGATTTTCTAACTAAAGAAATGCTACCAAAAAGTATGGAAGTCAAAGTTAGGATTCGTCTTCATGATTCATCTTCGATTATTGTGCAAATTTTGTTTTCTTATTGTTATAGTATTTAGACTTCTTTACAAGTAGTATATTCCTTCTTCACATACTTTGTTAGAAACTATTAAAGTTTAATAAAGTTCTCTCTTTGTTAATTTTATATAATAATTTCTTTTCACAAATTACTTTGTCTAAATGTCTTTCTTCTCTTGACTTATCACTATTTACCTTCCTGTTCCTTCTTCTTTGCCACTGTCATGATCTATATTAATAACATTTTTTTCATTCTCTAAATTTTATCAACTGCAATTCTATAAACATTTTGGTTTTTATTATATTTTATTCTATAGCCAAATTATAACAGAATTGTATATATGATTGAAGCTATAAGAACATCCAGTTTCATAGTTTCACAGCATACGGTTTGTCCAGCTGCTTAATTTTTTCAGCAGCAGTGCCACGGCTAATGGTGTCTTTAAATACACACGTGCGCATAAAACACAAACACACATATACACAAAGTTAACAAAACTTAGCTAATAAAAACATAATGTGGAATTGGATAAGTTAAGTAATTACATGGCATAAAAAATGTCTCTATAAAGTCTCTGAAATTCTTTAAAACATACAGCGCTATTTTTTTTTAGTTTTAACTCTTTATGTATTAAAGTCCAAAAAAAGTACCAAAACTAAAATGCAACACCAGCAATGAATTTATCCAGATTTGTTAGGGAGCAAATATATGTTTTCTCTTTGTTCTATAGGTGTTTCGTACAAAGTGATCATTTCATTCAACTTATTTCAATACTATCATGCGCCTTTTGGTGGCCAATTTTAATTTTTTCCACTAAAATAGATATGAGGTAACATTTCTGGAGAAAGCAAAGCCCATATATGTTCAGCATACTGGTACCTTTAAAAGGAAATCATGTTCTTATTGTAGAGAACAGATTGACTCTCTGTAGATTATAGAAAAACCAGTTTCAACTTTTTCAGAATGTCAAAGTATCATAAGTCTATGGTTGATGCTAAAAAAAACCCTACAAATATATTTAAAATTTATTAAATGTTTTATATCTTATAACATTCTTGGCTAGCTTGTATTACTAGTTCTATTTTGCAGACATTAATCTTAGGTATAGAGAGCATGGCCAAAGACAAAAATTGGTAGATGAGGGACTTCGCTCCATTATATCTTGCAATATCTTAATAGTAGCTTGTGACTGAAACATTTTTAAGTTTTAAATTTCTCAGTTTTCTTTATATTTTCACTTTTCTCTTTCATGATTAAAATAAGTACTAAGTTCTGAGCTTCCTTCACTTCACCCAAAACTGCCAAACTATTTTTCGAAGTGGACGTTCCATTTTTCATTCTTACCAACAATGTCTTAAAGTTTCAGTTAGCCTTCATCTTCACCAGAAATTGGTATTATAATTTTTTGTTTTTAATTTGAGGCATTCTAATATATGTGTTGTGGTATCTCATTGTGATTTTAATCTTTATTTCCCTCATAACTAATGGTGTCGAACATCTTTTTGTGTTCTTATTAACATTAAATATACTTTCAGAAGGTTGTTTTTTAAATTCCTTTGGATTTTTTGCCTTAGACAATCATGTCATGCAAAAAAAAAAAAAACAAAAACAAAAACAAAAGGGCAGATTTATCTCTTTCTCTTTAATATGCATGCCTTTTATTAACTTTTCTTGCCTTAATGAACTGATCATGGCTTTTAGTATAATAATGACTGGAAGGATTGAGGGTAGACATCCTTGTCCTCTTCCCAATCTTAGGGAGAAAGCATTCGGTATTATAGCATAACATCACTAGCTTCTTGAGAGTTTTTTCATGAATTCCTCATGGATGCTGACTTTTATAAAATGCCTTTTCTGCTTTTTCCTGATGTGATTTTTCTTCTTTCATATATTAATACGGTAAATTATATTTTTGATTTACAAATGTTGAAGTTACTTGCATTCCTAGGATAGAGACCATTTGGCTATGATGTTTTTAATTTCTTTACATTGTTGGATTTAATTTGACTATACTTGTTGAGGATTTTACATATGAGTTTATGAATGACATTGGTCTGTAGTTTTATTTTCATCCTCTGGCTTTGGTATCAGGGTAATCCTGGCCTCACAAATGAGTAGGAAAGTGCTCCCTCCTTTTCCCTTTTCTGGAATTTATTATTTAAAGTGTTATTTCCTCAAATATCTTGTCTGACTCACCATTGGAATAATCTGGGCCTGGAGTTTTTTTGTGTGTGTGGAAAGTTCTTTACTACCAATTCAATTTATTTCATAGACATAAAAAAAAATAATTACCTATTTCCTTATAACTATGCTTTGATAATTTGAGATTTTAAAGGATTTTGTACATTTCATTTAGGTTATTGAATTTGTAAGCATCATGATACTCAGACTATTTATTCCCTTATTGTTCTGTTAATGTCTGTGTGGTGTATAGTGATAGTCATTTTCTTGTTTCTAATATTGGTAATTTGTGTCTTTTCATTGTTTTCATGGCTACTCTTGCTGGAGTAGCAATTTTAAATAAAATAAATCCGATGTCCTTCTGACATCATGCATAGTTATTACAATATTACTGCCTATATTCTTTGTGCTCCACTTTCTATCTCCATGACTTTTTTGTAACTACCAATTTGTACTTCTTAATCCCTTCTCCCTCTTTCACCGACACTCCCTGACACCCCCATCTGGTAACCTTTAAAATGTTCTCTGTATCTATAAGTTTGTTTCTGTTTGTTTATTTTATTCTTTAGATGCACATATGTACAATCATATGGCATTTGTCTTCCTCTATCTGACTTATTCCATAGCACACTATCCTCTAGGTACATCATGAAAAATTATTTTCCATCCCATTTTTTAGTCTATGTGTGTCTTTTAATCAGAAGCAAGTCTCTTATAGACAGCATATGTAAGGGTCTTGCTTTCTTATCCATTCAGCCACTCTATCTTTTAATTGGTTCATTTGACTCTTTTTCATTCGAAATATTTGTTGATAGATGTGTTGTTATTGTCATTCTTTATTTAGACTTTTGATACATATTTTTTTTTCTTTTTCTGAAAGAATTCTCTCCAGCATTTCCTGCAATACTGGCTTGGTAGTGATGAATTCCTTTAGCTTGATTTTTTGTTTTCTTTTTGTCTGGGAAGTTCTTTATCTGTCCTTTGATTCTAAATGACAACTATGCTGGGTAATCTTGGTTGTAGGTTCTGGATTTTCATCTCTTTGAATATTTGTGCCAAGCCATTCCTGCCTGTAAACTTTTTGTTGAGAAATTGGTTGACAGTCTTATGGGCATTCCCTTGTATGTAACTGATTGCTTTTGTCTTGTTGCTTTTAAGCTTCTCTCTTTGAATTTAATCTTTGGCATTTTAATTATGATGTGTCTTGGCATGGGCCTCTTTGGGTTCATCTTGTTTGGACTCTCTGAACTTTCTGGCGTTGTATGTCTATTTTGTTCGCCAGGTTAGGAAAGTTTTCTATCTTTATTTCTTAAAATAGGTTTTCAATTCCTTGCTCTCTCTTCTCCTTCTGGTATCCCTATGATGCAAATGTTGATATGCTTGATGTTGTCCCAGATGCTTTTCAAACTATCTTCATGGTTTTGTTTTGTTTTGTTTTGTTTTGGATTCTTTTTCTTGTTGCTGTTCTGATTGGGTATCCTCTGCTACCCCATCCTCTATGTTGCTGATTTGATCCTCCATTTCATCCACTCTGTTGATTCCTTTTAATGTACTCTTCATGTCAAATATTGTGTTCTTTATTTTTAACTGGCTCCCTGTTATGTTTTCCATTTCCATTTTTATGATTTTTATCTCTTTGTTAAAGTTCTCCCTGAGTTCGCTTACTCTTCCTCTAAGCTCCTTGAGTATCCTTGTAATCAGTGTTTTGAACTCTGCATCTGATATGATACATTACTTGTTACCACTTTGGTGAATTCTTTTTCTGGAGCTTTGTTCTATTCTTTCAAGGGGGACATGATTCTTTGTTTGCCCATTTTGAATACCTCCCTATGTCTGTTTCTATGTATTAGGTAGGGCTCCTAAATCTCCCCATCTTAGTAGAGTGGTTTTATGTAGTAGATGTGCTGTGGAGGCTCTTGACACAGACCTGAGGCCAAGGTCCAACCTCAGGCCAAGTTTAGCCACAGCCTGTGCACCTCCGGAACCACCTAGTAAAAGTCACCAAACAATCCACATATGGCTGACAGCAGTGCTGGGCTTACAGGTGCCTTAAGGGGCAAAGTCAGAAACAGGGCTGACTGCCACTGGTGTGGGGCTTGGGACTGCTCAGCAAGAGGTACTTCGCATGCAGAGGCCAGATGCTACTTCTTTGGGTTTTGAGAGATTTTATGAAAGTTCGCAGCAGGAGCCAAGATAGCCCATTTGTATGGAATAAATCACTGGAAACAGCATGGATGAACCCACAAGTTGAGAAAGGCAGAGTCTCAGGGAACCCTGGGTGGAGCGACCAGGTTGACAGTGCCTGCTTCTGCAGGCTGGCAAGGTGTTGGGCTCAACAAAGGAACAATGGCTTCTGCATCAACATCAAACAATGGCACCTTTGTTTGGGAGCAAGCCACCCCTCCAGCCCTTGCCCTGAAGCCCAATAGCTCAGCACCTCCCCATATGTCCTTGGCTTCCCTTGAGCAGCTGCCCCAGAGCTGGAGCACAGAGCAAGCGAATCCATCAGCAAGTAGGTCTGGGTGTGAGCCCTTTAAGAGGAAGGGCTTCGCTTCCCGCAACCCTCCATTACATTCAGCTGCAGCCTCCGCTTATTTTCACCGCCAGAGGTTATGGGAGGTTTTTCTTCCCAGCTCTGGAACCCTGGACTAAGGAGCCCAGTGTGTGGCCAGGACCCCTCACTCCACAGGTAGGAGAGGTGACGCTGCAGCCAAGACAGCCCTCCTGATTCTCAATTGCCATTCATGGTTGTGGCACGTCTCTGTCTCACATCTCCGCACCTCCTTCCATATTGATGTGACCAGTTATTTGAGGTGACCTGGTTGTAGGGCTTCTGTTCAGCCAGACCTCTGGTGACTCCATGTACTGTTTCTCTGTAGTATTGTTATAATTTTGATGTGGTTGCTAGAGGAGGTGTGTACAGCCTTTACCTTTTATGCCATCTTGAATGGAGAACTTACTGCTCTTTTGAAAGAACCAGCTCTTGGTTTTATGGATTTTCTCTATGGTTTCTGTTTTCTATTTAATATATTTATTTAATATTTGTTATTATTATTGCTATTACTACTACTGTTAGTATTATTATTATTCTGCTTGATTTGGGTTTAATTTACTCTTCTTTTTCTAGTTTATTAATGTGGAATCTTAGATTGTTTGAAACCTTGATTTTTATTAATATAAATATTTAATGCTATAAAATTCTAAGTACATATCTGTTTTCCATAAATTTTGATATGTTGTATTTTTTATTTTTATTCAGTTAAAAATATTTTCTAACTTCCATGAGTACTTTATCTTTTGGCTGTAGGTTATTTACAAGTTTTTTTTTTTAATTTTAAATATTCGAGAATGTTCTCAATATCTTTCTGTAATTTTTAAAATTTTAATATGACCAGAGAATATACATTGTTTAATTTCACTTATTTTGTCTCTGTTGAAGTTTGTTTTTAAGCAAACCCAAATATTCCACGTGTACTTCTAAAGAATGTTGAATTCTTCTCGTTTGCTCTAAGAATTACATTGTTTATTCTAAAACATGTTAAAATTACAGAGGACAAGATAAACTCGTAATTATGCAATGTGAAGGCCATGAGAAACTGGAAACTGGAAAATAGGGACATGGGCTAATATCACAGAGCTTACTTTATGTTAATAAGGGTGTTAGGCTTCATTATATGTTATAACAGTAAGGAAGTATTGGCACCACAGTCTGGTAGTTAGCTCACTTTTCATGATTTATATTTCAAAACAAATAATTGTAAGCTGAGTGAAGAGACAGTGTGGCTCTGAATCAACCATGACTTGCACATAGCAGACACTCACATATACAGGGAGATTTATAGAGATTACTAAAAGCTGAACTCATATTTCTTGGATTATTTTTCCAAGTTCACTAGAGATTGAGTTCCCTTACTGATTAATAGTATTCTTCCTAACACATGCTAATAGGGGTTTCAGTCTAATCCAGTGCCTTTTCACAGACACCTAAAATAGTTTTCTACCAAGGTGTAAACGCTACTTTACTAATTCTGTATATGCTGACTTGTAATGTGATTTCAGCAAAATTGACCTGATTCAATATTAAAGCATGTAGCTAGATATATGATAGAGTATGAAGCCTCTAAATGTTCACCTGCCTCCCCCTCCACCTGCATATACAGAAACACCCATTATTTATATTTGAATTCCTCTAAGAAACATGTGCCTCATCTGGCAGAAGGTAAAATTTTTCTGAAATCAAAGCCAGAACATGAGAGGAAAGAAAATTAAATTGTTAAACTGTTAAAAACATCAATGACATCAAAAGTAAATTGTTTTCCTCATCTACAAAAACATGGGCTAGATGACCCAGAAGGTTTCTTCTGATTCTGACACTATATGGTGCTAAAAACAATATAGAGCTTGCACATTTGCAATTTGAAACCAGAAAGCTTTTCAGCTAGGGGAAGTGTCCTGGAAATACACTTGGACTTGGTAAGCGCAAAAATGAAAGAAAGTAGGTAGTGATGGAACACAAGAAGGCAGTAAAAGCTCAAGGAATTGTATGTGTACAAAACTGGGATACTAAAAATAAGGCAGCATTAAAAACAATAAATTGTGGATGTGGTTCTATAGTGTGGCAGTTAATGTGTCTGCTTTACACGCAGAAGGTCCTGGGTTCACGTCCCAGTGGAGCCACGGTCTATGGTCTACTACCCTGAGCAAGCCCGATGTCTGATCTCATGAAACTAAGCAGGGTCAGGCCTGGTTAGTACTTGGACAAGGAGACCACCTAGGAAGACCAGGTGCTGTAGGATAAATAATAATAAATAATAAGAAAATAAAAAATAAAAATAAATTGCACATATGACTAGAAAAATCAACTAAATTGTCTATATATACTAATAGATATAATCAAATATACCATACATTTCAAAACATCAATTATATTACTACCTAATATATAAATTCTGATTATTAAAGTATTCTAAAAGAAGCTAATGGAATATATTGTTAAACAAAAAGAAGATAGTCTTTCTATACTGAGAGAAATACATATTTTATACTGTGCAGTCTTCTGGAAGAAATTTGAGCATATTTCCCAATTTCATTTTCCTAAATTTGAGAAATTATGCAAACATTTCCTTGGCTCTATCTTAGTCATTATTATTTTTATTTTTATTTATTTTACTGAAATTTTCCAGAGCATGCTTTTATTCTATAGATCATTATATATTTGTCATTAGGTAGTTTACCAAGTCATATATCATTTTGTAGCAATATACTGTAGTTCTTTCTTTATTAACTTAAGCTAAAATCATCCATTTTCATTGCTATAAGGAGCCTTAGATTCCAGAGTCTTACGAATCATGAGATTTCTCTCATTGGAGTTGTAGGTTACTACCTTGTCAGGTAGCCCAAATGGCCTCTTGATAAAACAGGTAACTTGTTACATTGATCTTAAGAGTTAACCATATTCTGAGTCTGGGATATTTTGAGTATCTGTTCTAGGTTTTAGCTAGCTGTTATGGAAACTTAAAAGCTGAGCAGACAAGTATTGTATTGACTATTTCATATATTATCTATGAGAAATTTGGGAAATATTTCTTAATGAAATACTTTAATAAAAAAACTTCTTTAGAATATCTATACATTTTTGAGAAACACTACAAATGATAAAAATACTTTTAGTGTTAAGAGACATTTTTAGGCATTAATCTAAGATTAAAAGATCTACACTGTGAGCCTGCAAGGTGGTGATAAATGTATTTACTGCAAAGTCTATTAACAGCTTTGATATGGCTTATTAAGACAACTGGGAAATGGAAACTTAATTAGCTGGCTCAATTTAAGAGAGATTTTCAAGTGCTATCCCCCAAAATGTTAACTTCAAAAAGTTTCTGTTGGAGCCCAAGATTTAGCCGAGGTACATTTTATGACAATTATCTCATAAAATATATGCAAAATCACAGTTCACAGACAATTTCTACTGCTGATTTCTGGACCCTGCTATAATTACTTTGTCTACAAGATCAGAGTGGACGTGAGGATTGTGTGTCAGTCACCTAATCTGAAGAGATGTAGCACTCTGCAATGTGAAGGCTCTCACAGATGGTTCAGCATGAGGAAGGGTCATGCTTTCTCCCTGATCAATATTTTCTGCAGTTCTGTGTTGGAGAGACATGGAACTGGCAGGAGATTGGGTCCTTAGGAAGGAATAATGCAGGTTTTCTATTTCAGGCTAGGGCAGAAAGTCGTCAGGGAATGTTGAGCAATGGTGTTGAACAGGTAATTGGGACAAGATCATGAAGCACCTTGAATGCATACTAAAGAGTTTTGGAGAAAACATCATAGTGTGAGGAACTTGAGAACTTGAGACCTTTTTAAAAAAACTGCTTGATAAGAAATGCCTCTTCATATTAAAAAATCCATTTTTTTTTTTTTGTGACTTTGAAAAGTACACTTTTTTAGTAGTGGGGAACTTTCTTACTCCTGATGATTCCTCCTGAAGAAGCTGAAATGGTGAAACTATATTTCTCCCCACCTTTTCACCACTTAACTTTACTCCAGTTGAAAGAGGTGGCTTAATGTGTGCAAATTTGCAAAAAAGTTAAACCAGGACAGAGTATCCTCTACCTTTTCAAGCAGGAAGTCTGAAACGGTTCACTTTGAGGAAAAGCTGTTCAGTTCTCACATAAACTCTCCATTTCAATTTAGTCTTTATGAATTATTGCAGTGGTATTTTGGCCTCCACCAGATTCCCTTTCTCTTATTAATTTGTTCAGAATTTGAAAAGAGAACAAATGCGCTATTTATTGGGTCTCCTGGGATACCCCAGTAATAACACCAACTAGAATTTGCAGGGTGGTTCAAGTGTGCCGGGTTCCAGACTGTTCTCGTTATTGCCATTACGATATATGTCTTATGCACACTGGAAATGTGCCCAATTCTCCTGTCCTAGTATAATTGTAATTTTACAATTTAAAGATTTTAATTTTAATAAGGGAAAAATCTCCATGACAATTAGAACAGAATTACAGAATTTTAAGGAATTGATATATAGGTTTTAAAGAAATATGCTCTTGTGTAGAATTTTCTGTAACATATAATTCTACCCAAAGCTGAGTCTCACAATTTATACTTAAACAAACATGATCACCTTTGTTGATATTTCCAAAAACAACAACATCAATTTTGTGCAGGTTGCTTTCTTGGAACAAAGGGTATTATTTCTGTTGCTGAAAGATGAAATTGTGAACATTTCCCCCCGGACTTAAAACTATTTTTTGCTATTAATTTTTTCCAAGTTCAATAAGAACAAAACCTAGGTTGTGTCCATGTAAATGTTATTATCTGCCCATCTCCATTTTAACAAGTATGGGGTGGTAAAGGACATATGGAAATATTAAAATGTACTGTAAAGGCTTTTTAGTCAGTGGTTTTCCAAGTGTGATCATCCTATCAGCAGCTTCAGCACCACTTGGAAAATCGTTAGCAATGCAAATCTTGGGCTCCCACCCCAGATCTACTGAATTGGAGACTGCAGTGGGGCTTAGCCATCTTTCGTTTGATCAAGCCCTCCAGGTGATTCTGATACATGCTAACATTTGAGAAACACTGCCTTACCTTAGAGAAAACAGCTGTATGCTGAAATCATCAGCATGGGTGCATCCAAGAAACTTGGGAAACATCCATCTGCTAACCGTGTCTGCTCCTATAAATTTTTTGAATGCAGCAGAGGGCAATAGCCCATTTCTGAGATTAGCGGTTGTTACATCTCTAGTTGTGAGGAATCACCTGTTCTGAATTGTAACGAAATTCCACAGTTATTTTCTGAGTAGCTGCTATGTGCCAAGAAATGTGCAAGGCTCAGTGAATACAGAAGTGAACAAAAAAAAGAAAGTATCTTTGCTCTCGTGGGTTGTACTATTTAATGAGAAGGACAGTTAAGAAGCAGGCCAATAAATATATAAACAATTATTGCAGATTATGATAAGGTTTAGGAGAGAAAGATTAGAGTGTAATTCTATTTACCAAGTATGGTCAAGAAAGGGACCTGCTATGTTAAGAGCTGGTTAAGAGTATTTGAAAGGCCCTAAGGTAGGAAAGACTTTAACTTTTCTAAAAACTGATGGAAAACCAAGGTTACTAAAACATGATGAGCAATGGGGAGACTGGCATGAGATGGGGTTAGGTTTGCAGGCAGAGACTAATTTATTCAATTCCAAAAGGGTTAATCCATGTACCTCTTCCTTGCCCTGTGAATCTCAAACATAGTTCTTTTCTCTTATAATCAAAATCCACTTTCCCAGCTGAACTTAAGCCTATAAATACTGATCATTGCCTATGTTTCCTACGTGGTTCAGTACCGCGTGGACAATGATCTTAGCTTTGCCTTCAAGGTGCTTGTTTCTCAGATATTAGTATAGAATACCATCCTTTCCCAACACCTTTATTTTCTAGAGCTTTTTATTAAAAATTGCCCAAGGTAATTCTATTAGCTATATATTGCTGCGTAACTTGTTATCCATAACTCATAAGTTTAAAACAACAATTATTTATTATCTCACATTTCTGCAGCACAAGAATACAGGAATGTCTGCTGGGAAGTTTTGGCTCAGAGTCTCTGATGAGGTTGTAGTTATCTAAAAGCTTGGCTGGTCTTGGAGGATCTAATTTTAAGGTCACTTATATGATTTTGCAAAAGGTTTCAGTTTCTCACAACATGGGCCTCTCCATTAGGTTCCCCATGACATGATATCTGCTTCCCCAGAAGCAAATGATCCTAGATATAGAAGAACCAAGATAGAAGCCATGATATCTTTTATAATCTGATTTCAGAAGTGATATATAATCACTTCTACCATATTTTATTGATCACAGTGAACATCACTGGTACAATGTGAGCAGAGATTACACAAGGAGATGAATACCAGGAGACAGGGGTACCATGAATACCAGGAATACAATCCTGGAGAAGGCCATCACAGATTTTGAATTAAGATGACTAGTTTTGCATTTTAGCTCTTTTATTTAGTAGTTATATGTATGTATGCATGTATGTATGCCCTTAAAGCGGTCATTTTTACCTCTTTGCTTTTCATCTACAATTTCTAACTATGTATTTTTCCAAAAATTTTGCCAACCAATCTGTTTCTTCTTTGACTGTTTTGTTTTTGACCTGATAATAATCATGTTCGGGCAGCAGTGGCAGCCACTGAGTATGAGGACAGGCCAAAAGCAACACTCAGAAACACCAAGCGTTTGAAACCTAAAATGAGTTATAAGGAAAGATTATGTATGTATTTCAAGTATTAGTCATGATTCTCTGATAAAGCCATTGTCCTACAGTTGAATTTTAGCCTTGGATTTTTTTCTTATAAATTTTCCAGTTTTAGAAATATTGTCCACTAACTTAAATGTTATTTAGTGCACGAGTTTTGCTGAGTCAAGAAGTCTTTAGAAAATAGCTCTCATAGGTTAGAAAATCCTAGATATTAGTGGTACTTAATAGTTAATGTAGTTAAATAAGAAAAACATTATCTTCTAAATTATTATTTTATTTAATTTTCTTTTATGCATTTGGTACATTTAATGGGCATTTTTGATCTAAAAATCTGTTTAATAGAAACATAAAAATAAAACTCCACTTAGCCTGTTATTTTTCCTAGTAAAGCAATTCTCAAATCATACCTCCTTCAGTGAGGCTCATGAGACTTTGTTTAACAGACAAATGGAGAGCCATTGAATTTTTAATTAAAATCACTTAGTTTTATGAAAATTTGAGATAATGAATTTGTGGTATTTTTTTATGGGTAATAATAACAAAAGGGCAGGAATTATAGGATACTCCATGCCTTATTGATATTCTCTTGGTAATTATATTTATCACTCCAAAGTCTTATTGCTATAACATATATATGAACTAAATTCACTCAATTAACTTACATGTTTTAGGAACCAAATTATTAAGCAAGACAATGTCAAGACTCACTGATAGAGCTTAAATGGCTGTGCTTAAGAGATAACAATATTTCTTTAGTTAAAATTATTTCTGAAGCTTGAAAGTGACATATATATGGTAAACTTTCCCTGTCTGCAGTATCTTTAAGCAGAAGGAGATTAGTCTGTTTAAAAAGTAAAATAATGAAAATATCATTTGGTTTTTATTTATAGTCATTATGCTAACAAATATTTGATTCTGAAATACACAAGGAAGTTTTGAAATGTAAAATTAAATTTGATATCATTAAGAGTAGTAAATATTGAGGTGAAGGAAATGAGAGTATATTAGAAAAAAAATCCCTGAGTTCTTGGTCTATTTCTCTTAAGAATTTTATAACCTATTAGCATTATCTACACAACTACTTATTTTCTTCAGTAGATTTTGAAACTCTCTGGGTGAGGACTGAGCTTTATTTATATTTTATCCACAGTACTGAAAACATTGCAGAGAACATACTAAATGCTTTATAAAATAATGATGAATAAGGGAAACTTTCTACCTTGGGTCAAGGTAAACTGAAAAACGTAGTCTATAAATAGTAAATACTATACATATACTGTATGTATATACTATACTATTTATGATATGCTATTAGTATCATAAAATGAGGATTTGAACCCAACAAAGGGTGGTAAAAATGTATTTTAGATAAGATGTGAGAGATCTATTCAGTCTCAGAAAAGATGTGGCCACAATTAAAATTATATTTCTGTCTATAGAAGGTAGTTGAGATTTTTGGAAAGTGAATGGCACCAGGTCAGAGTGTTCTTCTAGCTTCTCCTGAGCTCTAAATACACTTATCCTAGTGATATTAGATATGCCCAACCCTTTATACTGGAAAGTCACCAGGTACTCCAGGTGTGCATAAAGAACTGGTAAAAATAAATATGTTTAATAAGATTTCAATAACGTTTTCCAATATATTCACAGCTATACTACACAGGTTGATTAGAATTTCATAAGGTAAAACTAAGAATTCATTTCTACTAATTATGCATTTTAAAGTCTAGATTTTGTATACAGTATTGAGGATGACAAAGTCACAGTAGAAACTCTATAGGAGATTTAAATGCAAATTAGTAACATGAAATTACATGAGTGTTGAATTAAGATTACTAGCATCAAATTCTAGCTCTTCTATTTACTGGTTGTCTAACCTTAGAAGAAGTCATCTTCACCTCTTTGCTCCTTAGAGCCTTCATCTGTATAATGGAGATTTTACTGGTTGCTATGAAGACCTATGAGTACACCTTTGGAGTATCTGAAAGGTTAACAAATATTAAATAAAGGAGGGAAAAAGGGCCCTTCTGGAGATTTGGTCTGTGAAGAGGAATCCCTGCTCCCTTTGGTGTAGGGAACAGGTGAGAGAGACAAAGATATAGAGACAGATGTCACAGAATTAAAATAAATTTTAAAATGTTTTATAGCAAACAATGATAATATAGCCAAGATGTTTTGCTGCACTTGAACCCAGTTCATTTCCTGTAAGAGCTTTGTCTGAGCCCATGAACTAGTGTTACTGGTAGAAGAGGTGCAGTCTTTCTGATAACCAGGTTGGGAAGTTTCTACTGACATTTCTTTAAGCACTCTGATTCTGTCCTTCACCATTCTAGTCTCTGATGCGCACATCAATGCATTCTTCATTTTTACTACAATGTTTTCAGATTTGTAGCATTTCCTTTTTATTCTTTCATAGAGTTTCCATCTTTTTGCTTATATTAGCCATTTGTCTTGAATGTTATTTACTTTTTCCATTTTTCCTTAACATATACATCGAAATGATTTTCAAGTCCCTATCTGGTAATTCCAAAATCTGTGTCATATCTGAATTTGGTTCTGATTCTTGCTTTGTTCTTTGTTTAGACTGTACTTTTTCTTGCCTTTTGGTGTGCCCCCAACTACAACTATTCCATTCACTACTCCTTGGGT
The DNA here is from genome assembly GCA_003508835.1 of Eonycteris spelaea. NCBI lineage: Eukaryota > Metazoa > Chordata > Mammalia > Chiroptera > Pteropodidae > Eonycteris > Eonycteris spelaea. The sequence goes on from PUFA01000209.1 coordinate 322,273, forward strand.
GCAGGCCCCCAGGGGCTCCAACTGATAATCCGATATGTTCACTAAGGCCCATTTTCCTGGAAGGCTGCTGGTGCCTTCCATGTCAGTGTCCAGTGATACGAGAAAATTCCATTCAGCTTTTCAGATTTTTTTTTTTTAAGCTAATTTCTTTAATCCCTTGTCTTGCATAGTTTAGTAATTCAGCACATTTGTAGAGAAGACTGCCATGTATTAAGATCTCTTAATTTTCTGTTATGTTGTTTCGGCTTCACATGATCACCAAAGTTTGGCTGGTTTTTATGTCCCTTAGAGGCAGTCATATCTCTAAGAAAGTCTGAATTCTGAGGCGCACTTCCATTTTTAGAACAGTAAGTGCCCACAAGGAAAGGTAGTTGTTCATAAGATAATTTCTCTGAGCTCTTATTCATTGTCATTTTAGCCCTTCTGGTCTCATTACTTCTGCAGCTACGTGATGCCTTAAGACTGACAACTTTTTCAAGCTATATCTGGATTTCTTCATTGTTCTTGCAGGAATGTTGGTTTGCCGCAAACTACTTCATCCCACTTTGACATGGAAGGTCACCGAATCATATTATTTAAACCAACCCCTTTATAAAAATTGTTCTCATATTGTCTATTCTGCAACACTAACACTGTGGGTATGTAACAAAATTAATATATTAGGTAATAAATTTCTTTAAGTTGAATAAAAGCATGGACTCTAGTCAAATAGAAACATTTATTTTTTTTTAAAGAAAAAGTACTTATGAATGACATTATAGAGTTTAGCTAAATGATTATTAGCCATAACGTCCTAATTTTATAAATGAGAGTTTTGAGATCTAAACTAATGCATTTTTAAATTCACTTATTTTTCTACCAATGTTTGGGGCTGACTTTATGCTGAAAGCAGCACCATTTGATGAGGTTACAGAGACAGGAAGATAAAATTTCTACGCATCAATAAAAACCTTAACCGCGATGGGGATATAAACAATAAATAAGCACAGAGCAACATTGGTACAAAAATATGAATATGTATGGATCTCGATATAAGCATATTAGAAGTAGTAACTGAGTGGAGAACTGAAAGAGTTTCACAGGAGATTTTATCTGAGTTTTCACAACTAAAATTTTATTTTGAGAAGGAGTAGTAGGTGAAAGGGCATTTTAAGTGAAGAATGACATGTTAAGGGTCACAGATATGATACAGAATAGGATTTGCAGTTTAGAGCGCATGAAGGCTTGGTGGTGGCATGTCCAGGTGGTGTAAGAGTGGAACATTAAGGTTCATTGCCAAGGGCCTTATACACTTCATATAGGAATTTGGACTTTGTGCTGGCCGGGAGAGCTATTAAATTGTTTATGTAGAGGAAGCTTGATTAGGGTCAGGGGGCTAAAGAGGGGTTAGGTTAAATGGCTTGTTTATCATTCCACAGATAGTAGAGTTAAAATCTTGATTGAAATCCAAAATTCTTATCTTTACAACAAGCTGACTATAATATTAAGAGTATAACATTATATAATAATGATGATAATATTTACTAAACACTTACTTTATGTTAAGTTCCAAGTGCTTTATTTTTATCTTAATCATCACCAGAAGACTGTGGAATAGAGGGAGTTCTGCCCAGAATGATTCACTGATTGTCAGTAGGAAAAGAGACTTTTCAAAGAGCCACTGTGCTTTGATCTTTGACCCAGTCCTGCAGATGTGCCTTAGGTTCCTATTTTCACTGAAACCGGAAGAGTGAGTATAAAGAGCTGTACCTTTATCACTTTGAAAAACTGAGAGACCATTTTGTGAACTTGTAATAAAATCAATTACACTATCAAGACACCTCAGTTAGAATAAAGTAGATGGCAAGGGAAAAAATGGCATACAGATAGAGTAAAGATCTTCAGAAATAACATGAATGCCTTGGATAAGTTATTGCATAGACCAAAATCATACCAGTGTCAGTCACAACATGTTGGTGCCATCACAGAGTCATGGAAAGTAGGTGCAAAGATGTACAGGGAGGATGTCAGCCTATGTGGAAATAGTGAAATGTTTTAGGATCCACCCAGAATACTGGATGAACCATCTTCAGACGCCAGGGGTAGGAAGGCTTTTGCAGAGTGAGATTGAAGACTCTACTTCTATTGATTTCTCTAGTCAATGTCCAAAATCTTAAACTACTATTCATAGAATCTTTATGGTTTTGGTTATATTCTCCAGGGTTGCAGTGGATAGTAGAAAGGCAAAAGATAGTTGTGTTTGGTTAGGTGAGAAAATTTATAATTATACTCAGAAAACAGGAAGCAGCATGAGACAATTGGTTAAATGCTATGAATATGACTTTCTTGAGAATCCCTATTTCATTTTTGTTAAGTGTCCTTTGAAATCACTTATAAGTATAAATCATTTCTGATTAAGTCAATGATTAAGGCTGAGGGTACTGACAAGTCCTTTTACTACAAATTGTTTGATATGTAAGATGGTATCCTCTGGAGATATTTCTCCCATGAGTCTAAAGAAGCAATCATTTCAACAAAAGCATAAACTCTAAAGTGTTAGAATTTATTTCAATCATATATTGCATAACTGTTAAATGCTCAGGCCATAAAAGTAATCTATTCTGACTTCCTGGACTATTAAATCTGACAGAAGAATTGTGACTTTTGGTAGAATGTTCATCTGTTTGATGTTAACATTCTCTGGTGTGTACATTTAAAAGTGACATTTCTGTGCGCTGACATTATGGATATTGGTCAATGATACATAAAAATTCTGTCTCCTTAAAAGAAGAAAGATAACATTTCTGAGTGCTCCCAGTCTTTCTCCAGGTTTCTCCTATTTTTCTAGGACTAGAAGTGGTCAGTGCACTGGCCTAACTCTATTCCAGCCTTTCAACATTTTCTTATTGACAGGTTATAATCAGAGTCAACCTGACTGCATCTTCCAAAACTGCTCTGATTATCTTCACCTCCCAAAGGAAGAGAAACAGGTCACTTTAGAGTTTTCAGAATCATATACAATTGACCTATTAAGTTTCTAGTAATAGAGCTACTGTCTAGCTAGTGAGCAGGCCTTTGAGAAGATTCCTTGTTAGAACTGCAGGGATGTTACACTGAATGGCTAAGATAAATCAGCTTTAAAAATGTCCTGAATACATAACTTTAGGGTCAGACTAAATATCTGTCCTATAAATAATCAAAAGGAGATAAGACAGTGGGGAGAGGGAGATTAGAGAAAGAATGAGGGAGGAAGCAAAGGGAGACAGAGGGCAAGTTTAAATCAAGTTGATTTATGGGAGGCATAGATTTAAATCCACAGATGGTAAGAGTTCTGCCAGCAAAATAGGGATAAGTTATTTCTCAAAAAGAAATGGCATTCAGGATTTCCCACTGAGAAAGAAAACTGAAAAACATAAAGAATAAAAAATTGAGGGAGTTACCTAAAAGAAATAAAACCCCATGGAAAATAGCTTGGGTATTCACAATTGCTATTCAAAGATGCGCATCTTTTGAGATGAAAAGAGATTACTGTAAACATCAGGAGACTATTTTACTATTTTATCTGTTAGTTAAATAAAAGATAAAAGAGGTTGAGAAACACTGTACTATTGAAGTTTGTATGAGAAAAAAGAGGATATAAATCACAGTTTGCAGCTGAGTAAATGCTTATTCCGGAATGGATAATTTCTGAATTATTTATGCTCCCCTGTGAGAAAAAAAACCCCCTGCTTTTCAACACATATTTGTCTGTATTTTTGAAGATTGGCTGCCAACTTCTGTTTATTAGGGGTACATGATTACTTTTGTATTGTCTAAGAAATACATTTGAAATTTATATGTGGTGGATCATTCACCCCCCCAGCAGCTAAATGATGGCACAGTCAGAAGGGTTTACTTAGAAATAATTTAATAAGAAGCTGTGTACAAAGGTATGTTCAGGGAGATGGGAACTAGCAAAGGATCAAAAGGTAGCCAGACACTCCCAGTTGCAGAGGCTATATACAGTCCTTATGCAAGAACGAGCTACAGCTGTAGTAGACATTGCCAGATTTAAGCTGGGAGTGGGATGGATGGAAGGTGGGTCAGTAAATACTTCACTTCCTCTTCTTCCCACTTTCTGATCTTTCAGAGACTCCCATTGATTAAACCCAATGCAAAGGGCGAGGCAAGAGGGCCTCTGTAATACACCATAGTCTGGTAGAGGTTTCGGCCTCTGAAATACAGTACATAAGAATCATATTTATTTGGTACATAAGATAATTAACTAAATTTGGAAAATATTTTACTTGATAAACCTATAGAAACCTAGCAGATGGATGTTTTTAAACCTACCAGGTGGATATTTTTAATTTGGAGCTGAAAAAAAAAGGTTAAGCCTAGGGAAAAAGATTTAGAAGTAATAAGTGTTTGCCTCTACACTCAGGCTCATGCTAAGGGTTCTGCCTAAAACTTTTCCTTTTTTCTTTCTACATATATATATTGAATGAGTTTATTCACTTCTATAGCTTAAATTTCCATTATTATACATTATTATGTGTTACTTTATAAGTCTGTACTTGACATAAATGTATATATATTATATTATATTTGGCTGTGAGGTTTATTTATATATATATATATATATATTCATGTCAATTAGTTCAAGTTTTTCTAATTTTTATAGTTCAATTATTTGCTATTAATATTGATTTTTAACTGATTACTGTATCAATTATTGATAGGTATTTTAAACATCCTCCGTTTGGTTGCAATTTGTCAATTTATTCTTATTTTTTTCTATTATTTCTGTACATGTTTTAAAGTTATGTTACAAGCGTATAGAAATTTAGATTTTTATATCTTCTTGGGGAATTAAACCTTTTTTATTGCGGAAAATATTATGTCTAGCTATTCTTTTTATCTTCAAGTTCATTGTGTCTGATGCTAATATAGTTTTCTTTTAATCAGATTTGTCTGACATAAGTTTCTATATTTCCATTGTCAAACTTTCTTCTTTATATTTTAGCTTTGTTTATCATAATCTACATATTATTAAGTTTAAAAAAACTTACTCTAAGTATCTTTTTTTATTAACTATAGAGTTTCAGTATACTTAGTTTTATCAGGTTACTGATATATTTGGATTTTTTACAACTATCATACTCAAATTTGGCCCTTCCTTCCTTCCTTCCTTCCTTCCTTCCTTCCTTCCTTCCTTCCTTCCTTCCTTCCTTCCTTTTTCTTCCTATCCAAACAACATAAGCTTAGAAAAATTTACCTCTAACTGCCCAGTGCCAGCTCATATAACACTCTTATCTTTCAATTCTACCTTGTTAGCATTATGAACTAGACATTATAGGAGACAGACTCTGGGTGGCTCCTGATTTGGGTCCATGCCTTTGTAGAATCCTCTACCCCTGAGTGTGGGTGGGACCAGTGGCTTGCTTCTAGTTAACAGAATACAACAAAGATGATGGGATGTAATTTCCATGATTACTTTACAATATATAAAACTATTTTATTAGCAGACTTGCTCTAGAGACTCTCTGTGCTAGCTTGATAAAGTTAAAGTTCCCCAGGTAATGAGAACCTGTGGAAGACTCTAGAAGGTCTATATGTGGCCTATTTCCAAAAACTAGTAAGAAGCTAAAGCCTTCAGTACAAAGAAGTGAAAATTTCCAGTCAATCAGATAAGCTTGGAAACAGATTCTTTCCCAGTTGAGCCTCAGATGAGACTCAGCTCTGTCTTGCCTGAAGTGTGGCCTTGTGAGATTCTGCATCTAAGTACTCAGCTAAACTAAGCCTGGATTTCTGATTCATAGAAACTGAGATGCTGAGTATGTATTAACTATATTTTGTTCTTTTCAAATATGTTTGATCAATTTTTATAGTTATATATATGTATATACATATTTATAATTCTCTTACTCATATTTATAGTTTTCTCTTGTTTCTTTAAACATATCTAACACATTTATATTTTTTGAGTTGTTATTTGGATATCTGAAATTTGGCAGATCTGATTGATTCTGCTGTCTGTGATTTTTTTTTTTTTTTGGTGAAGTTCTTTTTTAATTTATCATACCAATCTTCCTTATAAGTTTTATGATTTTTTTGTTGGGTCCTTAGAATTTTTCCAGTGAAATTTTTTTGGAGCGTTTATTTGAAGATAATTTCTTCAGAAGATATTGGCATTTCCTGTTGTTATGAGCCTATAGCTACTTTCCACTCAACATCTTTTCAGATGAGCAAACTGATAGCTTTTGTTGTTATTGACAAGGGCAAAGAAACATTGCCAGTCTGAACTATTTTATAATAAATTCTGATTGAGAATAATAGGACTGCAAAAGTAGTATGAATAATTTTATGCCACAAATATGCATGGGGTCTGAGGCCCATGGGAGACTCTACTTCTCTCTACTGAATGCCACCAAGGTTAAAATAGAATTTATTTGGAGTTCCCTTCTATATCTCAAGTTATTTCTAGTTTACTTTTTCACTTACCTGAGGATGTCAACTTTATTTATGGATCTCCTATTAGATACCATCTCTGTTGGACCCAGGCTTATATATGTTTCCCCATGAAGGTTCAATTTATTTGTTTTCTAACTCTCTGGATTCCATATTTATTATTTGCCCTTTTGGCTAGTTTCATGAGGAAGATGTTTAAGGTATCCAAATCTCTGCCCAGAGTACCTTCTAAACCCATAGAGATACATTTCTAAATGAGAAAAATATTTTAAAGCTAACTTCTATTTTCTTCAATTTAATTATCAGTCTACTCTGATAGCACTGAAAAAAGAAATTTTCAATAAGAATATAAATAAATATTCTTTACAAAACTTGTTTTGGTCTAACTAAATTATACCATTGCATACTTATGAAGATATTAAATGATGTGCTGTAGAGAAAGTTTTAGCTATTTTTTTGGAGTAAGCATGAAATCCAGGTAGTTCTGAAGGAAAATAATCATACGTTTTTTGGAACATGGGGGAATTTTTTCCCCAGTGCATACAGCATAGAAAGGTGAAGACAGTAAACAGTTTTTCTCAAATAGCCGCTCAATACAGAAAGATAATCAAGACATAAATATTCACACTGTGACATGTTATTCAAAAGCAATATCGGTTAAATTGAAATTATTGATGATTTGTTAATGTCTTTTGAGTGTTTAAATCCCTTTCCCAAATTCTAATGTTCAATAATGTCTTCTGAATGCAAATATTTGAAAACACTGTTTAAAAAGAACAATGACCATCTTAAAGATTTCTCAAAATTTAAATTATAGAATGTTCATTGCTTAAGTTACCATGATAGCCTGCAAGGAAAGAGTTCTGGACATAAATTCTTCACTGTAAAGGAGGAAAAATTTTGATCTTACATATTATTAGTTTTTCTTTAGGATTAATGTTTAAATGCAAGAGCTCTTTAGGAATCTGAGATAGTTCTGCCATGAAAAAGTTATGATATGAAAATCTAAGTAGCGTGTATGTAAGAAAAGGCAAAGGATCAAATCTGGAGTAAAATTATTAGTATAATTATTTTTCTTAATCATCTCAATGATTAATTTTGTAAATTACATTAAGAAAATAAGCATTCAGATAATAGATCTACATTTTTCCTTTCAAAAACATTTTTATTTTTTAAATTATAGTTGACATACAATATTATATGAGTTTCAGGTGTATAACACAGTGATTAGACATTTATATAACTTATGAAGTGATCACTTCGATAAATCTAGTACCCATCTGAAACCAGGCATAGTTATTACAATACTGCTGACTATATTCCCCATGCTATACTCTACATCTCCATGACTATTTTGTAACTATCAATTTGTACCTTTTAATCTCATTCCTCTTTCACCCATCTCCCCTCCCCACTCAATCCAGCAACCATCAAAATGTTCTCTGTATCTGAGTTTGTTTCTGTTGTTTGTCCTGTTTTCTAGATTCCACATATAAGTGAAATCATATGACATTTGTCTTTCTGTCTGATTTATTCCACTCAGCACAATATCTTTTAGTTCATCCATGTTGTTGCAGATGGCAAGATTTTATTCTTTTTTATGGCCGAGTAATTTTCCACTGTATATATGTACGGCCTCTTCTTTATGCATTCATGGACACCCAGGTTGCCTCCATATCTTGGTAATTGTAAATAATGCTGCAATAAGCATATATGTGCACATGTTCATTTAAAGTAGTGTTTTGGTTATTTTTGGATAAATACTCAGAAGTAGGATTACTGGGTCCTTCTTTGTCTCTTGTTAAAGCCTTTGGTTTAAAGTCTATTTTGTCTGATATTAATTAGCATTGCAACTCCCTTTTTTTGTTTGTCAATTTGTTTCCATTTTTATGAAATATCTTTTCCCATCCCTTTACTTTAGTCTTTGTGTGTCTTTTGACCTCAAGTGAGCCTCCCATGAACAATGTATTATGTTTTGTTTTTTATCCATTCAGCCACCTTATGCCTTTTGATTGGAGCATTTAATTCATTTACATTTAAAAATAGTTGTTGATAGATATGTAGTTATTGCCAATTTACTATCCATCTTTATTATTATTTTTTCTTCTTCTTAGATAAGTCTCTTGAACAGTTCTGATAATACTGGTTTGGTGGTGATGAACTCCTTTTGCTTTTTCTTGTTTGGGAAGCTCTTTATCTGTCCTTTAATTCTAAATGATAGCTTCGCTGGGTAGAAATAATCTTGGTTGTAGGTCCTTACTTTTCATCTCTTTCACTATTTTCTGCTAATCCCTCTGGCCTGCAAAGTTTCCATTGAGAAATAAGTGGACAATCTTATGGGGGCTCCCTTGTAGGTAACTACTTTCTTCTTGCTTCTTTCAAGATTCTCTCTTTGTCTTTAACCTATAGATTTTTAATTATGATGCATCTTGGCATGGGCCTCCTTGGGTTCATCTTATTTAGGACTCTCTGCACTTCCTGGGCTTGTATATCTCTTTCCTTTGCCAGGGTAGGAAATTTTTCTGTCATTATTTCTTGAAATAGGTTTTCCATTCCTTGTTCTCTTTCTTCTTCTTCTGGTACCCCTATAGTGTGAAAAATTGGTACACTTGATATTGTCCCAGAAGCCCCTTAAACTATTCTAATTTTGTGGGGAGTCTTTTTTCTTGTTGCTGTTCTGATTGATTGTTTTCTGCTACCTTATCTTCCAAATTGCTGATTTGATTCTCTACTTCATCTAATATACTATTGATTCCCTCTAATGTATTCTTTATTTCAGTTGTTGCACTCTTCATTTATGACTGGCTCTTTTTTGTTTTTTCTATTTTCATTTTAATGTTTCCTATTTATTTGTTAAAACTCTTACTGAAATCATTGAGCATCCTTATAACCAGCATTTTGAACTCTGCATCTGGTAGATTGCTTGTCTCCATTTTGTTTATTCTTTTTCTGGAGCTTTGTTTTGTTCTTTCATTTGGGACATGTTTCTTTGTCTTCCATTTTTCCTGTGTCCCTGTGTTTGTTTATTTCTGTATATTAGGTAGAGCTGTTATGTCTCCTGGTCTTAGTAGAGTGGCCTTATACAGTAGGTGTTCTATAGGGCCTAGTGACTCAGTCTCCCTGGTCACCTGAGCCAGGTGCTACAGATGTGTGTCCCTTGTATGGGTTGTATGTGCTCTCTTGTTGTAGTGGGACCTTGGTTGCTATTTGCATGTGGATGGGAGAGATTGACCTTCAGGCTGATTGGTTGTGAAAACTGGTCGGTGACTACAGTGGAGGAGCTGTTCTCCAGAGGCTGACCCAACAGAGCAGGATTTTCTTTAGTAAGACTCTGGTGCCTACCCAGACTGTCCTCTGGGTGTGTCGTTACTGGATGTGGCCAGGCGGTGCTCCAGCTCTTTCCTAAGCAGCCACCGAGCATATTGCCCAAGGGCCTCCTAGGGGACACCTCATTGCAGGCCAAGTTCAGCTGCAGCCCTTGCCCTGCACAGAGCCACCTGGCATGAGCCACAAAGTGATCCACAGGTGTCTTCTACCCGTGCTGGGCTTCAAGATGCCTGGGACGGGCTAAGCTGTGAACTGAGGCTGGCTGCCTTAGTTCTGAGCTTGGGGCTGCTTAACAAGAGGTATGGGGCATGCCAAAGCAAGGGGCTGCTTGTTTGGGTTATGAATATTTGAAAAATTTAGGAAACTCTACAGCATGAGCCAAGATAGACTGTTTGTCCACTTTGGCTCAGGTGGCTTCACAATTTGGGTGGGGCAGAGTTTCAGGGAATCACCAGAAGAGGGCAACCAGTGTTAGCCAGGTTGATAGAGACTCAGATATGGTGCCCACCTGTATGTTCAAACAAAAGAACAATGATTTCTGCCAGCACTTCTGTCTAGGAGAAAGCTGCCCCTTCAGCCCTTACCCTGAAGCCAGATAATTCAGTTCTTCCCTTTATGTCCCTGGCACCTTTCTAGCTGCTGCCTCAGCACTGGAGCTCAGAGTGAGTGAGTTTGTCAGCAAGTCTGTAAATGGGCCCTTTGAGAGGAATGCCTGGAATTCCTACAGCCCTCTGTCTCACCTAGCCACAATCTCCACTGTTTTTCACAGCCAGAATTTGTGGGAAAATTTTTTTTCAGCACTGGTGCTCTGGACAGGGAGCTGGGTGTGGGGCTGGGAACCCTCACTCTCTGGGCGGACCTTGGGCAGCTGAAATAACTCTTCCAATTCTCAACCACCACATGTGGGTATGGAGCCAGCATATTCCACATCTCCGCCCCTCCTACCAGTCTTGATGTGGCTTCTTCCATGTAGCCCTAGTTATAGGACTTCTGTTCATCTAGACTTCAGGTGATTCTCATTGATGGTTGTTCATAGATTAGTTGTAATTTTGATGTGGTTCTGAGAGGAGGTGAGCGTAGTGTTTACCTACTCTGCCATCTTGACTGGAACCCCTTTGGCCCACAATAGATCTACATTTAAATCACAAATGTATGCCTGTTTTTATCTGCTCCATATTCAGAATGTATTATTACCTCAGGTTTAAGTTTTAATTTGTGAAGCTAACTTCTACACTTTCTTATTTTATAGTCATAATTTTTACAAATGGCAACCAAGTGATTCCCTGATCCTATCAAAAGGTTTCAACCATATTGATTATCTAGAGTTGATAATTATATAAGAAATAGGTATTGAGGCATGCTATATTTAAATTTATATAAATAGTTGATCTGAAATTCAAATGTAACCGGAAGTCCTACTTTTTACCTGGCAGCTCTATCTCTGACATCACCTATAGCTACAAACATTCTCTCTTTCTCTAGCTGCCTCTCACTCTTGCTCTTTCTTCTTAACTTGATTTTAGTCACACTGTCTTCCTTCCTCCAGATACATTCCCAGCTCACATCTTGGACCTCTTTCCAGGTGTTAACAGGAGTTGAGAGATGGCTCAGCTTGGGAAAGATGACTTTGGCAATCCCCCTCTCAAATCATGAATTATATCACCCACTCAAACTATCACAAATACACATGCAATCACAATATTACTTCATCTAATTTATCCAAAGGTATTTACTGAGTACCTTCCATGATTCAGGTAATGTTATGACTCTGAAGACATAGCATTGACAAATAGAGATAACATTCCACCTCATGAAAAATACATTTTAGCAGAGAATGTGTCAGAAATATGTTAAACAGGATAAGTGTTGTGGTGAAAAATAAAGAAATGAATGGGGTCGGGAAGTAATTAAGGTGATGATGGAAGTCTCACATAAAAAATAATGTTTGAGCAGAGACCCACAGGACTAAAAGTAGCTAGACACATAATACATAGGGAAAGAGCATTTCAGGCAGTTGAAACAGCAGCACCAAGCATGAGGAGATCATGCCTGGTGTGTCTGAGGAGTAGCCAGCAGGCTGGTGCTTCTGGAGCAACATAAGCAAAGGGGTGAGTGTAGATGAGCAGAGAACTGATGGGCAGCAGGTCCTAGAGTGACTTGTACAGCATTTTAATAATTTAGGATTTTTTTTGTTGTTGTTTTTTTGGTTTTTTTTTTTGTTTGTTTTTTTGAGTAAGATAGGGAGCTTTTGGAGATTTCCAAGAAAAAAGTTGTAATCTGATTCACACTTTAGAAGAGCCACTCTGATGTCCTCATGGAAAAGACTAGACAAAGGCATAAAAAGCAGCAGAATCAGTTAAGAGGCTGTCACACTAATCTGGGCAGAGATAAGCCAGAGTGGTGATGGTTGGCTGTGGAAACATTGCAAATGAGATATATTTTTAAAGTAGAGATAACAGGATGTGGTAGGTGTGAAAAAGAGAAGAGAGAAGACTGAGGGATGATTCCAGGATTATGTGTAAGTAGAGAACACATTTGCTATACAAAGCTACAGGTAATCCTATCGTTGTCCTACTAAACTGACTATAAAATCTTTTAATTGAAAAAGAAAATATATTCTTATTCTCCAAAACCATACTTTTTAGAGATTTTGGGCAATTTTCTTGCAAAGTTGTTGCCATACAAATTCATTGTAAATGGTCTGGTTTCTGCTTCAAGTTCCCTTTACCTGAACCTGGAGCCAAGTAGAAAGTTAAGAAAAATACCATGCAACATTTTAATGTAAGTTCACATCAAATCTTCACATTCTTTTCTTTTTGGCTTGTGTTTATCTCATTATAATCTATTTTGTAATAAACCTGCCTCTTTGTGAAAAATGTATTTTTTCTCACTTTTGACCAAGACAAACAAAATTTTCTATATACAAGTGCATTTTTCTTGAAAAAGTTTTGCTGACTATTCACTGTGTGCATCATGCTCGAAGGTGTTAAAAAAGAAAATATCAGACTTCAGGATATGAGAAATGACTTAAAATAAAAAGTAATAGAAGAAAATGAAAAAATTGGCATAGGTAAATTGATGAAGTATGATTAATAATCACTAAATTTTATAAAAAGCATTTACTATATATTAGTCACTATTCCTTTTAATTCTTAACAGCTCTCTGAGGTAATTGCCTTATTACCTTCATTTAACATATGATAGAACAAAGGCACAGAAAAGTTAAGTCCAAGGTCTTATAGGTAAGAATTCCTGGACTCAGAATGTAAGCCCAGAGACTTTTATTATTGAATCTGCACTTTTAACTGCATTTCTACCTCTGAATGATATAAAAAATAAGTACTACAATTTATCAGAAAGGAGAGTCACAACAGACCCTGCAATGTTTAGTCATATCTATGTGTTAGAAATGAGATTTGAGATATCACTATGAGATGAGTAGTTCTGAAATTCCTTTACTAAAATTTGAAGTCTTAGACACCTTCTGACAAGAAAACAGTTTTAATGATACCCTAAAATTTAAGTTCTATAATTTTATGATTTTCCCCTTCAGAGAAGAAAACAGTTTTTCCTTTGTCATTCACATGCCAAAGACATAATGTAAAATTTTTCTTACTGGAATATCTCATACACCTGTATGTTCATATAATGCTCTGAGAATACTAAATATTTCCTTCTTCTGCAGCATACAAAATATAGTAATTTTTATTCTTTCCATTTTTAGTCATAAAGCATAGCAAGGCATAGAGGCATACACATTCTAGATGGTGATAGATATTTTAATGAACTGTGTCCTGTGTCTAATTGTACAATGTATAGCACATCAATTGCATACCACAAATGTTTTCTCATGCTTTTTTATCAGAGGGCTTTAATAAAAATTGGAGCATATTTTAAAATAATCAGTTTGCTGTTGATCAGCTTCAGCTCTTTCTTGAGTGCAATAAATTGGTAGCACCTATAATGCTGGCTTGTCTGCAAACATAGGAGATTGTAGCTTTTAATTTTTTCCAGTTTAACTTACTTTTCTACTGCAGTAATAAAAAGGCTTGGATAATGATTATGCTCATAGGTTTATAATATATTTGATCTCATCTACTGTTAAAGTAAGAACATTTACTCTTTCCTTATACTTGTCATGATAGCTTTGTTTTTATTTCTTGAAATTTTCCTGCCAAGGTCTCATCATATGTATACAATATTTTAATCTCCTATTTTGTATACAGTGGGAGGGAAAACATTTGGATAGGAATAAAACATAAGCCTAAACTGTCACCAGATTTACCAACTAACTCCATCTGTAATCATCTTTTATTTCTTTCTTCTCAATAGGTAGGAATTATTTCACTAACACCTCTTCCTCTGCTTTGGATCTCAAACACTAGTCAATCTTTGATAAATTAATTTGAATAAATGAATGTAAGTATGTATGAATGAATACATTCTTTACTGCCTTTGAAATGGCAGGCTAAGTTGGGACACTGTCTCACTTTGACCAAGGCCCCAAATATCAAAACCACTCAACTGATGTCAAGAATTCCAACATTCAAAGCAAGGTGCAAAAGCTTATTTACAAAAGAAGTGGCTTAAAACCATATTTGGAAGCTTCTTGAGGAGAATATAAAACAGTGTGGTTGAAGAGATCAGAGCATTAGAGCATTAGCATAGCCCTGAAGTCATCTTAAAGAGGCTGTCTGAGGGGGTTGTCTGATGATCAGTGGGGCACCCAGAGTATCTATGCAAAGATGGACCACCAAGAATCAGGGTCTGAAGGTGGAGCTGTAAATGTTCACTTGTAGAGTAAAGCAACACTTTCAGATATTTGCCGATAAGAACACTAGCAACGAGATGACAGATGTTTCTGAAAGGGTCTCACAGACTGATTTGAGACATTATATAGTGACTTAAGCTCAGCCTTTTAGTTAACACCTCATAACACATTGTTCTACAAGCCATTCTCCATGCCCCTTCTTCCACAAGCCCTTAGACTTCATTAAATTATTTCTTCATGTGTTCCACAGAATTTTAGGCCCACACCCTTTTAAACTACAAATAGTTTTCCAGGAACAAATGAGTTTTCAAATTTTGCAGTTATATTTGCCTCTTGGCACAACACAAGGCAAATTGACATATAAAGGCTCTCAGAATTCCTGTAAAAAGTGAGCTGTCAACCTTGATATATGACCTCAGAAATCCTTAGACAAATAACCTTTAATAATATCCCATTTTGTTCTGCAATATTTTCTTCCTCACGCAGACTGTCTTTTCAATTTTTCCTTACTTCCCCACTGTCAAACAACAAAATTAACCAACTCACTTGTTAACCTTATATGAGATACTCCTATCAGACATTTGTGGTAAGGTATTCAAGGTTTAGGCTCTTCTCCTAACTTTGCTTTATACAGTAACTTCTGGATTTTCACTCATGTTGTTTTCATGGAAACAGCTCTTGAATAGAACGGCAAAGAATCAGAAGGAGAAAGCTAAGAGGAGAGAGGAAGGAAGGTGCTAAGATTTTCCCAATTTTCTTTCCACAATATCTCTTACTGTTGACCAGGTTGAATCTCTCATTTGTATGGCCATCTCTTACAGAAATTCTTGCTTGTGTCACTTAATTATCTTTTTATATGGCCAGTGAGATTATAAACTCAACAGTAGTCAAAGGACTATGTGATAGCCATGTTTGTAATCTGGTGGCAGGGTGCTAATAATAATACTCCACTTATACAGTACTTTTATTTATAGTGTTTCTTGTACATATCATCAAATTTTATCTTTTAGAGGCCCATAAAGCATGTATTATCCTGTTTTTGTCAATGAGTAAGTAGATGTTCTAAGAGATTAACTGGCTTATCCAAGTTTGTAGAGTTAGTAAATAGAATCTAAACACAAACTCAGACATCTGGACTGCAAATACAGTGCTCTCTTAGGATGTGACAGCCAAATGCAGAGCACTCAATGAATGTTCTTTGAGAAAAGTGCTTCATTACAACCCTTTAAAATATATATGCCCAATAATAAGTTTGAAAATAAAATTTAGGTAAAAGTTGCCCATTTCAAAACTCAGTACCATACCAATTAGGTTTAGCTCTGTTACTAATCTGTAACTGGAATAATGTCTGAAATAGTTTCATGTGTCTGAAAAAGTATTCAAATAACTATTAGGTATGTGGGAGATAGTCAACTACTATGATCATTACAGATTTAGTGTTTAAAAGTTATCTATATTTTTTGATGAGGTGATTGAACTTTAAGCATTTTTTTATACAGATGCTTTTTTATTCTATAGATATTCTATAGGAATTATATGCTATCTTAATTTAAATGCAAGTTAGTAGTTCTGTAGATATGGTTATGAGTTGATCTTTACTATAGATAATACTATAAACCTTGAATATTTTAAATTAAAATGTATAGACCTAAATGACATATTTAAAATTAAGTAGAAATCTAATACAGCTTATACATATGTTTATATACATATTTTATATATACATATTTTATGTATATTTATATATTCGTTTTACTTTTTTAAATTAAGTATTTTTAAAAATTATTAAAATTTTAATTAGTTTTAAGTATACAGCACATTGGTTAGAAATCTATATATTTAGTAAAACGATCTCCCCAATTGCTCCCTCCCTCCCTGACTCTTCACCTAGCCAATGTATTGATGCTAATTGCATTCATTATGCCCTTCTTCCCATCCCCATGATCATCCATCAACTACTAATTTGTACTTCTTTAACCTTTCACCCCATTCTTTCAGCCCCCTAGACTCCCCTCCCCTCTGTCCATCACCAAATTGTTCACTATATTTGTGGGTCTGTTCTTGATTAGTTTGTTCTTTTTATTTCTTAAATTCCACATATAGGTGAAATCATATAGTTTATCTTTCTCTTTCTGACTTAAATACCTTCTAGGTTCATCAAAGCAATATCTTTCCCTTCCTTTCCATATATAGAGGTCTTGTTTTCTTATCCTTTCAGCTACTCTATCTTTTCGTTGGAGCACTTAATTCTTTTTCATTTAAGGTACTGATAGGAATGTAGTTGTTACCATTCTTTATTCATGTTTTTTGATACATGTTTTTTTGTTTGTTTGTTTATTTGTTTTGTTTTTAAGGAGTCCCTCCAACACTTCCTGTAATTCTGGCATGGTGGTGATAAATTCCTTTAGCTTATTTTTGTCTGGGAAGCTCTTTATCTGTCCTTCGACCCTAAATGATAGCTTTGCTGGATAAATTACTCTTGGTTGTATATCCTGAGTCTTCATCCTGTTGAATATGTTTTGCCAAGCCCTTCTGCTCTGTGTAGTTTCTTTTGAGAAATCAACTGCCAATTGTATGAGTGTTCCCTTATATGTAATTATTTATCTCTTGCTGCTTTTAATATACTTTCTTTGTATTTAACCTTTGGCATTTTAATTATGATGTGTCTTGGCATGGGTGTCTTTGGATTCCTGATTTTTGGAATTCTCTGAGCTTCCTGGGGTTTTATGTTCATTTCCTTCACCAGGTTAGGGAATTTTTCTACCATTATTTCTTCAAACAGCTTTTTGACTTCTTGATTTTCTTCACTTATACTGATCAGATGAAAATTTGGAGCTTTGATAGTGTCCCATATCCTCCTTATATTATTTTTATAGTCAGCATCTTTTTTTTTTGCCATTCAGTTTGAGTGTCCTAATTGGCTTTCCTGTCCTCTAGATACAGTATGTGATCCCCTTCTTTATTCATTTTGTTTATTCCATTTAATATACTTCTCATCTCAAATAATGTGCTCTCCATTTAAGATTGATTCCCTTTTATACTTTCCATTTCCATTTTTACATTTTTTATCTCTTTGTTGGAGTTCTCTACATTCCCCAAAAGTTCATTGAGCATATTTATAACTAGTGTTTAGAACTCTGAATCTGTTAGATTACTTGACTCCATTATATCTAGATCTCTGTTCTGTTCTCTCATATGGTTTCTGGTTCTTTGTCTTCCCATTTTGGTTGCCTTTCCATATCTGTTTCTGTGTACCAAGCAAAGCTCTAAAGTCTCTTGGTCTCTTATTAGTGTAGATTTGTGAAGTGGGTATCCAGTGGCACAGTCCTGAGAGGGGCTCAGAGTAGCCAAATTTAGCTCAAGCCCCTACCTCTCCGGATCCACCTGTTAAGATTCAGCCAGCGATCCATAGATGCTCTGCTTATAGTTGCCTCAAAAGGCCATACTAGAAATCAAGGCCAGTTGCCTCTACCAGTGTGAATCTCAGCAGTGAACACCTGGCTCACTGAGGAAACACCAGGATGTGGCTTGGGTGGGGCCCGAGATGGGTAGGCGGGGTTTCAGAGAGTCCCCTGGGCCCAGTTTGGTGATGTCATGGCTGTGGCAGTGCTGTGTCTGCACACTGGTAGGGGGGAGGGCTCAACAGGGAACAATGGATACTGCTGGCACTTCTGTAATGAGCAAGTCTTGTCTGCTTCTTCACTCCAACTATGTCTCCATGTAAGTTGCTGGTGCCCCTGTGTGCAGCCTACTTGGCACTGGTGCTCAGAGCGGGTAGGTTTGTCACTGCAAAAATCTGCTTGTGGACACGGCCCCTTTAAGAGGCATCTGCCTCTGCCACTGCCGCAGCCTTCGTCTCATTGCACCGCTTGAGACCCAGGCAGCTTGAGACCCGGGCAGCTCTACGTCCTCACCCTGTCCTACCCTTTGCCTTTGCAAGGTGATTTCTTGGATTTCTCTGTAGTTGTGTGGCTTCTTCATCTAGATTCCAGGCAATTTCTTCTTGCTGCTGCTCCTTGTTTCCATCATAACTTTGAATTGTTTGCCAGAGGGATGAATAGAGCCTCTATCATCTATGCCATATTTTTCTTTTGTTTCTTTTATCATTGGAGTATAACATGGATGTAAAAGTATGTAATTTTCTTAGTTGCTCCTCAAATGATCTATGATTTAGATCCCTTCCAAATTTAGCTGTTAAAATTTCTACCCAAATTTACTATAATCATCTACATGAAGAGATAACAATGTTGTTACACTTACTCTCCAGATCTAATTTATCTTTTCTAGAGGCAGAAAATAAGAGTGAAGCAGATATCTGTGTAATTTTACTAGGTCATCACTCTTATTTCTATGTCATGGTAATATCAAAACTGACAGAAATTGATCAGTTCAAGTGACTATTGTACTCATTAAACAAACATGATGTTTAAAATTCTGCTTTTTAAAAATTATATAAATATGATAATGTCAAAGATAAAAAATAGGAGGGAAAGAATGGTGAGAGTTCTACTTTTTCCTTGACATATTGTGTTTATGCTCCATTATTATTATTCATAGAGTGCATTAAAAATACATCCACCCTTAAGTATTCAGACTTTTGTTTTTACAGATGACAGTGGGTCTCAAAATAGCTCATAATTGTCACTGCAAATAATCCAAAGGGCATTATCACTTTTAGTCTGACAGAATTTATCACACAGCATTAATCTCCTGAGGTTGAAAAACCTGAAAAATTACAATGTATGCAAAAAGAAATTAGATATGTAGAAGAAAATACATTATTGAAATTTTATTTAAAAGACAGGAAGTTTAAAGAACCTGTAAATTGCCCTATTTTCCTATGATAAAAGACTAATATTTCCCATTTTACATCTGGGAATATTTGTGTCAGAAGAGTTTTTGTGATTTGCTCGTGCATTGTCACATTTAAATCTCATAATAATCTTATGTGGTAGCAACTATTATTAACCATACCAATAAATAAAGAAATTGTAGCTTAAAGAAGTGAAACAGTGTGTTTGATGCTGCACAACTAGGAAGAGGCGGAGACAGGACACTCAGGTTTGTCTTCTACAGAACCCATGCTTTTACCTACTCTATTGAGTGGAATAACGGATAATATATGAAACTACCAAATTTGTGCTTGGACCACAGAGTATTTTTGATAATTAAATTCAATATTTCTTTTCATCTTGGCTCATATATGGCAGGTCTTAGAAATGTTCTAGGTTCATAATAAATATTCAATGGAAAGTTTTTGATGTATTTTCAATAGATGGTGGACAGGAAATATGTACATGGAGTGACATTTAGATTCTCTATGATTTTCACCTGGTCTTGAGCTAGTCTTACACATATAATTGGTAAAAATACATATTTTATTTCTTAAACCTCAGGAAAGTCATCTCTGAGTAAAGCCATTCTTAATTCAGAACATTGGTTCTAAACTAGGAGTGATTTTGCCTCACCCCCAACCCCAGGAGACATTTGGCAGTGCCTGAAGACATTTTTACTTGTGCTTTCGGCAACGGGTGAGTAGTTTATAGAGAGCTGCTAAACCTGTAAGACACAGGAAAACCCCCAAGAACAAAAACTTACCAGGCGCAAAATGTCAGTAGTGTCGTGGTTGAGAACCCCTGTGTTAGATGAATAGAAAATGACAGAGTGCAGCAGTATGAAAGTTGGCCACATTTCTGTTCATCCATCAAACCCTGGCCATAAATATATTATTGTATTAGTTTATTAGAACTTACACTCATTTTCAAAAAAAAAAATGTTTTAGCATGGCTTATGTCAAACATACGTATTGTGTGCATGTGTATATTCCTTATATGATATCATTATTAAAATATAAATAGAAAACCAAAGTCATGAAGGATTAGGATGGGTCTAGGCTGCTTGGAGTCAGGGAAGATGGAAACAAAAGTTGCAATTTCCATGGCAATCTCAATACAGATCTTTCTGTTGGCATATTTTGCTTGTGTTTTCTTTTATTTTCATATCAGTCCTGTGAAAGGTCAGGGGGAGATAAGAAGACAGAGACATGGAAATACAATTACAGTCTTTAAAGCAGTTGGATCTATACAGGACTTTCTGATTTCCAACACATTTTTTACCTCTTTACTATGAGAGAGCTTGTATGTATTGTATTTCATAAATCAAAGTAGACAGCTCTATAATTTTGAATCCGAAAATAAAGAAAAAAAAGAACAGAAAATAAGCACTCAAGAAAATAGAACTCAAGAAAAATTCAAAATCAACTAATTATAATTTTGAGTTTATAGTAACATTGTTAAGGCAACAACATGCACCTCCTCTGATCCTGTACCACCCCAACACAAAAAATATGAATACCCATTAAAAAGCGAATAAACTAAAACTGAAAGGGTGTATGCATATGTTGCTATATTTAGAGAGTTGTAAGGTGAGTGTCATGCTCTCTTCATTGAGGTATCTCAAGCCCCTGCCTTCATTAAGCAAATAAATAAACTCTGCATGTTAGATTTTGACTTTTCTTTTCCTATTAATTTTTTACTTTTAGAGGTATATGTGAAAGATTTAAAAGAGAACCATAAAAAAGTTCTAGAGTTTTAGTTTTATCTCACATTATATATAAATGCTCTTTTTCCTTAAAAAACAAGTGTGTCTGTGGAACTCTCTAGGAGAGAGGCCTGTGGTGGTTGGTATTCCTTTATTTGGAGGTCTTGGGTATTTTCTACTTTCCATTTCAGAAGTAAATGTGCTGACTTCTCACTGCATCTTTGTCTTTATGATTTATAAAATAACACCTCTATAAATAGTATAACTATTCCCCCAATGCCAATCAGGCATGTCTGGAGACATCACTGCTTCAACTAGTGACAAGATGGTAAGCTGATACTATTGTTGCTGCTTTCTTATTCCCTGTAAGTTGTGACTGTTAGTGTTGAGATTTCTTTCTGTGTTATTTGTTAAAGCCCATTCCCTTTGTCAAAATGTGAGACTTGTCTGAAGAAGGGAATAACAATTAAAAGAAAAGGATATATCCCTGTACTCTATAGTATAATCACCATTAAATATTCTCTTCTAGTTCCCAGTGTTTTCAGAAATGAGGTCCCACTCTTTCTCTTTTCATAAGTTATTTTGTTTTATAAGGATGCTTTTAGGAATATAGAGGCCTACAAACTATTATTTGTAAATATATATGTTTGCACTGGTTTTTGCATGAGACACAACTCTATTGATAATCTCTCTTTTAAATCTCTCCACATAGTTCTATAGACTCTACCTTGAAAAATATAGAATAATATACAGGGTCTCTTTTAGGAACAATGTAAGAAACAAACCACAATGAATAAGCCAGATAAATAGCTATACCATCTACTTTTCCTTTCTGGTCACATCTAAATTCATGGCCCTAGTGTTGACACAGATGCTGACGACCAACCAGTGGAAATGTGTCAGGTGTTTAGTTGAATAGTACCTTTGAAAATCCATCATTTGGGGAATTTTGCAAGTCACTTTTTCTTGCTTTCCCAAGATGGAAGTCAGAAACACACTTCCTATTATTTATCTACCATCTAGGGTATAAGCATGTATGACCTAGGCTGCATCCAACAAACAGACTTGTCAGTTTTTAATGCAGAAGTGAGTGTGAAGAAGCAGACACCCTGTAATTCATTCTTGTTGGACTGGACTCAGATCTGTTTAGCTTTCAGGGGCAGCCTAAATTACAGTGTTAACATTTAGTGTCCAGCGTCAATGAACTGTGTGTGCAAGTTGTGACATATATGCTGAACATCAGCAGCATTGGATCAGTTGTTGAGTAATTTGGAGGAAGTTCCTGGCTGCATAGCTTTTTCGCCTGATCCTTTGGTCCTTGTAGAGTACTCATAGTACCCTAAAAGTTTGATGTCATCATTCCTTTGAGCTACTGATTTAAAATTTAAATCTGTAGCAAATATCCATGCCAAACCGTAAACTAACGATCAAGTGCAAGAACCCAAGAGTGAATGACATTTTAGCCTCTTGAAGTTTTGCTTGGATAAGTACCTGATAGCCCCTGCCCCCAGAAAAAAAAAAATGAACAAGTTTTACAATCAACAATCAGCTTCCAAAATGGTAGACACTGACACTAAATTAAAGGGGTAAAATATATTCCCTATACACCCAAGAAATGCCCTCACAATGCAGACTCATGAAGCAAATGACTTATGTTGGTTATTCTCTGTTTAATAATATTCATTAATTTTCCTCAAAGGAGGCAACTTTGTAGTTAGCTGATAATTTTAATAAAAGTTCTGAAGGAATTTGTCCAAAATCTCTTCAAGAACCTAAAAGTGTTTATCAAGTAAAATACTACTAATAATAGGTATGCTATAAATATGTAAGAGAATAAGGTCATTGTGTTTTGAAATTTAAAATAATTTCCCTGGAGAGAAATAGTGCTCTCAAAGAGCAAGCAGGACATGCATCTGTAAAATATAAAAACAAAAGAAGTGAAGTCAATGCAGCAAATTCCAAAGTCATTCTCAAGTTAGTTCTTACAATTGAAAAAAATAACAGAGAGCATCTAAAGCCATTAGCAGGTGACATGGTAGGGTTGCCTCAGAGAAAAATATTTAAATATACAAAAAAGAACTTATGAACCAGCCTGTGATTTACTAGCAAGGATGGGAGTCCTACCAATTTAGCAGATAAGATATCATCCAAGAGTAGTTGTCACCTTTATTATTCTTATTCACATCTAATCTGAAAGCAAATTAGAGTGCCATCTGTTTCAAGTTAAGCAAGGACTTTGGCACATGACATGTTACAAGAAATACATGCAAAATGCTTAATACAGTGCCTGTCACAGAATAGAAATTTAATAAATGTGATTTTCCTCTGTGTTAGAAAATATGATTTTATGGCTTCAACATTCTATATGCTAAAAAGACTGAATCCAGTGGACCATGAAATAGCTGCGAAAACAGAACAACCTAGAAAATTTAAGATAGGAAAATACAATGTATATTGAAAACTACAAGACATTGGTAAAAGAAATAGAAGAAGACACAAATAAATGAGGAGATATTCCATGCTCATGGATTGGAAAATCAATATTGTTAAAATGTTTATAATTCCCAAAGCAATCTACAAATTCAGTGCAATCCCTATCAAAATTCTCTTGGCGTTCTTCAAAGAAATAGAACAAATAATTCTAAAATATTTATGGAACCACAACAACAACAACAACAACAACACAACAAACAAAAACATAGCCAAAGCAATCTTGAGAAAGAAGAACAAAAATGGAAGCGTCATGCTCCTTGATTTCAAACTATATTAAAATAGTATGGTATTGGCATAAAAACAGGCACATAGATCAATGAAACAAAATGGAAAGCCCGGGAATAAACCATACGATTAATTATAACAGAGGAGTGAAGGATATACAACATGGAAAAGACAGTCTCCTCAAAAATAGTACTGGGGAAACTGGCCAGACACCTGCAAAATGACGAAAATAGACTACTGTCTTGCACCAGACACAAAAATTAACTCAAAATGGATTAAAGACTTTAACATAATATGTGAAACAATAAAACGAGGAGAAAACATAGGTAATCTCTTTTGAATTTGACACAAAAAGTAAAAGCAACCAAAGCAAAAATAAATAAGTGGGATTCTCATGTCTGCCAGTGAGCACAGTGGAGGCCCAGCAAAGGTCATTTGGCAGCGGGGGCTAAAGTTCAAGCAGGCTGGTAACAAACTTTGTGACCCTGGGCAAGTGCCTCCTGCATTGCAAAAGAAACCATCAACAAAATTAAAAGGCAACTGACTAAATAGGAGAAAATATTTGTAAATCATATATCTGATAAGGGACTAATATTCAAAATATATAAATAACTCCTACAACTCAAAAGCGAAAAAAAAAATACTAATTAAAAAATGGGCAGAAGACCTGAATAGACATTTTATCCAAAGACATACAAATGACCAACAGATATCTGAAAAGATACTCAGTATCATTAATCATCAGGGAAATGAAAATTAAAAACCACAATGAGATATTACCTTACACCTGTTAGAATGGCTATTATCAAAAAGACAAGATATAAGTAGAATTGACAAGCATGAGGAGAAAAGGGAACCCTTGCACACTGTTGTTGGGAATGTAAATTGATGCAGATATGGAAAACAGTTTGGAGGCTCCTCAAAGAATTAAGAATAGAACTACCATATGATCCAGAAATTCTACTTCTGGATATTTATTTGAGGAAAACAAAAACATAATGTAAAAAGATATACGCACCCCCATGTTTATTTCAGCATATTTACAACAGCCAAGATATGAAAACAAACACATTTTGGTATATATATATATTCTCTCTATCTCTCTCTCTCTTTACACACACACACACACACACACACACACACACACACACACACACACACATTATTCAGCCAAAAAAAAAATGAAAAATCTTGTCATTTGTGACAACATGGATAAATGTCAAGGGCCTTATGCTAAGTGAAATAAAGCAGACAGAAAAAGACAAGTACTCTATGACCTTTCTCATATGTGGAATCTAAAAAACAAAAACAAAAATATAGTTACAGAGAACAGATTGGTGGTTGCCATGGGTTGAGAAATGGGAGAAATGAGTGAAGGGGGTCAAAAGGTTAAAAAAAAAAGAACCAGACAAAAAATGATTTAGATATTGGAGTTATAAGAAGAGGGCTCAAGAAGAAAACAGAGAACAAGATGACAAAAAGACACAAAATTAGGTAGTATTTAATCTATAATTGGATTTCATTATAAATACATAATGGATATCCCAGATTTGAAAAATGCAATACCTGAAATAAGGAACTTTATAGAGAGATTAGAAAATTGATTGTACACGACAGAAGCTAGTATAGGTGAACTTTAACTTAGGGAAGCAAAAAATAGACTAAAATAATTACTCAGGGGGGAAATATTGAGACTCAAGTTTTATTTAGGTAACTGTTAAGCTACCTTACATAGGTGTAATTGAAGACTGGGAAGAAGAGAGAGATAATGGGAAAGAGGTAATATTTGAAATAATGATAAACATTTTTCAAGTTGAAGGAAAGATACCACATATTTAAATCCTCAGCTCAAATAAACCTCACCTAGGTGCACCATGTTCAAACTTCTAAAAACCAAAATAAAGACAATATTTTGAATATATATATAAAGAAAAAATATATAGGGAAATAGTAATAAAAATTACTATAGGGAAATAGTAATAAAAATAATAGCTGATTTATGAGCAGAAAATATAGAGCCAGAAGATAAAGGAATGGGGTTTTAAACTGCTAAAAGGGGAGGAAAAAACCCTTACAAATCCAGAACTGTATTCTCAGCAAAGCTGAAATAAAGCAATATCTGACAAAGAGTACCTTTGAGCCATTGTCACCAATGACCAGATCTATAAGAAATTCTAAGAAATTTAATCTACCTGAAGGAGAGTGATGACATCATGAAATAGCAAGAAGTAAAGAACAGCACCAGAAAAACATAAATGATCAATATACACAAAATTCTGTCATCTTTTTAAAACAACAAAACCATTTCTGGTGGTTATAACATGTAAAGTTAAAGTAGGTGACACTGTTAACAAAAAAAGAATAGTGCGATAGGTGGAGTTAAATAGTTTAATGTGCCTTTCATTGGATTGTGATAAAAGAACTAATTTAAAATAGACTCTCAGGTTTAAGAAGGATTTATAATTTTTATAGAGATAATATAAAATGATAATAGAAGATGTAACAAAGAAGCTAAATGAATAAAATGAAGTAATAAAATATTTATGACAATAGAGGGCAAGAAATAAGAAATTAAAGAGAACAGATGGACAACAAAAACAGTAGTGAGAAAATAGACTTATACCCAACTACATAAGTAATGAAATTAAATGTAAACAGACTGAAACACCAATTAGAAGACAGAAGTTGTCAAGTTGGATTATAAAAGAAAGAGAGACAAACTACACAGTACTTAAAAGGCCATCTTATAGCTAAAAATACGTAGATATGTTAAATGTAAAAGTTCAGAAAAATATATACCATAAATTCACTAATTAAAAAGGAAATGACAGTTTTCAACCATAAGAAAGGATGAAACCTTGCCATTTGCAATAACATGGATGAAATTTGAGGACATTATATTGTGACATCATACATTAGACAGAGAAAGACAAATACTGTGCTATCTCACTTATATGTGGAATCCCCCCCCGCCCCCCAAAAAAAGGAAGGGAGGGAGGAAGGAGGGAAGCTCATAGATACTGAGACCAGACTGGTGGTTGACAGAGGCAGGGGATGGTGCAGCTGAGTGAAATGGATGAAGGGAGTCAAAAGGTACAAACTTCCAGTTTTAAAATAAACAAGTTATGGGGATATAATATAGAGCATGGAGACTATAGTTGGTAATACTGTACTGCATACTTGAAAGTCACTAAGAGAGTAGATCTTGAAAGTTCTCCTTAGAATAACTCTGTAACTATGTATGGTGGTCAATGTAAACTATACTTATTTTGGTCATCATTTTACAATATATACAAATATTGAATCATTATGTTGTACACTTGAAACTAATATAAGGTTACATGTCAATTATTCCTCTATAAAAAACAAATTAAAAAATTTTAAAAAGAATTAATGAATAAAAGTTGGATGGATAAATGCGATAAAAAAGAAAAAAGTAAGAAAGAGAAAAGAAAGAAGGCAGCTGAATATATTAATATCAAGCAGAGTCAAAGTTAAGGCAAGATTTACAAAAGATAAAGTGAAACATTTCATAATAATAGCTTTAATAAATTAAGCTTAATTTTTTCCAACTTCTGAGCTCAGAGCATATAGGTATTTTACAGTGCTGCCATAACCAATGATATACTAGGTGAAGCAGGTTTATGTAGCCTTAGAAGGATATGAATCCTCAAGTCCAGGCAGAAAATGTTTGAGTGAGGTTTGATGTCTAGTTCATCATGATTCTTACACATGCAGTATAAAATCTATAATTTAGCTTTCTTAGAAAGCTTTTTTTCTTTAGGAAAATAGTCTCTTAGCCAAATTGTCATTTGGATGCTTTTGTTTCTTAACCAGGATATGCTGGAAGAGCTTTCAATTGCCTTATAAATTCAGCTGTGTTATATTGGGGAAAAGAAAACATTGAAATTGGAAGATTCAGGTTTAGCCTGTGCTCTTTCAATTTATACTTGGTTAACCTCGCTAAAACATTTACTTTTCTGAGACTTAGCTTTCTTATCTATGTAATGACATGATACATTCTTTCTCAATCACAAAGCACTTTTAAAGTGTGAACTATTTTCATTAGCTAAATGACTCAAATGTTTTCATGAGAGAAGACATAATGTATTTTTAACTTAATATTATTTCAAAACAGTATAGAATTTTATCAATTTTTGTTGTGTTTAAAAGCACATCTTTTTGAGAGACTATTACAAGTTCTTTTGTACCATAAGGATGATGGGTAAATGCATTTTGAATTAAAATGAATCACATCTCAAGATTTTTGTATAAAATTTATTATTATTATAAATAATAAGTTATTGTGAATTTTATACAGAACAGGATCAATACAAAAAAAGGGCAACATTTTTCTAATATGTAGTTATGTTAGATTAATAAATTAATCTAGTTAGCTAATAATTATTTATATTTTTCAGTATGGAGACAATACTAAATTAATTTTTGACACAAGTAAGCCATTAAAAACTTATAAGTAGATTTTTACATAAGAATTACCAAGATTGATGAGGGCAAGAAGAAAAAACTTATGGTGAAAAGTGGCATAAACCATTATTATTATTCTAAAATTAAACAATGTTATGCCATGAAATGAAAAAGGCCATTTCCAGCTGGTTGGTAATACCATAGAAAAGCTTTTGTACAATAATTGAAATGCAAAATCTAGTCATTCCCATTTTATTGGGTAGAGGAAGCCATAATATAGATTTTTATAGGAGCATTTAGAGTTACTGCTATTATCCATAACTCTTTTGTCCTTTTCAAATATAACCAACTAATGTAAATTGTTTTCAGTTTTACTGATTTATGTCATAAGCATAGCAATTATAATAGAGCACGTCCTATTTGACAAGTCAATAGTCTGGAACTGTTGAATTATAGCTTTCAGAATGTACCCCTGGGTCCTTAAAGTGTCTATCACCAAACCTTGAATGAAACCAATTTTACAAACATAGCAGAAATTATGGGTGTCACCACACTTTAAAACTGTCACTTTAAAGTCTGCACATTAATTCCAACACTTATCATTGCCCCCAAATATTTTGTGACTTTTTAAAGAATTATTGCAATGAACTTTATTGTAAATATCCTCAATGATAGAAAATCTATTCTTTGTGGATGATCATAATATTTAAAAACAGATTTATTGTTTTGGAGCCAAGATGGTGGAATGAATATATATGTATATATATATTCATGAATATACAATTCTATCTATCCATTTACCTGATCTGCCTATCCATCCTATCTGGATAACAGTGAAAAAATGCTTTTAAATAAAGTAATTAATATTTTCAGTGGTACATAATATACTTTTGTGGCAGTTCTAGAAAAAAGGATTTGAAAAATATTTTGAACAAAGAATCACTAAAATAGTCTCCAAAGAAGATACTTCTATGTAATATAAAGCACAATTCAATACGTAATTTATGGTATGCTTATTAACAGGTGTCTCCCTATTTTGTAGCTGCATAGTAACAAAATTTTTTTGATTCATTATAAAAAATGACTTGTTTTTTGTTTAATTTGAACTGTTTATTTTGAAATAATTTTAGACATACAGAAAGTTGCAAAAAGAACTGAAAGTTCTTGCACAAAATTTTATTGTTTATTTAACACGTATTAAAAGCAGGACAGTAACACTGATACAATACTGTTAAATAATCTACAGACCTTATTCAATTGCCAATTGTCTAAATTTCTCAATCCGGGAATCCATATTGCATTTAATTGTCATGTTACGTAAATCTCCTCCAGTGTGAGATAGTTACTCATTCCTTTTGTCTTTCTTGACATTTACATAATTGAAGAAAAATGGCCCATTATTTTGTAGAATGCCTCCTAGTTTAGATTTGTCTGATGTTCCTTGATGATTAAATTCAGGTCATGCATTCTTTGTAAGAAATACACAAAAGTAATGCCATGTCTTTCTAAGTATATCATAAGAAGTGACACATAATGTCAATACATATCATCAACGGTGTTCCTAACTTTGGCAACTTAGTTAAGGTGGTATCTAAAAGTTTTTACATTATCTAACTACTATTTTTTCTCTTTTGTAATTAATAATTCTCTTTAGGGAGATATTGTTAAATTATGCAAATATCCTATTTCTCATCAAACTGTTCATTGATGAATCTTGCCTGCAACAATTTTTACTGTGATGTTTGCTAAATAGCATTGCATCATTCCTTCTATATTAATTAATTAGAATTTTAGGGTCAAGAAGAATGGCCCATTTCCTCGCATTTTAAAATTTATTTACTATATGTATTCATATTGGCATGGACTCATGGATATTTTATTATGTGATTTATAATCCATTATTATTATTATTTATATTTTTGCTCACATTGCCCTAGATTTAGTTATTGGGAATTCCTTCTAATTTGCTTCTATCTCTTTTCTACATCCTCCAATCATTGGTTTTAAGCACTTAGATACTTTCTGGCAACACAAATGTTCTATTCTCATCAAGTACTTTTCCCAATCAACCCTGGAATCAATCATATCCTCAGAGCCCTTTTATTTTTATTGGAGAATGGTGTTCTGAAACCAAAATATGACACTAGTTTTATTTATTCTTACTATGGTGTTATTGCTTCTGGGGTCTCTCAGGGGATATCCACAGATATCTGTATCAATATATAGGTCTATTTCTATGTATTTTAACATATATGTTAAAAATTATGAGTGCATACTGATTCCTCTAGTTCCAATAACACCACAAGGTTTATCCTTTCCCCTGCAATGAGAAACCTGGCTCTTATTATTTATATAACTTATTTATCTGTTCCATTCTGAAATCCTCATTTCATAATTACTCATACTCTTGTGACAAGTTTACTAACTAGAATAGAATATTTGTGTACAGTTCATTTTGTCTTTAGACTATCAGCAAATAGTCAAATAATGTTTTCCAGAGCTAGATTAGTTCTTTCTTCTCCATATACTTCTGTGTGGTTTTGTTATTCATTTGTTATGCAGTTAAATTGCTTTATTACTCTTCGTATTTCATTTCGTGCCCCCCCCCACAGCTTGTTCATTTTAATTATTTTAAAATTATTTTTGCATTAATATATGAAGTTTTACCATGATACTAAAAGTTAGGACTATCTCCAGAGGCAACTTCAGAGCTATCCTTTTTACCCCTTTTGCATTTCACCATTTCTTCTGCCGTATTGCTATCTATACTCTATAAGTTAATTAGTCTTATTAATTTATGATTTTACTTTATGTATTTTATCTATATTCTTTTTCCTTCCACAGTCTTTATACTTGACTATTTCTTTCTGTAGTCTCCAGTGTTATCAATTTGTCTATATCCATGTAACTGATCAACTAAATCAATTAAGACAGAAATAAAGATTAAGGTTGACATAGCCTCAAGGGTGATATCAATTTTAGCAAAAAAAAAAAGTATGTGAAAATATTATGAGATTGATATATTAAAGTGCAAAAGTTTATTATCTGAGCACGAGAAAGAATTAGCAGAAACAAATGATGAAAATGAAGGACGTATTATGTGTTCATAGCGATTGCATAGTGTTTTGGTATTTACCTTCTCTGCTCTTTTCCCAGCTTTCTTGTTTCCAAACCCTTGGCCCTATTCTTGCAATTTTCACCTAAATTTTTTTTTTTTTGAGATCTGAGATCTTGAAAGGATAAAGCAAAACTTTTCAGACAAAGATAACATTAAACTTAATTGTGATTAATTTGGAACAGTTCAATTTTTAA
Source organism: Eonycteris spelaea (assembly GCA_003508835.1). Taxonomy (NCBI): domain Eukaryota; kingdom Metazoa; phylum Chordata; class Mammalia; order Chiroptera; family Pteropodidae; genus Eonycteris; species Eonycteris spelaea. The sequence goes on from PUFA01000209.1 coordinate 353,798, forward strand.
ATAGACTTTATTATTTTAGAAAAGTTTTAGAGATACAGCAAAATTAAGGGAAAGTTGCAGAGATTTCCCATATACCTGTACCACCATGCATCACCTTTCTTATTATCTACATCACTCGCCAGAATGGCACTTCTTTATTTTCAACTAAAGTTGAAAATGTATTGAAGTATTGTAGTCACTCAGAGTTCATAGTTTACCTTGGGTTCACTCTTAGTGTACGTTCTGTGTGTTTTGAGAAAAGTTTAATTCAAATATCTATTATTATAACATCATATAAAATATTTTCAATGCCCTAAAAATCCTTTGTGTTCTGCCCGTTCATCTCTACGTACATTCCCACCTCACTCCTGGCAACCACTGATTTCTTTACTGTTTTCATAGTTTTGCTTCTTCCAGAATTTCATATAGTTTGGCATCATACAATACATAGACTTTTTAGATTGGCTTCTTTCACCTAATAATGTGCATTAAAGTTCCTTTATGTCTTATCATGGTTTGATAGCTCATTTCTTTTAAGCACTGCATACTATTTCATTATCTGGTTATTTCAGTTTATTTTTCTATTCACCTACTGAAGCACATCTTGGTTTAAGTTTTGGCCTTTATGAATAAAACTGGCATAAACATTCATGTGCAGGTAAAAGCATTCAGTTTTTTGTGAGTAAATACCAAGGACCATGATTGCTGGATCATATGGTAAAAGTATGTTTAATTTTGTAACCTGCCAAACTGTCTTCCAAGGTGGCTATACCTTTTTTGCATTTCCACCATTAATGAGAGTTCCTGTAGCTTCACACCTTGTCAGAACTTGGTGTTGTCAGTGTTCCAAATTATGGCCATTAAAATAGATATGTAGTGGTATTCGTTGTTGTTTTAATTTGCACTTTTCTAATGATCTATACAGGGAACATCTTTTTACATGCTTTTTTCCCCTACCTGTGTATCTTCTTTGTTGAGGTGTCTGTTTAGCTCTTTAGCCCATTTGTAAATTGGGTTGTATGCTTTTTTTTGAGTTCTTTGTATATTTTTGATAATAGCTTTTTATCGGATATGTCTTTTGCAAGTATTTTTTTCTCAGCCTGTGGCTCATTCTCTTAATATTGTCTTTCACAATGTAGAATTTTTAAATTTTAATAAAGTTCAGGTTATCGATTATTTCTTTCATGGGTCATGTCTTTGGATCTTTTATTTAAAAAGATGTTATCAATACTCAAGTTCATCTAGTTTTTCCCTTATGTTATCTTTTAGGAGTTTTATAGTTTTGTGTTTTTTCCATTTAGGTCTGTGACCATTTTGAGTTAATTTTTATGAAGAGAGCAAGGTCTGTATCTAGATTCATTTTTTTTTCTTTTCCTGAAGATGGATCTAATTCTTCCAGCACCATTTGTTGAAAAAACTATCTTTGCTCCACAGAGTTGTCTTTGCTCCTTTGTCAAAGATCAATTGACTCTATTTATGGGGGTCTATTTCTGGGCTTTATATTCTGTTTCACTGACATACTTGTCTGTTCTTTTACCAATACCACATCCTCTCTATTACGATAGCTTTATAGTAAGCCTTGAAATCAGGTAGTGTCAGTTCACTGATCATTCTCCTTCAATATTGTGCTGGCTATTCTGGGTCTTTTTACCTATCCAGTATAAACTTTAGATTCAGTTTGTTGATATTGAAATGGTATTGTACATTTAATTTCAAATTCTAGTTGTTTCTTGTTGGTAAATAAGAAAGCAATTGACTTTTGTGTTAACTCTGTATCCTTAAAACTTACTATATCACTTATTGGTTCAGGAAGTTTTGTTTGTTTGTTTGTTTACTTGTTTTTGTTTGTTTGTTTGTTTTTGGTTGATTCTTTTGAACTTTCTATATAGAAGATCTTGTCATTTGTGAACAAAGACAGTTCTATGTCTTCCTTCCTTTCTTGAATTAATGCATTAACAAGGACTTCCAGTACAATGTTGAAAAGAAGTGGTGAGGGGAACACCCTTGCCTTGTACCTGATCTTAACAGAAAAGCTTTGAGATGCTCACTGTTAAGTATGATGTTAGCTGTAGTTTTTTTTTTTTTTATATAGACAGTCTTTATCAAGTTGAGAGATTTGCCGTCCATTACAGTTTACTGAGAGTTTTAATTGTGAATGAATGTTGGACTTTGTCAAATGCTTTCTCTGCAGCTATAGATATAATCATCTGATTTTTTCTTTTTTCAGCTTATTGATGTTATAGAATTCATTTCTATGTTTGTGATTCATCTATTTTGATGCTCTGTGTCTTCTTCCACAATTGACTCCTTTATTGTTATGTAATCACTTCCTTTATTTTATCTCTGATAACTTCTTCACTTTGAAGTTCATTCCATCTAACATTAATATAGCAACTCCTGCTTTCTTTTGATTAGTATTACCATGATATATTTGTTTTTCCATCCACTCACTTTTAATCTATGTGTCTTTATATTTAAAGAGGTTTTCTTTATGTCTGAGTTGTGTTTTTTGATCTCCTCTGACTATCTGTCTTTTAATTGGTGCATTTAGATCTTTGACATTCAAAGTGATTGTTGGTATAGCTGGACTGATATCTATCATATTCATTGCTGTTTTCCATTTGTCGCCATTGCTCTTTTTTACTATTATTGTCTTCTACTGCTTTTCTGCCTTTCATGGTTTTAATTGAGCATTTTATATTATTTTATTTTCTCCTTTCTTAGTATATCAGGTATACTTCTTTTTTTACTTCTTCCATAGTTGCTCTCCATAACTCAAATTCATTTCTCATTTTCCTAGAAAATGGGATGACAAGGGTGAAAGAGAGAGAATAAAGTTTAAGGAATAGGGAACTTTTTAGCTATGGACTCTAAAATAATTATACAAATTTCAAATAGGAAGAGGTTATCATTAATGAACTGTCACCTTTGCCTAAGGAAGTTGGAAATAGAGATGTAATGGCTTCTTATGAATAAATAACTCTACCTATGAGTAAATAAGCAAAAAACTTCAATTTTAAAGGGCGTAACTACTCTAAAATGGAAATATCTGTTTCACTGGATTAATTTTTTTCAGTTTCCTACTTTGTTTCAGAATGAGTGGATCATTGGTTATCCCCCAGAATAAAATAAGTGTCATTATTAACGTAGATAAATTTGAGATACATAGTAAAGATGTAGCTGTACAAATTTAGATCATTCAAGAGCTATAACACTGTAGGAAGCCAAAAAAATTAACTTTCTTTCCAGCTCATATCATTTAGAACTTGTCAGACACATTAAAATATTTTTTACAAGACTATATGTGTGTGTGTGTATGTATGTATGTGTGTGTGTGTGTGTGTATCTGTATATGCCTCAGACTTAAAGTAAAAATATTACCCATTGTGTATATTTTGTATAGGTATTGTTTATCATTGTGTAATTTTGCTTATTATTCTTAGGTTAAGGTGTGAAATACATCAGTATTTCATTCTCATTTTATAAATTACATAAGTACTGAACAAAAAGTTGAATCAGATATCTATCTCTTCAGTGTTATTTTTGTGCGCCTGCAATCAGTTGCAATCACTTAAGTTGAAATCATGTTTCTTAAGTATCTCCTTCTGTTTTTCAAGAATTTTGGTGCAAGTATCTGGCTGAGCATCAACTTATCAAAAAGCTGACATCTGATTTTGTTTTGATCTTAAGTATACTTTCTTGTTCTTTGTTTTATATTTAACTAATATGTTGTTTGTTCTTCTTTCCTGCCTTTAAAAAATAATGAAGTATTTATTAGTGTTCCTTTTTATTTCCTCTATTGGTTTTATAGCTATATCTGTTAGTGATTAACTTACAGATCATGCATGCATATATAGTTTATGAGAAACTAACTTTATTAGCCTTATGTCATTTTACAAATAATTCAAGAAACTTCAATCATATAATTCCATTTACTGCTGCAAATAAATTTTCTTCTATTGTCATATAATTTACATATATGTATTAAAAATATGTATACATACATTTATTCTGGAGACTTCCATTTATTTATTTATTTATTTATTTATTCATTCATTCATTCATTCATTTATTTATTTATTTTGGTAGTGCAGGTCTGCTCTTGATAAATTTTCTGAGCTTTTATTTACTCAAAAGTGACTATTTCAGTCACTTTTGAAGGGTAGTTTTACTGAACATAGAATTATTTCAATAATTTCTGATGAAAATAGCCATTTGAAAAATTTTTTTTATAAATATAATATGCATGGTTTTGCTGATTACTTTTAAGATTTTCTAGTTTTCTTTTATTCTCAGCAGTTTAGCTACGAAGTGTCTAGCTATGATTATCCTTGTGTTTATCCTGTTGGTTCTTGAATGTGTGGTTGATGTCTTTCATGAATTTTGCAAAGAAATTTCAACCATTATCTCTTCTGTCCACTTCTTCTTTGTCTCTGGGATTCCAGTTACACAAATGCTAGACTACTGATATTTTCCAATGGTGATCTAATTCACTGATTATTATGCTATGGCCATTTTACTCTAAAGTCTTTCCAAAAAATGCTTAACTTCAAATATAATATATTTTTCAATTCTACAATTTCTATTTGGTTTTCTTTAGAGTTTTCATTTACCTTTTTAAATACTTCAACTCCTCTCATTTTGTCTTTTTTTTTTTCTAATCCTCCTCTCTCACTTTGTCTTTTTCGTTTACTTTTTTAACTTATTTATAATGATTATTTTTAAAGTCCTCATCTGCTGTTTTGGACACCTGAGTCATTTGTTTGTCTGCTTCTGTTGATTGCTTTATTCCCTGATTATAGGAAATATATATTTCTGCTTCATATTCATCCCAATTTTTTATTTTATATCAAGCATTGTGTATAACATTATCAGAGATGAAACCAGATAATACTTTTCCCATAAAGTGCTCGCATTTTTCACTGTTAGATTGTCCTAGGTGAAGAGATGATCTCTTTGACTAAATTAGAATTTAACCATGTTGGACTTGAGCTGCAGCTTTATTTAGTTTGGTTCATATGAGATATTAAATGTTTTTAAGATGGCATCAGTACCCTTTAACTAGCAATGCTTTAGATACTTAGCATTATAAAACTAAGATATATTTATCTCTTTTTCAGTGCAGTCTTCATTTTCTCATGATATTGGAGAATCAACTTTATGTTTGGGGGTTCTTCAATATCAATTTATTTTGCCAATTCACACTGTTTTTAAAAATTAGCTCATTTCTCTTTATTACGGTAAAGTCTCTTAACCTCCTCCAAAGGCTAAAACCCAGAATCAGTAATTAACTCCAGTAATAAAAGTGCTACTATTTTGTGCTCAAAATTCTTTTCAACGACTTTAATAAAAATTACATTTTTATAATTATCTGATGGTTTAGGTTGTTATAGAAAGAGCAGTGACATTTGGCAATGTTCTGTATCCTAACTGAAATTGAAACACTGATTCTTTTAATCTGAAGCTTGAATCGAGACTATCCTTGCTTACTTTGTGCATTACTTCTATAGTTAGGAAAGTGATATTATCAGTTGTGAAGTCTGACTATCGTTGAGCGATGGCAGAGGTAGTGTACTATGAAACACTTGAGGAAATGCCGCTGTAAAGGTATTATTTTAGGCAAGAGAATGGTTTTTATTTATTAAATTGTCCTTCCATCTAATCACATTAATATTAGTAAGTAAAGTGGATTTTTAAATCAAATAGATCTTGCTTCATTGTTGCATTAAACCCTGTAATTCTTATAATGAATTATAAACCCTAACTGTTTGGATTTCTGCCTATGTTTAATAGCACATCAGGAATATATGCCCTTATTAATAAATATCGTCGCTGGTATTGATGGGTAATTAGGGCACAGTGAGACTATGAGGAACTGATAAAACTCATTTGGAGCTTTGGTAAAATAATGGCAGATGAAATTAGTTAATTATTTAACAAATACTCATCGTTTCGTTACCACTTGCAAGACACCATGGCAAGATTATAACTGAGACAATATATTAAATTTACATGCTTGTGTATACTAGGAAGCAAAATATGAACTGAGAATTTCTGGTCCTGGAGATATAGATAGAACAAAATCTGAAAAGTGACCTATGTCTCTCTTATTCTTTGAAGTTTACCTTTTCCTTTTTTCAAGAAATGTATACAAAAAGGTAAATGTTATCAAAAATAGATAAGAACATTTCTGTTCAATTTGTGAAGTATTTATTTTTGAAAAAGATCATTTTTATAGTTGTGTTAAAAGAGAATTGAAAATATGTCCTTAGAAATTCTTGCCTTATGCATTTGACTCTGTATTCTCTAAAGGGGAAAATGCAAGAAGGTCTAACAAAGATCAGTAGAAAAAAATAAGTGATTTGTGGAAGTAGTTTGGAGGACAGAAAATATTTATGCATATTTATTTGGGGGGACTTTAAAGTCAATGTTTTTAAATGCTATAAGTGAAGACCTGACTATTTTAGAAACTGGTGAACTTAGCAGGTTTATTTGACTACTAACCTTAAGAAGTTAGTAACTACAAGAACATCAAAACGATTCTTCCACACAAAAGGGTAAACTCTTGCTTTAACGGTGCAGTTGTAACATATCACTTATTATTTCAAGTGTCATTCTCCATTATAGAAGTAATGATTGATAAAAATAACTTTCAACATTTATTACTTACTAAGTATGTTCCAGATACTGTTTGAGTTGCTAGAGATCTAATAATAAGTGATCAAATATTTTATCACCAAAATGAGAACTCTTTTAAAAGCGGTGCTATAAATAGTTATACCTGAATAATCAATGTAAACTGTGACTATGGCCATTTAAATAAAAAGGTATAGTCTCTTTAATGGTTGTTGCCATAAAAGAGGAAGTAAATAGTGAATGTTTCTAATACTGTGTATAATTACTGCTAAATTAAAAATTTGTAGTGTGTAGTTGGTTGTCATAGTTAGCCTCTAGGTTAACCTTCACTCCCAATAATCCTTGTCTCCTGTTATGTATGCCCCTTTTCCTACCGAATTAGAGAAGGCTCTGGATAACAAAGTATGCTTTATACAAGGACTTCCTGCTTGGTCTCTTGTAATACTTATCCTTGGAGCCCTGAACAGCCATGGAAGGAGTTAAAGCACACTAAGTGGCAGGCTGGAAAATTCATGTGGAGAAACTCCAGGGAGAGGCTTTTAGACCTCATGAACAGAGTGAGATTCTCAAGAAGCCCCAAGTTGTCCTAGCTCCCAGCAATTTGGTCAGCCCTGCTGTAGCACATGCAGCTGATGTAAGTCCTCCTCATTGAGATCTGCTAAATTGCAGTTTTGTGAGAAAAAAAGATGGTTTCTCACATAAGTCACTAAGTTCAAAGGAGTTTGCTACATATTAATAGATAATTGGAACAGAATTTGGTATGCTACCATAAAAGTGGACTGCTGATATAACACAAAATTGAAGTATATCACATTGGTTTAAGAACTAGAGACAGGAAAATCTGGAAGAGCTACAGGTGATTATTAGAGAAAGATGTAAGGGCTTCGAAAGAAGTTTGATGAAAATTTAGACAGTGAGAAAACTTATTTTTAGGATGAAGAAAAATCATGTACTGGCAAAACAATAAAATTCTTGCCTGCAATAACAAGGGAAATAGAAAATGTTATCTAATCATCTCGGGGTCTTGCTAAAGAGGTTTCCAGGTAGAATGTTAAAATTGCCAACTGGCTATGATAAAATATGAGAAGAGCCAGATGGACTAAAAATGAAATGTTTAGTTTTCAAGCAGAACTGAGAGGAAATACAGAGGGTTCAAAACAGGTTTTTCCAGCCAGCAAAATGCTCTCAAAGAGAAATGGCCTCAGGGCAAAGATAAAAATATAAAGTATGGCTCCATACTCTTTGTTAGGACCTCAGAAAGATTTAAGGTTGTGCTCCGGGTAAACAGTAGGGTTGTTAATAATATTTAGTGCATGCCTCATTGTGTTTCTGAGAATTTTAGGGGCACACACACTACCAAGATATGGAAGGACATGTCTTAGAAAGAAATGTGGGTGTGACTTTTGTCTAATGGTTTGAACTACAATTCTGTACATAGAAAGCCCAGAATGGCTTTAAAAGGATATCACCATGGGTTTTGGGCTTTTTATTTTCCATAGTAATTGACAACTGGAGTAGCGATCTGAACAGATTTCCCTTTTCTTCTACCTTTGATGCCAAACAACTTGAGCACTTGAGCCTATGAGCTATAGAGACCTTCTGGTTGAAATGTTCAGATTTCCCCCACATCCTCGTTGAACTGTTTCAGGGATTGTTCTCCTGTGTGCTGGAAAATTGGTTGGAGATGCCGAGTCTAAAGGTAAGGACTGATAAGTTTGATGATAGGAAATTTTTGTCATTTGGATCTATGTGTGGGAAGGAAGAGTTGTTTGATAATGGCCTGGATGTGAGGCCATTGTCTAAGATGCAGAAATGGCTAGTGAGAAACTGAACAGGTGGGATGAGTCTTCTCTGCCTTACAGCCTTGGAGAGTAAAACACAAAAGCAGACAGACCTCAGAGAGAAATAATAGTGCATGAAACTAGAGAGCACGTTGCCTTTCTCCACCTGCATTATTCTACATTTTAAAGGGTACTCTGACTATCAGATATAAACCCAATTGGCACACCAGGGGGGGGGGGAAACTGATCTAAACTGATCCATCTAAACTGATCCACCTTTCAAAGAGAGGCGGTCCAGAATAAACAACTGGAATGTAAAAACAATCAAATAAACCTGCCAGAGGAAGGAGCCAAACATGAAAATAAAAAGAAAGATAAGATCACATAAAAAGAACCATATGTAATGCAAAATAAAATTTGGGGTTTAAAATCATTTTTTTTAAATATAAAATTTACTAGATTAATTATAGAAGATAGCCACTAGGAGAAGTTCATGTGCAACATATAGCTTCTAGCACAGTGTTGCAAGATAAAGGAAAATAAATCATAAATAAAAAGATAAAATACTCAGAAGATCAATTCCAGAAGATTAATATGAGTAAAATAGGTGAACCATATGAAAAAAAAATTTAAAAAAAATAAAGGAGAGGCTGTAATTAAGCAATTAGAGGGAAACATCCCTGAGAAGAGATCTGAGTATAAAATTTAAAAGCCTCACGAAGTTTTAATCTGGGTGATAAAAAAATTACATGAATCTGGACATAGCCTGACACAACAACTGGACATCTGGACGTGAATTCAAAGGACAATGAGAAAACTTATACATTTCAAGAAAAAAATGCAAGTACTTGCATAGAGAAAAATACCTTATTTGCAATCAGAATCCTAAATAGTGGAATAAATTGGAAGACAGCTGAGAAAAAAAAGACTGTAATCCAGAGGTCCTATATTCAGCCAAGATACCCCTTATCTGTTCTATTAAAGGGAAAGATAAAAATGTGCAAGAAATCTGAGACTATATTTACATTTTCCACGTACGGAAAATACATGTTAAATGACTACTTAAATAAGTAAAAGTAACTTAAAGTAGGGAAAGATAAAGAAGAAAGTAAATAATCTTGTGAAATGAGCCTAATGACATAAATAATTTGCAGATAATAATAAATTCACCTGGAATGTGTGATATGAATGCCAAATAAGAACTGTTTAAATAGAAGAGAAAAATTCTAATAAGTACTAAATTATCCCAGGAAAAAACCTAGGGATGTAAGGAATATGTGTGGGGAGAAAAGAAATAAAAGTGCTTCAGTGTTCTTAACTGGGAGTGGGACAAAGGGAAAGAAGGTAGAATATAGTAATCTAAAATTTTAATTTTACTGGGAAAAAAACCAAAGGGGAATTGGGGATCATTCTGCATTATGGCTGAGGAGAAAACAATAATTTTCAGTGCAGGAAATCCTAGGTACCTTGTTTATAAAATAGTGAAGGCATCAGTTTCTAATTTAAGAAGTAATATAAGTAAACTGGAAAATAATAGTAATAAGGAAGGAGTAAAATCATGTACATGTATTATGATAACATATAAAAGAAGTATTATACTGGTTTGAAAAGAAAAGTGTGATTCTAAGGTTTTCACATGATGTGTGTGTACACATGCACACACACACACTTAAAATGACATTTAATTTTAAATGTTAAAGCAGAATGAATAAAAGGACGCCAGTTCATGTAAACAAAAGCAGGAGTGATAATATAAATAATCACAAGATAGAATTTAAGGACATTAAACAAGATAAAAATATTGTACAATGCTAAGAAGCAAAACAGGAAAAAAAGATTTAAGTTTTTGTGTTAGGTGATTAGTTGTGATTTCTTTTAGCATGTACACACTATTAGAATTGAATTTAACCTTTTTTTCAGTTTTGCCTCATATCATGTGTCTGAAAGCAGAAGATGAATATATCAGCTGAACACACACACACACACACACACACACACACACACACACACACACAATTTACCTTTCTTCTGCCATTTTGTTTTAGTCTAGCCCTCAATGCATTGGATGATGCCTGCCCACATTGGAGAGGGCCACTTACTTTACTGAGTTCAGGAATTCAAGTGCTAATCTCTTCTGAAAACATCCTCACAGACACAACCAGAAATAATGTTTCACCAGCTATCTGGGCACCCCCTAGCCCAGTCAAGTTGACACATAAAATTAACTATCACAGTTATGCTTCCAGAGTTCTAAGACTTACTGTAAAATGCAATATTATTTTAATTCATCTTCTTGAATAAAAGGGGCAAAAATTGCTTTAAATATACATATTTCAAAAACACCAATGAGCAGAGAATATGCTTTAAAATTGAATAATACACCAATTGTAGTAACACTTCATGTGAAATGAATTAATGCAATGACTTTATGAATAGTGATGGAGGGCAGAGTTAAAAAGTTTCTCTTGGAGATAGATTATTTAAGACTTGAGCACTCATGAAATGTTGATAGTAATGGTGAAAGTTATTAACTGTTGTTTCCAAAGTTTCTAATAGAAGCAACTGTGCAGAGGTGATATTATTAACCAAGTTGGAAGATAAATGAGAGGTGATTTGAAAGGCAGTGAGTTCACTTTGGGACCCTTTAAATCTGAGGTGCCTGGATAATACCTGAGTAGTTATATCCAACTGTATATAAAAATGGTTATCTGGAATTCAGGGTTGAGATTTTGCTTTGGATAAAATCTGAAAGGTCAAATGCCATATCAATAGTTACTGTGTTAGAGATGATGGATACTGAATAGTGGTTTTTATTTTATTCTTATTATGTAGGAATTTTTAATTAAAATATACCAAAATTCATTGATTCTAAGAAGCTCAAATTTGAGCAGTTCTGAAATCAGGATATGTCTAATAGTTACCATCAGGCAAGTGCAATTATAGTGTGGTTATCGGAGTGTGCATACATACCTTTAGTCAAGTGCTACTTATATTTTCATCACTAAAGTGATAAAAATTGGTTTTTATGTGCTATTGATTGAATATAACATTTAAAATATTTTCAAAAAATTGTACTATGATTTGTCATTAAATTGCAAAGTTGTGTATGCAGGAAAACATGGATATAAAGCAAGAGAGTGTATAGTTAATTGTCATTAATTGACAGTTTTATTGTTTTAATAGTACATACAATAAGAGTGAGTTTTAAGTTGGCAGGCTCCCATTAAAATGAACATCTACAAGAGCTGACAACATTGCCGCTGTTGTTATGAAGGGTAAATAAAATGCTTTTTAGCCCATAAATTGCTACAAGACCCTTATTTATGATTGTTATATGTCTGAGGTGCTCAGAAATTTCAGGGAGATAAAAATTTCACAAGAAAGCAGAATACCATGTTATATGCATAAATACATTCTTTATATAATTAAAACATAAATTATGACTTTTATATCATTAATTTTAAAATGTAAAAATGTCTCCCATAGAAATCATTATTGGACTCACACAGAATCAGAAGTATAAATCAAGTATGTCATCATGGATATAAAATGAAGATTATTTAGTGCCCTTGATGGCAATGATTACACAGTATGTCAGATGTGTTTCTGTTTCTTGAAATGCTAAACTAATTCTTTGTAATTTCCATCCTTTGTGATTCTATTACACTTTGTTATTTCTTTAGCTAGAATCAATATGTAATATGAGAAAAATGTCCTTTATGCTCAAAGGATATTGAGCCTTTGAAAACCAGAAATTTGAAAGGGAAAGGGCACTCTAATAAAAATTTGTTTCAGTAATAAAACAGAACTGTAAATTTATTTTAATACTGGCAAATCTTCCAGGGTCAGAAACTAGCAAGGCAAAAGCATTTAATGAGTATGTGCATAGAGAGAAAACTATTAAATAGCATGTGAAGCCAAGGAAATTACTTTCCTTTGGAAAATCTTAAATTTTTACTATAGATGTATATCTGATATGCTTATTTCACCTTATAGTTTTCAAGGTTATCGCATGAAAATCTGTGCTATGATCATATACTATAAAATTATTATTACTCTATTTCTTTTTAATTAACATAAAAAACAATTTCTACCTACATCATGAATTTTATAACTTTTGGTTATAAAACATGGTATTCTGACCTTGATTTCTGAATTAGAAGTTTTCAAATTATTCACAATTTGCTTTCTGTGCTATGGTGTTAAGTGTAAATAAGCTGAAGTTAAATTGTTTTTCATATTCAGCTTGAGGAAAGTGACCCTCTTAAAAATGAATTTATTTCAGCTTCTTCTGGCCACTGAGTCAACCAACACAACCTCTGGAATGTGCTGAAATGGTGTCAAGCAGTGGCCTGAAGCAGAACCAGAAGGAAGTAACAAGGTAGCATTTTAAACAGGTCATTGCTGGTTATCTTCTTGAGCCACAAGATGTATTACACATTTGACCCATTTCTTAGCAGGGGGACAACTTTATTCCCTGGACCAAAAAAAAAAAAAAAAAAAAAAAAAAAAAAAAAAAAAGGAAAAAACAAGACAAAATAAAAGTATTCCTTATCAACAATAATTTTTCTTTTTCACAAAATACTTGTTTGGATGGGCCAGGTAAGGAGGAAGCATAGCCTTTACTGTTTCAGCCTGAAGAACAACTTAAACCTGCACATTCTCAGCCGTCTCCCCTGCTCACTCCCAACCCCTCCACATTTTTGTAACTATGTGTGTCTTGCAATTTAATGCGCTTGTGATTATTTTGCATTCTTAGAAATAATGAAAAGACAACCTTAGTAAAAAAGTTACCATAAGCAGGACATTTAATTTTGTGTGCTTTCTCTCCACCTGTTCTTCAATGCCACTCCATGTTTGACTGGGACCCCAGAAAGAGGACTCTGAAATAATTGTATCCAAAGAATAATGCTAGAATTTGGAAGTCAGAGTACGAAAGGGTCTTGGGACTGGAATAGAAAAAGGACTATGAATCAATAGGTTTGTAGATAGAAGTAGGGCTTGTGATGGAAAAAAAAGGGAGGGGGATTGAATTACATTGTAAGCAAGAAGATATGAGAGCAGGATGGTGAAAAATGGGGTAGAAATATCTGACACATTTTTTTTTTTTTAACTTAGAAGAGAAATATATACATTTCTTCCTGGAAAAGTTCTGAAAATATATGTTAGATAGAAACCCTCACTGGCATAGCCTAGCAAATAGTTTCTCCTCTCCAATTAATATGGCCTTTAGTAAGAGATGTATATCTATAGAGTCAAAGTGCTTTCAAATCAAATGTCAAATCTTCCTTGGTGGATTTTAAACAGGAGTGCCATCTGTTTCCACCCAGATTACTTTAAACTCTATTGCTTTCATTATAATCCACATCCAGAAGAGACTGACTGCTTCTGGGATTCTTTGAAGTCACCTGTAGGCTAACAAACCACTCTTACTTTATTTTCCCTGGTTGATTATTCCTAAGTGCATTACCTTTTCTTTTTTCCCCTTGTTATTGATTCAAGAAAGGAACTGGATCATTTGTCCTGCAGAATTTTTCATGGTTTGGATTTTGTTGGTCGTTGGAAAGTGCTATATAACATGTTCTTCTATACCCTGTATTTTTCATAAATTGATACTTAGATCTTGATCATATTACAGTTTAAGTTTGTTTTGAAGACTGCTTAATATGTAGTTTTTTTTCTTTCATCTGAAGGCACAGAATGTATGGTTGTCTCTAATTGTGAAATTAGCAGCCATTTAGAATTATTGCCTACATCTGTTAATTTATTAAGAGTTGCAAACCATAATATTCCAATTCTATAATTGCTTTTCATTCATTAGCTGGAATAAGCCAACAAAGAGAGACTTTCCTTCATTAACTATTTGGTTATTCTGAGGTACAATTTATATAAAAAGAGGATAAATGTTTGATTAGTTTCCTTCATTAACCAGTTTTTAAATTATGAGTTAATTATCTGACATCCTTCAAGGTAACCAGAGCAGTTTTAATTTTTGTTTTTCAGAATTGATCATTATGAGCACAAGAATTCAAAATTACATAACAAATTTCTATCCATTACAGCTATTATTATTATTGATGCTGAAATTGTACCATGTTTGGACCATGGAAAACTCTGAAAGTTACTGAGTCATTTTGACAAATGCTCAGTAGCCTTTGATGATTTCTTGTTTTCAGATATGCAAAATGTTACAGACTTATTTTCTACATTTTCCAGCTCTGACCTGGGATAAGTTTTTAAAAGTGATTTATATTTAAGTACTAATTAAAACAACAGCAATAAACAGCCAAAAGAGGGATAAGTTGAAGATGTGAGGGAACAAAAAGAGACAATAAATAGAGGGCATTTTTCTTTTAGAAAGACAGGTGTATGCAGAGTTCTAGAGTTTAGGATGAGATCTTACTATATATGGAGGAAAGGAGAAATGTGTGGATATATATATATATATATAAGTTTATAGACGTGAGAGTGAAAAGTTAAAGAATTTCAGTTCACTAATCTTTCTATATGTTATTTTTTTCTCTAGAGTAGGTGGTAAAGTTATCCATTTAATATGAAGTGTGCGAGATTTTGTTGAAGAGAAAAAAAGGAGCTTAGTCCATCTTAATTCATATTTTCCTTGCGTTCTAGAAGGATCGAAACTTCTCTACTCGTTGATGATTTGAGTTGCTCTTTCAGGATCCTTTTTCATTTTTTTCTTGATTGTTTATGTCTATGGCATTTGTCTGGAACCTCATATGATATTCAGGGCATCGTCACAACCATTATCCTATACCAAAATAATCATGTTGCTATTTTAATTTAAATGTATTAAAAATGTTGAGTATAAACAAATATAATTTTTATAAATGCACAATTAGCAGCAGATCATTTCTGCATTATATTGTTATTATTAGTGGTATTTTTCAATTATTTTTTGCTTTTTTGTTAACTACCTCTTATCTCCTCTCACCTCCACCCATATAACTCCCTCAATCCTGTTACAACCGTTAATAATCTCTTACATAATTTCTGCATGTTTATATAATTATATATAAACACATACACATGTGCGCACACAAAAAGTCTGTTCATCATGTATCTATGAATGCACATATACACTTGTTTTTGTTGTCCAAAATTGGGTGATCATATATTTTTTCTGTGTTTTTTCCCCCTCACTCAAAAGCTATTGGAAAATTCTTCAAATCAACTGGTAAAATTTTAATATTTTCTTTTATTGGGCTACATGATATTTTATAATGTGACTTTAACATAATTTAGCCAAATGTTTTCCTACTGATAAGTATTAAACTTTTATCTCAGTCTTTCCCTCCAAAATAATATAGCAGTTAATATTTTTCAGTTATATTGTTATGTATAAACACTTATTTTTAAGGGATAGGTTTCCAGAAATGTAATTATTTAGGTCAAGAGTGCATTCAGTTTAGATTTTAAAAATTGCTGCCAGATTGCTTTCTGAAAAGGATCTAAAACTTGATATTTCCAGCACCAAAAAAAAGAATATATTTCTGTTGGGAGCTCCTTTCTCTCTGTTTAGAAATGTTTGTGGGTCTAATAAGTATAAAGTGTTATTTTATTGTTAATCTAATTTGCATTTTGCTAACAAGTACGGAAGTTGAGCATCTTTTTGTATGGTTTTTTTTTTTTGCTCTTTTAATTTACTCTTCTATGAATTACCCAGCTACCCATTTGAGCTTTTTAATGTTTCTTTATTAACTCTATGCTTTTTTTAAAATCAAAAATTCTATTGTTAAATAAGTATCTTTTCTTTTATTATGTATAATTTTCCAGTCTTGTTTAAGAATGTCTCCCCAGCTTTTAGATGGATATATCTCCTTTTTTTCCATTCTATTTACAAAATTTTATTTTAATTTACTTTTAATTCTGTAATGAAACTAATTTTTTTATATATATGGCAGATTCTGTGGGTTGGTGTATTCTACAACAATGCCCCAAACCTTGTCCTGCTGTGATTTCTCTGTTATTAAGGCTAGAAGTTAATACTTGATATCTCAGGCTTCTTTGCAGTTTAGAGGCCATATAACCCTGGTTGGGCTATAGGAAAAAGTCCCTGGGGGAGGCATCTTTTTCTGAGTAAAAACAAAACCCTGTTAAATACAAACAAACAAAAGCCCACGAAGGCCCATCTTCCCTTCACCCTTTAGCCCTTCTTTCTCGCCTGTAATGTGATGTTATGCCTTCAGTTTCTGCAGCCATCTTGCAATGATGGAAATAAAAACTACACACTAATGATGGTGGAGCAAAAAGGTAGAAAGGGGCACTGTGTCCTTGAGCAGCTGGAATAGGTCGAATTACATTCCAGTAGACATATGAAAAAATAACCCACCATATGTGTAAGCTACTGTATCATGAGGCTTTTGTTCCTTAAAGCTGAAAGCAATCCTAACAGGTATAGGGAACAACGTATATTTTTTTCTATAGGTTATGGCCAGTGATGTCATAATTTTATCTTTCCCCTCAATTAAAATGCTATCTGTGGAATGTATAAAATTACCATATATTTTGAGAACTATTTTTAATATATATTTTTTATTTTTCAATTACAGGATATACAATATTATATTAGTTTCAGGTGTACAACATAGTGATTAGATGTTTCTCTAACTTACAAAATGATCACCCTGATAAATCTAGTACCCATCTGACACACATACACAGGTATTACAAAATTATTGACTATATCCCCTATGAAATGCTTTACATCCTTGTGACTGTTTTGTAAGTACCAATTTCTACTTCTTAATCCCTTTCCCTTTTTCACCCATCTCCCAACTTCCCTTCCATCTGGCAGCCATCAAAATGTTCTCTGTATCTATTAATTCGATTGTTTTTTGTTCATTTATTTTGTTTTTATTTGTTTTAGATTCCACTTATAAGTAAAATGATGTGATACTTATCTTTCTTTGTCTGACTTATTTCACTTGGCATGATACCCCTTAGGTCCATCCATGTTGTTGCAGATGCAAGATTTCATTCTCTTTTATGGCTGAGTAATATTCCTTCTTTATCCATTCATCCATTGATGGACACATGTCATTTCCATATCTTGCCTATTGTAAATAATGCTACAACCAAACATATGAATGCATATATCTCTTTAAAGTAGTATTTGGGTGTCTCCAACAAATACCTAGAAGTGGAAAGTGGGCATTTCTTCTTTGTCTCTTCTAATAGCCTTTGTTTTAAAGTCTATTTTGTCTGGTATAAGTACTGCTTCCCCAGGTTTTTGTTTGTTTTTATTTTTATCCATCCCTTTACTTTCAGTCTGTGTGTGTCTTTCAATCTGAAATGTCTCTTATAGGCAGCATAGGTAAGGGTCTTGTCTTCTTATCCATTCAGCCACCCTATCTTTTGATTGAAGCATTTAATCCATTTACATTTAAAGATAATTGTTAATAGATATGTAGTTATTGCCATTTTGTTATTCATTTTTTATCTTTTTCTTCTTCGACTTAAAGTAATCCCTCTAACATTCTTATAATAATGGCTTTGGTGGTGATGAACTCTTTTGGCTTTTTCTTGTGTGTGAAGTTCTTTATCTGCCCTTTGATTTTAAATGATAGCTTTACTGGGTACAGCAGTCTTGGTGACAGTCCTTGCTTTCTATCACTTTGAATATTTTGTGCCAATCCCTATAGGCCTGCAAAGCTTCTGTTAAGAAATCAACAGACAGTCTTATAGGAAATCCCTTGTAGGTCACTCACTGCTTTTCTCTTACTGCTTTTAAGGTTCTCTTTTGGTCTTTAATCTTTGGCATTTTAATTATAATGTGTCTGGTATGGGTTTCTTTGGGTTCATCTTGTTTGCGACTCTGTACTTTAGGGGTTCAGGAAATTTTTCATTGTTATTTCTTGAAATAGATTTTCAGTGCTTTGCTCTCGCTTTCTCCTTCTGGTTCCCCTATGATGCAAATGTCGGTACACTTGGTATTGTCCCAGAGGCCTCCTAAACTGTCCTTATTTTCTTGTTGCTGTTCTGATTGAGTGTTTTCTGTTACCTTATCTTCTAAGTTGCTGATTTGATTCTCTGCTTCATCTACTCTACTGTTGATTCCTTCTAATGTAGTCTTCGTTTCTATTATTGTATTCTTCATTTCTGACTAGTTCTTTTTTATGCTTTCTATCTCGATTTTTGTGTTTTCTGTCTCTGTTAAAGTTCTCAGTGAGTTCATCTACTCTTTCTCTAGGATTATTGAGTATCCTTATTATCAGTGTTTTGAACTATGCATCTGGTACATTGCTCATCTTCATTTTGTTTAGTTTCCCCCCCCCCCCCCCCCCCGAAGCTTTATTCTGTTCATTCATTTAAACACATTTCTTTGTCTCCCAAGTTTGGTTGCCTCTCTGGGTTTCTATGTTTTAGGCGGGGCTTAGTAGAATGTCCATATGTAATAGGTGTCCTGTAGGGCCCAGTGGCATAGTCTCCCTGGTCACCTGAGCCAGGTGCTCCAGTTGTGTCCTGTGTGTGGGTTGTGTGTTTCCTTTATTGTTATTGAGCCTTGATTGCTGTTTGTACATCAGGGGAATGAATTGATCATCTGGTTGATTAGTTGTGAGGACTGGCCACGACTATAGCTATTGTGCAAGGGCTGACTTTATGGAACAGGATTCACTTTAGTGGTGCTCTGGTACCTGCTGAGTCTTCCCTTTAGGTGTGTCATTTGTGGAGGTGCTGCTCTGGTGTGGCCTGAAGCTGCAGCCTTTTGGGAGAAACTATGTTGCAGACCAAGTTTAGCTGCTTTCTGTGCCCTTCATGGGGGCCATCTGGTAGAAACTACAAAGTGATCTACAGGTGGTTGCCACTTGCACTGGGCTTGGAGGTGCCTAGGAGAGGCCAAGCTGCCAACGAGACTAGCTGCCACTAGTGCCAGACTTAGGACTGCTTAGCAAGGGGTACAGGACAAGCCGAGGCGAGAGGCTGTTTGTTTGGGGTTTGTGAACCTTTAAGAGGTTTATTAAAGTCTGCAGCATGAGCCAAGACAGGCCATTTTTATAGAAAAACCACTGGAAGTGGCTCGGGTGGCCCAAATTGGGTTGGGCATAATCTCAGGGAATCACCAGGGCAGAGAGAATGATGTTAGCCTGGTTGATGAAGACTCAGGTATGGTACCTGTCTGTGAGTAAAGACTGGGTGGGGGGGGGTGGTCAAAGAAGGAATAGTGGTTTCTGCAGCACTTCTGTCTGGGAGAAAGCTGTCCCTCCAGCCCTCACTGTGACGTCAGACAACTCGGTTTCTCCCAGGATGTCTCTGGTACCATCTGAACTGCTGCCCCAGTGCTGGAACTCAGAATGAGTGAGTCCATCTGTGATAAGTCCATGCACAGGCCCTTTAAGAGGAACATAGCTATAATCTCTGCTGGTTGTCACAGACAGAAGTTATGGGGACTTCTTCTTATGTCACGAGAACCCTGAATGGTGCTGTGAGGCTTAGATCCCTAGCTCCTCAGGGGAAACCTTTGCAGTCAAGATATTTCTTCTGATTTTTAACTGCCACATGTGGGTGTGGGACCATTCTGTTTGGTGTTTCTGCTCCTCCTACCAGTCTTAGTGTGGCTTCTTCGGTATATCTTTGGTTAGAGGACTCTGTTTAGCTAGACTTCAGGCAGTTTTCTTTCTTTTTTTTTTTTAATTTTTTAATTTTTAATTTTTTAGGCAAAGCAACTCTTGGTTGACTCACAGATTGCAAAGACCTTGTCAGTTTACAATCCCTTATTTTTAAATTTTTTATGCCTACAGCACCTGGTTTTCCTAAGTGGATTCCTATCCAAGTACTAAGCAGGCCCATCCTACTTAGTTTCCGAGATCAGACAGGATTGGGCTTGTTCAGGGTAGCGTGCTGTAGACTATAGGCTGTTTTTAATGACGGTTGTTTTATAGTTTAGATGTAATTTTGATGTATTGAAATTATTTTTGGATTCTTTATTCTGTTCCATTAAGTTATTCTAGTTCCATATCATTAGAATGTTGATTTGATTACCATGATTTTATCTATACATACACACACAAACATACATGAGTATTTTTACTATTACATTGACTTGGACATGCAAGAGTACTTCAAACCTGTTCCTTCTTGCAGGAACTTTTGAAGAGTAGTTTCCAAGAGCTAAGGCCAAGGTATTACAGTAATGGTGCTTCTGAAGAAGTGAATTTAAGAAGGTAATGTAATGATAGCAACATAGCTTTGTGATTAAGAAATTTTCATGTTAGTCCCTGTCAGGTTTCTAACCCTACATATATTCTTTCTCTTTCCTAGTCTCTTATTGGCTCATCCATAAAATTAGAGTTGACAGTATATGGTCCCTGGAGTCCCATATAGTTCCAGCAGACTATGAGTTCATGAATATCTGGATTAGGACATTTCTCTGTAACTATTACATTATTCATTCTTATTGTAATGAAAACCTCTGTAGTTGGAATCTATCACCTTCAAATAAAATGTTTAATACTAAATACTGTTTAATACTAAAAATCAAAATGCATATATTAACTTTTATTCTCTTTCCATTGTTTGGGAAGGCACTTGATGACTTTCTAGAAAAGGAGATAAATTGAATCTGACTTGGTTCACCTATGAGTGGCTTTATACAAGCTTTAAGCTTGGTAGAACTGCACAGGCAAGCAGCTAAAACAGCCATAATTCAGAGAACTATTATATTAGAGAAAATGTTGGGTTTGCGCTGGGGTGAAAGTAAACTTAATCTTGGATTAAAATGTGCATGGCTACATGGATAGCCTACACCACTCAGTCACTGTCATTTCTTTTGTTCTTCATGTTGTCCTAGTGACAGTTTGGCTTTTTTTCTCACACATACAATCATATTATTTTTTGAGCATATTATGATGCAGAAGGTAAAATCATTTACACTCCCAACAGTCCCTTTCACCTATAGTATGATAAAAACTATATTTAAATCATAAATTTATATATTTTTATAGTTTCTATTTTAGAATATCTCAAGCTGTTGATTTAAAATGAATATGAATAATCATCCATAATCAAAAGGGGTACTCTTTCTCCTTTCTTTCAACTAATTTCATAATTTGATTCTGGTTTTCTAGGTCATGGTTCTTCCCCAGGGTTAAGACAAATAGATTGAGCAGGAGATTGAGTCATTAAAATTTATTTTCCTTTGTTTAACTTTAGGTTAGCTAGGAAATTTTGGCTATCATAATTCATCTTCAATTTTAATTTAAAAAATGATAACTAATGACCTCAATTCAAATCATTTTCAGAACCTCAAAGACTTATAAATATGGATTATAATAAGAATAATGATTTATAGATAGTGAACTTTTTATCTTTCTCTGGAATGTTCCTATGGCTAAAGGAGTATGAAAGGTCAGACCCACTGGTTTCTATTTCTGCCTTCCTGTCTCTGTGTCTACCACTTTAGATATGACTTTGCTTCTGGTCTTAATGTTACTACTATCCTAGGAAAATGTAATCCCAGGTAGTTGTATGAAAAGTGGGAATATCAGGATACAAACTTGGTATTTTTTACTTAGTATGAGGTTAAAACTACCCTAGGACTGATTTCCTGCTTTTCCTTTCCAGAGTTCAATACAATCAAGAAGATTTCATGGCCTTTTGTTTTTGTTTTTGTTTTTGTTTTTATCTTCTACTATATATGTAAAAGTCTGTGGAAGTTCTACTATTATTGCTTCATTTGAAAAGGAGGAAGCAGAAAGCTGGAAGTGAATGAACTGTAGAGGTAATAGATATGATGTTCATAAAACTGCTCCACCATTGTCACTAATATCTTTAGATAAGCTTTAAAGAGTTGAATGAAATATAATGCAAAGTTAAGGCAATTGTTTAATGGGGCCAGTGAACAATGATGCCTTTCTGTACTTCTGTGAAGGTAAGGTGTATACCATATAGCTAAGTTCCTAGACTCTGGATTCTTCATGCCATTACCTACTACATTTTTGACATTAGAAAGGTAACATGACCTCCATAACTCATTTCCCTCACCTGTAAAGTAAAATTAAAATGAAACCAATAATAATGCCTACTTTATGGGGTGTGTATGATGGGCAAATAAGAGTGTATACAGTAGATAAAATAATGTCTGTACAGAGTGAACATGCAGTAACTGTTGCATATTTTCATCAGAGCCAAACATACTTAACTCAGTGAGTTGAAAACAAGGTCAGCAGAGGCCACCAGGAAGGTGTCTCATTAGGAAGGAAGCCACAGATTCTGCTTTCCTCCTGAGGAAACAGTATATAATATTCCTCACACTTCCTTATTCTTGCTGGTCCATGGAAAAGTAAAGAGGAAAAACGGAGAGTACTTGTTCTATTCTCTTCTCTAACTAACTCATGTGCTTCCAGTGGTGTTAATAGTAATACATTAATCTATGGTATAGTAAATAATTCATAAGCTGTACTTTTTCGCCTTTCTATTCCATACTGTTCAAAGCTTATAAAGTGGATTAAACTGCACAGAATATATGGAAGTGAAAAAAATTATAACAAGTGTTATTGTATAATGGCATGATTCTTTAATTAATTACAGTCTCTCCTAGAAAATCTACACAAAGTGCTACATTCTTTAAAGCTTTTTGGAAACATTGTAAGCATGATTTATATTTAAGAAGACTGAGGCAGAGACCTGACATATTTGCCCCTAAATGTAGTATTATCAAGTGAGATTCAAACAATAGTTCCATTAATCAACACTGCCTTTAACGAGAAGCTAATGCTTTAATGAATAATGTTATGTGTGTTTTGTATTGCTTTGGGGGGGGTGTTGCCTAGAAAGTTTCTTTACTTGTTTATCTTTTCTTTACATAAATGCATTAATGATGCATAGAATATATTCTTTTAATTTCAGAGGCCTAGGAAAAGAATTTATAATTGAACACACAAAGCATAACATATTTTTCATAATTTCTACCTCATCAAATGCAATGATTGTAGCTGCATTTTTAAATGCATAATTGATAAATTTTCAGATTTTAATTTATTCAAAGAAGAAATTTATTCTAAGAATAGGATTTCCTCCGTTCACTGATTATAAAAGAAAAGGTTGTAAATTATATTGTGGGAATTGGGAAAGTATCAGGAATGTAGAGAAAAAGTTGTAATTAACTTGAGACATTTAAAAACATTCTACTTATACTGTAAAGTAACATACAAAATAAAGTAATTTACTATTTTAATTGCTTTATAAGTCAATATTAGAAAAATATATTTTTTTTACATCCCTTTTTTAAAGGATAGCAATTTTAGGTAGTCTACAAAAGAGATGGGACCATTAATATTTCCATTATAATCAATAAATGAATGGATGTTTATGTATAACTAATTTCTACTTCCAGATATATATTTACTTAAGATGTGTTTAAGTACCTCAAAACAATTATTTTTTTAATTGTCTTAAGCAATTTACAAGGAAACTTATATTTGTTTCAATGACATGATCAATGAAGTCTGAAGTATTTCTTTGAGATTCTCCAATCAGCTGTTGCAAATGATCCTGAGCTCAGATATGCTAGGTCAATTGCATTGTTAATAGAAATATATTCTGCTAAATAGTGCTTAATAGTGCCTAACACCACAATAGTTAAACAAGAAATAACCAGTAAAAATGATGTGCTAGGTTTTATAACTCTATAAAATTATGAAATGGTTGTAGCAGAAGAAAATGAGTTGTTATTTGAGGGGGAAAAAGAAAAGAATAAATAATGAGAGAATCCAAAGTGAGCTAATTACAGTTACAAATGGGCCAGGAATTGGGGCCTGAGTCCATAAATCTCCTCCCAATGGCCAACTCCGCCATGAAATACGTTCTCTCAGTTTGAACTAATTTTTCTTATTTTGCTCTTTGACAGCACTCTTGTACCTCTATTTATTACTCGATTCATTTGGCTTTGGATGTTAATTGTTTACATCTGTGTCTGAACTACCCTGTAAATTTCTTGAGGGTAGAGGCAACGTTTTGTTTTGTTTTTTTAACTTTCAATGCTTTAGCCCTCACAAGAAACATTCTGTGTTGTATCTGGCATATTAAAGAAACTAATAAAATTAAGTAAATCGGTAGTATTTTAACTGAGTTTTTCACTCAAGTCCATCAATTAAAAAGAAAATCAGAAAATTAACCCAAGAAAGCATTTTTAGCAAATCTTCTAATTAAGAGACAAAATTATATGATTAATTAAATTAGTATTCTTCAATAGTCATCAAGCTAAATTGTTTCTCATGTGGGCTGAAAAGTGTGAGTAGTATGGGATACATAATTAAGTAATCAGGAGGAATTATCAAAAATAAGTGAGGTGTTTTTTTTTTTTTACCTAATTTGAATTCTTCTGTAATAAAGCTTATTAAAAAACAATAACTCGAACTTTCAATGAACAAAACACCAGTGGAAGACACTGAGTATAAGAAGGAGACAAGGATTTTTTCCCTTTTCTCAAGGAGTTAACTTACTAGGGAGACTGGTATATGTACATAGGCCAATGACAGTGCAGTACGGCTGTGATTACAGTAGCTTAAACTGATAAAAAACTGAAGAAAGACTGAAACGCATTCATTAATTATATCCGTTACTACAGGAATAGAGAAAACAGTGGTGTTGATGTAGGACAGGGCGAATTTCCCCAAATGAGGGGAAACCTAGCCCTAGTGATGACATGGATGTATTAAGAGCAGTGACTAGAGATGTGCTATCACTGGCAGTCAGGAGCAATAGGTGACTTCACAGCAGATGTGTAGGATGATATAGAAAGGGTTCTGATAGAATGGGATGGATTCATTGAAATTAGGGGAGAGAGAAGCAGGGACAAGTGTTAAAAGCCTTTTTTCTGGATGAGAACAATTGGTGAATGGAATAGACTAGTAACAGTGAAAAAAGAAGGAGGAGGAAATTAGAGAATCTAAGAAGGTATTAATCTTTCTAGCTTTTAGTGGCCAATAAATTGTGATTGCTTATATAGCTATCAGGAACAAAGGAGAAGGAAAATGGTTTAAGGAAATGGGGATAAAAACTTTCTATTTGGTAGAAGTTAACTATGGCATGACTTAGAAAATTGAGAAAGTCTGTATGGACCTGGACCACCTTAGTAGAGGTTTTGGGACTGGAGACAGATTTGGAGGTCTCTGAAGCAGAGGCCATTGAATTGCTGGTGGGGAATAGACCCTCCAAGGGTTGGAGTGGGGAGCCTGAAGAGAAAGGAAGAAAGAGAAATCTTATTTATGGTCTACATATAGTGGGTCAGGCTGTTCATGTACATTATTTAGACAGGACCAACATTGGAATCCCAGAGAAAACTAGCATTTACTGGATGAAATGAATGCAGACAAAGGAGAACATGAAAGAGAAAAGAGTCTCTTTAAAGACAAGGAAAGAAAAAAAAATTTGTAGGGAGGAGTATAAAATGCTGCAGCAGGATGATCAAGTATTTATCATGTAGGGTGGTCCAAACACTTTCCATTTTTATGGAAAATACAAGCGACTATTCTCTTTTAGATCATTATTGTTCCTCTAGTCAGTCTGGAACCAAAAAAAAAAAAGAAATCTTTCATGTTAAACAGCCCACACAGAATTGGAAAAGAACATTTAGTTGATTGCTGCATCCTGGTGTCAACTGATTACCTCCTCTTCTATGCAAATCAGCTGCTGGGGACTCCACTTGCTCACAATAGCAGCTGTTGCCACTGATTCTGCTTCAAGCTTGGTGATGAGGAAGGGTCAAATCGAATTGGAGAGAAGGTGAAGGAAGGTGGAACCTGTAGGGGAGGCAAAATTTTACCTCTACTTTCTTGGAATTCTTTTTTTTTTTTTTTCTTTTTGCCTGGGCCTGAGAATTAGAACAACATAAGATAAATTAACAGGAGAAAAGCTTACAAATTTATATGTTTTAGATGACACGAGAGCCATCATAAGGAAACGAAGACTTGGAGAAATGGTAAAACCTAAAGATTATTATACTAGATAAAACAGAGAGGTAATTGTGGAGAAGTAACTAAAATGTATAAGGATGCTAAAGGAAACTGAGAATTATTTTAACAAGGTCTGTATATATAAATTCTCTCAGCTTTGACTCTCCATCAAAGAATTGTTTTTTTTGGTACACAGAGAGAGGGCATCTTTCACAAGGGAGTTTTTAATCTGTTGTTTTCAGAAAGAAATGGGAGATTAGAATAGTCTTTTTGCATCTGCTTTTTTTAAAGTGCCTTTAGCTCAAAAAAAAAAAAATCCTCATGCTTGAGTGACATAGTTTCGGTGGAATAATCTGCCATTCTCTAAGTTCATTTCTCATTCAGCAATTACTACCCATTAGATAAATAAGGAACATTGGTGGACCTGAAAATCTATGAGGATTTTCCTCTTGCTTTCTCTGAGATTGATTATAGTTTGTGTTCAGTTAATGAAGATAATTGGTAGTCAAGATGTATTTATTTTATTTTTAATCATATATTCAAGATATTTTAAAAGTTAATTGTTGGGGTGCCATATTATAGGTCCTCTCTGTTGGGTGATGGGGTGGGAGGTGAATCTCCTGTTTTTTTACTAGGAGTAGAGTTGGAGATGGGCGAGGACTGCAAATCCTGTTACAGGTCCCTTCCCCATCCACCCCCACACCACTATCTAAAAGTAGATCATTCTCTATTTCCATAACCTAAGATCTTGAACCGGGACCTGTCTGTGGTCTGTTAGGAATCAGGATACACAGCAGGAGGTGAGCAGCAGGTGAGTAGCGAAGCTTCATCTGTATTTGCAGCCGCTCCCCAGCGCTAGCATCATTGCCTCAGCTCCATCTCAGATCATCAGGCATTAGATTCGCTGGTACCAAAAAGGTTGGAGACTGTTGGCGTAAAGTGAAGATCATCCCCCGCTTTCTGGAAATTCATGTTACACCACTTCACTTTTAAAAAGACCTACATTAGTGCCTGTTTTTGCTAACAGAAATAAATCCAGGAGGATTTCCTCTTTTATGAGAGATGACATTACCATAGTAATCTATATATTCCTTTCCCATGAAAAACCAGAGACAAACAAGCAAATGAAAAAACAAACAAAAACAAAAACAAAAAACCCCCCAAAACAAATCAAATACCTAACTTCTGCAGGTTTATGAGTCAGTCTCTTGTCTTGAAGAGTCAGTAAATTGAGTTTATTATCTTTTGTAAAAAGTATTTACTATCCTCAAGAATCATGTTTCTTTATTTCTGTCTAACTGAGCGCATTCTATGTACTATAAGCAATTAGCTTTGCCTCAGTAATCATCTTTCTGCTGACCTCTGGGTGCTAGCTTCTTCCAGAGTTATTGGGAAAGTAAAAGGCATGAAAATTGTTTTAAAAATTGCTTTTTTCTTTCCTCCTAAAAGTATTTATAAAGAGATACATTGTTCTGAATCATCTTGGTCTCCTAATAAGGTGAAAGTAGACATTTAATAATCTATTTTTTTCCAGGCCCTATCAAGCTATTTGTTCATAGTGCTCATAACAATATTTCAGCTCATTTTAATTTAGAATTCTGGTGTTCTTAATCTCAAAATGTAACGATTCTATTTAAGAAGACAAAAAGAGTTAAAATGATGAGAAGGCTCCTTATCTCAGTATACAAGAGAAATATAACTGTCATTGCCCAATTTTCCCAGAACAAAGAACCTGAAACAAAGATAAAAGTGCTAATGGAGCAATTTTGAAGGTGGAAACCCAGCCCAGCCCAGCATGGGTGAGGAGGTGAAGCAGGGATGAGGTGGAGCAGCAGGAATGCATGGCCCTGCTGGCTACCACTTCACAGCAGGCTGCACATAGCAACTTCTTAGCAAGGAGGTAGATAGGCACAAACTGCTCTGGGAGATGACAAGGAGAATCAGACGATGACTTTGAGCATCTATGGGAGGGAAGGAGAGAGAATTTACTTGCCTAGCTCTCTTAATTTTGCTCCCCTTAGTTAAAGTTTAACTTTCTGGGAGTTCACTTCCTTATGTTCTGGGATACGTCATTTGGCTCTTTCTATAGAAGTTCAGGATGTCAAGTCCCCTTCTGTGATGGGGTGTTTCATCCAAATTTTGAAGTAGAATGATACAGAATCTCTGGTCATGCAGCAGGTTGGCCTGGCTGTACACAGTCAAGGGTACAAGGCTTGGCATTCCCACGACAAGTGATTGGCTAGCCGCAGACAGAGGACTGAGAAGACCCCAGCAGACTTCATCCAGGATGGCAGTTTCAGACTTGAGCCAGCATAGAGGAGGCTGCCAGCACTGAGGAAATCTAAGGAAATGCCTACGATTTGTGTCTCAAAATAACCTGGATCTTTAAAAATAACAGCTAAGCAATAAGTAGGGATGAGTAAGAGAGATTCATCAGGAATTCTGTCACATGTAGGCGAATATAAAAATATGATTTTAGTTGACCAAGCATCTTCTCTTACAATCAGACTCTCGAGGTTCAGTTTTACACTAATCAACATCTTCTGCAGCGTGACACTTTGCAATGTTATTTTGATCTTTTTTCCTACATTGGCTTTCATGTCACAGGCTCTGCAATTAACAGTGAAGATTTTGTGTTTCAAGAGATGCACTGACCACAAAAAATGATTGCAACATAAGAGATACAACAGAGCTTCCATAACTCAGTTGCAGAATTTTGTAGGAAGTACTGTATATGATCAATGCTTTTGTATTTTTTCTTATTCAAACTAACAGTCAGCTTAATTTAGACCCCTGAGATTCTATGACGTGTTCACTGAAACCAGATTTAAAATTATTACCCTGGCTGCTGCTGTTTGTAGGAAGATGTCCTTCAAATACAAAGTGGGTATAACTCACAGGTCTCATTCTTTCAGCTGTTAACCAACAAAATTCAATTGTAGAAGAAACAAATTGAGAAATTATGCTCACAGAGCAATATTTTTAAATCAATTTGATTGTTAAAGACATTGCAGCAAAGTTAGCAGATTTGTAAGGAACTCTGGTTTGCAAAGAGTCTAAGCGTAGAAAATTGTTTTCCTTTGACTTTACACTATCAGGATCTTCTGCATCAGGAAAGGAGAGGAGACTCCCTGCTCATTTATAAAAGAAAGAGCAGGTCCAGTTCTTCTTGCCTCAGTTCATCCTACTGAAGAGAAATAGAAAAGTAGCACCAAAAACATGGCAAATAAATAATCTATCCAATGGTCACAAATTAGTGGTAAATTAGCACAAAGGCTGACTTGCCTAACAAAGTTAATTTTGAAGCCACCTTTGATTAATCAAAATTGTTACCACTTATTGAATGCTTTTATGTGCCAAACACCATTCTAAGTATTTTTAATTAAAAAAAAATCAGTTACAGTTGAAATACAGTATCATATTAATTTCAGGTGTACAGCATAGTAATTAGATCTTTATATAACTTACAAAGTGATCATCCATAAGTCTAATACCCATCTGACACCATACAAGTTAATATAATATTTTTGAGTAAATTTCTTATGCTGTACTTCACAACCCTGGAACTGTTTTTTTATAACTGGCAAATTGTACTTCTTAATCCCTTCACCTTCTTAACCCAGCCCTTCCAACCCCCAATCCATCTGGCAACCATCAATTTGTTCTCTGTTTCTATGAGTTTGTTTCAGTTTTATTTGTTCCATTATTTTGGTTTTTAGATTTAACATATATGTAAAATCATATGGTCTTTGTCTTTCTCTATCTAACTTATTTCACTTAGTGTAATATCCTCTAGGTCGATCCATTCTGTCACAAATGGCAATATTTTATTCTTTTTTATAGCCAAGTAATATTCCACTGTATATATGTACCATCACTTCTTTATCCATTTGTCTATTGATGGACACCTAGGTTGCTTCCATATCTTGGCTATTGTAAATAGGCTGTAATGAACATAGGGGTGCATATGTTTTTATGAATTAGTGTTTTGGGTATCTTTCTGGATAAATGTCCAGAAATGGAATTGCTGGGTCATAGAATAGTTCTATTTTTAATTTTTTGAGGAACCTCCATACTTTTTGCCATAGTTGTTGCACTAATTTACAATCTCACCAACAGTGTACAGTATTTCCTTTTCTTCACATAATTGCCAACACCTGTTACTTATTGATTTATTGATGTTAGCCAATCTGACAGGTATGAGGTAATATCTCAACGTGGCTTTAATTTGCATTTCTCTGGTGATTAGTGAGGTTGGGCATCTTTTCATATGTCTATTGGTCATCTGCATATCTCTTTGGGGAAATGTCCATTTCGGATCTCTGCCCATTTTTTAATCAGAATGTTTATTTTTTGGTGTTTCATTGTATGGGCTCCTTATATATTTTGGATATTAAACCGTTATTGGATGTATCATTAGCAAATATTTTCTTTTATTCAGTAGGTTGTCTTTTAGTTTTATTGGTGGTTTCCTTTGCTGTGCAAAAATGTTTTAGTTTTATGTAGTCCTATTTATTTATTTTTTCTTTTGTTCCCCTTGCTGGAGAAGAC
Source organism: Eonycteris spelaea (assembly GCA_003508835.1). Lineage (NCBI taxonomy): Eukaryota > Metazoa > Chordata > Mammalia > Chiroptera > Pteropodidae > Eonycteris > Eonycteris spelaea. Next base: position 384,657 of record PUFA01000209.1, read on the forward strand.
AAATGCAAAAATATATATATATTATTAGTAAGAGCGATGACCAAAATTTTACTGCCTATGTTTTCTTCTAGAAGCTTTGTGGTTTCAGGTCTTATTCTTATATATGGTATAAGAAGGTGGTTTAGTTTCTTTTCTTTTTCTTTTTTTTTTTTTTTGCATGTGTATCTTTACAGTTTTCCAGACATTTTTTACCCCATTATATATTCGTTCTTTCTTTGTTATAGATTGACAACATAGGAATGGGTTTATTTCTAGTTTCCCTATTTTGTTCCATTGCTCTATGCGCCTTCTTCTATGCCAGTACTATGCTGTTTTGATCACTGCAGCTTTGTAGCATAGTTTGATATCAGGTAGCATGATACTCCCAACTTTGTTCCTCTTTCTCAAGATTACTGTGGTTATTTGGAGTCTTTTGTGGTTTCTTATGAATTTTAGGATTATTTGTTCTAGTTTTGTTAAAAATGCTATTGGTATTTTGTAGAGAGCCAGATCTGAGCCTGGCCTGATTGAAGCATTGGCAAAGCCATGCTTGGCTGTGTTGCAATCCGCCAAAGGCAGAGAAGCAAAACAGTTAACAGACAGCTGGTTCTGTTTAGCATAGATAACCAGCTATAGACAGGCCTTGGGAAATTATTGTTGCCAGCACGTTTCAAGTCCTGAGAAGAAGACTCCCACTCCCTCCTTGACTTTCAAAAGTATATAATAAACACACTGAGCTTGTCTCGGGGTCACTGTATCTGAGCAAAGTGCAGTGTCCCCCTGGCCCAGCTTTTGTATATACTGTCTCTGTATTTTGCTCAATTCTTCCGTCGCCCCTCTCAGGTGTATTAACCCTCCAGAAGTGCAGGTCGAGGCAGTATTCTGTTAGGGATTACATTGAATCTCTAGATTGCTTTGGCTAGTATGGACATTTTCATGAAGTTATTTCTTCCTGTCCATGAACACAGTATATCCTTCCATTTATTTGTATCTTCAAGTTCTTTCTTCACTCTGTTATAGTCTTCTGAGTGAAGATCTTTTTCCTCCTTGGTTAAATTTATTCCTAGGTATTTTATTCTTTTTGATTCAATGCTCTAAGCATTTAAAAAAAAATTTTAATCCTAAGAGGTCAGTACTATTACCTTCATTTTATGGAAAAGGAAACTGAGAATCATATTGCCTATGTAACCTGCCCATGGCTACACAGGCAGCAAGTAAAATGGCAGAACTAGAATTTGAGCAGTCTGGGTCCAGCAATTTCCTCTTCATTAAAAATGATAGTTTCCTCACTCCTAACACTTTAAATGGTTAAATGGTGTGTGTGTGTGTGTGTGAGGAGAGAGAGAGAGAGAGAGAGAGAGAGAGATTTGAATATAAGACTGTATATGACTTCTCATTTCCCTTATTTGTTCAATAGCAAATATGGGATCTATCTTTTAAATAGGTTTCCTTTTTATTTGCTTTATCAGAGTAAATGTAAATCAGGAAGGAATCTGAGGTTCTCTGAAACTACTCTTTCCTCAACTTCATTAGTTTATATCAAATATGTTAAGGAATCTACTTCCTTGTCCTTCATAAATGTACTCAAATTTACGAACATGAAAAGTGACAGATTGTTTAAGTCATTTAATCACTAACACATTCCCGCTCTTTCTCAAATAGTGAGATATTACCCCTGCTGCTAGAAAGTTAGTAAGATCATAACTAAGTGATTGAGAAGAGCTGTGATACATCTGTAACTGTCTCATAATGGAAGGTAAATAAGCTAGGACTTACCTCCTGACAGTCACAGAGCTGCTAGGAGACAGGAAGCTTCCCCTCCGGGTTCCACCGAACTTGCTTCATGTACGTTTTTCTGGCCTTTGCCGGAGAATACAAATTTAGAGAATGAGGTTGAGGGCTTCAGATGATTTTACTTTTGGAATTCTGCCCACAGAAAAACCCCCACTATGAAGTAGATAATGCTTCCAATTTAAGAGTTAAGATGTACACAAATTCACAGTAATTTCACCTTTGTCTCATTCTATCAAACACTCAGAGTCTTTTCCAATGCACATTTAATTCTGAGACTAGTGTGAGGACATCTAGAATCAATCGGTTGATAATTGGAGTTATGAGAATACAGTCTTACATTACTTACTTTACTTTATTCAGGTTCACACTTTTTTTAACACCTTTTTTTCTGGATTCATTTATTCTTACCTCCAACCTATAGCTGAGGTTCTCTCTCTGTGTTTCTGCAGTTTGTGCAGTGTATAATCCTAGGAGTTATCTAGACTAATGTACAATTGTACACGATGAACTTACTCCAAATTACCAGCGTGGGTGGTCCCTGCCTTCTCCAAAATTATCATGTCAGATTAACAGTACGTGAGACTGCAGTTCAATTGGGCACTATCCAAATCAAGCTGATTGTTTCCTTTTTCACATTTTATCATAGGGGTAAATTTTGATCCCACCAACAGTTAGGGGACCACAAATGTATACTAGTCTTAGCAGGCCCGTTCATGGTGATGATACCTTCCCCAGCTATTGTACCTGTAAGTGCTAGTCCAGAATGTGCTCAGCTGCAGCAGGTGTCTAAAGTAAAATATTCCGTTCTACCAACTTTTATTTGCAAATACTTGGAGAAATATAAATTATTAATTTTGTATTAGACCTTCAGTCCTGAAGGAAGGCACTCAGAAAGAATTGATTCCTCAGCAGGTAGGAGCATCAGTCCTGACTTAACCATATTGCTGAAATCTTAAACATCCAAAGAGATTTTGATTCTGTGTTTGTTTTGATACTCAGTGTATTTTAACTAAATATCTGCTTATATAATTAATACAAACTAAAATTTTATAAGCCAAATATCTAAAAAAATTAAAAATTGCAAACTTAACTACTTAAATTCTTTTAGACATATCAGTAAAATTGAATTTTACATGCCACCTTCTAAGTGCCTTTAGCAACATAAACCCAGATAAGACAAACAAAAATGGCAATAGTTAGAAAATTTGTTTCCATACCTATGCTTGACTTTCACAAACACTAATGCTAAATCCAATCAAGAACTCATATAAATTTATTTTGTGCCTTCTTGGGATAACAAATCATTTACTCTTGTGATTTTAAAATAAATTGGTTCAAAAGAAAACCAATGTTGTTTTTGCATGTGTCAAAGTTGCAGATTCTGGTCTGGGTCACTGAGCTTCATACTGGCCTCCTCCTCTTTGTTAGATAGAGTTCACTGATTCTGTCAGTGAGGTTATTTTGTCTGTGCTTTACTTGGAACCATTGCCTCCATCTTCATCCTCTACCCACCCTATCCATCTAACTGCTCTTAGTCCCAATGCAGTTCCCCTTAGTTTCCTATGGCTGCAGGTGTCTTACTGGAATTTTACTAGGGATTTGAGAAGTTTTGAATCTAACTCGAGAAAGTGCAAATATCAGTTTTCTTTTAAATTTTTGTTTGCATAGAAGAATTTTTCTTCTTATTATATTTTAATTTTTACAGAATTTTATTCAGTGCAGTTCTAAGAAATAATACGGGATAATCCATGTATACTTTACCCAGTTTCCCTCAATGGTAATATCTGGCAAAATTATACTCTAATGCCACAACCAGAATATCACATTGATACAACTATGATACAGAATATTTCCATCACAAGGATCTCATGTTGCTATTTTATAGCCACAAAGGCTTCTTTCCTGCCCCCACCTCTTTCTTAAACTCTGGTAACAACTAATCTGTTCTCCATTTTTATAATTTTATCATTTCAATAATGTTAGTGGGTGAAGGTGGTCAAATGGTACAAATATCCACTTATAAAATAAATAAGTCCTGGAGATGTAAGTGCAGCATAGTGACTATGGTTAATAATACTGTATTATACTCTTAGCAATGTATAATAATACTGTATTATACAGAGTGTATCTTAAGTGTTCCCACCACAAAAATGAAATGACAATTATGTGAGGTGATGAAGGTGTTAATTAATGAAAGAGTGGTTATCATTTCCCAATATATAAGTGTATCAAATCAATGCATCATACCTCTTATTTTTACAATGTAATATGTCAGTTATATCTCAGTAAAGCTGAAAAAAAGACATTACAAAAAAAGTGCAAATTTATAAAATTTATTTGGGTGGCTAGGAATAATATCTAGTTATTTTTCAATATATATTTGTATAAAAAGGTAGAATATTTTAGATGGTCTTTTTAATTAATATTTAACAATTTTAATTATAGTTGGAATATGGTATATTAGTTTCAGGTGTATAAAATAGTGATTAGACATTATATAACTTACAAAGTGATCATCTTAATAAATCTAGTACCATTATGATGTCATACATAGTTATTACAATATTTTTAACTATATTCCTTATGCTATAATTTACATCCCCATGACTGTCTTATAACCACCTTTTATACTTAATCCCTTCCCCCTTTTCACTAAATATCTCTTCCGCAATCTGGCAACCATCAAAATGTTCCCTATATCTATGAGTTTCTGTTTTGTTTGCATATTTTCTTTAGATTCCACTTATAAGTGAAATAATATGGCATTTGTCTTTCTCTGTTTGACTTACTCCACTCAGCATAATACCCTCTAGGTCCAATCATGTTGTTGCAGATGGCATGATTTCATTCATTTTTATGGCTGAGTATATCCCACTGTGTGTATGTGTGTGTGTGTGTGTGTGTGTGTGTGTGTGCGCGCGCACACACACACACACACACACACACACATACATACTACCTATTCTTCATCCATTCATTTATTGATGGATACCCAGATAGGCTCCATATCTTGACTATTGTAAGTAACGCTGCAATGAACATATAAATTCACATGTCCCTTTGAGGTAGCATTTTGGGTTTCTTTGGATAAATACACAGAAGTGGGATTGCTGGGTCCTCTTTTGTCTCTGGTTATAGCCTTTGTTTTAAAGTCGTTTTATCTGGTATAAGTGTTGCTATCCTCAGCTTTTTGTTTGTTTGTTTCTGTTTTCATGAAACATCTTTTTTTATCTCTTTGCTCTTAGTCTGTGTATGACTTTCAATCTGAAGTGTGTCTCTTATAGTCAGTATATATAAGGGTCTTGTTTTCTTATCCTTTTAGCCACCTTATCTTTTGATTGGAGCATTTAATCCATTTACATTTAAAAATAATTGTTGATATGTAGTTACTGCCAATTTATTATATATTTGATCTTCTCTTTTTCCTTCTTCTTAAAGAAGTCCCTCCAACATTTCTTGTCATACTGGCTTGACAGTGATGAACTCCTTTAGCTTTTTCTTGTCTGGAAAGCCCTTGATCTGTCCTTTAAGTCTGTCTCTCTGTCTATCTGTCTGTCTATCTATCTATTTATTAATTTGCTGAGGCAAACCTTGGTTGACCTCACAGATTGCAAGGATCTTGTCAGCTTACAATTTCCTTAATTTTATTTTTAATATCTGTAGCACCTGGTCTTCCTAGGTGGTCTCCCATCCAGGTATTAACCAGGCCTGACCCTGTTTAGCTTCTGAGATCAGATGGAATTGGGCTTGTTCAGGGTGGTATGGACACAGACTGTCTTTCAATTCTAAATGATAGCTTTGCTGGTAGAGTGGTCTTGGTTGTAGGTGCTTGCTTTTCATCACTTTGAATATGTTATGCCAAGTCCTTCTGGCCTGCAAAGTTTTTATTGAGAAATCAGCTAATAGTCTTATGGAAGCTTCCTTGGAGGTCACTGACTATTATTTCCTTGATGCTTTTGAGATCCTCTTTTTGTCTTTAAACTTTGGCATTTTAATTATGATGTGTCTGGTGTGGGCCTCTTTGGGTTCATCTTGTTTGGGACTCTGCTTTAGGAGTTTGCATGCCTATTTCCTTTGCCAGGTTAGGGAAGTTCTGTGTCATTATTTTTTGAAATTGGTTTTCAATTCCTTGCGCTCTCTTTTCTTTCTGGCACTCCTATGATGCAAATGTTGGTACACTTGGTGTTGTCCCAGAGGCCTCTTAAACTATGCTCATTTTTTTGGATTATCTTTTCTAGTTGCTGTTCTGATTGGGTGTTTTCTCCTTCCATGTTTTCTAAATTGCTAACTTGATCCTCTGCTTCATCTAATCTAATCTTTATCTAACTTCCTAAGGTATTCTTCATTTCTGTTATTGTAGTCTTCATTTCTGACTGGTTGTTTTTATGTTTTTTATCACCATTTTTATGTTTTCTCTTTCTTTGTTAAAGTTCTCACTGAGTTCATCTACTTTTCCCCAAAATTCATTGAGCACCTTTATAACCAGAGTTCTGAATTGTGTATCTGGTAGATTGCTTGTCTTCATTTTATTGTTCTTTTCTGGAGCTTTATTCTGTTATTTCATTTGAGACATGTTTCTTTGTCTCCATGTTTTTTGTTTTTTTTGTTTTTTTGTTTTTTGCCTCCTTATGTTTGTTTCTGTGTATTTGGTAGGGCTGCTATATCTCCTGGTCTTAGTAGAGTGGCCTTATGTAGTAGGTGTTGCTGTAGGGCCCAGTGACACTGTGTTCTAGGTATGTCCCTTGTATAAGTTGTGTGTGGCCTCCTGTTGTAGTTGAGCGTTGGTTTCTGTTTGCACATTAGTGGGAGAGATTGACCCTTGGGCTGATTATGAGGACTGGCTGTGACCAGGGCAGGAGCCGTTGTTCATGGGTTGACTCTATAGAGCAGGATTCGCTTTAGAAAGGCTCTGACCAGCCTGCCCTTTAAATGTGTCATTCCTTGGATGTGACCCAGGTGGTGCTCTAGCTGAGACCAAAGCTGGCCACCAGGCATGCAGGTCAAGGACTCCTGGCAGGTGTCCTGCCACAGGCTAAGTTACATTGCTGCCTGTGTCCTGAGTGGAGTCACCTGGAAAGGGCCACCAAGCTATCCTCAGATGGTCATCACCCATGCTGGGCTTGGAGGTACCTCAAAAAGCCAGGCTGCAAACCAAGGCTGACTGCTGCTAGTTCTGGGCTTGGGGCTGCTCAGCAATAGATACAGGGCACACCAAGGCCAGAACTTGCTTGTTTAGGTTTTGTGAACCTTTGGGGATTTAGGAATGTCTGCAGCATGAGCCAAGATGGGCCATTTGTATGGAAAATCTAATGGAAGCAACTTGGGTGGGCCAGAATTTTGAAGGGGCAGAGTCTCAGGGAATCACCTGAGAAGGGCAACCAGCATTACTCTGATGGAGACCCAGATATATTGCCTGGGTAGGGGAGGGCTCAACAAAGGAACAATGGCTTCTAGACACCTCTGACTGGGAGAAAGCTGCCCTATCCAGCCCTTGCCTCAAAGCCAGACAGCTCAGCTCCTCCCTGTATATTCCTGGTGCCTCCCAAGCCACTGCCCGAACACTGGAGCCCAGAGTGAGTGAGTCTGTGAGTAAATCTATGCCCTGACTCCTTAAGAGGAATGTCTGCAACTCCAGAGGACCTCCATCCCATTCAGACAAAATCGCTGCTGGTTCTCATAGCCAGCAATTGTGAGGACTTCTCTTCCTGGCACTGGAACCTGGGACTTGGGATCCCAATGTGGATCCAGGTTCCCTCACTCTTCTGGGGGGTGGCATCTCTGCAGCTGAGATATTTCTCCCGATTCTCCACCACCACATAAGGATGTCTGACTAGCTCATCTCTTGTCTCCACCCCTCTTATTAGTCTCAAAGTGGCCTCTTCTGTGTATCCTCAGTTGTAGGACTTCTGTTCAGCTTGACTTCATGTGACTCCCAATGATGGCTAGTTTAGTTGTAATTTTGATGTGGTTGTGAGAAGAGGGAAGCATAGCATTTACCTACTCTGCCATCTTGACTTGAACTCAAGGTAGAATTTTTATTACCAATTTAGTGAGATAAAATGCATAACAAAGAAACCCATGGGGAAATACAATTATCTGTCATATTTCCTTCTTGATTTAAAATGTTACTCTATTTAAATTGTAGGGACTGAATAATCAAGGACAAATGAATGTCTGCAAAGAAGTGGCTTTCCAAACATATAGAATTATTTTACATTTATTATGATTACAACAGAGTATCATGATTTTCATCAGGCAAACAACTCATCATTCCACATCTCAAATAGTTAAGTGAAGATATATTACCTGTCTGAAAGTTCTGAACAGTAGCTCTAATAGAATGATCACTGAACTGAGAATCAGAATACCTGAGTTCTGTAGATAACAGTAATGAGCCATAAGTATGACCTTGGGAAATCATATAACTAATCTGTTCTTTGGTAGGAAAATTGGATCAGATGACCTCTAAATACCTGCCAGTTCAAAGCAGGGTTTGGGGTTAAACTTTTCACATTATTGTGAACAAAGAAAGTAAATCTATCACTGATCAAAATGCAGCAGAAAAGTCAATAATTATTTTAGTTAAAAAATCAATGTGCAAAAATACGAAGAAGGAATCTGTTCTCTCTCCTGTCTTTGAGCATCAGAGCAATTATATAAAGTGAATATCTAGAAGCAGGGACCTCCAGCATCTCACCTAATACAGTACAATGAAAAAAAAAATGTCAAAAAAAAAAAACCCAGTACACTAACAGATATTCACAAGTTTCTTCTGGACTGTAAGGTATCACGTGACCTGGGAAGGTTTCCCTTTGTGTCTTCCTCTTTGGCACACTGTTAGAGTCATAATATGCACTCAATACATTTATCTTGACAAAGGAAATATGGTACAAGGGGTAGTTGGGCTGCTCATGGAATTCTAAATTGTTAGCACTAAAAAGGATCTTAGCTATCATGCAACTGCTTATGTCATCTAATAATTCTCAGCCATGACTACTAATAGCAAAAGCTGGAGAGTTTTAAAAAACAAGTTATGTCTACAACTCACCTCTGAAGGTTTTGACTTTATTGATTTGGAGTGGGGCCCAACACAGTGTTTTATAAAAGCTTTCTAGATGATATGGCTAGTGGTGAGAAAAACAACAACAACAACAACAACAAACTCTGATCTCACTCATTTCCATCATTTTACAAGGAGCCAATCACAGATAGTTGAGGTAACCAGTCTGTGTCTGTTCACGTTGGAGCACAGCTGGAACTTGAAGAAAAGAATGACATCAGGCAAGCATGTTGGCAATAGAGCCTGTTCTGCAACAGTTTATTGTTGGCGCCCTCCACCATCGAATATTCCTATTAATACCACACCTTTCGGCTGCCTATTGAGTGCAGCCACCCAGCAAAGACAAATAACTCCTTGTCATGGGAAGTCTTAGAGGAGAGAGGAAATGGTTAGCAAAGCAAGAGGTAAAGTCACTCTTGCCTGACCCAAAGCAGGAGATTCTGCCAAAAAGCCCTCCTCTAGTCTCATTTTTTTTTTAAGAAAAATTTGAAGGAATGTAAGAAGAGAGGAAGTGATGAAAAGATGTCAAGCTTACCTTATTACATTTTCCCCTCCATGAAAACTGGAATATATAACTCCTTTTAGCCAATGGTGGTTCTTCACAGTATCTGCAAGTTATTTTAGTATCTTGAAGGACTAGATGTTTAGCTCCGTAACTCTTGCTTTTTGTCTGTTTTGTTCACTGTGGTCCCACCAGTGTCTTGTGGAGCTTGGCACCAAGAAGTTGCTCAGATGATAAATACTGAATTTGAACAGAGGAAAAAGGATGGACTTGGGCATTATGTAGACCTGGTCTAGATTTGAGTTCTTGCCACTTAGTACCAATGTGGATTTTTAAAAGTGATTTAAGCCTTCTTATTTATACGGAAATTTATTATGCTATTAAGGTATTTCCTGCTCTCTGGTATTGTATATTATTGGGGCTTGTGGAAGACATGGAAAAGCACTTCTCAGATCTCTCCTCAGAAAAGGACCCCCAGCCCAGCTCACAGGGAAGTGGATGATTGAGAGCCTCTGGCTGTTAACATTTTTAGGGGCTGCTTCAGTTTTCTGGACAGGCCACACTGTTCTTGGGGGCTGCCCCCGGCTGATGACAAGCAAGGAGGTGGTAAAAGAGCCTCACCATTTCTCCCAATGCAGAACTTCTCTTACAAGCAATCTTTGCTCCAGAGCTCTGGTTGGGCTGAAGAGAGACTTTATTTAGAGAGAGAAAAAGAGAAGAGAGAGAGAGAGAGAGAGAGAGAGAGAGAGGAAGAGAGGAAGAGAGGAAGAGAGAGGGAGAGAGGAGGAGAGAGGAGGAGAGAGAAGAGAGGTGGAGAGAGAGAGAGAGAGAGAGAGAGAGAGAGAGAGAGAGAGAGAGAGAGAGAGAGAGAGAGAGAGAGATCAGAATAGAGAGACAAGTGAGGAACGGAGCAGGGAGCCTGGGTCATGTTTAAGCATCTGATTTGAGGGAACCTCACACTAGGCTCATTGTGACCAATAGTCATCTCTAGAGGCACTAAGTGCAATTAACAGTTCATATGGGAATTAATATCTTCTTATGCTTCAGTAAAAAAATCTAAACATTGCTAGGCTATGGGTATTGCAGAGTTCTTTTGCAGGTAACTCCTTCATTAAAAAGGGATAAGGGATTTCACAAGAGACACGGAATTATGCAGTTTAGAGCAGAGACTGGAAACAATAAATCTGCTGACAATGAAGTTACCTGAGCCCATTTCTTCTTTCCGGTTGAAGTACAGAGCCCAAAAACCTTCTCAGCATGGCTCTTAAGAAGGTAGGACATAGCCTCAGGGCACCTGAATGGGCGACCCTGCCTGAGAGGTTATTGGAATGCTGAGAATCAGTTTAACATTGTTTTATCCAGAATTCAATGTTTGAATCTTCTTTATAACATCATAATAAATAGCAACACAACTTTGCTTGAACACCTTTAGCATCAGGATATTTTTGAAAATTTAGCACTTTGAAGTGGCTCTTTTAAAAATGTCTTCCTCTGATTGAGCTGTCACCTGCCTCTCTATTACTCATGCTCATTTTAGTTTTACCGTTTGTGTCTAGATAGAACAAATGTGTCTGTCATGTATATTCTTCCTATGTGTTTCTTCTCTCAATTTTTGTCAAATATTCTTCATGTGATATGGTTCCCACAATATCCTGATTACTCTTTGTAAACCCTGTAATATCTTAGTTAGCACCTTATGCTACAATCTCAAATTCATATGTTTTTGTTAGGCATATATCAGTACAGGGACTTAAATACTCAGTCTTCACACTCAAATCTTACTGTGAGATATTTCCTCCAAAACAAATTCCTGTACTATAGTTTCCTACTATATTTGCAAACAGAATAACAAACACAGCCTTCTTTTGCTCTTCATTAAAATATGAATACTTTTAATGATGAAATTTAATTTAACTTCTAAATAGTTAAATTTTCTGTATTTTAGTTTTTAAAACTAGGAGATATGTCTCTACTTGAAATAATCAAAGATATATAAGAATAGTCTATGAAATGAAAAACCGAATATATCATGCCTTTAACTACTTACATAAAACAGAAGTAAAGAATATAACAAAGAAAATTTAGATTGATTCACCTAAATGTTTGCCACATGAATTAGCAAAATGCATAAATCCCACTAAGACTCTTTTATTAAGGTTCTTCTTTCAGTTACAAATGAAAATTATAAGGAATGCAAATGAAAAATAATGGCAGACAATTGCTAAAACTGTAACAGAGGAAGAAAGACATTGAAAAATGGGAATAATATCTGTTTCATTAATTTTGAATGAAAGGTGCTTTGGACACATGTAAGCACTTGTTTTAATCCCTGACTTTTCAGATATTTGTGTTATTTTCCAAATATGAAATCAGGAAGACACTGAAAACTTCATGGAGCCATTCCACTTGTTGCTAGAGAAGACATTAATTTTAGAAACAGTATAATCTTGTCATTATGATCCCTTAATATAGAGAACCAAATAAAAATAAGAACTGTATATTTTCAAATTAATTAAATATCTTCTCTGATATTTTATAGACAGAATTATAGTAGATAAAAATTGAAAATTAGTTCTTATAAATTAATTGTTTATCAATTGGCTAAAGTATTTTTGGAGAGAAGTGACAACTGATTTTATTCCGATTGCTTCTATAAAACAGCTGAGGAAAGAAACCAAAGACACGTGACAGGAAGCAAAACATTTTGTTTCACTGTTGTTTATAGCTTTTTGTTGGTTTTAAAAATCTATTTTCTACATTATTAAAGTATAATTTACATAAAATAAAATTCACCTTTTTTAATTCTATAGTTCAGTGAGTTTGGGGAATGTAAATATCATGTAACAATACCATCAAGATACCCAACATTTCCATCAAACTAAAAATTTTTGTACAGGGGCCAAAAATTTTGAGAGAGAGATTTTATATTTGTTAAGTAACCAATTATTTGAATAGTAATGTTTAAAGAATGGGCTTGCCAGTACCCAAAGTACCTTTTATACCAAATTCCTAAATGTTTTAACAAAACTGAGTTCTATGGCACATCTGAATCTGTTAGCATCAGCAGTACCCTGGAGACTTATACAGACTAAAATACATGTGGCCAGAGTCACCATTTTTTAAAAATTAAATTTATTGGGGTGACATTGGTTAATAAAATTATATAGGTTTCCAGACTCACCATTTTGTTGCTGTAAAATAAGACACAGTCCCTATCAAAGCAAATACAGTACAGTGAATTGCAAACACTACTAGGTATTATCATCCTAACATTTCAAAGGACCAAACTTGTCAAAGCAAAATTGCACTGGATGCAGTTCAATAGGTAAAGAAGACTTTATCAAGCAATTGCAATAGGGAAGAACAATTAATTCAATCTGAGCTCAACTCCAGAAACAAAGGTCAGAATGGGAGAATATTTTTTAGAGTTGGAAAGAAGGGTGTCAAAGGCTAATCGTGTTTGCTAATTGGTCTTACCCAAAGGAGAAGTAAACCTTTTCCTATCCCATTTATGATAGAAAGTATTTAAAAACGTGGAGCAAGGCACTCATAGAAGTACTCATAGGTAGGCTCTTAACACTCCTACATACTGGGAGAAGGGGGCACTATTTTCCTTGTTGATTATGTTTTGAAGGGTTGACTCCCAGTCCTTGAGAAAGACATTCCTGGGACGCAAAACAAGTAAGATGTTTTTAAAACATCTACATCTCAAAGGGGTACAGAAAGAATATATAATTAAATGTTCTAAAGTAGATGTTCTAAAAGAGAGTGCAAAGGGACCTAGAATCTGAGAGGAACCTGTCCAAAGTTTAGTCAAGTTGAGGAGACCAATAAGCCCCTCTTGGTCAAACCTGACCCTGGAGCCTTTTAAGAGTTCACCTCTCTGCTCTTGATTAGCTTTCAACTGAAGGGTTAGCACATCAATCAAGAATGCTTCTAGCATCTCTACACCTGAGGATAACTGGCTCAACTGTTCCCAATCAGTAATTGGAAAAGGAAATAATTTGTTCCCTTAGTCTAATATTCACTTTATTTTCTACTTTTCTGAGGATAATTTATGGTAAAAAATTTCCTTTTTCAAAGATACCCAAACCCCATCCATCACTGTGAGATAGTTCCCAATGATCCAGGCAGAATAATCAGTGATAGATTTCACAAATCTGTTATTCAACCTTCAATGACAACATTGCAATTAGTCTTCAGGGTCAAGCCACGTGAATTCCTTTTTACACTTTTCTCTCAGTATCTGTATTTCTGATCTCTAGTGAATAATTATCTTAGATAAGAATCACAAAACCTATCAAGAACAAGACAAAGTTAGAAGGCAATTAGAAGTTACAGTCCAAGTCTGGAAAAACAAATATGCAACTCTAATGCATGATAGTTCCGTCAAAGCTTTCCAATTAATATTATTAAGCTCATTCTGAGGCATCTATATTTGGATTTCTCAACCGTATATGAAGGCTTTCCCAAAATAATAAGTAGGTATTTACTTGCATTTCTAAAAGAGCCCTCTTCAGAACAGAAGAGTCTTCCCCAAGGGTAAACTTTAGTTGCCTCCTGATAGGCAGAAACTGCTTGAAATTCCCAAATGGCTCTTTTCTAGCCTAATAAAAACTTCACTATCCAATCTATACCAGGTGCCCTGGTACAATTAGGTTGTGGTAATTGATCAGCATCTGCCCTCTTCCCATATCCCTCCAGGTAATTCAGTTTAATGAGTGCCTACAGCTGCTAAGACCAAATTTGCCACCTATTCTGTATCTAGGAGCATTCTAGTAATTGCCATTAGCATTTAAAGCTAATGTTTTCAGGCTTCTAAGAAAATAAAGGGGCAACTCTTAAGTAATGAAGAATTTATATTTCCTCTGATGTGTAGAAAGAGTTATGTTCTCTAGATGTGGCTATTTATTTCCTGTCTAGGTTAATTTTTTCGCATGTGTGCATTCACCAAGAGAAAAGTTTATTGGGCAGCTGCCTATTTTTTCTAGTTACAGAACCAAGTTTTAGAAAATAGAGGAAAAAAAGTATATTCTTTGGAATTTGAAATGAAGTGGTATCCTAACAGGATACATGCCTCAATTCATCACAGAATTCTAAGGACAAAAGTCTTAAAATGCTCATTTTGATGGTAAGAGGCTAATATCAAAAGAAGCTATGACTGAACATTGATCTTGCTAACTAGGAAAAACAGGAGAGATTATTTTAAACAAAATTTATTGAAAATCTAAAGTTGCTAACAGTAATCCTCAAAGTCTAGTAACCATGAAATAGGCTCTTTCATACAGGATACAACTGAAAAAATCAGAGAGCTCAGTCTCACCTGCAGGGACATCTGTGGTTTAAATGATGTTATTTTCTAAGTGTAATGAGCAGGGAAATTTCTTCCTTCTTAAGACTACTGTCAGATCTCAGTATTTAATCAGGTAACAGAACCATTTGATAAGGTAACAATGGGAGTGAAGGAAAGTTTTCAAGCAGAGGGAATAAAAGTGCAAAGGCCATAGGGCAGTAAAGGACTCAGTATGCTTGGCCATCAAATCAGAAGGCTGATGTGGTCCAGTGCGTGGAAGACAAGAGAGTGGTAAGAAATAACATCAAAGAGGTTGGTAGAGGCCAGAGCTTGCAGACACTCACGTGATTGCACAGGCAGAGTCCTAATTAGGTCCTAATTAGGGTCTCACCAGGTGAGCAGCATTATATGGGAATAGCCCAGGCAGGTCATGCTCTAGGGTTAGCTGGTAAGAATAGTTTAATATGCAGGCATGCTTCATTTTAGTACTCTTCGCTTGATTGTGCATAACAGATATTGCATTGCTTTTTTTTTTTTTTTTAATTGAAGGCAAAATGCTCCACCAGCAAAAAAATTATGACTCACTTTATTGTGGCATTCTGGAACCAAACCTACAATATCTCTGAGGTATGCCTGTACTCATGTGGTAGTTGTCACTAGTAGTTGTAAGGAAGAAATAAACATTTTAAGCTTTCCAGAAAAGGGCAGAAAAACGGGATATTTTGGATTCTTGTTAAATTAGGGGTAACCTCTCAAAGAAAAATTATATGTAGCTTTTAAGCTAGTAAAACAAAGTTCGATCTAAGCAGAGGAAGCTAAGAGAAGAAGGAGGAGGAAGAAGAGAAAAAGAAAACTAAATTGTAGTAAGAAAAGTATTAAATTATACAACCGATATAAATATATACATTATATTAGTGAAAACAGCAGAGTAAGAACATCTAAAAAACTTTCTCCTCTATAAAAGCAACAAAATAATTTTTACATAAAGGATCAGAATCAACTTTATCAGAACTTTAGAAGTTAACCAAAGGCTTGGAGCAATCTAGGAAACATTTATTGAAGAAAAATGGTTGAGTCAGGATAGGAACTGAACTTTGGTGTGTTTTAACTAGCCCTAGTTCCATCTCCTGCTTTCAGTTTTATCAGTAGCCTCAAAAACCAACAGACATTTGTGGTGAAAAGGAGCAGCCTGGAAAACAAACTCGAGCTCATTCAAAGCCTCGTTCTCAGAGAACTATCATTATTTGAACTCACTGCTGGTTCTCTGGAAGACCTTATTTGAAATGCTGTATTTGACCGAACTGACCAGACTCAGAACTCACCAGTGTGAAATGCCTTTACCCTGGGGATGGGGTGGGTAGGAGATTGGGGGAATATGGGGTGAAGAAGGGTGATGCAGGGGAGACATTTGTCAAAAAGAGAGAAGGAAGAAAAAGCTATGTGGTTTCACTTTACCCACCTGGGACCGTAAGCTGCTCTGATCAGAGAAGATTCCCTCTTCTGGTGCTTTAGGTTCCTGTGAATTCTCGTTGCCGCTGCTGTTGGTGCTGCTACTGCCAACAGATTGCTTGTGGGCTGGGACACTGGGAATGGAGAAAAGGAAAACAAATGAGATTTCCTCTATCTGATTTCCTCTATCCCCTGCCCCTCTTCAAGCCTGAACTAAGTGTTGCTTTTTAAGCAATCTGTCAACACTGATGCCCAAATTTAGGTTTTGGCATGTGCTGAGGTAAAGCCTCAGGATGATGGAGAGAAGATAAAACAAAAATGAAAACAAAAAAAAACAACAACAAAAAAAACGAAAACACACCATTGATCTTGTATCTAGTGGTCTTTAGAATTCTGCTCTTCTTCCCCAAGCCTCCTGCCGTGTTTTTACTTTTCAGAATCTTCACATTGCTGCTCCAAACATTCTCTCCAGGTTTTATAGCTGCATTTAGTGGGAGAGGCATGGCAACATGTGTTTACTACTTCTTACCGAAAACTGGACCCTAGCGTATTTTTTTTTCCTCTCTCTCTTTCTGGGCAATTTCAATGATCAATCTAATCATCTGTTGCATAATGTTTATTCTAGGCAGAAAAATGAAAACGAGAGGAAAGAAAGAGTAGAGGGAGGGTGAAACGTAAGGAAAATTGAAAGGAAGGAAGGAAGGAAGGAGACCTTTTATACTAGTTTTCTATAATCTTTTGATTTCTAGAAACATTTCATCTATATGACAGATGAAGCCAAGTTCTTACCACACTAATAGACATTTAAAGGCAGAGAGGAATTGGTAAATAAGTTTAAAACTGTTTTGTTCTTTCTTGTCAAACTGCTATTTACAGGAGTCTGTGACTTTTAATTTAGGGATATCCAGTAATAGATCTGATATCTCAAGTGCCAATTCTGCTACAGAAATAAAACAATTAGATGTTGCCCATCACAAAGCTGAATGATAGCGGTGTTTTCTGAAGCTTAAGCTGTCTGGCAACAAAGGCTGTCTCCTGGTCTTTTCAGAACAAAGTCTGTCCTGTGCTTGTATCTCATTTCATTTTACACAAGCCAGGGACTGTTTGGTAAGTTGATGGATTTGTTATGCAAAGATTTACAGACATCTGAATTCTATTCACGTTCATTTCTGTTGGAAATGAAGAGAAACCTTTTCTTAGAAATCGGGCTTGTTGTTTTACTTTTTATAAGTTTATATGAATCTTTCTGTATTTTATGTCTGGAAGATCAGTATGTTGAATGTGACCAGACTTCGTTTTTCCTCTTTCTAGGTTCAGCTGGGATTATGTCGTGAATATAAATTGTGCACTCTAAAGACCTAGAGGAGTGTTAGGTAATATGCTCATTTAAATTTTATTTCCATTTTGACTGTGTATAAAATGGGTAGATATAATGAAACAAATATATTGAAGTGTACTGAGGTAAGGGATCATTCTGGACTCACTGTAAATGTGGTCATGCCTAGGGATATCTGGAAAGTTTTCAGGGTAGTGCCCCATGTCATTATTTAAGTTTTGATGGAATTCTGGAAAAAAAAAATGTTCTGAACCAGAATGGAAACTATAAGCTTTATTTATGCCATGTGCATTATGATTTAGGCCATAAGCTTGGCCTAGAATAATAGGCCATTAACCAAAAGAAGGACTGATGCTGTCTACAGAGTATTGTGTTTGACTTGGATTACTTGCTAATGAAGCTCTCCTTGATTCATTTCTGTCTCCGGGTAATGGTTCTTTGGAAAAGATTAAAAGAGTCATGACTTAAGCATTTTTGTAAGATCTGAGTGATCTAGACAACATTGTTTTCTTAGTGACTTTTATAAATAGAGGTTGATACTATTTGCTTTGCCTCAAAGAAGTAAATAAACTAAGATGTAGCATGGAGGAATAGCAAGACATGTTTTGAATCACAGAGAGAAAGGAATTGTGAGAATGATGTAGATGTGATAACATCTTGATCCGATTCCCAAAAAGCCAACATCAGGATCAGATAAAAGAAAATGATAGATGTCATGGTACCCGGTGATCACCTGGGAGCAGCCTCTGGAGGCCTCTTGAACCAGTTCAGAAGAATGCCAGCTCTGCAGAAGTTTCCCAAAATGGCTTCTGAAACAGAAGAATTTCCTTTCATCATTGTTATTATAACACTTCTGTATCTACACACTAGTTTTATAGGAACGACATAAGTTTCTTTTGCTTTTTCTGAAAGAATAGAATTGAACTTATAAATGTCGAAGATAATGAGTACAAGTAAAAATTTTGTTGCATATTGTGTTTCCACTGCTCCTTATGCCCCCTTTCAATTTACCTATTTCCAGAAGACTTGCATCAGCTTAAAGAAATAATAATAATAACAATAATAGCAACAGTAAAGTCAAAAGCCAGAGAGGCAATGAAGCCGAGAGATGACAGCATAGTTATATGTGTTGCACATGGGAACAGCAGACAGAGCTTTGATTCCTATCCTCATTCTAAACCGGATCCTTGCAATTCCTTTAGAAATGTTTTCATTATCCTGTGGGCTCTATGATCAGCTATGAGTAAAACTGGGCTTTTATTCTGAAAAAAAATTTTTTTCTAAATTGTCTTGTAGATGTTTTGGATATAATCTAAAGATTACTATTTTCTCTCTCTTTGGAATTTACTAATCAGGAATCCCTACACTTTGGGAACCCTTACAGTCTTGTTATTAAGGAAAGCATGTTAAACTGAGTTTCAGGATATTTACCTTCTTAACTCAGATTTCATGAAAAGGAACCAGAGACATTATGTAAGCCAGTGATTTTTCAGTGTGGGAGGGTGGAATTGGAGCTACATAAACAGTCCTATTTCTGGATAAGGGACAATGGATTAGAAGGGCATCCCTCTCTTCGTAAATTTGTTGATCACTTAAAACAGAAGCTGATTTTTTTTTTCAGGTTACATATACTTGATCAAAATATTTCAGATAACCATTATTCTGAGGTTGGTGCTGGTTCTGCCTGGAATGTGGGCACATCTCCAAATGCAGGAGTAGATAGCTGTTTAAGACCACGTGACATTAACAGTACCCATGAAGCAAGACAGTTTAACAATGACTGTTTCTTTAATAATAATTATATACTATGTATGGATATCAACATTCTAAGAGATTTGAAGAGAAAAACTGTAATCAACTTAAAAATGACAAGCCAAAATTAAATTGCTCAGAGTTGCGATTCACAAAAATAAAATAAGTACACAGCATTGGAAGATGTCAGCGATAGGAATGACTGTGTAAATGAATCCATCAGTGTGCTGGATTAAATGCTCCAGTGCCAAGACTACCAGCTCCTTGGGAACACAGGCCATAGGTTTTTACTTTTACAGCTCCTTTTAGTCATGAATTCATTCACTGAACTGTTGAGGACACACTGAAACCCAATACTCGGCATGGAAATGGTGAACAAGTCAATGTGATGCCCCTGCTTAGTGCATTGTTGAAAACAAGGTAGATTTTAATAACCTTTTGCTAAACTGAACTCTCCTTCCTTCATTTTCGCTAGTGTTCTGCAAACATTAATTTATTCATTGGTGCTGCATAATTATCAGTAATTGTATATATTTTATGTACATTTAAAAGACATAATTAAAGGCAGTTCTGCCTTGTTTGCATAATTTGTGACTTTTTTTATAATAAATGTCCTGATTTTTACTCATTACCAAGAAAAGTTTTTATAATGAGTGATGAAGGGCTTAGCATCAATAGCTGCCTTTCTTCACCACTTCTTGTATTATATCCTGACTCATCTACCATTTTAATTGTTTTTTGTTTTAATCACCAGAGTATCTTCTTCCCCAATTGTCCTTTAAAGCTATTTTTATAACAGAACCATTAATTTAGTTTGTAGACATTTTATTATATGTTTTCGATAAATTATGACCCCTTGGCACTAGTATTTTGTCTCTACAATAAGCCATCTTTGTCGGATGTATTGTTTGAATTTGCATTTTTATGTCTATTTCACATTCTTTATTGTTAGAATTAGTGATAGATCTTTCTTCCTGTATACTTATTTTATTTCCAAAACATCAAGAGCAGCTGTTATTTATTTAGAAAAATAGATATTTAACTCTAGATAATAGAATCTCTTTTATTTCCCTGACCTTCAATAGTGACATTTACTTTTATACTGCCTAGTGGTTTTGTGTTTGTTTGCTATTGTTGTATTGTCTAAATGAGTATACATTAAATCTCATTAGTTTGCAAGTAAAACATGGGCTTAATATACTTAGCTTGTATTCAGATTCCATTCTGTTTTTCTCATTTTGCATTGTCTTCAAAGTTTCTCATGTACTTTGTACCACTATTTCTTGTTGCCATTGTAATGCTTAGTAAGCCATTTAATACAGTGGAAAAGAGGAATAGAATATACAGGTCAATTTTCTAGAGTGTAATTGTTTTTTTCTAGATAAATATCACAATTTGAGTTGTTCTAAATCCTAATTAATTTATATGTTATGGAATATAATTCCTGACATCATGGATAACTTGGAAATATTACACTAATCAAGAGAGAGCAGAATAAAAATAAAAATAAATCGCCAGAGAAGAAAGGCAACTTTAAGATTTAACCCCTGAAATTACACTAACCCCTGAAATTACATGTAAATGATGCATAGGTGAAGGCATACCATTTGCTGGGCAGAAGGACCCCTCAGTTCTGGTAGATTCATAAAAGTATTCTTGATCCACTTCCCCTCAAATAAGAAACTATTCTGATTTAACATACTATTTTTGAGAATTAAAAAAAAACAAACAAAAATATTAATTGTAGTTACTGAATTCCATGCTCACACTTCTGGGTCTGTTTCATGTTTTAATTTTTTTGAAATAGTTATTTCTTTGTCCCTCTTGTGGTTCTCTTAAATATATGATCTACAGATATATGACACTTATGCTTAGAGTCTCTAACCTCTATGGCCAGGGCCAGTCCCTGGAGGCCTCTGTGGGGTGTGAGGCTGACATACATGGCTTCCTGGAATGGAATGACCCTGATAGGAAAAATTCCTGGGCCCCATGCACACACTCCATTGGTGTCCATCTCTATGGAGTGACTGGTAATTAGACTCGCCCCTTTTCCCAGGGTTTGCTGTTTTTGTTATTGTTTGTTGTTTTTGATTTTTTTTTATTGTTGTAGGCTATCTCTGTGCCTAGGATCAGCCTGAGGTGTAAACTTAAAAGTTTTTGCAGATCTTTTCTGAGCCTCTCCCTAGGCATGCAGGATCGCTTTCTAATTTTCCCTGTACATGCAGTTGGTTTTGAATCTCCTAGTCTTTAATTTCTGGTTCTCAAAGGAAAAAGAGAAAAATGAAGGGAGGTCCAAAAAAGGGTATTGGCCTTTTCCCTTGGAAGTCCATTCAGCTGGAAGAGGCGGGGCTTGCAACAATAGGAGGAGGTGCAACAGCAATGGCTGCCTACCTCTTGTGTTTGCGCCTCTGTGATCAAAACCATGGATCAGACATCAGAACACAAACTTCTACGATATGGAAGATAGAATCCTTTTTGCTTACCCTGACCCCCACAGACTGCATGCATGTTGCTCTAGAAATAAGTGCACAGCTACCTGCCACAGGGCTGGGGTGGGATACAGGTAGCTGCTTTTGTGCTAAGAGCATAAATTAACCAAAATTAATTGACAATTGACTATCCATACCTTCCCATAGAAGTTGCAAATGATTATATCACATTCTGCCAGTGCCAGTTGTTTTCTAGGTGGGGAGACATGTTCCTGGTGCTTCCTACTCGTCCATCTTCTAAGATTTCTCCCCCATTGTAACATTTTAAGACAATCAATTTGGCAGCTCGGTAAGAATGGTTTGGAAACATCTGTGGTATTGATAGGAGACTGGAGGCAGAGGTGCAGCTGAAGACTCTTACAAAGGTTTATCTGAGTTACTGGAAATTTGGACTTAGTAATACGAGGGATGTTTAAAAGAATGTGAGAGGCATTAAATAGATTACATAAAACACAATATGGCAAGATTTGGAAGGAAAAAGAGGAATCAAAGATAATTCCAAAGAAATGAAAGAAAATATTCATTCAGTAAAAGAAATGAAGCCTTTTGGAATGGGAATGATAAATTTTATCTAGAAATAAAGGCACTCATGTAGCAATGAGAATCAGGATCCAGGCCAAAGTTACTGAAGTATATCTGTTTAAGTCATTCTAAATCGAGGGAATAATTGAAGGAAGCCAGGCGCAGGGCCCTTCTGCACCCTCTTGTGGCAACCATGATGACATTTACCTCATATCTTGAATGTATCCTCAGAAACTTATCAGAACCCCAGGAACTGGCTTAAGAAGAAAGGGAGATCCCTTTAGTCTTAGTTTTTCCTGAGTTTTCTTCCACTTTGTCCTATTTGCTGAAATTAAGCCAGCACAAATTTATGGGGCATCTTTTAACCCATTTCCCATTTAGGGAAAAAAAGTGTAGCTCACTGCCAGCATTAATTTAATTTTAAATAAACACGCTCTTTAAGGCTGAAGCAAACCTGATTGGTTTTAGATGTGAAAATAAAATATAAAAATTGTTATTGGAGCTACTTCTAAACAAAACTTGTCTCTAATCCTAATGTAACAGAAATATGGAAGATGATCAGTATTTAATAATTATTTTTTGTGTGTGGTAAATTCCAAAAACACAGAACAACACAAAGCAGAAAATCTTGACATGTTCAGTGATGGAGAATACTATATTTTGTAAATGGAAATACCACTACTAAAAACAGAATGCTATACATACAATGATGTCATTTGTTTCCAAAGACTATTTATATACTGGAGTTATGTGAGAATAATAATAAAAGTGAGATAATTTGTGGCAAACTTTGGGAATAAGGTTAGGGCTGTAATCGATAAATTTTCTCAGTTGCACCAGCTGTAAGTGCTGCTGGTGCATATTCTTAGGGCAAATGGGAAATGTGTTAATTTTTAAGAATATTGAAAATTATCATGGACACTAGAAGAAATACAACACAAACATCAGTTACGTAAATGTGTATGCATCAATGAAAGAAGCTTCATCATTTGCTGGCTCAAATGGAATCTCAAGGGTTAGCATTGTAGATTTCATCATGTATATGCTACCTGATATTCAAACGGAGAGGTATAGGGAAGTTGAGAATAATCTACAAGGTGGGAAGGCATTTAGAAAAGATGAATGCAAATTGAGCATCTGCATACTAACATGTAAAATATAAATACTAAGTCAAATAATTACTTTCTGATGTTGGTATTATTCTTTTACCAAAACCTTAATGAAAAATAAAAAGTTTTACTGCTACTCAATTAAAACTATTTAGCATTTGCTAACATTATTTCACTTTCATTTTTTCCCTGATAACTGCTTAAATGTTTTCTTTCTTCTTCTGACTTGCAGAAATAGCTTTCTCAGCAAAGTTGCTATTTTGCACAGATAGCATGGTCCTGCTTCAGAGATTACATAGATTAAAACAGCCGCTCATTTCTATTAGCCTGTAAAGCTGAGTTAGGCTCTGGAACTATTAGAATACTCCGTAGGTTTCCCGGGATGTCAGTGTGATCAGTGGTGGATGACTGGCCTCAGCATTTGGCTGCCCAGCATGCTTTTCTAAACTTGAAGGTATTTTCATACATTAGGCAGCAGAAAAGACTCCTTGCTCATCAGGTAGGGCAGATAGAGAGAACTGTAGGGCAGTGGGGAAAGCACTGACATGAGAGGTGGAAACTAGGCCTCTATCTGCTTTCATCACCTATGTGACACTGCACAGACCTTTTAACACTGTGGATCTCACTTATTACCTCACACTTCTAAAACTTGAGTTGGGCCAAGAGATAATTCATCATTTTGATACATTTTCTTTATTAAAATGTCAGAGAGTAATATAAATTAAAATTTATATTTATATTAAAAAGTTAGAATGCAATTTATTTTAAAACATTTTGTTTTAAGATAAAACGCAGATACAGAAAGCCACATGAAACTAATTAATAGCTTAATTATTTTAAAACATACTCTCTTATAACAACAACCCAGGTTAAGAAATTTACCTTTACTAGCCACCCCAATTCCTCTTTAGGTCTCATAATGATACAATTTCTTTTATCCTGTCAAAGTAATGTCTATACTGATCTATATACAAATAACTTCCATTAGTTTCTTTAAGTTTTTATCATACAGAGGTCGATCATACAGTTTGCTGCCCAAAAATATGTCTTTTGGAATATTATTTTAAGCTGGTTGATTTCAAGAATGAAAGACTAAAGAAAACCTTCGACCTTCCCCCTAACTGCCTAAAAGGAATTTAGATAGAAGACCTGCTCCAGGAAGGGAGTTATCATCATAAGTAATAGTGTATGGTAGGGAGGAGCCCAGCAAGGCCCATTTGATCAAAGTCCTATTTGTGTCCATGGTTAAAGATGGCCCAACAAACATTTATTTACCAAACAGTGGCTTTTACACTTCATTTGAATTGCTTTCCTGCCCTTTAAAGTCTCATACCACAACACCCCCTCTTCTTCTTAGCTCAAGATGACACGTAAGCCTTAACTGCTTGATTTGTCCTGGGGTCTTATATTCTTATAGAACTCCCATATCTACATATGTGATAAATTTGGTCATTTTCTTCTGACAATCTGTCACATGTTATTTTGATTATTAAACTAGCCGGTAGAACTTAGAAAGTTAGAAGGAAATTTATTTATCCTCCTTCACAGTGTCTATACCTGGATACTATAGCTTTGTATTGACTATTTTTGTATCTGATATGTCTTCTAAGTCTCCGTCAATGTGCAGGTTTCCTCCCCATCCCTTTTCTTCTTCTTATAATTTATCTGTTGAAATATTGCACTTTTGAACCTGTGGAATTTCTCATAGTCTAGATACTTTTGATCACATACTTATGGTACAGGCTACTATATTCCTCTTATAAAGGAAGAAAAATAATTTTATCTCTACCCTTCTTAGGTTCTTGGCTGAGACTGTTGCAGTCACGAGGCCTGTGTTCTCAGTGCATCAAACATTTAATATTCAATAGATTAGAGTTTGAAATAAAGAAAGGTTTTATTTATTGGAATGGTACCATGATGAGACTATACATCTGAAGAGAGTCTGGAATTAATGATTCTTTTATGTCGAGGGAAGAGAGAATGGGTGGGACAAGAGATGGGGATCCCAGGAAGGAGGCAGGGATCTTCAAATCTCTTTGTTACCAGTCTATTCTTGATTACCTCTGATGTGAGACTGGGCCTGAAATTCCCATAAGTCTTTGATAAACAGTCATGACTGCATATCTTTTCCCACCTATTCAGGAGGCCGTTTTTGCAGAATTCCCCTAGTCAGTTGGCAGATCTACAATCAGGACTATTTGCCTGAAGGCCCTGAGAGAAATGCAGGCTAGAATTTATAATAGAGTCTGATGAGAGAGAAGCAGAAACATTCCACCCTGTTACAAGACATCTCTGTAATAAAAAGACAGATAAACAGGAGGGAAGAAAATGGTTTAATAACTTATATACCTCCTGTATACATGGGAGATACCTAGGAAAATCAAGTAATTTCCTCAAAATGGTGTGAGCCATCACCTTAAATAGCGTCTCTAGTTAAAGACAAAAGAATATGCGGGGAACCAATTATGGGAGGTTTTCAGGCAAAGCACAGTAAAGGAGAGTATGGTTGTTGCAGATTTAGGCGTTGCCTCCTCCATTAAGAGTTTCTAGATATTTAGTCATCCCCCTCTTTTTGGTACAGGAAGAGAGATGCTCTTACAATATATATATTTCTCTTATAAATATAAATGTCTTATATTGGATAACTTCTCAGTTTTCAGGGCTTTTTCTATGTCTGCTATTTCTTAAAAATAAATAGCTTGAAACAATCCTGTGCTAACAAGACATATTTTGGGGTGGCACACTCTGCTACCCTCACTCTGTTTACTGTATTTTCTACAAATCGGCCATGGTGGTTTTCTGTTAATCTGGCATTCTTTGGCTTGTAGGTATGTTGCCCCAATCTTTTTCCTCTTCAAATGGCATTTTCCTTTTGTGTGTCTTTTTCTGTGTCCGAATTTCATTTTATAAGAACACAGTCATATTGGATCAAGACTCACTCTAATGAACTCATATTAACTTGATTATCTGCAAAGATCCTGTTTCAAAATAAGGTCACATTCACAGGTACTGTGTTTAAGACTTCAATATATTCTGGGTAGGGACACAATTCAACCCTTAATAGTAGATAAATGCTTGATGATGTGAATCTCAAAGCTTACTCTGATAGTTCCCAAGTTATTTTTCCAAGGTTGGGGAGGGTGTGGCATATGATTTTATAGCTGCTGTGCTTCTCCAAGAAGTCCCAATGGTAAAAAGACTGATAATCTAGAGAGAAAATTAGTTCATGACAATTTGACAAAAGTCTTTCTTCTTGATTTTTAATAAGATATCCCTTCATAGATAATCTCATAGAATATCTTAAACTAATCCTGATCAAGGAAGGTTAGAATTTTAATGAGATTTCTCTAGGGTAAATTCAAGTATACTAAAATCTTTAGTAGAAATAACTGTATTAACATTATTTTCATGAGTGTACATTTTACCTCTGAATATAAAATGGATGCATAAGCACCTTAGAAGTAATGGTAGCTGAATACATTTACTCTTGAATTATTTAAAAAAATGAATGACCTGAGAATTTTGGTGATTAAAATTCATGTCGACATTTGCTTCAACTAAGAGCTATCTTATCTCAATTCTAAGCAGGTTCACTTATATTATAAGAAAAACTTGTCATCTTCCCCCTACTTTAATTCAGGATAGAAAAAGTATCATTTTGTCAAATTTCAACAAAAATCTCACTCCTTAATCATTCTGAGATTATCTTATTTTTACCTTTTCTGTATTTTTTAAGTTATAGCAACTGTAATAAATCCATGCAGTTCTCCCCTTTTGGAAGATATTATGATATTACTGCACTCATCTTCTCTTTCTCTACCCAACTTCCCCTGAAAGAAATGTTTAAAACTTTCTGGAAGTTATTGCCAAGCAAATACAGTCATTTGGAAAAACAAAAAACAAAAAAACAAAACCTTCCAATCTTAGTATTGATAATTGGCTCAGGCATTTAAAAAATATTTTTTTCTGTTTAGGCACAAATTTGAACAGATATCATTAGAATGCAGAGAAAACACTAATTATTGTTTTCATTTTTTACATTTTTCTTTCTTTTTTGAGGTATAATTGATATATAACATTGTATAGTTTTAGGTGTACAAAATAATGATTCAGTATTTGTATATGTGCAAAATGATCACCATATAAGTCTAGTTAAACATCTGTCACCATAGATAATGAAAAATTTTTTCTCTGATGAAAGCTTTTAAGACCTATTCTCAACCTATTCTTTTAAATATGCAGTATAGTATTGTTAATTATAGTCGACATGCTGTACATTACATCCCCATGACTTATTTATTTTATAACTGGGAGTTTATACCTTTTGACCTCCTGATCACATTTCACTCATCAGAAATTATTGTTTTTAATTCTGCTGCTGGGTCTTAAAGATCACAAAATCCAGAAGAATGTTGCGATTTTTTTCCAGGTTTTAATCTTAGTTATCTGAGAAAATCCATTGTGTTTGATTGGTATGAGCTAAGCAATTTGTAATTATTTCCCTAATCTGTTCCTCTATGAATGTATGTCTACTGAAAATTTCATTTAATTGTTTGAATATTATTTTTTTCTCAGTGTGCAATGATTGCAAAATAAAATTATTACTTCTATGGAAAACTTACATATGATATCTAGACCATTTTAGTTTTCATGAAAACATTTCTGAAATGAAAATTTGCATAAAAGTCATCTGTAACAATATTTCTGCTCTTTCAGGAAATATTCTCTCATGTGCAGCCAAAATCCATTTCCAGCTCATATCCATTCATTGAGCTATGGCATTTGACTACCTACATTTTTCTATGAGGAATGGGAGTACGAAAGCAAGGCTATAAAAATAAAAGCTCATTTTTATTGGATCTATGTGCTGTATGTGCTTAGGAATTTCAGGAAAAATATAGTATTGTAACAAGTTATTAAGGGATCTATTTTTTATCAGTTGTGGAGAAATAAAATATAATTTTCCACTTTTCTAAGTTTTTCTGCCTGGTCTAATAATCAAAATAACATGAGACAAATTAACAAGAGAAAATGTTCAAAATTTATTATGGTGTATGTGCAGGCGTGCCGTAAAAATATGAGAGCTGAGAATGCACTGGGCAGTTGAGGTTAATATACCATTCTGGGCTAAAGAGAAAGGTGGTGGGGGTCTGGTATTTTGAAGGGAAAGTAAGCAAGTCACAGGAAAGAAAGAATGAGCGTGTGGTTAACAAATTTTTGCTGGGCTACCCAGAAACAATGGGACATGAAGTTCAACAAGCAGAATTCGCTAGATTTCTCCCTCTGCCACATTCAGTTTATATAATGGTGCTAAGGTGGTGCTCTCTTCCTTTAAGAGGTTTTTTCTATCTGAATTACTTTAGGCAGGAAAGGGGGAAGGTCAAAGGGTCTTTCTGAGTCTTTTGTTTCTTAATAACCACCTCAAAAATAAATATATTTTGGTATATTTCAGAAGCTAAGTTAGTAGATTGCTTCATATTTCACTGAACCAAGTCCTGAGAATAAATCAGTTCAGTTAAAACGTGGTGTCTCATTTCAGAAAGCTCTGATGCTGGTGGGCTCCTAAAGTTGTCTTTATTGTGTAAGCAAGAATCAGGTATTTAATAAGAGGTATTTCTATGGCAACAAAAGAAAAACAAAGGTTAACTGTAAGAGCACATTATCAACCCAGTTTCTCGGCTTGGAGGGGTGCCAATAGAGATTTTGAGATGTTAGGCTCAAAGTTTCCTTGGCTGTTTGAAATATCTCTGATGTTATTTGGTGTTAAGGAAAACTTTTTCAATGGCTTACATACCATCAGTCATGAAGATTGTTTAAACATGAGCTGTTGTGGCTTTTTTTTTCCCCTTGGCAAATGTATTTCATAATTTTTAGAAAAATGCTACTTCAACAAAGTATAAGACATATTTAATATATGAAAATTTGTTTTTCAGTTTCTCTGTAAGAAGCCAAAGTAGACAAGCTTAGACTTGTTTAATGATGTTTCAGTATTTATCTTATTTTGAAAGGATCTATTCAGTAATTTAACTTAATTCATCATTTAACAAAACTCTGAAGTTTCAAGTATACATGGAGCATTCTCCAGGATAGATGAGCTATTATGCCATAAAACAAACTTCATTAAATTTAAAAGGATTGTAATCATACAGAATATATTTTCTGTATTCTTGAGGGGGATTTGACTTCTGGGTGGTGAATACACAATGCAATATATAGATGATGAATTGTACACTTAAACCTATAAAACTGATATAATTTTATTAACCAAATGTCACTCCAATAAATTTAATAAAAAAATAAAAAAGAATATATTTTCTGACCACAGTAAAATGAAATTAGAAATCAATAATTAAAGGAAATTTGGAATTTGTGGAAAGCGAACAATGATCAAAAAAAATAGGGAAAATGATCAAATACTTTGGTTGAATGAAAAAAAAAAAAAAAAACACAATATACCAAAACTTATGGTATGCAGTGAAAGCAGTGTTCACACAGAAATTCATACCTGTAAACACCTACATTAAAAAGAAAAAAAAAATTGCTGTATAAATTAAATAAATTACTGGTTTGGGATATTCTCCTTTGGGTTTTTTGTCATTTGCAACTGAAGGATTCTTGACATGCATCAATCAGTAAGGAGATAAGTTGGAATTACAAACTGATTTAAAAGATCCTGTAACCTATCTCAATGAGGATTCTTTATCTGAGTCACAGGAAGAGTTTTGAGTGAATATATTCTTGATTTATTCAATTAATGTGACTCATTAATTGGTATCATTCTAAATGGATAGAAGTTCATTCATTCTATCAGTGAATGCCTCAGGGCTTTAAGGTCAATTCTCTCAAAAAGTACTAATTCCAGTTGAGAAATGCTGTATGATCCTTTAGTAATTGATTTTTTTAAAGTTATAACTGTCCAGCTCTGTTAGTTTACATTTTTTTCCACAAAGCATTGCCACATGGTATGTAATCTCTGAAATCTGATGACCTAATATCAAATAAGGCGACACTAGTTACTAAGTGGGTCACCTTGTATAAATTAATTTCTCTGTGCCTCAGTTTCCTTATATATAAAATATGGGTAGTAATGGTATTTATCCCATAGGACTGTTGTGAAGATGAAATGAATATGTGATTAGAAGAGTTCCTGGCATATGGTAAGAAAAACAGTTGATGTTGTTATCATTCTCCTCTTCCTGCTCCTGCTCCTCCTCATCATTATTTTTATTAAATATATACCATTTTATTTCCTAACAGATAATTTTTGTTAATAAAAATCATTTATCTTTACATTAAATACTGCATTTAAATTTTAAAAAAATCTTTTAGGTTTAGTTTAGTTTTTAGGTTTAGTTTCTCGCTAATATACAATGTATACAGATTCTTCTTTAATGTAATTTAAAAATTACTGGAGTCTCAGTTAGTTAAAGCTTTGCACACCCAGTTATACAAATTGAAGAGTCTTACAGATTTTACTGTGGCCTGTGACTCAATCTATAGAAACGAGTACTCTGAGTTTGTCTGAACTACATAATCATTCATCAGGACAGAAGAGGAAGAATCACAGTCTTTTAAGATGGACTGTAGAAACTTTAGGTTTACATTTCATAGAATATTCATAAATTCCAAATCCTTAGGATCTAGCATAAGAAATAGTCATTGACTTATATAGGATGGAGGGAAATCTGCATATTTCCAACTGTTTTTAGCTATGGACCCTAAAAAGAATTTATTTGCAAACATCTTGGAACTAATATTTAAATAGATAGAGTAAAAGGGTAGGTTTTAAGCTTTGACCAGGTATTCTCCTCCCAATAATTATACTTTAAGTAAATAATTCAGATAAAATTTTTTTGGAACACACTTGATAATATGAAAATAGAAACAATGTAAAGGTTTAATAAAGAAAATAATTTTAGGTATGCTATATATTGGAAGAAAGTACCAATAAGGATAAATATGGGATAAAAAGATAAATACACATTACCTAAAACAATTTTCTTCTATGTTGTGTATCAGAAGTAGAAGTTTTATTAGCTTTTAAAATCAAATTGAGCTAGCAATTCCCATGTGACATTAATGGAATGTTTTTATCTATGGTCCTGACCTATGGAAATGTCTGAATCACAGCCCAATTTCTCTTCACGGGAAAAAATATTTACCTAAGGAAATCTTTCTATACTTTATCCATCAAGCCCAATGCTGAGACACCTGAGGACACAACATAAATGACAATTTTGACATCTCCTTACCCTTTTTCTGGTCTTAATCCACTAAATGAAGTGTGATGTTACATTTCATTACCAGCGAAGACCATTCTCCCAGTAACATCAAAGGAGCACAGGCTATGGCAGATTTTTTAGAGTTAGCCTAATTCATTCTCTTACTATTATGATATTTCTTGAATTTATCCAGAGAGGGCACTTAAATCTGGTTCTTCAAATTTGTCATGTTTGATTATTTTCAAATCACTTTTCCTGATTTGTTTTAACAGTACATATTTTTAACAAACACTAGGTTTCACTGTCAGTAAATTATCACTTATTTCTAACTTAGTTCTTGATTATGTGGAAGACATATTCTATTAATAACTTCAGTAGTACGACTGTATTACATTCATTAGAAGAATATTAGTCTGCTTAAATATCCCGTCTCCAATTTGGTGATAATGCTCCGCCTCCTTCCCTCTCTCTTCTTCCCATCACCATAGGCAAACGGTTAAAAGCTAGATGTCTTTATTATCTTCTAAGAACCAGAATATGAATTGATTATTGCCTTGGCAGTAATAAGCCTGGAAAAAAGAACTCAAACTACTAGCACTGAGAATTTGCACCAATGGCTTATTTCTGTTTATATTTTATTTCCTCAGTAGCTTGAAAAGGAGAGTACAGGAAGTGAGATAAATATGTCAGATTAGTGAACCAAACTTTATCTTGAATATTTTAGTATATGGATATGTTTGTATTGCCAAATAAGCGAAACCAGTGAAGTCGACAAAAATTAGTGACATATTCATATTTTAATATGTTAATATTAAAATAAACAAATTATAAATTTTTAGCAGAGTGTATTCAACATGTTCAGGCATGCTATTCCAATTACTTAATTGCTTTAATCATTACAAATAGGCTCTGATGAAGCACATGTTTAATATTTTGAAAAACACTATTAGACATCTCATAAATTAAGAACAGCTTCTGAAGGGATGAGGCAATTTAATCAGTAGGTGAAATTTTTAAAAATCTTTTTAAAAAAGGAAAAAAAATTATAAACATTATTAACATCACGTGAATTATCAGCAATAGACCTTGAATCCTTGGCTGCCATCCCCTTTCTAATTCTCATATTCTAAGGTAACTTCTTTGGTCAGGCAAGCTCATAAAATAAAAAGTAATGTTATCAAAGTAAAATCACATTTATTTGAAATGACAAAATTGACTGGACTTATTGATTTAATTAAAAGTCATACCTATCACAAAACATAATTTAAAATTTTACTGAGAACCCAGTGAGTATATATAACTAATTTTAGTGAACCCATTAATGTTCACTCAGTTAAAATAAATATCAAGAACATGAGCCTCCATAAATTATGGTCAAGGTTTTCTATTATATCCTCACCAATTATTTATGGACTCATTCTGCTTTATCCAATTCCACTGTAATATATGACTCCCTAGTATAAAACTATTCTAAACTTCAGCCCTTACCATCTTATCCCAACCAAAAATGTAGTACAGAAAAGGCTTCAATGCGCTAAGCCTGGATACGTCATCTAAGTCCTTTAAAATGATTACATACTATAATGTGATTTTTAGTTTTAATATATATATATTTTTAGTTAAAATATATATATATATTTTCTAGTGATCTTGTCAAGGTGTTAAATGTCAGATCCTGAGTTATATATATATATATATATAGTTATATATAGTTATATATATAGTTATATATATAGTTATATATATATATTATATATAGTTATATAGATATATAGTTATTATATAGTTATATATATATAGATATATAGTTATATATATAGTTATATATAGTTATATATATAGATATATATATTTATATATAGATATATAACTATATATATATATAACTCAGGATCTGACATTTAACACCTTGACAAGATCACTAGAAAATAGTGTGAATTTATAGCTAGGGTGGCCTTTGGGAGCCTAGAGAAAGTGATAAACCATGGTGAGTGAAGTTGAACTGTCAGAATTGCCATTGTAGGTGTGGAGGAAAAAATAAAAAGCTCCAGAAAGTGGGAAATCTTGAAGTGAATGTATTATGTGGGGCTGAGAGACGTATTAGAAGATTATGTTTCACAAGATGGTCCAGAGGCCAAATCATTTTCTAAAGGGCCCCAGCATCATCCAAATGCTCAGTGATGATTCTTCTCTCCAAGCCAGTGCTATAAGTAGGAGAGATGGTCATGGAATTCAATTCATTCATAGCAATAGAAGGTGGGGCTCTGAAGGTATAGAAGTCAGGTCATGGCACTTAAGCACCAGAAGCCAGGGGGTCTAAATTATCTTAAAGACAGACAAGAACAGCCATCATTTAAAGCAGAGCCAAAAATTGATTATTTAAAAATAATATTATAATTTTAAAAACTTGGTGAGTTGAACCAAAAGGGTAATCAAGAAAAATAGCAAAAATATTATTAGGTTTAAAACATGTATGTAAGTAGATATGCTAAAACACTGGAAGATTATAAGATAATATCAATAATTTTGTCAAGAATTTTTAAAATTTAGATCAAATGTATAAATTTCTGGCAAAACTTAACTTACTAAATTTGACTTAAAAAGAAATGGAAGACTTGAAAAATGTAATTATTTAATAAATTTAATAAGTAGTCCACAATCTCTGCTCCCCATAGTCACACAATTCAAATCCAGATAGCTTCATTACTGACTTCAATTAAACACGTAATAAGGAAATAATTTCAACTTTACAAAAATGTTTCAAACTTATAAAAATACCATCAGAGAATATATAAATTGAAATCTCCAACTCATTTGAAATACTTTTAAATACAAGGGAATCTATCTTATTAACTTGATGCAAATACATTACTGATACCATGTTTAATAAGGAAATTCAGTGTTGAATAAAGACAGTATAACAAGGTGGGTCCTACCTAGGAATACAAATACAGGATGATTCAATATTATGCCACCTTTAAAAATACTACTATCAATCAACATTTTACTAGATAATAGGAAAGAAAACCATTCTGATCATTTCAAAATCATTAGGTGCAGAAAAATCTTTTATTAAAATTTAATAACCACCCTTGATTTAAAAAAAAAATATTTAAGAATTAGAAATATGAAGGGGCTTCTTAAGTGGATATGGGATTGTTACAAAAAAATCTATAGCAAATGTTATAATTAATGGGTTAAACTATTATAGTATTATTTCTGAGATTAAGAACAAAATATGTATGCCTTATTATGAATACTTCTGTGCAACATACTGTCTGTAACAGTGAAGTAAGGAAGTAAAAGAAATAAATACTTGGGGATCAGAAAGAAAGATATATACAGGTGATAGCATTGTGTACTTAAATCACCCTGATAACTTACATGTAGTTTACTAGAATTTATATTCTAGTATAGAATAGTTATTGGATTCAAAAATCAAAATTCATAAACAAAAAAATTTATAAAGGTTATATTTACATAAGAATCAAGTATATTTTGGACTTATAACAAAATTTTATATAAACTATACAATAGAATTATAAAACTATTGAGAGATGTTAAGAAAGACTTAAAATATTAGAATGTTATAATCAGTTTAAGAATTTAGCTAATAAAATCTCCACATATTTATTAATGTTACATAATCCCAATAAAATATAGACATTTATTTTTTATGGTGTGCAGTAAGTTAATTTTAAAGTAAAAATGAAATTGCTTAGTGTCAAGAAGAGATGTGATACTAGTGAAAAAGAGGGTGGAGGATATGTTATCCCACATGTCAAAGTTATAAAGCTGTAATAATTAAGACAGTGTAGTATTGGCTCTGTAATAGACAAAATTTAAATTTAAGAGAATGGAAAACCAGAAAAGTTCAACATTTACTTGGACAAACAATTGATATACTACAGATCAGTGTAGGAAAAGTATGAACTTCAAAATAAAGGGCACGGACTTAATTCTTTATCTATACAAAAAAAATTATGTATTTTTACCCCTTACCTAATACCATAAACGAAAATGAATTCAAGTGGACAAGAGTTAACATGTGAAGTCTTTTAGATAATATAGGAAAATATCATCATGACTTTAGGTTAAGGAAGTATTTCTCAAAGAGGCCATAGAATGAATGACCTCTACAGGGAAAGATTGATAAATTCAATATCCACAGATAAATTGTATTGATTCTGGTGAAGATAGTTGCCACACACACACACACACACACACACGCACGCACGCACGCACGCACCATCTCAGTGTTGTGTGGAAAATAAAATTCACACAGTCTGATTAGTGGTCAAGTTACAGGTGGGGAAGCTCTATTCTATGCAATCATTTAGGAACACAAACTGATTCAGAATCTCTGGCATCTTTACCCTTTGCTTCATTGTCACCCTGGTCATTAACATCCAGCAGTGGATGAGGAAAAGAGAGAGCACTGAGAAACATGCAGGGGCTTGTAGAGGCCAGATGTGGAAATGTTATATACCACTTCAGCCCACAATCCAGTGGGCAGAATTATTTCAGGTACATCCCACTGAAAATGGACTGAAAAAATGTAATCTAGTGCTGTGCCTAGAGGAGAATGGAAATTATTTTGTGATAACTGACCAATCTCTTCCTCAATTCACCTTTTTGGTATAATTTATGTTTTCCTAGACATGAAATATACTAACCTCCTGAAAGATTATTAAATTCCCATGTAGTAAACACTTGGATCGAGGGCAAATGTTTCCTGCAACTTTCTCTCTCAGAACTGAGGTGTTTATTTGTGGCCCTGTACACTAAAAATTTAAAAAGAAGTAAACTGTCAATATCTGAAGGGGAAGACGCCTTTCTTGCAGGTTGTACAACCTTTCCCACCTGTCCCATCCATGCTATTTGGAACACTTTAGTGGGTGTGAAAAATTTTTGGCTCTAACAATCAAAAGCAAAGTTCATTTTTAAGCTTTCTTTAGTTCATTGTTTCTCTATCAATAAATTCCCTCAAAAACTTTATTGACTTTTAATTTATTTCCTTCCAGATAGTTCCATGTGCCAATATTCACAGAGTTCATTCTGTATAGATTTCTTAAATCTCATTTACTTCTTTATTTCCTCTCTGTCATGTCTTTCTCTCCCATAAGCTATTATAAGCCAGGATAACTAATAGGTGGAAAGACCATATCCTTAATTTGAGTTTTGCCATAACTGAGTCATAATGGATTTTTATCACTTATAACATTTGCCAGTTTTATTGATTACTGTCTGGAGTTTAAAAGAAGTCAGCCTTTCAGACTCTCTTTCAAGGCCCCTGCTTTTATCCATGGGTTCCAACTCATTTGTAAATGAATATTTTTCATTATTGAAGAACCTTCAAGTTTGCAATCTGTCATATCTTTAAAAAAAGCAGAGCATGAAATGAAACAGCCTTAAATACACTTGTATAATAAAGCCTTTTTTTCTTTATGGACCCGAGCTTAATTGATCTACTGGCATTACTTAGATTAGTTAAAGTGCCCTTAGATCAATATGCAATGTCTTTAATCTGAAGTGCATACTTTAAAGTCACTGAAAGCCAAGGTTGATTGCATCTTGTGCATTCCTGGACAGGATTTTGTCTCTTCTGTTATTCAACAATTTTGATATATCTCTTAGATGACAGTCTAGCATAATCTCAAGTAAGAATGTGACTGCAAAGCATCATCCTTCAGACAACCTACTTATTTAGTAATGACAACTTAGAAAAAGTATAACAAAGGAGTTCTTTGTAGTTTGAATTCTGACTATCTTTTATTAAAATATAGCATATGTATAAGAAGAGTGTAAGCGTTAGCTGTAATAGGGCATTTATTCTGTAAATTCATTTACAGACACAATTCCTATTTCTGTTATTTCAATTTTGTGACCATGATCTCAGTTCCATTAAATACATTTCATGGTCATGAAAGGTGCTAATTGAAAATGAATTATAATTCGCTTTAGGAAAATTCAAGAAAGCCTTGAAAGAAAACATAATGGGATTTATCAAACTAGTGTTGAGAATCCTTGAACCCACCTTTTGCATTCTGTTCATTTGAAACAAATTTGCATTTTTTTCTTAATTCAGTCTGTTACATATTAACATTTCAAATAGGATATACACTTTAACTTAACCCTTCATTATTTTTATATTCAAATAAAACATAATTTCTCAAAATTAAATTTTAAAATCAGCTTTCCTTACAGTAGTGTATTACAATGCTTTAAACAACATTCTAAAATTCTTATGCAAACTTTGTGAATGAGATAGTTACTATTTAACAGATAAAGATAACTAATGAAAAGTTGAGATCATTAGAAGCTGTCTTAGAAGCCTACTGCCACATAGTCATTTATTCATTCTTTTTATTCATTTACCCAAAATTTTGGAGCTTTTATAATAATATATATAATATACCTTTTTTTTGTTGTTCTGAACATTTAAAAACATTTCTTTGTTATTTAAATTATGAAGCGGAATAAAATCCTATTACTCCAATTGAGGAGAACAAATGAGTTTTTAAAATACTCCATTGGCTATAATTAACTTTTTAAAACTTTCCAGTTAACAGATTTCTTTAGCAATTTAACTGTTATTTAAATTCATTATATTTTATGAAAGGACATTTAAAAACTGTGGGACAAAATTAATGGACAATAAAATCCTGTTAACTTTTGAGAAATTATAGTCATTTATAAATGAGTTTACTTTGACAGAGCAATTTTGTAAACTATCTGAGGAAGAGTTAATATATTTTCTATCTTATATATTCATTTTGGCCTCTTTTTTTCCATACAGTTTTTATGCCATGCAAGACTTCTATTGACTCCCAAATTAGATCCTGATTTCTAAATCTAAATGAGAGAAATGAGCATTCCATTTTTAGCTAGAGGTCACTTTGAAGCAGGCAAATTAGAGGTGTCAAGGAAAAAAAAAAACCAGAATAGAGGCATAGCTACACATTCCACTATCTGCTGTGCACTCTCTTTGCCTCCTCATTATTATAAGCATAATTAAAATACTTATTTAGTGTTTTACGTATCTTCTTATTCATCTTCTCAGATAGCTTCTTGTTTAAAACCTTTGAGATATCCACAATGTATGTTTTACAGACTAGGCCTTGAAGAAGGTGAGCAACTTGTCCAGGATCCTAAAATTAGCAAGAGGCAGAAGTAGGCTTCATATTCAATGATAACTCTTTACTACATTATATTAGAAAAATAAAGAGATCTTTCTTAGGGACAACTAAAACAAACAAAAATCACAATTAAAATACCAAAAAAGAAAAATATCAATCTCAGTCTTACTTCAAAAATTCAGTAAGATGAAAGGTGCTGTACTTAACAGGCAAGTTATTTCTTTTGATTCTGCAGGGTCTTTTGTTCTATAACTCAGCTTCAGAGTGGGGAAAAAACATCTATGGCAGGATAAATGTAGTGGTTTCTGCATAATTTTAAGAGAAGCAGGTTCACGTCCAATATGACAGGTGCTTACCAGATGCATAGCTAGTAAATATTTTAGACATTGAAGTGATAACACTGAAGTGAAATAGAAATATTTCTAGGTTGTACCCTTACTATGTGGCATTTAAAATTAAACCTATTTTGGCCCATTTTTTTCCTGACTTGTAAAATTAAGTTCAGTGATTGATATATTTGAACTATCTTCTGCAGGTTTTATGCAAATTTTTTAAAAAGATAAAATATGTTACCTGATAAACTATAAAATACTATAAAAATATCAGGCATTAATATTGCTTGATACTAATACATAGTATTGTACATGAAACAATTAGCAATCTCGTTAGAAAACCTGAGTTTTATCAGTGGCAAGATTTCATTCTTTTTTATGGCCTAATAATATTCCATCATATATTGTATGTATGTACATGTATGTGTATAACATCTTTATACATTAATCTATCAATGGACACCTAGGTTGCTTTCACCTCTTGGCTATTAGTGTTTTTGTTTTCTTTCAATAAATACTCAAAAGTGGAATTGCTGAATTTCGTGACAGCTCTATTTTTAATTTTTTGAGGGTCCTCCATACTGTTTTCCTTAGTGACTGTACTAATTTACAACTCCACCAACAGTGTATGAGGATTCCCTTTTCTCTACATCTTTCAAGCACTTGTGATTTGTTGATTTATTGACAATAGCCATTCTGACATGTGTGAGGTGATATCTCATTGTGGTTTTAATTTGCATTTGCCTGATGATTAGCATTGGTGAACATATTTCCATATGTCTGTTAGCTATCTGTATATCCTCTTTGGAGAAATGTCTACTCAGGTCCTCTACCAATTTTTTAATTAAAGTTTTTGGGGTTTTTGGTGTTAAGTTATATGAGTTCTTTATATTTTGGATATTAACGCATTATTGGATGTATCATTTGTCAATATCTTCTCCCATTTAGTGGGTTGTCTTTTTGTTTTGTTTATGGTTTCCCACACTGCAAAACCTTTTTAGTTTGATGTAGTCCATTTATTTTTCCTTTTGTTTCCCTTGCTTAAGTGATTTATCCAAAAAATATTACTAGGAGCGATATCAAAGAGTTTACTGCCTATGTTTTCTTCTAGGAGTTTTATAATTTCAAGTCTAAAATTTAAGTCTTTAATCCATTTTGATTTTATTTTTGTATATGGCATAAGAAAATGGTCTAATTTAATTTTTTAGTGTCTGTCCAATTTTCTCAACACCACTTATTGAAGAGACTATCTTTACTCCATTTTATATTCTTGGATCCTTTGTTTTAGATTAATTGACCATATAAATGAGAATTTATTTCTGTGTTCTCTGTTCTATTACATTGATCTATATATCTGTTTTTATACCAGTACTATACTATTTTGATTATTGTGGCTTTGTAGTACAATTTGATATCAGAGAGCATTGTACCTCCCGCTTTGTTCTTTCTCAAAATTTCTTTGGCTTTTTTGTTTTTGTGGTTCTATGTAAATTTTATAATTAATTATTCTAATTCTGAGGAGAATGCTTTTGGTATTTTAATAGAGATTGCATTGAATCTGTATATTACTTTGGGCAATAAAGACATTTAAATAATATTAATCTTTGTAATCCATGAAGGTAATTTGGATATACCTTCCAATCCAAGGTATATCCTCCCATTTATTTTTATATTCTTCATTTCTTTCATCAATATCTTATAGTTTTCAGAGTACAGATCTTTAACCTCTTTGATAAAATTTATTCCTAGGTATTTTATATTTTTTGATGTAATTCTAGTATATGTGCTGCTGAAGCAAGCACATTTTTGATACAATTTTAAATAGGGTTATTTTTTCAATTTCTTCTTCTGATAATTCATTATTGGCATATAAAAACATCACAGCTTTCTCTTTCCAGCACTTCACTGAAGTTATTTATTAGTTCTAATAGTTTTTTTATTTCCTACGTTTTCTATAAATAGTAAAATAATAAGTTTTACTTTCTTTTTTCCAATTTGCGTGCCTCTATTTTTCTTTCTTGTCTGATTGCTGTGTCTAGGACTTCCAATAATATGTCAAATAGAAATAGTGATAGTGGACCTCCTTGTCTGGTTCCTGATGTCGGTAAATCTGCCCCCAAAGTCTATAATTTTCATGCCTTTTCCT
Organism: Eonycteris spelaea; assembly: GCA_003508835.1. Lineage (NCBI taxonomy): Eukaryota > Metazoa > Chordata > Mammalia > Chiroptera > Pteropodidae > Eonycteris > Eonycteris spelaea. The sequence continues at coordinate 425,781 of PUFA01000209.1, forward strand.
AAAGAGAATTAGGTTAAGAAAAAAAGGCAGAGTTACATTTGCAAAGGTTGAGTTAATTAGAAATGTTCAGAAGTTTTATATTTTCAAGGGAAGCTTATTGAGAACAACATTCCCCCACCCCCCATAGGCTTTAAAGTGGAGGAGTTAAAACAAATCAGACTTCTTTGAGATCGCTGCTAATATAATCAGACTTTCAACATTTATTTCTCCAACAGGTAGGTGTAGTGTTGATTAAATACAATCAGAGATCTGATCATTACTGAGATTCTAGATGTCTTCCCCAAGAAAAAAATAATTAGATTGTTGTCCATGCAGTAAAATTAAAAAAAAAAATAGAGTTTTAAATAGCTATCAAAAGAAATGTTTTCAGCTCAATAACTATTATTTAGATCTTTCCTTTCCCATTTATGTGGATTAAAGCAGTGCTTATCACTAAAAAACTGAGTTTTCAGATAGTTGCTTTTATGTGAATCACATTTTTTTCCTCCAGTGAATGGGGGGGGGGCGGGGATTGATGCATTATATTATATCAAATATGTATTTTTTTTAATGTCTGTGTCTATGTCAACATTTCCAAGTTTCTTTATAAGTTTAGCATTCAGAGTCTGGGTATCAAAAAAAATATGGGCCAAAGATATAAATATAGGATGTTTTGAAATTGATGTGAAGTTAAAATGGAGATTTTGAAAGTCTTCCTGGACCTTCACCTGGCCAGGCACCACCCTATGGTTAAATGCATAGTCTTTTATTCAACTATTTTGAAAAACCATAAATACTAAGGGAATAGATGCCAGACTGATAATTTGGTCTCCTAACACCAGAGACTAGGTATAAGCATGTAATTATTGGATGTGCTGTATTAAACAAATCAGTAAATCCTACTTCACTTTAGTTTCACAGCTCTGTAATCTGAAGTCCATTCGAAGCAATAAATTCCTGTGAATTCTGCTTTACACTCTGGTTGTTTTTAGATCTGATTCTTTTGATATATGTCCATACCTCCTGTTCATACCCCGCAGACCTTTGACCACATCCATATTCCTAGGACTAACCTCTGGGTGGAGAGATGAGGTTTCTTTTATCCTGGTTCCACTCTCTAGGGGGTATTACTCAATTCATTGCACTTTCAGACTCATCTCTTTTGGCATAATGCAATAAAGTTATTGTCTCTTAGAATAACACAATATTTAAAGGCATAACAATGAAGCTGAACTTACCTATTAGAGAAGCGAGACATGGAGCTCAAAAATGTTCATCTCATTAGGAAAAATATAAAATATTTTTTTAAATCCTGTAAAAGTGATCATTGTTGTGATAGCTTTATATATCATTTACCCTTGTATACACATCTGAGCTCAGAATTTCTATCTACAATGAAAATGTAGGTATTTTGGGTCAACAGAAAAGAATGTGAGCATACCCTTACTAAATAAAGCACAAGGAAAAGTAAATGGTTCTTACATTATATCTAGCAATCTACAGAATGAACCATATAGACTGTATTTATCTTACCCAGGAAAATTAAGGCTTTTACTTAGTATCCTCTGGAAACCCCAAGGTCAAATCCAAAACCTAATAATGTATTACAGAAATAAAAAAGATAGCTTCTGAGGTGACTGAGATATACATGTATCTAAATAATAGTATCGTTAGGCAGATGTATAGGCATGAACAACAGGGGAATAAAGTCCCAACCTGGAGACCTCCCTTAGGACTTTCCCCAAACTCCCATTTTACAGTTAAAGATACCATTACATCCTGAAATACAAGGAAGTAAAAACCACAAAACTAATCACTGGTTTAGTCCAACCATATACTGATCTAACTTATTCTTAGCCTCATTATACCATCATTATAATATCACACACATGCCTGGAATTTTATGAATCTAATTATAACAGACTGAATTTTGAACAATCGCATAAACAGTAGACATAGGGTTATATAACAGCCAAATGTCAAATAACAATCAAATGACCTCACATGGCAATCATCTACCACCACCCCTGTAACCACCCATCAAGGGCCAATAGAAGGTTTACTTCCCGAATTCTACAGGGCTGCGGCCATCTCTGGCATAGGCTTTTTCTCTCACAAAATGTACTTTAATAAAGCTTATTTTTCTTAAATTTCACTGATCCGTAATTCTTTACTGTGTCAGTGGAATAAGCTGAGGCTCCCTCAGTGCCACCAGGGCAATGACGGATTTGAATTGCCCCCAATTTGAATCGTCTCCAGCGATAACAGTACTACATGTTATCTTGATATTTAAAAAAAATTTAACTTCCCCGTATTTTCTTTAGTAAATTTATCTAAATCCTTGGCTCTTTTTTGAATCATTTAATCTTCTTGTCTATTTCACCTATTCCTTTACAAATGAATCCTAGCATTTTCTGAAAGATGTCTCATTAATCATTGTCACTGTGAATAAGGAAAGAAAGACAAGCTTTGACTCTGTTTTTTAACCCAATTGTTATACTTATAGCTCTAACAATGAGAAAGAATAACCAGTAAATGAACAGCAGGATGCAGGACTCATATTTTTCTGTTGCAGGGGTTTAACTTTCCACCTTAGACCATCTTTCAGAATAATCAATGACCCATCAATCAGCCACTCTCAGTTCTTATAGTCAAGAGCCTTGTAATGAGAAGTGGCTCAATACAGGGAGATATTAAATGCTGGGCATCTGTGAATGGAGTTCCTATTGGGGAAATTAAGTTGATGGCTCTCAGCATTTGACTCTGTTTCATCTGCAATGGTTATATTGATAGAAGGAAAATCAGAATTCTCTTTATAATAAAATCGCCTTGTCTGACAACTGAGCAGGAATGTTTAACTTCTTAAATAAGGATACAGTTTTGCTTCTTGATAAGAATGTAAAACTCTGTTAAAATTACCCTTAGGTAAGATAGCTGATAAAAATTTTTACATTTTTATATCTTACACACATGCTCACATATTTATTCTTTATTTAATATTTCCACATACATTAATTAGCACAATTATGTCCTGAAATTTTCAGCACCCATCCTCTCCTTTGTGGATTTTATAGTATAAGAGAGAAGGCAGAAAATAAAATGAGACGGAGTCATTAAATAAAGGATGGTGTGGGTTATGTTAGGGAAGTACAGTGTTAAGAGAGTAGCTATGAGTCAGTCTGCAGCCATTGAGCAAATGTTTGGCATAAACACAAGGGTAGACTGATACAAATGATAGCTGTGATCTAAATCAGGGGTCTGCAAACTTTTTCTCTAAAGGACCAAATGAAAAACATTTTTGACTTTGCAGGCCGTATGGTCGCTGTTGCAATTACTAACCTTTGCCTCTGCAGCGAGAAAGCAGCTATTGAATAAATAATATATAAACAAATGAGTAAGGCATATGCTAATAAACTTTATTCATGGAGACTGAATTGTGAATTTTACATAATTTTCATGCATCATTGTTATTTTGATTCTTTTCAGTAATTTAAAAGTGTAAAATCCATTTTTAGCTGATGCTGTACAAAAAAAGGTAGTGGGCAATATTTGGTCCCTTGGTTGTATTTTGGCAATCCTGGCCTAAGCAACAGGGAGGAAAGAATAACTTTAAGTCTGATAAATAGAGAAGAGCAAATATATGGAGATTTATTCACTTAACCTTTACTGCATTTTATTTCCTTAACACAAATATTCAAGAAGGGAAAAAATATAGTTTTGTTAGGTCCTGAATAAATGAGCTTATCTAAAGTCCCAAAAGTAGTGATATACAGTTTTAAACTTACTTTATTGACCTAAATGTATTCATTGGGTAATGTAAAAATTTGTCTATGATGGTCAACTTATTGAGAATTTCCCCTTTATTCCAGATATTTTTCTAGGCTTGGGTCACACAAAAGAAAAATGTCATGAACTCTATTTTCGAACTATAAATTCAGTGGGGGAATGCTGATTTATGAATAACAAAAGGATAGGGCTAAAATAAAACTTTATATATTTATATATTTCAACAAATATTTAACAAACAACTTTTACATGCCAAGTTCCATTTTAAGTGCCAAGGGAAAAGTTCTACAGGCACACAAGGCCCTGGCTGTCATAGCTTTTACATTCTATTGGTGTAAGACAAAATAAATAAACAAACAAAGGAATAAATGAAATCATTTCTGTTAATTATAGGTATTACGAGGAAAATAAAATAATAATGACTGGTGTAGTATTGGATTGAGTGAGTAGTCAGGAAAGTTCTCTCTACAAATATGGCATTAAAATAAACTTAATTGACAAGTGGGATCCATGCATAAATCTAGTGGAGAGGCTGTTAACAAATTTGGAGGAAGAATGACGGCCACTGTTGCTGATGTTAAAATAAGCACAGGAGGGAGGAAAGTCAGAGATATATATGAGATAAGATCATCTAGGGGATTTTAGCTTATGGTAAGAAGTTTTTATTTTATATTATATATAATGGTAAATTTTGAGATAGTTATCATTTGGAATTGACATGACGTAATTCACACTGACTGCTGTGTGAAAATGGATTGAAGGAAAACAAGACTGAAATCAATAAGGCCAGTTAGGATACTGTGGTCAGAATCCAAGTGGGAGGGATAGAAGTTAACTTGGACTAGGACAGTGGTAGTGAAAATAGAAAAAAATATATGTATAATTCAGGATTCAATATTTGTAGTGAGAAAAGAATAAATTTGTTTTCAAATACTTAAAGTGATTTTATTTTAAAAATTCTACTTTCATGTTGACTAGTCTATTAAACTCCTTTCCTCCTTTTAATAATCACTTTAATTCACTTTGATAGGTCCCTTTTAGAAACTTTCATTCCAAGAATAATTTCTCAAAAGTATCCTTAGATTATACTTTCTTCGCTTCTTCTTACCCTTAACATACAGGTGTTACATTTCTTATATTAAGGGCAGTCTTAATGTCTCATTTCTATAATTTACTTTCTTTGACAGCTTTTATTATACCTACTTATTTTAAAAGGATGTCTATGGAGACTGCTCATAAACCTCTCATCTGCAAAAGCTTTATCACTTGCAACTTTGGGTCGACCAATTGATTTTTTTCTGTCCTTTGAAGAGTAGTTCCTAATCGTTAGCGTGCAGCAGTATTGTTAGGAGACCTTGTTAAAACAGAGAGTGCTGGGCCCCAGGCCCATAATTCTGATTCAGTGGGGCTGGATGGGCCCACGCATTTGGATTTCTAACAAATGCCTAGTCATGGTGGCCTAAGGACCACACTTTAAATTGTACTGGTTTATGTAACATTCCCTTATTTAGAAGACTTTTAATCTTAATTATATTGACATTGCCATATGCTTAGCAACTTGGTTCTTCAAATTTCTTGCTGTTTGTTATCTAACATACATACTTCTGCATTACTTCTACTTTCAATTTGTGTGAAACTCACATTATGGTTTATTTACATAGAAAAACTTCTTGTGAAATGGAAAATTAAATACATATGACTTTTTGTTATTATTGAAGTTTTGCAATTATATAGATGCAAAGAAAGCAAATGAAATAAAATATATTTATTTTGAAATAAAATATATTTCAAAAGCTATAACACAAAAGCGTGAAGTGAACATCCATTTAGTCTCTACCCAGACACCCCTTCTGAGTTAACCTTAGCTCCTAGACCCATGGCCACCCTCAAGCTGTTCAAATGCCTTTATGGAAAGGAGTAGTAAATTAGCTTTCATTTGAATGTGGCTAGGAGGTGGTGTCTGTATGAGGATTTCCACATATGGCATAGGGTTTACTTGTTTTGAACTTTCCTGTGGAGGAGTGTGTGTGTGTGTGTGTGTGTGTGTGTGTGTGTGTTGTGTGAGTGTGTGTGTGTGTGAGAGAGAGAGAGAGAGAGAGAGAGAGAGAGAGAGAGAGAGAGAGAGACTGAGAAAGAAAAAGAAAAAGAAGGCTTTCTTAGTGACTCGCCCAGATGTGGTGTCAAAAGCCAAAGTGTAGGGATTGAGCTTGAAAGCTGTCAGTGGTCAAACATCAAAAATGAAGACAGACTTTATTACACAGAGCTATTGGGTTAATGTCCTTGGCAGAGAGCCTCTAATTTTTTCAGAAATATTTTAAACATCTGGCAGTGCCACATAAATTAATTGATTTCAGTGTAAAATTTTTACCTTTTAAAAAATACAGAATCAAATGAAGTTTAAAAAAAATATGTTGGAGTGCTTTAACCATAGAAAAATATACTGATAAGTGAGAATCTGGCAGAGCTAAATGACTTAAGAGTTGAAACAAAAAACAAAAGTAACAAAAATGGTGACATAAAATATATTTCATAAGAGAATGATTTTGTACAAGCACTTTAGAACACAGTTTGGCAGTTTCTTATAAAGTCGAACATATATTTACAAGATTATTCAATAATTCCATTTTTAGGTATTTATACACAAGAATGAGAATATAGTACTATTCATGGAATTGTTCATAAATGTTCATTTCAGCTTTATTCATAATTGCAAAAAACTGAAAACCTAGCAAATGTCTATTACCAGGTAAATGCATAAATTGAAATTATATAGGCATATAAAACTATTCATCAATAAAAAGGAAGAAACTGTTGATGTGTACCACAATGTTGAAGAATCTCAAAAATATTACATTGTGTAAAATAAGCCAATCACAAAAAGTCCAAACATATAATTCTATTTATAGAAAATTCTAGAACAGATAATAATAGCCTACAGACCTCGAGATTAGTAGTTGTCCGTGACAGAGGAATGGAGTAGGGAAAATGAATATAAATGAGCTGAGGAAATTTTTTGGTGGTGATTGAGACATTCTCTTTTTTGTGGTGTTGATTACCTGACTAAATGTATTTGTCAAGACTCAATGAATTGCATACTTAAAACAGATGCACTTATGTAAATTATATGTCAATAAAGTTGATTAAAACAGAATGATTTAGAAATAAAAGGTGTGAGAGAACCTCTTATGAAATGATGGCAGTGTTAAATATTGAAGAGCAGAAGTTTTGGGAAGCAGGAGATAGGTTGGCATGGAGAGTGAGGGAGAGGGACTGTCAAGGATGACTTTCAGGTTTAGAGCTGGCATGACTGGAAGAATGGTTGTGCGATCCTCTGGGAGAGGGGACCCCAGAGGGGATCAGGTTTGAAGGAAGGCTCATAAGGCTGATCTTGGACAGAATAAGTATGAATTTACTTTTTTACATTCAAATGGACATATTATATAGGTTTTGGCTATGTATCTTCAAAAGTAAAATGACTTTGATTTTTGACATGGATCATTATTTTATGTATCTTTTAAAACGAAAAAAAGTGACATTAATCTGCACATTCATCCGGATTTTAGAGGAGTTAAATGTGGCAGGAAAGTATCTTAGAATTGATGATATAAGGTGATATTGATGATATTAGGGTCTGGTATTAAAAAATAATCTTTAGCTTCATCAGTATATATTTGACAAATGAATGAAAACAGAATAAAGCCTAGGATAGTAAAACAAACAAACAAACAAATCCTTTGTTGCCTACTGCACTCACAACATTTCTAACACCAAATGTGTGAGGTTTTTTTTTTTTCCTCATACCAACCAATTCTCAAACTCTCTGGATACCAGTGGGTGTCTTAAAATTCAATTATGACAGTAAATGGAGTTAATACACACCCCACAGGTTAGGGGCTCAGTGCCACAAGATTTTTTCCCTACTTCAAGTACCAGTTGCAAATCCCAGGTATGTCCTTTACTTCTGATTAATGAACAGTAAATCAGGGGTTTCCACAATCCCCTCTTCTGGTTTGTATAATAGCTTGTAGAATTTAGGAAAACACTTATTATGTTTACTGGCTATTATAAAGAAAATAATAAAGGATAGAGATTAAGAGCCAGAGGCACACTGGGTAAGGTCTGGAAGGGAGTGTAGCTCAGGGGCTTCTGTCCTCATGGAGCTGAGTGAGGCACATCACACTTCTGGGTTGTGCATGTGTTTACCCACTAGGAAGCTCTCCAAATCCCATAGTTTAGAGATTTTAATGGATACTTGATTGATTATTAACTCTAACTCCAGCTCCTCTCCCCTTCCCAGAGTATAGGGGATGATGCTGGAAGTTACAAGCTTCTAATCATGCTTGGTCTTTCTTGTGATCAGCCTCAATCCAGGAGCCCACTAAGAGTCACCTCATTAGAACAAAAGATGCTCCTATCATCCAGGTAATTCCAAGGGAGGCAGAAGCTCTGTGTAAGACCCCAGTTAGTCAGGAGTTCACAAAAATTTTGTGAGCTCTGTTAGAAACCAGGAGCAGAGACCACATATATATATTTGTTATTCTCAGGCAGAGACTTGAAGACATCACATCCCCTCCCTTCATTTAATGGCTCAGTAGATTAGGAAGCCAGAGAAGCCTGGAGTGATTGCTCAGGTCAATTGTACACAGTCTCTTACCTTCTCAATGACTTCCACAAGGTTCTGTAATTGAGATGTTTTCTCTAGATTCTAGGTGGTGGAAGTGGTGTCCTACTTTCTTGCCAGAATGAAAGAGGAGCTCAGTCAGAAATTCAGAAAAGAAACAAATTTGGAAAGAGGTGATGATAGTATTCTCTATCTCATTCTGTAAGAAAGGAGCTTTATCAATGAACAGGTAGGGTCCTGGATTCTTATTTAGTCAGTCAGATGGTTACCTGTCTCATTATTGGGATTTCTCCTTCACAGCTGCCCTTGATGTCCCTGTTAACTGAATAGCTGTGCGTAAAGGGTCCTCCAGTGATGCCCAGCTCCAGTGACTCTTTGTAGTTACTATAGATTTTTCTTTCAACCCTTTACGTTTGCTCATGGTTGCAGCTAATTCAACTTCAAAGTCACCTCTTCATGTTACTTTGGTTGAAGGAAGAAGAAATGTAAGACATCAAGTTTGATTCCCAGTTATTTTAAATGGTTGATGCCAGTGAAGAAGATGGTGGTGTTCTCATTTCACTGAAGACAAAACTAGTTTGGAGATCGAGGATGGAAAAATCTATGCAAGTAAAATAGAAAACAGGAGCTAAAATCAGCCCTGGTGAATAGCAAACATATTCAGACATTTAGAAATAGATTGAACTGAACTCGAGCTGCAGGAGGATTGCATAGTTGCGAGATTTAGTTAGGAGGCCAGGCTCACTCAGTGGCACTATGGTTATTGGCAAATATTCACTGAGCATCCTCATATTAAGGATGTGTTTCAGGGCAAAGCTCTTCAGGGAGGAGTTGACACCTAAATAGAGGTAAGACAGGCTGACACAAGTCAACACAGAAAAGGCCTGCCTTTGAGAGGGACTGTCCAGGATTTAGTAATAATTGCAGTGAAAGAATATTTTCTAGGTAAAACAATATGGATTTTTCAAAGCAAATTTAGACTCTTATCAAGCCTCCCTGAAACTCAGTACCTATAAACAATGTTTCTGCCAAGGTGCTGAAGGCAGCCTGGTGGCCGCAGTTGTTTAACCGGTGCCAGGGGCCTCCAGCAAGCGTTCCCTCAGCTTCCCCCTTTTTTCACTTTGAGCCTGTCGCTGTTGAAGAGCAGCATGTATGCTTGAACCAAAGTGGAGTCAAGTAGCGCAGGAAAACATAAGGGCTACTCTCCTCTCCTACGTCCAGGACCCTGTTTCCTTTCTCAGCTTCCATGGGAAAGAACAGGTGATGGTGGAACTCTGAGGCAAATGAAGTGCCCCCGACACCATGATGGACGCTGATTTTAAACATTTGAAATTTGGAGTGATAACAGGAAACGTGACCGGATCTTCTATGCTTTAATTTGGCATGTGTGACAGGACCAGGGCCTGTAGAACTTATAGAAACAGAATTGGACAAAATGTTAAAACATATAGGTCATATAGTTTTCCTTGAATATAAATTATATTTTTTTTTGTAAAAACTGGGAAACTTTAGAACTCTTATTTATAGATAAATTAAGATATCCTTTTATTTTGTTTTATATATACCACTAAGCATATTTAGAGACTTGAGAGGGGAAATTTGACCTGGTTTGCATCCCCACTTTACCTCTTATTAGTTTCATTGTCTTTTGCATATTACATATTTTAACCTTACTTTACCTGAACATATAGATTATAACAGTTTTTACCACATTAATTTTGAGAAAGATTTTATTTTATTTAATCTACTTAATTCCATTAATTTGATTTTACTTAATCAATTAATTGATTTAACCATATAAAGCCCTTAACATAATATAATTTATTAAGCTTTTAATTTAAATTACTTTTCAATTTCTAGAAGTTCTGTTTGTTTGTTTACTTTAAAATCTATTGTTATCACAGTTCTTTGTTCCTTTATCATAATTTCAATATCCTCTTTTTATTTTTTTAAAGTACAATATGCATTTAATAATTTTCAATGGATAAACCCAAGATTTGCCATCTTTGTGCATTTGGTTCTGTATTTATTTTTGCTGCCCTTTAGTATTAAATTTACATTAGTGTGTAACAAATTACACAAATTTAGTGGCTTAAAATGATACGTCATTAGCTCACAATTTTTGTACAGGATGGGGGTCCTTTTTTAAGCCCATTCTAATTGTTAGTAGAATTCAGTTCTTAGGGCTGATGTCCCTTCTTCTTTGCTGGTTGTCAGCAGGGGCTGATCTCAGCTCCTAGAAGCTGCCCATATTTGTTGGCATGTGGTATCCTTAAGCAGTTCACAAGATGGATATTTCTTTCTTCCAAGTTAGGCAAAGCATATCTCTCTGACTTCCTCATCTTTGACCAAGTAGAGATAATACTGTTTTTAAGAGGCTCAGGCCAACTCATTTTAATTTCAACTGACTTGGGAATTTAATTACATCTGAAAAATCCCTTCATAGTAGCAGCTAGATTATTGTTTGCTTGAATAACTGGAAGAAGGTGTATATAAACAGGGGTCCGTGTTAGAATTTTTCCTACTACACCTTCCTTTTTTTCAAATTTTCTACAATAAAATTTGTCATATACCAAATTTTTATCCAGGTCTAAACTCTTTAGACCTTTTCATTGTCATTTTAATCTATCACTGTGATAACACTACATACTTACTTTTTTTTTTAACAAATAATAACGTCTAGTGGAACAAATTCTGCTCCCTCAAGTTTGGTTTCATATGGAATATTGTAAGAGCAGAATAGGTAGATTAACATCAATGTTACCTTGCTGAGACATCTAAATAGTCAGCTAGAATTTCTTTTATTTCTCCTGATTGAGAATGGGGTCATACCAAGTATACAGGAAAGGAAATAATTGCAACTATGCGAGAGAAGAGTTGAAGAAAACAGAATGGATAGACTTACATAAGTGGAAGAACATGTGCTTGTATTTACTTTGCACTTAAGTTTATGGTTTTAGATCTTAGAGGTGAGCTGGAAGAGAAAGTAGAAATATAAGAATGCATGAGAAACCGCAGAGGTTGGAAAAGAAAAAATTAACCTAAGTAATTTTTTAAATGATATTTTAACTGATGACTGGTTACTGTAAGGCTAAAGACAAAATGATTTGTCTTAAAAGTACTGTAATCTACTTAATAAATTTATTTTTCACAGGGGTATGGGTTAGCAATACTGAATCTGTGTTATGCATATACTAGGGTTGTGCAAATAAGTAAATACATTAAAGATAATTATAGCTGAGTTTCACTGATGATGAATGATGTGAATCTGAGATGCCAGAGAAAGAAGTTGCAAATCAGAAAAATAGAAAGGCTAAATTATCTATGAGGATTGAATTAGAATTTAATATATTAATATGAACTCATAGAGTATACACACACATATACAGATAGATAAATATGTGTTTATGTATATACACACTTATACAAAATTATACTTTCTAGCTTTGTCCATTAAAAGGGCCTAGTAATAATAATACCTAGAAGCAATGGCTATAACTACTACCCAGATCATGGTTTGTAAACACTTTCCCAATTAAAGGAATCAAGGCTCCTTGGAGAAGCCATTGATTCTACTGTCAGAGCACAGAAAATATAAGATAAACCTGGAATATATTGTGGTGTCAGAAAGCCAGAAACGCACAATAAGGATGAAAGTATGTCCAAAAGATACAACCTGAAAGAGCTCCTACTACCCTAAAGTGGAACAATTTGAGCAACGAAGCAATGATTATGTTGAACTATAGGCCATAGAATAAATTTAATAACCATGAGTCAAAACTGATATAATAAATAATCAAATAAATAAATGAGAAAGAGGAACATTTCTTCTTTATTGAATTTCAATTAGCAGATGTAAAAGAAAATATAAAAATAGAAAATCCTCTTAGGCAAACACCACAATAATAGTCGTAGACATCATCTACCAGTGGATGTTAAATGGTAGGTAAAAGTTTGAGAAGAAACAGGATATTTGCATAGTCTTAAAGCATCTCCTCTAAGATATTTATTACTTAAAAAGGGAAAAATAGTAACTTTCGGTGGAGAAAACATCCTAGCCAAGTGATCAAGGTTAACACCAGGGGTAATAAGATAGTGACATTATATAGTGTAGATTGGGTCAGAGCTACATAGAGAAAGGCATGTTGATTCCGTATTATTCTTGCAAAAAATATATATTACCTCAACCTAATAAGACACTAGACAAACCCAAGTTGAGGAAAAACTACAAACTAAATAATCTGTGATCTTCAAATGTGTAAAGATTATGAGAGACAAAGCAGAACTGAAGTCCTGTCATACTTGAAGGAGACTAATGATGTGTTGCAACTACTAAGAAGGTATGAAATGTATGATTCTGAATTCATTCTGAAGCAGAAAAGGACATTGCGTAAAATTCCAGTGAGATCTGTAGTTCAGTTGATAATGTTGTGTCCATGTTAATTTCTTGCCTCTGATAATATGATTATGTAAAATGTTAATTAGGGCGGGCTAAAAGTATGCAGGAATTCTCTGTTATTTTTGCAGATTTTATGGCTATTTTTAAAACTGTTTGCAAAGAAAAAAAGAAAAGACAATGAATATGCACAGAGAAGGTGGTGAAAGATTCTAAAGTTTCTAGTACTCAAGGTACTGATTGTCGTAGAATAGGAAAAAAAAAGTTTTAAAGCCTTTATTAGAGAAGAGAGAAAGCAATTGGGCTTGTTGAATGCAGAAAATAATAGATAACTTCTGTTATGATAGGAGCTAAATGAATGTTCAATGAATGAATGAATGATGAGAGACCTTTTAAAATGGTTACAACAAGATTACAACAAGATAAATCATTCAGGGACACCATCAATGGTGTTTTAAGAAAATCAAGGGATAGGGCAGGATCTGGCACCATAGTAATGACTCAAAAATTTTTTGATTAATGATTGGAATTTATGGAGCTTTCTTTATTATATAAAACAGATAAAAGTAGAAAAATTTATGCTCAATGTAGGCATTAAGTGGGAGCACCAAACAAGAGACAGGAGTACCATTTCCTTCGCCTTCTCCCTCGCATGAGGCCTCTCTATTTAATATTTGGGATTCAAGAGAAACTGATCAATAATAATGTGGAGTCAATAGTCCAGATCACTGAGCTATTTTAGAGAAATGGCTTGCATTATTAGGTGCTAATTGAATATCGAATGAATGATCTATAGAGACCTAAAGGAAACAAAAGCTTATTTTTTCAGAATGTACAGATTATTAATATTTCTTCTGCCCAGGTATGATCATAATTAAACAATAAAAAATAACCATAGAATACTAAGCTGTTAATAAAGTCTAAATCTAGCCGAATCAGGCTTTGGGGTATATATTTTAACTTGTCAATTTTTCCTTACCATACATGACCTACCAGTTGGTATCACCAATGTTGTTAGAGCTATGGTTCCATTAAAAACAAAAACTTTAAAACCATAAATATTTTAAGATTTTAAATTCAGTTTTAGAGGCCAAGGTATTATTCACTACATACCATTTGTATTCCACCTAACTTCCCATGTATTTCACACATCTTTAGGACACTTAAACATTTAAGCACTTGATTTTCAGAACACTAACTACACAAAGCTAATGACTCAGACTGAAAAAATGAAACTTCTTTTTTCAGCCAGATAATATAGTTTTCCAAGTAGTCCTTTAAGGCCGTCTCTTATCTTTTCCTCCTGTCATGTTCACAATAAACTGTAACACCGCCTCTTCAGTTGTTTTGTTGTTGTTGTTGTTTTTTAATGAACAAAATATCTGAGAATGGAAGGAAACATCGCCATTCATATATATGGAATATAAACTACAGCTATGAACGAATGTGCCTAGGCATATATTTAATAAAATCATTTATACAGCATCATGGGGTTCGAATCAGTATTCTTGACTCAAACATTAATTTTTCTAGTAATGTGAACATATTTGCATTCTAAGTTCTTGCTAGTTACTTCTAAATATTTTAAAATATATCAATGTGTTAATTAAGTTAAATACCCTAGGGATTGTTAGTGAACCCTCAATTTGCCTTATTTTAGAACACAAAATCTGGGGTAGAGTATTAGATACTATTCAATAAAGTTCAACACTTCAAGAAGTGGTTCTTAACCAAAATTTTCAATTACTGTGTTTATTTCCAATCAATGCTAGTAAGTTTATTAATTAGCATAATTGATCAAGAAATAATTTTGTTGGCTAAAAACATTGTACATGTATTCTAAATCTTGCATAAATAAGGTGTCAGAATCTAGAGCATTCTATATAGTAGCCAATAGAGTTTGGAATGGTTTCCTAAGCTTAGATTTCTGACTGAATCTTGACACTAGAGCATTGCTGTCCTGTCCTTTACCACAATTTCAGGCAAGACATTTGTCTCCATGCATAGATGGGTAGATTACTGAGATTTCACTGACTTTGCAGAACAGCTTGTGAGGCTTTTTATACCAGTTTATATTGTATACATACCTAAATTTATGACTTGCTTTCATTGTCATAGACAAATATCATATTGTAACATATACACACCTCTTATTACCAGGGGTTATACATACACTGAAATGAACTTAATAATGTAAATGACCAAATTGAATTTCATCAGTTTCCGGCACCAAAGGCCCTATCTTGAAATATGAAAAAGGCAAATTCATAAGTTATATAAAACAGGTATGGTTTAATAAGAAAAGCCAACATTTTTAAACTTACAAGATTATTTAAGTACTATCATGTACAAAGCACTTTATTTGGTGCCTTCACCTATTAGACTATATTCATCTTAAACACGAAAATATAAATAGCTCAGTTGCAACTAAAGGGAGCAAGTTCTGGCTGCCCTGGAAGAGAGATGCCATCCACAAGTTTTCTTCCTAGAGTTATGTGCTAAAGGTAATATTTTCTAGAGCAAGAGGGATGCTTATTTTCCAAGAAAGAGAGATTTAAAAAAAATTTTTGAAATTCTTTGCTGTTTCCATACCTGTGCCAAGATACCAGAAAAAATAATAACTATTTTAGTCCAGCCCAGGTACCTGATATCATCAAAAAAATATTCTAACCACATTGTAAATCTCTAGTGACTATTATTTTCCTCTCATAATTGCTTAATTGATCAAGAGTGAAGTAGTTGCTTGTAGCTGCTTTTCTATTCCTCCTTACCTACCTACCCCAACATAACCATAATTTAACCTCTATCTCCTAATAATTTGAATACTACCAGGTTCCCTTGAGGCATTAATTTTAAGAAATAGAGGAAATACTTTGAGAAAAATTTTCTTACAAGTTAATGGGAGATAGATAGTCTTAAAAAGGTAATAATGACACCATCTTATAAAAGTAGTACAATTAATCTATCTTATTATAGTAGGAATAGTCATATATTTCTGTTGAACTGGAAAACTATAATTGAACAAGAGTATAAATGATTGACTGTTTTTCTCCCTTGCCAGAAATATCTTTGAAGCTATGATTTCTACCAGTAAACTTTTTCCTCAGGTAAGATATTTTATATTTCCTGTTATTATGTTTTTAAAATTTATCACTAATAATTATTATGTCAATTGTTTCTATTCAGCCCATGTTAATTTCACCAGCAACATCTGAATAGACTTGGAGTATGAGGATGACTCTAAATGACAAAGGTCTTACACGGTTTGTGTGTGTGTGTGTGTGTGTGTGTGTGCGCGCGTGCGTGTGTGCATGCATGTTTTCATTTGAGAAATGACATTTTATCAGTTTTTGCAATGAACATTAAATATATAAGATTTATTTTTATTGCAAAGAAAGGTGCTATTTTAGCTATAAGTAGAAGTTTTATTATAGTTGTATTGAATTTTAGCAGGAATTTACTTTTCATAGTAACTCTAGACTTAACACAAAATATATGGTTGATCCATAAAGGGTCTCAATAATGTACTTAGCTCACACTGTTTTAAAAACATGTAATGCTGGGATATTCCCCTGAGAGTGGCTGTCATAGGCATTTCCAGATGTCTTCTTGTCTTTCCTCATTACAATAATTGCAACAGTTCATTTTATCTTTAGATTAGATATATCGTCTCCTCTGATTTCTTTACATTTTTTTATTTTCCAAGGAGTTATTAAAAAGAAAGCTGTGATTACTGTATAAATAAGTTTTATGAATATATAACCAGAGAATACCAAGCTGGATGTTTAGACCATAGAGCTCTAGATTCATTCTTTCCTCTCTGTTTTGATAAAGACTGGAGGAATAGAATCATTTTTTACATAAATTATAATATAACAGATGAATCATCAGTTAAGAAGAGAAGATTTCAGATGCATAAAGGCACTGTTTTGTCTTCATGGTATAGAAATGATCTATGAATGCATTGTTATATTATACTCTTAAGTGCATTTTGTAGAGCATACTGTACTCTAATTTGGCTCAATCAGAAGTGCCATGCATATAAGCTCATCCATTTAGAATTGTTATATGGCATTGTGCAATGCTCTCTGATTTGTTTTCGGTCCCTGAACTTTATCAAGGGGGGTGATAGCTCTTGAAAATGTAAATGAATGAAAAATGCTACATTCTACTAAAGTATTTATATTCTTCTAGATTATTAAATTATTTTTCTTTTCAAATGAAGTTCATTTGGGCAACAGCTTCATAAATTTTACAGTGTTGGCCATGTATGTGATAATTATTATTATCTATTATACGTCTTAAGGATTCTGATAGGTCCAAAGCTAACATTTTGAAGAATTAAGCATCCAAATGAAACAGACTGGCAAAGGGCCATTATTAAAAGACTAGTTAGAAGATATTGAAATACTCCTCAGGTCTTCTCTGAACCAGAGAGGTTTTAAGATGAATACCACTTTTAGGATCATATGACCCAATTTTGTGGTTAAAAATGTATATATGAAAAGGAAGGGTATGGGAAAAGATATTGTTTTGATGGATCTAGAAGGTTTTTAAGTCAGACAGAGAAAGATAAACACTATATAATTTCACTTATATGCAGAGTCTAAGGAATAAAAAGAATAAACTAATCAAAAACAGACTCACAAATATAGTAGACAATTTGGTGATGGACAGAAGGAACGGGGGTGTGGGGGAGCTGAGAGAATGGGGTGAAGGATTAAAGAAATACAGATTAGTAGCTGATGGATGGTAATGGGGATGGGGAGCATGGCATAGGGAATGCAGTTACCATTAATACTTTGGCTAGGTGGAGGGTCAGGGGAGGGAGGGAACAATTGGGAGGATCATTTTACTAACTATATAGATGTCTAACCAATGTACTGTACACTTGAAACTAATTAAAATAATTAAATTAAATATGTATATAGTAAATAAGGGCAGCTGAGCCAAATTTTAAATTATGCAATATTGAAAACCTTGCTTAAGTTACAAATAGAGAATATGGATCTGTAGATATTCATTCATTTCTTTAGCTTTCATTTCCTCACTGAATTGAATCCCTTGATCAGTTTTTCCCTTTTATTTATGCAGAGAAAAGCCAAGTTAACACAAAAGATTAGATTATCAAATTAGACTCAGAGGTCTTACCTAGTATGAGACTTTATTGATAATTTAAATGATTCAGATAATCAAAAATACATGTAATGTAGGACATTTAAGCTTATCAAGTTGTAAAGTTGTAAACCTTAAATAAGTATTATTTTATTTGTTATTAACCTCATAAAACTGAGAAAATGTATGTAAATTATGCTAAACATGCATTTTGATATATTTGGTATGATATAGGATGAGGTATCAGAAAAGATTTGCCATAATAGCATGATAGCCAGAAAAATATTGTCTTAATTACATGTCACATTATTTTTCTGTTAAGTCAATAATTAATCCCCCCTTTTTTTTTCATGGAAAAAAGTCAACAACTAACCTTTGAGGCTCAGTCAGAAGTGCTATGCATAGAAGCTCATCCATTCATTATTATGTGACATTATGCCATGCTCTCTGATTTGTTGCTGGTCCTTGAACTTAGAGCTGCTGTCGCTCTTAAAAATGTAAATGAATGAAATATCTATTAAAATAAAACATTTCTATTCTTTACTTCTAGAACTGAGACTGCTAAATATTTCTGTCTTTTAAAAAATTGCCTTTCTCATATACCTTCGTAGTAAAAGGTAGATGAACTAATGCCGAAGTTAGTGCATCTGACTCACACACACACAAAATAAAATAAAATAAGCAAACTTTGAAAATTTGAGAAGTTTCCCTCTTATAGCTGCTTTTGGAAGAGCTTACCAATATAATTTAGAAAGGAATTAATAAGAAAATATAATCATGTTATTAATGTAGTCACAGATATGACTTTGCAATGAAACTGCAGGAGGAATTAAAATTGGGATTTTTCCATCACAGTTTTATGGAATGTAAAATAACATATTTCATCTAATTTTTAACATACACCACTCATGAGAAAATGATTTTTCCGGTCTAACAACAACAAAAAATTCTACTCTGTGGCAATGATTAAAAATAAGTATATGAAAGTGTTTAGTACTGCATCATACTTGTTATTGTTCTTATGTTGGCTATGTGATTACATTTTACTTTTTTTGGAAGAATTAAAAGTAAATATTTTGGTAAACTTTTCACTGAAAAATTGCTACTGTCTTGAAAATGGGTCTCTGAAAAGATATATTTACTCAGTAGTCACTTTTTAAAATGCAAAACCATTACCTCCTTAGAAATTCATCACTACCTTTGGGTCTTTAATAGGAGATTTTGTGGGTCGACAAAATCAATTAAAATGGTTTATGTATTTTGGGGAAAGAATGAGGAAACATTAATGTAATATAAATAGAATTGTGGCAGACTCTGCTAGTAGACTTTACAATATTCGTTTTTTTCTATTTGGCTTAGGAAAAGAACAAATTTTATTAAGAGTTTGTGACAAAACAGATTAAAACAAAACAGAATTACATTTCCTATTTACCTTATTCAAACGAAGTGAAGTTTCAAGTTCTGGGATTTTTTTCCTGATAAACGGGCCATCAGGACCTTCTTAGTATGACCTCCTTCCTTCAGCACTGCAGACAGGAACTAGTGGTGGGACAGCCATCTTGTGACCACAAGACTATCACAAGGATGAGAGCCCAATGCTGGGATTGGTAGAGCAGTAGGACAGAAGGAGTATAGGACGCTGACGATATTGTGAAGCTGCTTGCCCAGTCCTGGTCAGCCCATCTTTAGATTTCATGTTATCACAGAAGAATAGATCCTTATTTGGTCAAGGTGATGTAAATAGATTTCAATTAATGCAGCATATCACCAGTCCTATCTGATAAATCCATCAAATTCAAAAAAATGTACATCATAACAAACTTTTTGGTAAACAATGACTCATCTCTTAGTATAGGTCCTGAATACATCTTTGCAAAGTAATTGGTAATAAATAACCCTGAATATTTTGTTTGTATATAAAGAGAAAGGTTGTCTATGCATTACTTTATGGAACACTTCCCACAACACAATGATAGAAGTTCTCAAAATGTTTTTTTTGTGTGTATTCAGTTTAATGCGAGAACATGTTAACCTGAAACTAAAGGCCAAAGTGAGGCAGCAAGTGTTTGAGATCAAAAAGAACTGCAATTCTGGGAAGCACTGATTCAGGCAGAAACCCAAACAGTGTTCCAATTATGTGGTGAAAGGCAAGAGACTTTCTGACAAAGGGAAGGGAAATAATCACATAAATAGAAGGCAGGAATTTCTATTGGTGTTAATAAGCCAAGGAAGAAATTCTGTAGGTGCAAATAAATGAAGTTTTTCTTTAGCTATACATGTGGTGCTAATTCTTAAGAATGCCTTTAATTTTCAGTCCTGGAGTCAGGATTTCTGCTTTCCCATTAGATTTGCAAAAAGTTGTTTTGAATTCATTGTTGCTTTGGCCCAGTCCGAAAGTTATTTTTCCCAGTTCAAACATTCCAAAAGTTTGAAGAATAAGACATGCAAGGCAATTCCTCTTCAAAGGCAGCTCCAACTCCGTTTTGAAGTAGCTCCATTTATACTATTTTTCACAAAATAAAAAAATAGATTGGCATTAACTATAAATATTAGTCTTTGAAAAGATCTATCTCAAATATGACCATATATGCCTGAATGTATTTGCTTTACAGATAGCATAGATCCAACCACTGTTTCAGGAAGATTTATTATGAGATAGTTGACAAAACGCTTTCTATCTGCAAAGCCTCAGCTTTTATAATGAAGTTTCTCAGTGCTTTTCAAATTTGGAGCATGTGGTGTATAGAATCAATTTTCCAGTGAATAAATTGTTGTATAATATTGCACAAAATGTTAATGCTTCCTGGTAGATGCCTGAGACATGCTTACAACAGAATCAAAAAGATAAAGGGGCATTTTGATGAGGCATTAAAAAATGATTCACGGCTGACTTATTTTCTATTCTTTTTCTCAAAAAGCATCTTCAGCTAATTCTTTGGTCTATCGTAATACACACCTAGCCAGCATCTGGATCTCAGTTGCTCTGAGAATCTGTTCTGTCATTAAGGATGTAAATGCTTGAGTAGTCGTGTTTAGGGAATACTGGCTATAGGTAATGGCAGCTGAGGCAAGATGCCAGTCTGACCAGACAACCAAATGAATATTCTTCATTTTCATATATCAAACAGGTGGAGATAAACAGGTTCTACTGAATGTATGTGTAAAAATTCTCTTTAGTGTTATTTAAATGTGCTTTTTTTTAAAATGATGAAAATTTTGGCAATAAAGTCTGTTTCCAGCGAATAAACTAAAAGCTAAACATTTATAGAAAGGCATAATTACATTTAAGCCATTGAAGCAATTTAACCAAAAATATGAGAACTGAATAGTTATCTAAAATTATCTATACCTGGATAATAGTATAAACAGTCATGTAACTCCCAGTTACATTTATGTGTAATAAGTAGTGCATGAAAACAGTGAACCCCTCAGGGGATATTTGGGAGACATTAAGTCTCTAGAATTTTGCAACACCATTTCTTGTATTCTTCTCTTATAACCTTACTTAATTTTTTTTTTTTTTTTTAGCATTCACTACTAGTTTCTTACCTTATATTCTATCCACATCTTGTCTTCTAAGAAATTCCCTCCGTTTTGTCTCTGGTAGCAAATGTGTCCAGTTAAATAATTGTCTCTCTCAGATGCCCATAGAACCACAAGGACATATCTTCCATTTCTTGCCAAATGAACATTGGTTCTTGACAACACCACCAAATAGATATACCAGGTATTTGGTTCTAGTTTAGTGAGAAAAGGATCTTGTTTTGTTTATTTAAGTTCTTGAAATCTATTTTCATTATTTGCAGCTGAACCTACTGACAGCATAATATTCTGTAACTTAATATTTCTGCATTGCACACTTGAAGGCAACAGCCTTATATTATTCATATTCAGATGCTCAGTACTCAGTATCTTGCATGCCACACTGTAAACGGATAAATTCTAAGCAACTGATTGTTGAGTGAGTAATCAAACAGACTTTTCTTATATCTTGGAAGCCGAAATCAGTTGATACATGGATATGCTTACCCTTGTGGAAAATAAATCTACATTACCAAAGATTCTATCCTCACTCAACTAAAGAATTCAAGCAATAAGGACCATATCTACTTCAGCTAGGTCAACTCTCTATTAAAGAGATTAAAAGAGATTAATTTCTTAGAAGACAAGATGTGGATAGAATATAAGGTTAGCAACTGGTAGTGAATGCTAACCCATTAAAGATGTTTTGAAATACTCTGATTGATAAGGAGGATTGGGAAACTCTTGTCCCATATTCAGGAGCAATTTTTGCTATCATGAAAAGACAAAATTAACAATCCCATTGTGCTATTATTACTAAAATTTTTAAGAATTTAACATCATCACTTCTTCCCTAGCCTAGGGAAATTAATATCTAGGTCTGAATTTGAGTCACTTTGTCAGTACATCTCTGTGTCTTTTTCTGACACATTGACTATTAAGGTGCACACTCAACTTTCTTTTATTTGTTTGTAGCAATGACGAAGTAAGAATAATAAGTAAAATTGTATGCTGTAACCATATTTGAAAATATTACCAATTGTATCAGCACAAAATGGGAAGACAAACCAGTCTTTCAAACCCACAAGAAGAGTAACTCAATTGTGATGGATCAATGTATTTAATGTATTTAAAGAAACATGGATGCCAGAAAATAAAACCACTGTTAAGTATACAACATGTTCTAATGAAGAGGGTAGCTGGTCTGGAAGGATACGAGCAATCCTATTAGTTCTATCAGATCCTATCTGACACCTATTGATAGCAATATCTGCCACACTACCTCAACTCTAAAATACCTTTGATTGTAAATGCACCATTATATTATATACAATTAAGAAATAAAATTTTATTTTATACTCATTGAAAGTTTTTTAGATGTCTTTAAACATAGGTTCTTTATTAGCATACCTCTATTATGCTTATATAAAAGGAAAATGTAGATTATATATGTTGGTTTACAAATTCCCAAAATGTATTCCCATTTAGAATTCAATTCTTCTGAATCATTTTCAATTCAGAGGCACTGGTTTTATGCTTTTTAAGAACTCATCTAGAGTGTTCTACTGTTGTCTCTGGAGTATCATCTTGAAAATTTTAATCTGGTATTTCTTACAAAGCTGCTCTACCATTATTACTGGGATTATTTTCCAATCTACTGATGTACATTCTACAAATTTTCTGTTGCTGCTTTTTTGGTCATACTATAAGTTGTCAGATGAAAACTACATCATGACTACCACCTACCTAGCAACAATGAAAAGACAACAGAAATTGTAAGATACTTAAGTGAACAGGAATATAGAGCAGAAGAAACTCAAAATTCAGAATAAAACAAATAAGATGGAAAATATTAAATATATGTGCAGTGATGTAGATAATAAAATGAGATGGTAATATATGTATAACCACGATGTAAAAAGACAAAAGTAATATGTATAAAGAATTGTGTTCTTTAGCTATTTTTAAGATAATGTAAAAAAAAAGATATTCTAATAAATACTATGGATGCTAAAAAAGAAGATCCCTACCAAGAAGGGTTTCTGGTGTCTAACTGGACTCAAATGTAAAAGCAGAGCTTAGTAGCCCATTTCTAAACAGAGGCCCCTCTTGCAAACCACATTTTGGGGAGAAGCCTGCACTGAACTGCCTGCCTCCTGCATTGAATTGTCTGCTTGCACTGTTTCTGACATCTGAACCAGCCCTTATAAAAGAGTTCCTGGAATTGAATTCTAACCAATAGGACTGTTTGCAACAACATGGATGGATCTTGAGATTATCATGCTAAACGAAATATGTCAGATAGGAAAAGTTGAGAACCGTATGATTTCACTACTTTGTGGGATATAAAACTGAAAGCAACAAACAGGACAGACAAACAAAGACTAATGGACACAGACAACAGTTTAGTGGTTACCAGAGGAAAGGGGGAGAAAGGGCTGTAAATAAGGGCTAAAGTGGTCAAATATATGGTGACAGAAGGAAATTTAACTGTAGGGGGTGAATACACAATCCAATGTATTATTGAACCATACACTTGAAACCTATATAATTTTATTAAACAATGCCACCCCAATAAATTTAATTAACAAATATACATTTGACATGATACAATCATAAGATGGTAGAAACAGTCTAGATATAAAAATAGTAAAGATAAATACAAATCAACTAAACTTGCCATGTAAAAGAAATGTCCAATTGGCTTTTTAATACTAATCATCACCAGCAATAACAAAATAACCTGGGATAATATAATGGCATCCCAGAGTAAATGGAAGAGGAGATTTATAGCCACATATCACTGACCTCATATCACCTGTGAGCTCTGAAGAGTTAACGGGGTCAAAATTCTCAGCCAAATGGTGACCCATCCCCAACACACTGGGAAGATTTGTTAGCGATATCTGACAGCCAGGGAAAAAAATAGCCATTCATTTTATGTGATATCAGTGATTGATTTTTAACACTACTTTAAAAATATTTCAAAATACTTCAGAGAGTCTTAGTTAGAGTTGGAAGCATTCTTAGGCATCACCTATTATTCACATTTTACAGATGGAGACACCAAGATCCTATGCCCAGGTATATAATTTTCTTTCCTGCATTCAATTAACAAATAAAAGGTATGGAGGTAATAATCAAAAATCAATCTCATCCTTTTGTTAGACTCAAACCCAAGGAGAAATATGAAGGTGCTGAAAGTGTATTTTTCCTAATTAATGCAAGAGAATGGTTCTATCTAATTTCATGAAAAACTGGGGAAGGAAAGGGAGAATATGCCTAGCTACCCAGAGTAATGGAGTGATCTTTGGATCATGCCTTGGAAAAGAAAGATGAGAAGGAAATTAATGCATTCTTTTTTCAAGCTGTGGTATTTACTAAGCAACAATGTGCTGGTAATGTGGTAGGTGCAATCAATAGACAACCCAGTGGTAAGTACTGAACTTACCATTTTAGAGATGAGAAAACTGAGGCTGAGCTAGGTTACATTAATTGTCTATTATTTAGCCATTTGTACACTATTTAGATAATACATGCTAAAAATGTAATCCAAGCACAGACTTCTCTGACTTCAAAATTCATGCTGACATCCCAGATGGCACTCTTGTCCAACTCTGCTTACTTTATAATTTTGCCTGGAGTTTACCTGATTCCAATTGTAACAAAATGCACATTACTCTACAATGCCTGTTACTAGCTAAATTTGGACAGTCTTTATTTTGTGAGGTGAAGGGTCCTGACTGAGAAGATATTTAGGGCATAATAGTATCAGATGAGGGCCTTTCAGAAAACAGATTATACACTCAATGGGGTAACTAAATATTAATAAAGGTTTTGATAGAATAAGAAAAAATTTTTTAAAGGGATAAGAAAACCCCTGATGTAGCAAGAGAAGGAATTACCACCTCTATGACTATAGGTGCTAGATGAAGGCGCTGTTATCCAAACCCCACAGATAAGAGGGGATGCTGTAAGAGAATGCCTACCGGGAGTTCTGGCTTTCCGTAAGGGAATAAAACCACTATAAACCTATGTCCTGAAAGGAAAGGAGCTGGAGGAGTTCATACCCTGACCCTATTCTTCTCCAGACTTCTGACCTTCTGCTAGTGCCTCAATAGCTGAACCTAAAAGGAATCATAAAGCAAAAGGGAGTCTATCGATGCAGCCCAAACTGTCAGCTTCCTGGGTAGAGATCAAGGTGGAAACATTAGATGCAATTAAATTCTAAACAATAGATACAAGGCAGAAGGAATTTCAACTGTAATTATTAATTAGAACAGTTTATTTCATCAGTCTCATAGCTATGAGATCTATCACTACTTACTAATCCAATTGGGTTTAGAAGGGACTGATGAGAAACTTTTGAGAATATTTCTGTTGAAAGAAGGTTTTTTAAAAAATGAGTTATAATTTTAGAACAAAATTCAAATTTATAAATGTATTCAACTCAGAAGGCAAACATTGACAATTTTATTTTACTTAATGAAATATCTTAAAAGTTTAAATGTTTATTGTTTATTTGTCTTTTCTGAGGGAAATAATTAACAAGTTAGTTGAGTTCCAGAGAAGGAGCTAGGAATCCAGTTCATTTGAAATATAAAAATGGCTTTTCCTAACTAACATACTGAAACAAACATATTATATTATGAAAAATAAATCATATTATACATTTTGTCCAGTGTTTTAGTTTCTATTATTCTGACTCTGATGGTTCTTGCTTCCAAGATTATGATGAAATCACTTACCTTTTTAGTTTAAAAAGAAATTTCATCTTTGAAGACAGAATCAAGGTATGATTGGAGTGGGGGGGCGGGGGAGGGAAAAGAAAAACTAGACTCCAAAACCTCATATTCCTTTAGAATTCAAACTTAAGATTCTCAGACCAGGTTGAATTGTATTTGACCAGCCTGGTGGTTTTATAATGTTTGCCTCTAAATCCCCGGAGATTTGTTATATGCATTTTTCAGTTCGTCTAATCCTTGCTTCTCCTTACTGTTTTATACCTTGGTTTTAACATATTCCAAGTTTGTCCTATAACTTCTTATTCTATAATTCATACCTTATTGTATAACATATACAATATGAGAAGCTTCCTTCTCATATTGAGTTCTCTGATGAAATTCAAAAGGTTGCTAACAGCATTCATTCATTCATTTATTCATTTGCTCATGCGTTTAATCCACACATTTTTATTGTGGATGTAGAAAATGTCAGACATTGTGATAGAAAATGGAGATAGAATGAAAAAAAAATGGCTTCCTTAATTATTAAAAAATAGAATAATCTCACCATTTTTCTGGCATTCTCCCTATATGAAACTATCATCCTCACTTGTATTAGATCACCTCAGCAAAATTTGCAGCCAATAGACTTACTGAGAGGTTTTCAGCAACTATTGCCAGCTTAGTGTATGCATATTAAGTAATATGCATAGAATAATCTAATATGGAGAAAAGGAAAAGCCAATATCTAGAGGCCACAGAAATGTGAATATGTTTATGATGCGGAAGGCCAGCAAACCATGAAAGAAAAATTCCACAAAATTCAAAAGGTTGACCTCATCTTTTGAAGAACAAACTGCAATTAGTGCTCTGGACAATAAAATCCATCACTCTAGATATTTGAATAGATTGGTAGCACTGATTTTAAATTCCATACCTTTAAAGTCACACCCTACATAACTTAAATGTTATTGCATACATGTTATTGTATACAAAAAAAACATTTACATTTATTTCAAGGAAAATGCTATATTTTTAACTTTTCAAATGCATTGAAATCAATATTATAGAGCAGAAAACACCTGGTAAAAGTTGAGGAATTATTACTATCACTATAAAACACAAAAAGATGCGTTTTATTTTTCTGGGAGTTTTTAATTTACTGTTAGTTCTTAAACTGTGAAGAAGCAGGATTTGGGGGGATTAAAATCATACTTAGGACTGTTTGTAACTGCAAGCAACAGTACTAATGATATTAGTCTTTGACCTCCAGACATCTCAGTGCAGGAGTTAAAGTGAAGATGACTAGGAGACAATAGAGTATAGACCTCTCTGTGTCCCTTGAAAGAAAGCTATTCAAGAGCACAATGACCCTGAATTCACTCACCATGAATTTTCAGTCTGTTAATTTGTTGTAAGGAAAAGGCTTCTGAGTTAGATTAATGGAAAATTTTATATTAAGAATTTGGAACAGATGGCCATGCTGTGAAACTGCTTACACTCAGCCCCAAAGACACAGGTTAAACTTGTTGAAACAACATGGCTTATGAAGGTGTGAGGAAAGTTATATATAATTCCACTGTTTGAAGACCAAAGAGTTTCAGTTCCAAAACGAAGTTGTTATTTTCCAACTAGTGGTGTGTTTTATATAAAATATGTTTTGTAATGTGTCCGGTTATATAATATGTATTGTGGTGCATTGAATGGGGTCATAAGAATACTTTTAGAAAACACTGATTTAAAGTTAAACAGATTGTGTAATTGCAGGACTTCTCAAAACACTGGCTATCATGATTAGCTCTGTGCCTCATAAGAAGCAGCATATCAATCATCTTTCTCAGCAGTCAGTAAGCTCAGAACCCTTTTGATCCATTTAGCTGATCTACCACAAATAATCATTTCAAAAACATTGATTCAGATTAATAAAGAGAACAACTATTTCCCCCTCTGCATTGGATCAATTCTAGACAGCAATTAAATGTGAAATTAAGTGTGAGATCTAGACTGTATCTAAATCACTACATTTCTTATTTTGAAGGAAAAAGTATGGAGGGAATGAGAGGTAAGTTGACTTAAAATGTCACAATTGAGATAGTTTGTATACTATTGATGGATCAATGGAGAAAGAAAATATGGTGCATATATATATATATATATATATATATATATGTACACACATAGACACATATATATATTAATATTATTACTCAGCCATAAAAAAGAGTTATCCTGCCATTTGTGGCAACATGAATGGTGACATTAGGCTGAGTGAAACGAGTCAGACAGAGAAAGACACATACTGTATTATCTCACTTATTGTGGAAACAAACAAACAAAAAAATGAAATAAATACACAGAAACAAAGAACAGATTGATGGTTACCAGAGGTGGGGGTGGGGTTTAGGGGAAATGAATGAAGGTAGTCAAAAAGTACAAAGTTTCACTTATAAGATTAATAAATTCTGGGGATATAATGTACATACATGATGACTATAGTAATAATTTACTGTGATTTTGGAAATTGCTAAGAAAGATCTTGAAAGTTCTCTATACAAGAAAAATAATTTGTAACTATGTGAGGCAATAGATATTAATTATACTTATTGTAGTAAATCATTTCACATTAAATATATATCAATCATTATGTTCTACACCTTAAAGTAATGCATTGTTGTATTTTAATGATATCTCAGTAAAACTGGGGAAAAAATAATCACCTGGAGGGGGAGGGCATTAAAAAAATATACCTCTTAACACATTAAACTTTTATCTTTAGGGGAGGTGCTTGGGCATTGGTAATTTTTAAAAAAATTTCCCAGGTGATCTTATTGTTCTGCCAGGGTAGTAAACCAGTGATCTAGATCATCATTTGAAGCCAAGTCACATATGTCATATATATCTGGCCACCCGGTAGTTATGTCATGTTTGATCAGATATCCATCTGTGTTGGTGGGGGAGGAAGTAAACACAAAGCTGTGACATGTTAAAAAAAATAATAAATGGAGGGAAGGAGAGGTAAGTTGTCTTACCAAATGTCAAAATTGACATAGTTGTATATATTTCTTCACAAGGTAGGTATTAACAAACAGAAACTTGAAAATAGATGTAGTATTAATAATATGAGAAATAATGTTTTACTACTTTGAGTCAAATATGAATATCAGAATAAGTTATTACTACCTATTAGTTTAATAGACAATGTATACAGATAGCTTTGTCGTATGTTGAATTAAATTATATCACTTAATTTATTAGAGTTTTTTAAAGTGCTATGTCATCATTAAAAAAGGAAAAAATCATTTATTATAGCTAACAGTATGAGCTTCCATTGAGTAAATAAGGATTTTCTTTTGTTAGCTATCTGCAACATTAATATATTAGGTAAAACCATCAATATCAAATAATGTATAAAATTAATTCAATGAATATTAGCAATAATTAAATATGATATATGGAATGACTATGGGCAATTATTTTCATGGATTATACTTTTCTATAGAGTAAGTAATTTGTATCTCTTCATTATAATTGGAACTATTCTAAACATTTAAAAAATATTTTAACATTTATTTTGTAAAATAAAAGACACTGTGTCAAAAAAAATTAAATGCTAAGAGTGGCCCATGGCTTTATTCCTTCATCAAATATTTATTGAGTATATATTGTGTGCCAGGTATATTCTAGATCTAGTCTTGACCTCATTATGCCAATAAGGTAAAAAATACAGATTCAATCAAACAACTATACAAATTAATTACCGTGATAAAGGTGGAAGGAGAGTCCCTGATTCTGTGGGAAATGCTAATAGTGCATTTTAACACAGTTATGGAGTTCAGAGACAATTCTCAGAAGAAGTGTAATATTAACTGAGATCTTTTGGAAGAGTAGAAGTTAGCCAAGTGAAGATGGGAGGAAAGAATATTCCAGGCAGATAGAATAACCTTGCAAAAACATCATTCTAGAAGGAAGTTATATAAAGACATCAAGAAATTAAGTGCTATCAAAGTAGACCAGTTGCTAGGAGAGATGGTATTGGAGGAGGTACAGAGGTGAGAGGAAGCCATACAATAAAGACTGTCTTGTAAGCCATTGAGAAGAAAAAGTTAATGTCAGTCTGCAACTCACTTCTGCTCTTCCTAGTGCTATTTCAGAGGTTCAGATGAAAGATGATGGTGGTTTTCAGTTTAGAAGTTGATAGAGATGGGAGAAGTAAACAGATTCAAGAGACAAGAGGTAAAAGTGACAAGACAGGTTTGATGAATCTGACATGGAAGAAAGAATGGAATTAAATCACTTGATTATTCTATTTTTGAAGCTTGTGAAACTAGATTAACGGGTTTGCCATTTACTGAGATAGCAGAAGAGAGACGATGAGGTTGTGAAAAAACAGTTATGGGTCTTGAGTGTGTTTTGAATGTGTGGAGTTGGAGGTACCTTGGAGGTATCTAGCAGAAAATAATCTCCATGGGAGCTCAAATGTGATTTCTAAGCCAGAAATACATTATTTAGGGTCATATGTACAGAGAAAATATTTGAGCTAGTGATGGTGTGGATGAAAATGCCCAGGGAGAAAACTCTAGGACCTAGGACTCAACCTTGAGTAAGTTTAGAGTTAACAGATGAGGAAAGGGAGATGAACGTGAAAACAGAAAAAAAAAAAAAAAAAAGAAAGAAAAAGAGAAGAAGAAGGAAAAAATCACGGGGATATCACCCCATAGAAGCTAAAGGGGGGGAAAAACTAAAAAAAATAAGTGTTTACTATTGTTGAATGGCGCTAAGAAATGATTTAGGATAAGGACTGACACATTTCTCGAAAAATTATATAACTGTCAAGCAAACCAGGGAATAAAACTAGGGCTAGGAAGATTTCTTAGCACAAAGCTGGTATAAGTTCCTAAAATACCCTCTTTACTGTGAAAGAAATCTGGTTTTAAGTTAATATTGGCATGTAATAAATAAGTTTCTTCTTAAGTTCTGGTGATAAGATCATGGTAAAGGTAAAATCTAATATTTTCAAAATTATTAAATTGTAGCTAAGTATTTATTTTAAAAGGTATTTCAATAATATTTTCTAATTTACTGTTCGATATCTGCTATATTAAGTTTTTTTTTTAAATTTTTAAAAGTACACAAAGAAGAGCATTTCTACTCCTAATTCCTTTGATCAAACTTCAGGTTCAAAACACTACCTTATGTGGACAGTATATACTAATAGAAGGTTCTTTTCTTGAATTTTGAATGTTGAATTACCAAATTGAAAAATCTAAGGTGGAGACAAATTTTTAACAGAAATAAAGGGTGATTAAACATGAACTGGATTTATTCTGTAGCCAGTGGCAAAGGAGAAAAACTGGCGGAACATCTTGGTTGTTAAGAAAGTTAAGATAACAGAAGATCAGGTTTCTGAAGAGAAGTTGAAAGGCACCTGAAATTTTTCTTTTTTGCATATTTCTGACTCTCAACTCTTTCCTAAATTATACTGTGATGTAATATTCCCCTAGACTGTCAATTTTGGCCGGTGAGTTAGCCAACCCACAAAATATATTTTTAAAAATTTTAAACTTTTATTAATTTTTTTGCATAATTGAGAGAAATGACAAATGAGTCAAATGATCAGATTAAGACTCAAGTAAATCTCACAGAAAACTGATAGCTTGAAGTAATCCTTATCCCTTATTATATGCCAATAGCATCATTAAAAAATAAATTATATTTGACAATACATATGATAGAATATGACCACAAACAGTAGTAAAAAGGACTATTTTGTAGATAGCTTTAACAATTCACAGAGAAATAAAAGAATCTTGAAGAGGACAGGAAAATAGTGTCTGAAATATAATTTTGGTTGGTCAGTGCTCATCATTTAATTTAGCAAGACTTGTCCCTGACCCTAACTCTAATGTTCTACAAGCTTATCCAGTTTCTCTCTAAATGATAATCAAATATGTGAAGTTAGCACTTACTGAACCAAACCCAGAAGGCAAGATGATAAGAAGTGGCTGTATTCCTCATTGATTACGGGAAACAATAGCCAGGATGATAGAATATGGCAGCTCTGTAAAAATCACAAAGTCTTGGCTAACTTGTATTTGGACTTTAACAGACCAACAAAAATGAGAAGGGTCTCTTTGTACTGCTTCACTCAGTTTTGAGTTGATGGTTTGGCACTGTACCACCTTGGAGAGAAGGGCCCCTTGAATCCTAATTCTGAACCAATCATAAATCTATGAGATCTATCAGTGCAGGGTTTCTCCTCCTTAGCATTATTGATACTTTGGGCTGAAATTTTCTATCTTTTGGGAGTTGTTTACTGCATTGCTGAATATTTAGC
The DNA here is from genome assembly GCA_003508835.1 of Eonycteris spelaea. Taxonomy (NCBI): domain Eukaryota; kingdom Metazoa; phylum Chordata; class Mammalia; order Chiroptera; family Pteropodidae; genus Eonycteris; species Eonycteris spelaea. Next base: position 458,258 of record PUFA01000209.1, read on the forward strand.
AATAGTTCCAGTCTCTACATAAAGATGTCAATAGAAACCTTCTAAACAGTGACAACTAAAAATGTCTCCAGACATTTATGAATGTCCTCTGGGAGACATTTATAAAATAGTTTCTATTTGAGAACCACTGTACTAAATCATACATAGGACCTACATGAGAAGCAATATTTGAGGTATCTGGGATCATAGGCACCAGGAAAATGGTACTCCTCTGAGGAACTTACAGATTTAAACACACATACCTGCAGCCTATTCTTCATAAAAAACCATTGAAAGCAAATATATAGAGAGAATCATTGTAAAATTTGGCCTTCATTCTTTTTTCCTTGATTATTTAGCTACCCTGGACATATTTCTGCCTTAACTTATCTATGATACATTCAGGAAAATAGAGATTTTCCTGTTGAAGAAGACATTAAGAAGAAGTGCTAGACAAACACATATAACTATATTACCAAAGATGAATATAACTACTAAGTCTTTCTAAGATACATCTGAATCTTAATACATCTGAATTGTATTAAGCTGCAAATCAGCTACAGTTTATTTTGTTTGTGTGTAGAGTAATTGGAACTAATAATTTAAATACTCGTAAGAACTTCCACTTGTATAAAACTTTACACATTAAAAGTGAACATGTTAAATACATTAAAATTTGTGACTTTCAATATTCTATTAAGTTGCAGGTATTTTAAATGAAGGCTCAAAGAAGCTTAGGGACTTGTCCTGAGGGGTGTGTGTGCGTGTGTGTGTGTATGTGTGTGTGTGTGTGTAAATAATGAAAAAGCTGGGATGTGAACCCAGTTGTTTAAACCATTGGATCCATGTTAAAAAGTGGCAAAAAGCAAAAATATTGAGAATCCTGATTTCACAAAAAAGATGAGTGATCATAATTAATATAAATCTTTATATAAATGAAATATGTAAAGAATTGGAAACTGTTTTCTTTTTAAGGGAACTAAACCAGTCTTTTATAATCATGTTTACATTGATAATTTGCTCTATAACTGACCCCCTTTTTTATAGAATTTAAAAGCCAAAAAAAAAAAAAATCAAGGCGCCTTTATCCTCATTATTTTAGATTTAGTGGCAAAAAACTAGTAGAATTTTTCTTGTACACAGAGACATAACATATTTTCTTTTCTCATCATGTTTAGTGCTGCAGAGAAAATAAAGAAAAAAAAACTTTGCCCTTCATTTTACTCTTTTGGCAGAAACATAGCAGCAGAGCAGATGTCAAGAGTCATATTCAGCATTTTAGGAAGGAAATTTGTTAGTCAGCTGCTAACTGTGGGGAGCAATAGCAGGACTTGAAATTTGGCAGGAGCAAGGTTTAGAAATCTGCAGTGGATTTTCCCAGACAGATTTGAATCAAGAGGTAGGAGGCTTATTACAGGGTCAAAAATGGTGGATCCATCCCAAATGGTACCAGTCATGCTGTTTCAGGACTTATTGGGTTAACATAACTGGCGTTTACCATGAAAGTAGTTCAAGGTCTGTTGTGAAGTGAGAAACACAGATCACAAAACATGTTCATTCTATGAATTTATTTACTTAATTACATATGTATACTTATGGGCATACTTTTTCCCAGAGAGAGAACAATGTATTTCCTGAGGGAAGGGTAAAGATGAAAAAATAAAGATGACCAAGGAGTAGTAGAAGTATAGTGGGTATTATTTCTACTTTTTTCTCTTTGCCTATTAGTTGTTTCTGAGTTTCTTTACAACTAACATTTACTACATATGAGATATTTTATGTATTTTTATTAATGAGCCACATTATGTAAAGGAAGACATGCAGCCTTGCCTGAAATTTGTGTTGTCAGAGTCACAAGGAAGAGAGAATGAGTCTGAAAATGTACTCAAAGAAATATTAGCTTAAAACTCCCCAAACTTGGCAAAATATATAAACCTAAGGATTCAGGAAACTGAGTGAAACTAAACAGGATAAATTCAAAAAATTTATACCAAACTGCATTTTGTCAAACTTCTGACTAATGACAAAGAAAAAAAAAAATCTCAAAATGAGGGGGAGAGAAATGACACCTTGCCTATATATGAGAGAAACAATTTGAATGACAACAGATTTCTCATCAGAAACAATAAAGTCCAGAAGAAAGCGACACAATATTTTTCAATTGATGAAAGAGAACTGTCAGCTTGGAATTTTACATTCAGTGAAAATAACCTTCTGGTATGAAAGAGACATCAAGATATTCTCAGAAGAAGGAAAGCTAAAAGAATTTGTTGCCAACAGACTAACTTTAAAAGATTTAATAGAGAAAGGAGAAATTAAAAGAGAATGGAGATTATAAAAGCAGGAAACTTGAAATGTCAAAAATGAAGAAAATAATTGAAAGAATAAAAATGTAGGTAAGTATAATACATTTTTCTTTACCTCTTGTGCTTTCTAAATTAGGTGTGATGATTGAAGCAAAAATTTTAACACCATATGATGTGGTCATAAATATGTAGAGGAAATTTTTAAGACAATTATATTGCAATGATAATGGGACATAAAAGAAAGCAGGTATCTAATTTCACTCAAATGATAAAAAGACAACAGCAGAATCACTAAAAAGTGATTTCAGCGAGGACTATCTAGATACAAGATAAGCTTAAAATATCAACTGTATTTTTATATATGAACAATAAACATATGCACACAAATTAAAAATATAATATCATTTAGTCACTCAAAAAAGTGAAATAGCTTATATTTTAAATAGATTTATTAAATATAATTCACATGTCAGATAATTCATTCATTAAAGTTTACAATTCATTAGTTTTTAGTATGTTCGCAGATATATGCAAGAATCACTACAGTCAATTTTAGAACATTTCATCACCTTACAAAGAAACTCCATATCTTTTAGTTACCGATCTTCTTTATCATACATCTCCTGCTCTCCCCAGCACTAAGCAACCACTAATTACTATCTGCCCCTACAGTTTTTCCTATTCTGAATTTTCACATGAATAGAATCATATAATATGTGATTTTGGTGACTGTCTTCTTTAGTATGATGTTTTTGAGATTCATACATGTTGTAAGATGTATTAGTTCTTTGCTCATTTTTATCACCAAATAATATTCCATTGTATGAATTTACCACATTTGTTTATTCTGTCACCATTTGATGGGTATTTGGGCTTGTTCCACATTATTATGAGTAGTGTTCCTCTAAACATCCATGCATAAGTTTTTGTGGAAATCTATTTTCATTTCTCTTGTGTTTATACCTAGGAGTAGAATTGCTGAGTTAAGCCTACTGATGAGTTCCCTGAAATCACAGTTCATCTCTATTATGGTTTGTTTAGTTTTTTATTTCTACTATTTCTGTCAATTTTTTCTTCTCGTTTCCATCTCTCTAATGAAACTAAAATATTTTAATAGTTATTTTTATTTCTGGTTGTTTTACTTATCTGATTATTTATTTCATAGTTACTTTAAATTCTGTCTTATAATTCCAAATATCTGTCATATCTGAGTCTGGTTCCATTTTTTTCCTTTGTCATGTGACAGTAATGTGAATATACTACATTCACACACATTCTATCTATCATCTATCGATCGATCTATCTATCTATCTAGCATCTATCTAGCATCTACCATCTCCTGCCTAGAGAGGGTTGCTGAATAAAATACAGGACTATCCGTTAAATCTGAATTTTAGGTAAACAGTGAATAATGTTTTTAATATAAGTATGTTCCAAATATTGCATGGCGCATACTTATACTTAAATCATTGTTCTTCTGAAATTCAAATTTAACTGGGTGTCCTGTAATATCATTTGCTAAATCTTACAACCTTATACCTAGAAATTTTTTTATAATTTATGTTACACTTTTAAAATATAGGTGTAAACATATAGTACCTCCTTAAGTTGTTAACCATAGCCCTTTTCCAATCACACTGACTTTTCTGTACACTCTACCTCCTTCACCCAAGTATACATTTCAAAGAGAGGTCTAGACCACCTACAAGGAATCACAGGGAGAAGTCATTGTTAAAAAATTGTCCCGCAGACTGTTGGGATTCTGAGAGCGAATGGATTCCAGCAACCTGCATTTCAAAAAGTACCAAAGACGATTTTTATGCACAAATGAAATTGAGACTGATTATGTTAAAGTGATACAACAGATTCTTTGGAAGTTAATATCATTTCAAGGAGAGTATGGATAATGAGGAGCCTCAGGCCTAAGTGATGATACCTCTGAATTTGACAGTGGTAAGAGAAGGAGAAACAAAGCCAATGTAGCAGGTGCCTAGGGTGTCTGAGAGTTCACTTGTCACTTTGGCTGGAGCTACTCAAAGCAGGATTCTCTGCTCTGACATCTGGAAGATGGCTTCAGCATTTCCAGCTGTGACTGCAAATGGAATGACTTCAGCTTGGCCAGCTGCCGTGGACGACCATTATGCTCCTAATCAATTCCGTGACTCATAAAACCATTTCAGCCCCTAAACAATCAGCCAGCTTTCCTGCCAGCAATGAATCCAACATTCTGCAATCATTTGAGGAGAGGATTCATCAGTCATTCAAGAAACACTATGTCTTCTTGCTGAGAGCTAAATTGCTGGCTAGGATAGAATTGGAAAGCAATACTTCAGCATTCTTGATTGCTCACCTGGTAAAATTTATTTGATGCAATTTATTTCATGATCACAGCCCGAGAAACAATTTCTGAAACCATGAAGAACTGATTTAGGTAAGTTAGCTTATAATAATAAAATTGAGATTGTCTAAGGACTCATCTCTAAAAAGCATTACCCATAAATCTGTGAATTCCTGAGCATATATTAGGTCAGAGTTTCTGAATTTAAATTCGCTATATGCCAGAATTTCCTTACATTTGATAGTGTTGACACTACAGATAAAAGATGTCAGGTTGTGGGAAATACAGATTAAAGTAAGTCAGAGTTTTAACCACAATCAGAGAACAGAAACTGTTAGGTATGAAGCTATGATACATTGTTTGCCAGCATGAAAAGCTTGGGTTGCAAAACTCTGCTCTAGAGAATACTCTTAATTTTTATATCAGCTTTTCTTCTTGCTTAAAGCATGTCTTCTTTTAATTTTAATTGTTTACTTCAGGTTTTGAGCCTGTGAGTTTCAGTTAAGCATATTGTCATATAACCTTGATAATATTTCTCTTGTGCCCCTAAGATTTTTATTTCCTTGTCTCACAAAATGAATAAGAATATTGGCTGCTTTTCCAGCTAACACAGATATAACATGAAAAGTAATATAACTGTAATCAATTTGTGAAAAAATGTTATGCATCTAATCTGTGCCAGTTGAAGGAACGTTAGTTAGAATGTTTTTGCCAGCAAATAGCAAGTTATTGGCTTAAATAATAAGATAACTCATTTCCTCACTTGAGATTTTGAAAGCAAGCAGCTTTAGAATTGATAAAGTGACTTAATCAAATTATCAAAGATATGGAGTCTATTCCACTTTCTACTATGGCAATCTCAGCATCTAGTAAACTCTTTAAATATTTGATGAATAATTGGATGACTAATTAAATGAATTAGGGACTACAATAAATTAAAACAATGAAATATGGTATATTTTAATGAAATCTGGAGGTAACATGGGAATAAGTAAAGGTACACATTTTTCTGAGGTTTCAAAAAAAATACTTGAAAACTGGATTGATTTGTAGTATAACCAAGCTCTTTAAGGTAAAAATAACTCTCTTTCTCTATAAAATACATTAGGTGTTGTGCCTATCTGCAGTCCATTGTAAACTCTTAATTCTGAAAACGAAATTTCAATGTTACATTTCAATTTATCCACTTGGATGTATTTTCTCAAACATCAGAAAAATACAGTTTGTGCAAGTTCCCTTTAAACAAATTCCACTGAACAAATGAGACAAAACAGGGAGCAGAAGGAAGTGGGGAATCTGCACTTATAGTTCCACACCCTGTTCTGGTAGTATTGAGGGCCAAAGCTGCATGTCAATATTAGAAGCTGAATCGTTTGTGAACTTTCTGTACAATCCATTTAGAGAACCTCTCAGACTAGGTGGGTATGCTGCCTGCTACTCTGACTTTAGAGCTACTTCAGGCTCTAAAAAAATAAAGCCTGACATAGCTCAAAATGTCATAAGTAAGTGGTATTCTATGAATTTCTGGCTTAAATTTGGGGAGGTTCTTTTCTTCATAGTCTTTATTTTTTTTGCTTAGTTATATAAGATAGTAAATAAAAGCTTTGAAGTTCCAAGATACATATCAGTCATTTTGTTTGTCTTTGTTTTTAAAGACATTCCTTTTATTTTTGGCGTCAGTGATGTTAGGTAATGAATATGTATTACCTTCAGTGGTTTCTCAGCCAGATCTCTGCTAGGAGTTCCTCTCCTGTGTTTCTACTTTCCAGGAAATACACACTCTTCACTCTTAAGAAGGACAGATAAAGAGAAGTACAGCTCCATGGTCAGGTGTCAGAGCACACGAAGGGCTGAGATGAGTTGAGTATCTCTTTCATAAAAAGATGATTGAGCATAATGGTATCCAAGTATAGCTGTTCACTTTTCACTTGGGACCATGAGAGATGGGCATCTAATCCCTAATGGAAATAAGAAGAAGCAAACAAGCAAGATTTCTCAGGACAGAGAACAAGATATAAAATGTTGCGCAATATAGTTTTTGTTCCTTCTTTTATTGAAAGCTGCACTTATCTTTTTGGCATGCATTTGCCCAGGCCATGTGGGACTATGTTCTAGGGACACTCGCAGAAAAACTTCTCATCCCATCTCCTTCTAGATGAAGTAAGAACTAGACCAGAGCCAGTGACTACATGTCTTATCCATAGAAGCAGGATTTTCTTAGGGCATTTTGACAATTTAAGGAAATAAGTTTCATCCTCTTGTTTGCAAGTAGGAGGTTTATTATTATGGCTGAGATCATAAGCACCTGGAGCCACCAGTCCCTGCATTTGAAAACTATGTCTGACACAGTGTTGCTGTAAAGAAAAGTAAGTTAGTGTTAATCAAACGACGAACACACAGAAAATCACAATCAAATATTAAACATAATCACAGTTACTGCTATTATACAACATTTTTTTCTGATATTAAACTGAATGTTTAGTTTGATGTGTTATAGTAGTTTAGTAATAATCCTGAGAAAAATCAGAAAAACCCAAAAGACTCAATTAAATGAGAAACTCAAATTGTCCATATAGGACAATTTATTTCCAAGCGGTCACAATATACTCTTTGGTTCCACGTTCTAAAGCCCTATCCCGCCCCAAGAAGCAAATGCTCTTTTAGTGATGCATCTCATTTCCTAGTGAGGAAATGAATATACTGAGTATCCTGAGCTTTCTTCATTAAATTACACATTATATTCTTATGGAATATTCTCCATTTTCCTGTCAGTAAAAAATTTCTGAATTTCCTTTAGACCATCAGTTAGGAGAATAAGTGGTTAATATATTATTATTCTAGATGGAAAATGTATATATTTGGAAGAAAAAAAAGCTACTGTCCCAAAAATAACAGTGACAATAATAAGAGTATGCACCAGTATAAAATATAATGTGAGCAATGTGGTAAACAGGAAACAGCAAAAACAAGTGGAGTCAGAGAAGGATTCAAATATTGATTCCACCATTAATGGAAAAATTATGTAAACATGCTAGTCCATTTACTTACTTGTAAGTTGGAAAAATCATACCCGAGTTTCTAGTGTGATTGTGAAGATCAAATATGAAGTACCTTGAAGAGAAACAGGTACATTGGAAGAGCCCCACTAATCTCTTTTCCTTCTCTCTTCCTCTCTGGCTCCTCTTGTCTCACCTTTTGTCTCTGGCTTTGGGTCTTCTGTTTGTTTTCTACATTTTCCATGTGCAATCCCTTTGTTTATGGTAACATTTCATTATGAATATTTAAGATAAACTCATCCTTACAAGCACTCTAACAGACTATTTCTCCATTTAAAGGCTACCCGAGAAATATCTTTCTTGATGAAATTTTCATAAATGAAATTTTAGGTACAAAAAATTATTACAAATGTTTTTATCTAGGTTCCCTACCACTGCCTGACCCTCGAAGGTGTAGAAAAATCTGTATCTGTGGTCTGCATTTCTCACAAAAAGAATGTTAAACATACGATATTTCCAAAGTGTTCTCAGTCATCCATCATATCTTATCAAATGATATTGCAGAAAAAGGTAAAAGTTGTGGAGAGTGATTGAAAGTAAAAGTTGACATGGCTGTGTCCTGTAAGAATGAGCGGCACCCCTACAGTGAACTAGCACCTCTGTTGTATGGAGTCATCATCTGCAACATCATGAGAGAAGTGTGGCATGGCCGAACATTATGAAGGATCCAGAGAGACAGCAACTGTGACTATCAGTCTACTCTTCTCTGTCCAAGAAAACTTTGAGTGGCAATTTTCATGGCCACTTCAGTCCACCTCTTGCACCACACAGATCTTTTTCATGCACATTAACAATGGATGAACTACAATCCTTGTTGCTACAGGTGGTCTTGCAGTCACCACTGGAACTCATCATCTGCCTCTCCTTTCCAATCTAAATTTCTCTTACCTACTCCTGTCATTTCGGCTGGTGCTAGTGGCTTCCAGGTAACCAAAAGACATTTCTGAGATGCTGTATTTCTAGCTTTTGCAGGATGGGGTTGCTGCATTCCACTGTAATGGGACAAGAAAGTATCAATATGTACCCAAGTGGATAATCTGGGGCTGCCCCTGTATTTATTCTATTGAGAACACAGGACCATATATAGGTCTCCAATTTAATACATATACTGGATTCTAAAGGACAGCATACCATTATCTCAGTGTTGCCTTGGAGCTGGAGCTTCAGTTGTGCCCTTCAAAACCACAAATTTATATAGTTTCAGTACCATATGAGTCTAATGAATTCTGAGTAACACAGTATGTGATAATACTGATGAATCCCCTGATCACCGGCCCACTCCCAAACCCCTTTTGCTATGCAGTTGATCTCTTATTTCAATGCTTTGGGTTTTTGTTTGTTTGTTTCTTTTATTTATTTATTTGTTTGTTTTTGTTTTTTTGAGATTCTATGCTGTGATCAGGAATTTTGTAAGCCCTCAGGTAATGGCATTATTGATTTCTATGGGTAGGAAAGGCAAATGAATGCTCAGAATAATATCTATCCCTGTGAGGATGAACCACTGACCCTTTTAGAACATATAAGGTCCAATGTAGTTTACTTGCTCTCCAAGTGGTTAGTCTTCATAAGGAAAGGTGACATATCAGGGGCTTCCCATTGGTCTCTGTTGCTGACAGTTTCAACATCCAGAAATAGCATAGCTAGTCAGCCTTGGTAAGCTAGTCCACAGTTCTGGGCCCATACATATCTCTCATCTCTTGCACTCTGTTCATGTGCATATTGTGCCAATCTCATGGTATCCAATGGTGAAGACTGGCCAATGTCAGCTGGTCAAGTCTTTTAAATTAATTGATTATTCAGTTCTTCTAAAAAGTGCATACATGGGTATTAAAGCGTGATACAAAATTTTTCCACTTTGTGCTCACAGTATACCTACATGCCACTACACCAGACTATTTAATATCTGATCTTCTAGTCTTTTTCCTTCCATAAACCTAACCAGAAGGTCAGGTCATTTGTTACTCCCCAGGCATATGTATGTATGTATGTATGTATGTATGTATGTATGTATGTATGTACGTACATATGTACCTATCATCCATTTATCTTATCTATCTTTTCCTTTCCCCTTAGACTACTTCTTCCATAAAAAGTGGCCAGGCAACCTACTTATAGCTTTTCCCACTGCGAATATGTTATCTGTTACACTATCTTGCAAGACCACCCTTGAAAATGGTTATAATATAGCCAATATCCGCTTTCATCTTGCATCCCACATACTGAAAACCCACCAGTAAACTAAACTTGAGCTTTTCCTCCCCATTCAGGACCCTCTTTCTCCTCCCTCCCAGTATGGCCATAGGTGCATTCTGGGGGAGGTTTTCTGTTCTAGTCATGGGAAATGGCATGAGGGTTTGGCTACAATGTGATTACATCATGTTGATCATACAGAATGGGTACAAAGTGGCTCATATACTGCAGGCAACACATTCCGGAAAGTGGGATATTAGCTCCAGAAATTGTGTACTATTTTCTTCAGTATATTTAGATAGTGTAAATGGACGTAGGTTCTTATGTGGAAGGACTGGGGAAATCATACTTGCCATTGCATTGCACGGTTGTCCTCTTAGGGATCTGTCCACTTTATTAGTTGACAAGTTCTGTATCTGAAAATTGGTTCGAGGCTAGGAACTGAGCAAGGAATCATGGCTTTTCATTGGAGTGACAGCTCTCAGTCTCCTGCTCAACCATTTTTATCTTTTTTTTTTTTTTTTCTGGCTATAGATATTAAGTTATAGCCTTGTTGGCTCTCTGTCCATTTTTTTCTCTAGGGATGTCATGCATTATTAACCATCTCCATAACATTCTGTGGGCCAAGCCTTCTTGCTTGTCCCTCTGACCTTGATGGTTATGATTATTTCACCCTTCTGGTTCTGGCAGTAAAATGCCACCACCTGGCCTCTATTAATTCAGAGCTGCCTTATCTCCATGAATATTAAACAGCCCTGGACTGATCTCTCTTACCATCAGCTCTGGCCTACCAAGGTGATCTGTCATTGACCTTCTTTGTGACGCTGATATACTTCTCACAGGTCATTTCTAATAGCCTTGGTAAATGGTATTTCCTGTAGGTTCTCCATGGATTATATCTTATGGTGCCTTACAGCATATATGTGTACACACACACATTTATATACACACATACACAGCATATATATATACACACACACATACACATACACACGTATATACACATATATGTATATATGTATACATACATATACAATTCACATCCCTACTTCTTTCATCTTTCTAATTCTTGATATAGTATCTTCCAGGAAAACTCAGGCATTTGCCTTTAACTCAAGATAGGAGATTGATTTCTTCACACTTTTTAGGGCCTCCTATTATTGCCTCATCCTCTGGGATCTTTGCCAGGGACTTAAACCTGTATCCCAATAACATGCTCCAAGTCAGTGAACTCTTTTTCATTTTGTGTTACATTCCAGCTCTCTTTATCAACCACCCTTAAAATCCAATCCTGGGGATATTCCTCTGCCTCCTACTGGAACAAGCTAGCAAATTTTCGTAGCCCCTTTAGGGTATAATCTTTTCTTCTTCCTTTTCAGGTCCATGTATCCTCAGCCTGATTATGTTAGCATTTAAACTTAGATATCTGCATGATAGCCAGGAGAAGTGGTGTAGCTTCATAAGGGAATACTTATTTCATTGTGGGGAAGTGGCATCTTCAGTGCCTTCTATAAGAGGTGGCGGTAGGATATACACTAATTTTAACTAAGGAAAGGTGAGCTAATTTTTCAAGCTCTGAAGTTTCTTAGATTATGCAGAGCTAACATCCTCAAGGCATCTGTTCAGCTGTCCTAGTTCCTTGTTTCAAGATCCCAGGGTTCTGGATGAACTCTGACTTTAGTATAATGGACTTGGGTGATCATTTAAACATCTCTAGAGATCTGCAAATCTGTCAGGTCTTGAGTTTGCTCCTTATCTATGCATGTTCTCCTGTATCAGATAATAGCCTCCTTTAAGTTCCCCAAAAGGCCCACTTCCTCTCACACTGTGCTTTTCATTGCTTGTTAATATCTTCAGTTTCTCATTATTTCTCTGTAGGCTGTCAATAAAACTTTGCAATGACAGTGAACTCCACTGACTTTGTAGGGTTCTACCTGATCTCTCTCTCTCTCTCTCTCTCTCTCTCTCTCTCTCTCTCTCTCCCTCCCTCCCTCTCTCTCACCCTCTCCCTCCTCCCTCCCTTCCACCCTCCTCTCCCTCTCCCTCTCTCTCCCTCTCTCTCTCCCTCTCTCTCTCTCTCTCTCTCTCTCTCTGTCTCTCTCTCTCTCTCTCTGTCTCTCTCTCTCTCTCTCTCTCTCTCTCTCTCTCTCACACACACACACACACATACACACACACAAACTTTTAAATGACTGAATCATCAGAATGAGCCTAGTAAACCATCAGATTCTAATTACTGAGCCATCAGAATGAACACTAGTACCTCCAACCTGCTCATTCACTGGCCCAGAGCAGCCCAGGGAAAATGTGGCTCTGTATGAACATAGCAGTAGATTCTGAGATGTGGCACCTAGGAAGATAAGTCACTTATATGCCCTGTACACTAAGAGGTCTGAGCATGATAGCCACAAAATTTTATGTAGTACAACTTTCCATTATTATGGATGAGAACACTTAGACCAGAGATTGAAGAATTTGCTTAAGGTCGCAAATTCAAATAGTACCATCTTGATCTTTCATGCTGTGAATTTCCTACAAATGTGCAGAACCACATGTCAATTGTCTAATAGGCATCTCTACATAGAAATCAGAGATAAATGTCCAAATCTTAACTCGGCACTGTTGCATACTAAACAGCTACTTCTCTTGAAATTAGTGTTCAGGATTTCAGGTCTAGCTAGTAATATAAGGGAGAACCTAGACAGTTTCTTTTCTTAAAGGAGATACAAGAGTTTGTCAGGCAGAGAGAGTTGAAATATTTTTCCATATAGAAGAAACCTGGGAAAAACCATGGAGACATAAAAGTACATGAAAAATTTGAAGAATGGCTCAAAAATTCTTTTTGCTTAAAGAATAAGAAAACGAGGAAGAATAATGGGAGGAGATTCTGAAAATGAAGATTGTGATCACATCGATAACAGAAAAAATTGAATAATAAATAACCAATAGGAGTTTTTAAGCTGATAGCCAATATAATTACTAAAAAGTTTTTAAATATATTTCAGTACCAAAATATAAATAAATATGCTAAAACTAAAACAGAATTAAAAATCGATTAAATATGTACATTTACACTTTTAGTATTGCAGAAATTAAAATTAGGGCAGTGTACAACAAACTATTAGCACAGGTTTATCCTCTGATAAAAATAATTTGCTTTCTGTAGTACAAATCCAGCCTCTTTTATGACAAGAAAAACATTTACAAATGTTTCTTAATCAAAAGTTTAACTATTGACATAAGTTTACTATACTGTGCATCAAAGTCTCCTTATTCCATCTCCTGCTACAGAAAAATAATGATGCAATTTTACTCTCCTTCAGATAATACATCTTTTTGCTTAAGAATTAAAGTGTGATTGTTAAATGCAAGTTTAGTTTCAAAGGTACTGATTGTAAAAGATATTTCATTAAGACTCAGCTTATTATATAAATAAATATAAATATATGCTTATCTAAAATACAAACAATAGTTGACTCATATATGGAAATGGTTAGCACCATTTTTAAACCTTGAAATATTTACACACATTATATCTGTATATGATGAGTTTATCTATTTCATTAATGTTCCAAATTAGTTATGTTGTTTATAGTTATGGCCTTTGGTGTTAGGTTATGAACCTGTTCTAATTACTGACCAAATAACATTGAGAAAATTTAGTTTCTTCATGTGTTTGATAGCAATAAGAATGTCCACCTCAGAACTGTTGTGTAAAGAAAGCCATACATAAGTTAAGATAACTCTGGAAGGTGGGAAGATGAAGGCCTACTGGTCTAGGACCCTAGAGCATGGAAGAACAACATATAGGTAATGCATGTTACAGCTCCCCAACCACCAGAAAGTGACTTAGGTCAGGCATTTCCTGATCCACAATCTTGCTGAAGAAGTTATAAGTTATGCCACATAAGTTCATTCTTTCCCCCAGAGAAACCTAGAGACACCACCAGGTGACAACGTGAGTCAAACTGATATCACTATTAAAGTGAACCAATCTGAAGCCCCCAAAACAATAACTGGAGATGGGAAGTGCTCTCTTTCCCTATAAGAGCCAGATAATCCTTTTCTTCATTTAGCAGCATTAAAGGGCCTAGGCAAATTGCATAGGCAAATAGTGAAAACCCCAATGCACTAGATAAATGAAGCAGAAAAAGAGGATAGCAAAAGTTCTGAAAATTTTCATTAAAGCTACTGCTATAGATATAGACCAGAACCTGTGTCCTAAACAGGGGAGACTGCTCTGCTAAAATGAAATATTTAAACAGGACCCAGAGTCTCCTAACATAACATATAAAATGTTCAGGATATATAGATGAACCAGATGATAGTATTATTTGACAAGTGTTTTAAAGCAGCCAAAAAACATGAGTTAACAATCAATTACAAATTATCTCAAAACAAATAAAAAATAAAAAATCTCAGTAAAGTAATGGAAGTTATAGAATCAAATAGAAATTATAGAACTGAAAAATACAATAACAGAAGAGAAAAAAACTTGCTGGCGGGCTTGATAGTAGAGTGGAGATGACAGAAGACATAATCAGTAATTTTGAGAACAGGTCAATAGAAATTATTCAATCTGAACAACAGAGAGAAAATAAAATAAAATCACCACCACAGCCTCAGGGACCTGTAGAGCAATAATGAAAGGTCTAGCATTCGTATTACCAGAATATTAGAAGAAAAAAAATAAAACTGGGGTTTAAAGGATATTTGAAGAAATATGGTTTGCAACTTTCCAAATCTGACAAAAGATAGAAATGTGCAAATTCAAGAACTAAGCAAATCCCAAGCAAACCCAAAGAAGTTCAAATTAAGACATTGTTATCTAACTTCTGAAAACTGAAGACATACAAACAAAAAATCCTTTAAAGCAGCCATAGATAAGCAACCCATTACCTATAAGATATATCAATTTGATTCACAATAGATATTTTATTTGAAGATATGGAGAACAGAAAGATATAGCATAGTATTTTTCAAGAGATGAATGACAAGAACTGTCACCTACAAATTCTATATCTAGTGAAACTATCCTTCAGGAATAAGGAGAAGTAAAGACATTGCCAAATTAGAAAAAACTAAAATAATTTGTTGCCGGTAGATCTACTCTTAAAGATTAGCTAAAGGAATTTTTTCAAAAAGAAATGAAATGATAAAATAAGGAATCTTAAAATATCATAAAGGAAAAAGAACAGAAAGAGAATAAATAGGGATATATATATATAATATATTATATATATATATATATATATATATATATATAAAATAGAATTTTTCTCATAAACTTTATATGTCTTTATGATTAAAACAAAAAATCATAATACTATTTAAAACTCAAGACAATGATGTTTAAAAGTAGAACAATAGTAAAATGTTGATGTCATATATGTATACTGTAATACCCAGAGGATCTACTGTGAAAAGTAATACAAGAATGTACTCAAAAACACTAAATAAAAAGAAATCCTAAAAAATGTTCAAGTAAAGCAAGAAAAAAGATAAAGAAGAATAAGAACATGGGAAACAAACAGAAACCAAATAATAAAATGGCAGGTTTATAACATAACATATCAATAATTATTTTAAATGGAATTGGCCCAAATATTTTAAATAAAGGAAGAGATTGGCAGAGTGAATAAAGAGATGACCCAAATATATGCTGTTTAAAAAGAAAATCACTTCAAATTCACTTATTAGTTTGGTTGAAAAGAAAAGAATGGAAAAAGATAAGGCTAGCATTAATTGAAAAAGAACAAAATTGGTTATGTTAACATTACTTAAGTAGACTTAAGAGTAAAGAAAACTATTAGAGTCAAAAACATTTCTAATAATGGAATCTATCCACTAAGAAGATATAACAATCTATCCTTCAGGTATGATGGGAAATAAAGGATGATAATGATCTATGAAGCAAAAACTATGTAGCTGAAAAGAATAATAGACAAATACATAATTATAGTTTGGGATTTCAACATCCTCATTTAATGATTGATAACACAGCTGGAAAGAACACCCACAAGGCTATGAAGGTGAACAAAATGAATCAAAAGGATTAATTGACATACATGGAACACTACACAAAAAAATAGCAGAATACATAATTTTTTTTCAGGCACCTATGGACCATTCACACCAAATTCTGAGCCACAAAACAAAACTAAATGAATTTAAAAGAATTAAAATGATGCAGGCATCTCTCCAATTATACTGGAGTCAAACTGGAAATCAAGAACATAAAAAAAGAAAATCTTTAAATACTTGGAAATTAAGACACACTTGCAAATAATCCATGACTTAATAAGAAATTCTCAAAAATATAAAGACTCATACACTAAGTTAAATAAAATACAGCATATCAAAATATTTAGGAAGCGATACTGAGAAGGAAATTTACAGCATCACCTTCTTACTTTGGAAAAGAGAAAATGTCTCAATAATCTAAGTTATTTCAAAAATCTAGAAAAGTAAAAGCAAAGTAAACTCAAAACAAACAAAAGGAAGGAAATAAATATAAGAGCAGAAAGCAAGAAATTTGAAAAAAAGAAACCATAGAGAAAAATTATTAAATAAAAACCTGGTTCTTTGATACCAAAAAATGATCAAAATTGATACATTTCTAGTGAGCCTGAAGAGTAAAAATATAGAAATTATAAATCTCAATAACAAGAAAAAAGAGGACATCACAACAGATTCTGTAGTCATTAAAATGATATTAATAAGGGAATACTGTGAACGATTTTATATTCATAATTTTGAAAACAGAATAAGCTAATTTCTTGAAAAGTGCAAACTACTCAAACTTAACCAAGATAAAAGATAAAATAGATTATTTGAATAATCCTATAATCATTAAAGAAATTAAACAAGTTTTTAAAAAGCTCCCCTAAAAAAATCTGAAGGCCAGAGAATAATACCACATATTTACAGAATTAAAAGAAATTAAGAAAAAAATTTCTTCAGAGAGTAAAAGAGGAAAAAACACTTGCCAACTAATTTCATAAGACCTGTATTAGCAAACACCAAAAACAGACACAAATAGAACAAAAATAGAATATAATGGGCCATTAGCTATCATGAACTTAGGCACCAAATCCTCAAGAATATATTACCAGATAGAATCCACAATATCTAAAAATAACTATTCAGCATAACAAAACGAGATTTATGTATGCAAGGCCAGGTTAACATTTAAAAAAACTAAATGTAATTCACCGTATCAACAGACTAAAGAACAAAGCCATATGAATATATCAATTGAGATAGAAGCAGCATTGGACAAATTCATCACTTATTCATGATTAGCATTCAGTAGTTAAAAATTAAGGAGAATTATCTTAATTTGAAACTTGATAAAGAGCCTGTACAGAAAAGCCATAGCTACCAAAAACAAAGTGCATGTAGATTAGAAAGGAGAAATAAGACTGTCCCTATTTGCAGATGGCATTATTATTTACATAGAAAATCCTAAGGAATCTACTAAAATAGTTCTGGAACTAAATAATGAGTTTGACAAATTTGCAGATACAAGATCAACACACAAAAATTGATCATATTTTTATATGTTAACTACAAACAACTGCAAATACTGAGGGCCAAAAGTAAAATATCATTCACCAAAGCTCCAAAGAAAAGGAAATACTTAAACTCTTAAAAATAAACAGAGTTAGTATGCTGACAATTACAGAATGCTGATCAATAAATTTAAAAAAACCTAAATATAAGAAGAGACATACTGTGGTCTCAGACTAAAAACTCAATATAGTAAAGATGTTAGTTTTCCCAAAGTGATCTGTGGATTTCCAATGAAAGTCTCAAATGGGTGTTTTATAGATATAGAGAAGCTTATTCTGAAAAGGTTATGTGTAAAGACACAGGACCTAGAATACTAAAACAACCTGTAATCAGAAAAAAGTGGAAGGAAGCACTCTATCCAATATTGAGGCTTACTTTATAGTTCAGTAACCAAGATAGTGTAGTATTGGCAGAGGAATAGCCCATAAATCAATGGAACAGAATAGAGAACACAGATAGAGACCCACACAAATCTGCATCATTTTTTGACAAAGATGCAAAAGCAATTTAACAGAGAAACAATGGTACTGGAGTAATTATATCAATAGGAGAAAAAAATAACTAAAAATGAATCATGGACTTAAATGTAAACTCTAAAACTATTTAAAAATAGGAGAAAATTTTTCTGTATTGGTGCCAGGCACACTTTTTGACACCAAAAGGAAAAAAGAAGTCGAAGAAAAAAAATGAACATATTAGATCTCATCAAAATTAAAAGAAAATAAAACACTTTTGCACTATGAAAGACCACGTAGAATAAAAATACCAGCTACAGACTGAGCGAAAACATTTGCAAATTAAATATCCAACAAAGAACTAGGGTACACACACACACACACACACACACACACACACACACACACACACACATTCATAATCAACAGCAAAAAAAAAAAATAATAACCCATTTAGAAAATGCACAAAGACATAAAGGTGACTTTTATTGAAGATAGCAAATAAGCATATTGAAAATGTTTAACATATCTAGTCATTAGGTTAATGCAAATCATCCTTAAAACGAAAGAGTCATTACATACTTATCAGACTGAATAAAATCAACCAAAAAGATAACACTGAATACTGGCAGGGATGTGGAGAAACTGGATTGCTCCTATGTTGCTGGTGGAATGTAAAATGACACACTCACTCTGGAAAACAATTTGACAGTTTCTTAGAAAACTAAGCATGCAATTATCATATGATCCAGCAACTGTACTCTTGTCATTTATTCCAGAGAAGTAAAAACTTATGTTCACACAACAACCTGTACCCAAATGTTCATAACAGCTTTATTCATAACAGAAAATCTTTAAACAGCCCAGATGCCCTTCAATGAGTGAATAGTTGAAGAAACGTTACTCAGCAACAAAAAGGAATGAACTATTATACATGGAACAACCAATGAATCTTTAGAGAATTATGTTGAGTTATGCTAATCCTAAAAGGTTACCTAATATTTGTTTCCATTTATATAACATTTTTAAAATGTCAAAATTATAGAAATGGAGAATAGATTAGTGGTTGTCAGCAGTTAAGAGTGGGAGGGGGCAGATGTGTGCAGTGGGAATTCAGTGTGGTCATAAAAGGCCTACATGAGGGTGCTTATGGATGATGACATTATTCTGTATCTTGACTGGTTGTAGATAAACGCACACATGACAAAATCGTATAATGCTCAACACACACACACACACAAGTACAATGAAACAGGATATTTGAATAAGATCGGCGAATTGTATCAGTGTCAATCCTTGTGTAATGTACTATGGTTTTGCAAGATGTTACTAGTGGGTAAAACTGGATAAAGGATATGTGAGATTTCTCTGTATAATTTCTTGCAACTTTATGCTAGTCTTCAATTATCTTCAAACAAAAAGTTAAAAATCTAATGAAGGTAGAAGTACGATGTCAGTTTAGGGAGGAAGACATGTTGGAATAAATTATAAAATAAGGGGGTAAGTCTTGGTCTTAAAACATGCCAACAGTTCATACTTCTAGAATTCTTTCACATGAAACTAGTAGAAGGTAAAAGTGTGTCTTAAAGTTGGTTTTTGTAAAAGAAAGATATTTCAGGGCAGAAAAAGATTATGTAACAAGCTGATTTGAGAGCTGATGTCCTAGACATCATCTATTAGATCAGAGCAGGTAGGCACAAAGTCAGGTACACAGTTTGTATCCATTTGGTTACTTTGCCAGTCCAATCATGCAAGATGCTCTGAAAACCTAAATCTATTCCTCTGAACAGCATTCCCAGACATTGGAATAATCCCAGGACCTAACAAGTGCTGAGGAACTTTTCAGACATTGTCAATATTCCACACGGAACAGAGAACAATGGCAGAAAGAAAATCAAAATAGTGAAAGGAGTTCCAGGAAGCAAATCTAGACAGTGCTTTGCCTGAACTGAAACAAGTGACATAGGTGCTGGCTAAATGGCTGGAGAGAAGTAAACAGGAATCTCTCAACTGCAAAATTAAGATTGCCTTATTCCAAATGTATTAGTATGAATATCTTCTGACTGTTTCCCAGTGCTTGCTAAAAGTGAATGAACGTAACAAAAAATAGTCCCTATCTATGTTTTTTAAAAATTCCAGTCCTGTTCTCATTCTGTTTGAATGGTTGAAGAATTTGAAATTAAAAAACACTATCAATTAAAATTTGTTAAAAAATGGGAGTTACTCCAAGTACCGTATCATAAAATATGAAGGTACTGGAAACACTTAACGGACACCATATTTTATACCGTGGTCTTAAAAATCTAAAGTACTGGGTACAAATTTCTTTTAAGTAAAAAATATCTGTGAATTCTTGTAGTAATTTCCTCATATCAAACAGCATTGTCATTTTTTTTTTGTCTTAACTGTTGTGTCAAAGGCTTATTTAGATCCCATTTATTTGAGAGGCAGCTTTCTTGTTGGCAGTAATGAGGTAGGCATTGCTGACTCATTCCCAGTGGGGACTTCTAGTGCTTAAGAGGGTTCTTCAAACTGAGATATCAAGAAAATGAGTGCCAGCCCTTATCAGATGAGTGCTAAAAGGAACATCTGCTACCAAATAAGGAGTTGCGGTATGTTTGGAACCAGAGCAGGCTTCATGGACTTGCGACCTATGTCGTCCCCTTACTCAGAAGGGCCTAACACTTGATTTAATGCTCTGCTCTCACTGTTTTGAAATTCTTAGTAATTTTTGAACCAGGATCTTAGCATTTTTGTTTTGAACTGAGTCCTGCAAATTATGATCTGGTACTGGTTGGACCTGAAATCAGAGGATAAGAGTAGCTGCCTCTCCGTAGAATGGGAAAGAAAACTTTCTTGACCTGATACCTGTGGAAACTCTGCTCTTAGCAGGTTTGGCATGGGGTAATTTGACTCTGCTGACTTCTCTTTCTCTCACTGCTGGGAATTCAGTCCACCAGTCCCTAAAGGCCTTTTCACAGCATATCTGGAATGTTTTGTTTACCCAAGAGATAGTTTATTCAGATGGGGGTGGGGAGAGAGAGAGAGAGAGAGAGAGAGAGAGAGAGAGAGAGAGAGAGCGCGAGCGAGCTAGAGAGAGAGAAAGAGAATGTGGCAAATCAAACCTGAGCCAATTCTGTCAGTTACTATAGTATAGAGAGCTGGGAAAAGCTCCTTCCTCTTATGTTTCTGGCTCATTCTATCACTTATAAAATTGTCATTAAGAAACTTGAAGGTCCTGTTCACTTTTAAGGTGTTCTGTTGGTATGCTAATGCTTGCTATTCTGGGAAATGTCTTAAGCAACAGAGTTAATGTATGTAATCCACTTCTAAATCTTGAGTAGAAAGACATAAAAATACAGTAGATAGAAATCCATAGAACGAATACTCTTTACAAATACTCATTACGTGAATAATGTGTGATTACAAAATTGTTCACACATTTTACACGTAAATACTTTTACTGTGATATATATGAATAAATGGATTTTGAATGCAAGATATATAGGTGTCATTTAGTCTTACTGTAACAGTGAGCTTTATTTTTCCTTTTTTGTTTTTTTAATAGCTTAACAAATGTATAATTTATATATCATAAGATTCAACCACTTTAATATAACATTCAATAATATTTAGTAAATTTTATAGAGCTGGACAACCATTACAACACTTGAGTTTTAGAACATTTTCATCACTCTTAAAATATTTCCCAATCAATCAATCCCTATTCTTTCCAGGCAAACCCTAATCTACTTTCTATTCATACAGATTTACCCTTTCTGGTTATTTTATAAAAATGAAATCACATAATATGTGTTTTTGTGTCTGGTTTTCTTCACTTAGAATGTTTTTGAAAGTTATTCATTTCAACAATTATTGTTGTTACTCTTTTTGATTATTGTCATTCTAATGGATATGAAGGAGCATTTCACATGGTTTTAATTTACATTTTTCTAATGACAAATGATATTAAACTTTTTTTTATGTGTTTATTAGCCATTCAGAAAATACACGTACACAAAAACATATACACCCATACATACACATTGGTGAGACTCTCAATGTAAATATTTTGCATGTTTTTAATTAAGTTGTTTGTCTTCTGACTTTCAAGTATTAAGAGTGCGTTTAGGCTTTTGGCATTGATACATTTTTCATAGATAATTTTTTTTCAGGTTGAATAAGCTCCTTTCTATTCTAATTTGTTAAGAGTTTTTATTTATTTATTTTTTTTTTAATTATGAATGGATTTGGGTTTGTCAAATGTTTTTTTTTTTAAATTTTTTTCTGTATCTGTTGAGATCACTATGTGGTTTTTGTCTTTCAAATCGTACTTTTTCATGGTGTTTTTATATGTCGTTGGAATTACTTTGCTAGTATTTTGTTAAGGACTTTCTGTCTAAATTTATAAGGGATACTGACCTGTGGTTTTTGGTTCTTATATCTTCATTTGGTGTTTTGACATTAGTTAGAGTTGGCCTCATAAAATGAGTTTGGAATTGTTCTTGGCTTTTATAAAATTTGGAGATCTTGTAGTATTGGCATTATTTTTCCCATAAATGAATCATAGCATTTGACAGCAAAACCACCTAGGACTGGGCTTTTTATTTGGGAAAATTTTGAATGAGTAACTCAATTTCTTATTATTTTTCTTTCAGAGTTCCATTTCTTCTTGAGTCAGTTCCAGTAATTACTGTTTTTCTAGGATTTTTTTTCAATTAATCTAGGCTTTACATATGTATGTATGTTAATATTATTAATCTTTTTCAAGAACCAATGTTTAGTTGCATTGGTTTTCTCTGTTGTTTTTTTTTGTATTTCATTGATTTTCATCTTAATCTTTACTATTTTTTTTCCTCTGCTTGCTTTTGGTTTAGCTTGCCTTTTTTTTTTTTTTTTGAATTTCTTAACGTGGAAGATTAAGTCGTTGATTTTACATAGTCTTTTTTTTTTATATGAGGCTTTTATTGTTACTTAAGAGTGGGGCTCTTCTCTTGATGCGTTGTCCAGGTTCTTGATGACTCAAGCAAAGAATTGAGCAAGACACTGAAATACAGCAGAAAAGAATAGCTTTATTAGAAGCGATAGTACATTTCCAGATGTGGAAGTGGGCCTGAGCAAGAGAAGTGTGGCTCAAAGGTCTGGTAACAAAGCCTTTGGGGCTTTTATCCTATTTGTTGCAGGTGGTTTTCTTAGATGTGGGCTTTCTTAATTGACAACTAAGATTGACAGGATACAGTGACTCTTCATTCGCTTTCTGTGCCTGTTCATTCCCAGAATTTAGTTGGCTATAATGATAATGAACTTCTGGACATATAATGATGGTATAATGAGGCTCAGGTGTATTGAAGGTTGTTGGGTCTTCATTACGCAGGTGAGAGTGACTGGCTGAAACTAGTACCCAACTATTTGCTTACTTGTTTCCTTGTATGAGTTACTTTTATCCCTCAAATGCCTTCTGGTTTGGTTAATTGTGGGCGGACTAGGGCGGACCCTTTCTAGAATAGGATGATCTCAGCATCTTTGCCAGGGACCCGAAACCCCCTATGTAACTTTCCTGCTTAACCCTTTTCTAAGAGCCATGAATCCCCTTTTTATTAGTATGATGATGAGGGACAGAAGCTTTCTTCTTCTCTATCTGCTTCCTGCTGAAGAGGGTCGTAGTCCCTGCCTAATAAGGTTTCATGGAGCTCTTTTCTTTTCTGTCTTAGGATGGGGTCTTGGGTTTCCTGCGGAAGTGCCACCTCAGTCTCTAGACAAGGAAAAAGATACAAACTTATTACTTGAATCATATCTAGTTACATTTCTATTATTGATTTGCCTATCAAGCAGGTAATGGAAATCAGGCTTGGTTAATATATTTTGTAAAAGAAAGAAAAAAAACTTGGGTTAAAGGTCTCTCCCTTCTCGGACTATAAGGGCCCTATTTTGGCCTAAAGCCATTCCTGCCTCATAATGGGCCAAGGAGAATGCTGAGTTTCAATGATCCTTTATCAATAGCCAGAGGACCTGAGTCACCAGTTTCAAGAAGGTAATTATCTAAGTTTCAGGGAGAGGGTCTTTCTTCAAAGAAAGGAGGAAGGAAAAAATTTAACTAAGTTTACTAAAAAGATTAAAAATTTTGCAAGTGATTGCCCAGATGGCCCGTATCTTTATGACTAAATTTCCCTAAACATTGCTTTAGATTACTATAAATTGTGATATGTTGTAATTTATTTTTCATTAAGTTAAAGTATTTAAAAATATACATCGTGATTTACTCTTTGACCAAAGGGCTATTTAGAAAGGCATTATTTAGTTACAAATATTAGTGGAGTTTTTTCAAGTTTTATTGTTTTTGATTTTAACATAATTCCATTTTGCTTAGGAAATATACTTTGTATGATCTTAGTTTTTATAAATGTATTGAAATTTTCCTATGAACTCATCTGTAGTTTATCCTGGTGAATTCCATGTGTACTTGTAATGAATTGTTCTCTGGTATTGCAGTGGAGTGTTCTAAGTTAACTGGCAGTCTTATTCATGTCTTTTTTTACCATTACTGATTTTTGTGTAGCTATTCAATAGATTATTAAGAATGGGCTATTGACGTCTCCAGCAGGTTTTGTTATATTATCACCCCTGTCAATTCTATTAATTTTTGATTCTTGGTTTTTTTTGGTGCTCTTTTTATTTTTTTCAGTATGTATATGTTTGAAAATGCTTTATCTTCCTCATGACTTGTTTTCATCATAAAATATCTCTCTTTTTTAATTAACATTTTAAAAAATTCAAGTAAATTCTGACTTATATTAGCAAAGTACATTAGGACTATGTGGGGTTAACTAAGAATATAGCCCCTCTACATACTCAGAAGACTGATGGCTGCCCGCTAACAGCCAAAGAAGGCCGTACACAAAGAGCTTTCAGCAGTGCCTGTTCCCATGGATGCTATCTGCTCCTGTAACCAAGTGACACATTTTGCTCCCATCTGCCTATGAAGGCAGCTCCTCCCCCGAAGACATAACCCCTCCCTCTGCTTGTGCACATAAAAACTGTGCTTGCTCTTGGCCAGGTGTGGTTTTCTGCAGCTATGGGCCACTATTGGAGCGCCCCTGCCTCATGAGTAGCAAAGGCATTTCCTACTCCTCTGCTCCTCCTGGTGGTTTTTTTTTTTTTTTTTTGTTTTTTTTGTTTTTTTTTTTTGAATATTCAAAGCCCACGGTACAAGTTCCAGGCCTAGAGCTCCTGTGTTGCAGACTACTATGGTTAATATTGGATGGTAGATTTTTTTTCATTCAATGACTTTGTGTATTTTAATCTAAAATGTGAATAGTCCTACAACCATTAATGTTCGTATATTAGTTACAGTTCTCTGGAAAATCAGAACAGGTAGGATGTGAGTATACATGCAGAAAGAGATTTATCATAAGGAATTGGCTTACATGATTATGGAAACTGGCAAGTCCAAAATCTGCAAGCTGGAAACCCAGGACAGCTAGTGGTACAGATAAAGTCCCAAAGCAGTCTACTGAAAAATTCCCTCTTATTTGGGAAGGCTGGTCTTTTTTTTGATTCAGGCATTCAGTTGATTGGATGAGGCCTATCCACATAATGGAGGGCAATCTGCTTACTCAAAGTTCACCAAGTTAAGTGCTAATCTCATATAAAAGCTGACATGTAAAATTAATCATCACACTCAGTAATCTAGAATGATGACACTTTGGGACTTTAAGTCCCTCTCATCATGCAGAGTGTGAAGCAGACATGGAGTGATCACACAAATATACTTAGAAAGTCTTAAACTTATTATGTTGAAAAAAATATGAGGTGTTATGAAATCTTATGAAGGGAACTGATTCAATATGGGACATCAAGAAAGTCTATTTTAAGAAGTGTGTGACTTGAGAGATGACAGCTGAATGAGTTTAGTAGGAAAAGTAGATTTGAACAGAATAGGTGAATGGAGAAAAGCGTAAGTGCGAAAAGAGAGTCTGGCATAAAAGTTGCAAGAACTTTTAAGGGTTGAAGCAGAAAGTAAGTTGGGGAGATGGAGTGAGTTATATAATAAGATCTTTTTTAAAAAAATATCACTCTGTTTGCCATGTATGGAATGGACTGAAAAAAAAAAAGCATGAATTAAAGAGATGAAAGCTGTTAGCTAACTATTAGAGTAGTCCAGGAGATAAAGGCAGATGAAACTGAGGATGGAGTTAAGATGAGGAGGCAGTTTTGAGAGATACTTAGGAGATACTATCAGTAATAAATGGAAAAGTATTGGCTATAATGGTGAGAAACTAGGACTGATCAGGGTCAACTGCTAGGTTGCTGACTTGCACAATTATACACATTATGACTTCACTCATTGCAATATGTAACCCTGGATAAGAAGCTGTTTTGAGGGCAGACAATAAATCTAATTTTAACACACTGAGCTGAGTAGCCTTTGAAGTACCTCAGCTAAACATGTTAGGAAAAGAGTAGTTGGAAAAAGTGTGTAGACTTTGAAGAAAGATATAAATTTGAAAAAAAAAAACATTTGCATACATATTGTCCTTGAAGAGAATGGTATGGATTAGAGCATAGAGTAAAAAGTTCAAGTAGAGAATTCTGAATCAGAAGCGAAAAAGATTTGGAGAGATGTTTGAGGAACTTAAAATGTAAAGGTCAGGTATAGGATAATGAACCAGCAAAGATGACTAAGAAAAGGCTATAAAAACACTGAACACTTGTTTATTTTTTCCAATTAGAGGTACTTAACAGTGCTGAATGAATGAGTTTTCAAATGCTCTTCCCTTGGACTTTCTGATTGAGATCCAATATTCCACTACCTAGCAGCCCAGGAACTTTATGCTTTCTCTATTGATAGGTGGGTTATCCAGCCTCACATGCAGTATTATATTATTAATGGGTTTTTGGAAGGTCTCTCCACACACAAAAATAAAGATTGTCATTCATCTAAATTTCAAGTGAGAACTTCAATTTTTTAGTTAAGAACTTAGTCACCATCTGTCAACACGTGAAACACATAGACACTGTCTCTGTTTAACAAGTAATTATTTATTTACAACTTAGGTTGAATGTGTTTATTAGGTACTTTCTTGGGATTACATAGAAATCAAGGAAAGAAGGGAATAAAAATAATGGCTTAGGAAAAGAAGTAAAGAAGGCTCAAACATACACACACACACATATAAATGCATCTATTTTCTTTATAATTTCAAAATCATAATTTTGGTTTTTACCCAGCATTATGAATGATTGACATGGTTTTGAACTTTGGATATTTAAAAAGTCATGTCTGCTCTCTCTTCATGCTCAGGACAACCATAAATATAATAATTATCCATTCTTTATTTTCATCTAAGTAATGGCACTGTTATTGAAGAGAAAAAATCTAAACAGATTAAAAAGTAACCTATTAGCCACATTTAGTAATCATTATCTTTCTTATACATATCTAGGCTATTTGAATTTTTATAGGAAATAATATCTCTTAAATCAATGTAGTATAGTAAGTTCAAATGTGAAAATTTCTATATTTAGTTACTTTGTAATATTTTATTTTGGGAAAGAGCATTCTTCATTGATCCTGTGAAATATGACATATCAGTTCTGATCTATATCTTTATTCTTAAGTATTTCTCTATTAATAACATAAAGGGTTTAATGAAAAATAGTTTAGAAATAGATTGATTCTTCCTCTGATGCTGAATCAATATCTTCATTTAATTTTTTTTCTGTTCTCGATATTCAATGATAGTTGGAATACAACTCTATGGATCAAGGACATTCCTTGCAAATCTATTGGTATTGTAAAGCTTACATCATATCATATGACTTTAGACTAGGAAAAAAAAAATAGATACCATTTGCTATGTTTTTAAATACCACCTCTAAATCTAACCTTGACTGTATTTTTTGTCTCCTAAATTCTCTTAAGGTTGACAACTGCTTATGCAACTGTCCTCCTAGAGACTTTTGTAAATATCATTGAGATACTTTTTCAGACTGCAAAAAATGCCTTGGGTGGCTGCCTAGCC
Organism: Eonycteris spelaea; assembly: GCA_003508835.1. Classification (NCBI taxonomy): domain Eukaryota; kingdom Metazoa; phylum Chordata; class Mammalia; order Chiroptera; family Pteropodidae; genus Eonycteris; species Eonycteris spelaea. The sequence goes on from PUFA01000209.1 coordinate 486,179, forward strand.
TGGTCTCATTAAAATGCGTCCACATCGCCCTCCTGTGATAGACAGCAGAGAAAATACAGAGACAGGAGGGTGGGGAATTAAATTATGTGAATTTTCTTCTGGTGACAAGGTGATGAATCAAATAACCACACTGGTCTCTGAATATCTATTTTTATTCCTCATTTCAGGAATTTCCCTAGCAGGTAAGGCAAACAACCAGAAAATGTAGAAAACTTATTCACATTGAGGTCAGTTGACAGTCTTTCAGAGTAGATATAATTTACCTTGACTTCTGAATAAAGGATATTTTAAAGAAGAAAAATGCAAGTGTTTAAATACTTAAACGTTATTTTTTGTTCAATGTTGAAGAAAAAGAAAAGTTTTACTGATTGGAAACGTTTGCCCTTACCTTCATTCTACTCTTGTATATTTGCTCTCGTTCTTGATGTTACTACTAATTCCTTTAATAAATAAATACAATGTGAAACTATTGCTTTTATTATAACTTTAACTTATTTTTTAGATTTTTGGTTCTTATTAAATAGGGCTATTGAGTTTGGAAAGAAAGAAGAGAGTTATATGGCTGGATTTTCCAAGGTAAATGAAGAAGAAAGTCATGTTAGAAACAAGATGGTGTAAGGGCTAGAAACAGAGACTATCTATTGTGGTTCTATAGGACATGCTCAGAGATCACTCTTAAATGATACTTGTTGCTCAAAGCAACTGACTGTAGGTTCATATCTGAGGAATGAGAAATGACAAGGCTGAATCAAAGTTTAGGGATTAGAAGGTCACCATTTAACCTCTTCACCCACAGGAATCACAGGAATCTTTGTAGCTATACATCATCCATCTTTTTATCTATCCCTCTATTCATTGTTGCCTTATCAATAAGCTCTCTGTCAACTATATACTGGAATCCATTATTCAAAAGATGCTAAGTGGCAAAATGTAAAATAGATCAAAATAGAACTGCTCTCTTATCAAGATAGGGCCTCAGGATTTCTGTGTCCTTTATACCTTGCTTTCTTGGTGTCCTCTCTTTAGAAAGACTATGCAGAAGTACATAGTGCTCAGCTTGAAGACTACTGCTTAGAGCTATTGCTGTGTAATGTGAAAACACATTATTGACTTCCCTGTGTTTTTAACATTAGGCTTTGCAAAATTATAAATAAGGCCAAGATAATTCACTTTCTTTTTTTCTGGCTACACCTCTTCTTTTCTGATGATTTCTTTCTCTTCTAAATGCCTAGAAATTCTCTACAGCTTATAGTTGATGAGATCTGCCCTTTTCTACTCCTAGTATCTATCTTGCTAAAATTTACCCATTCTTTTTTATGTACAAGCTTCATATGAATGAATATTGTCTTAACTTACTCAGAATTAACCGATCCCACTTAACTGTATGGAGGAAAAAATCTTACTGTATGAAATGAATAAAAAAAAATTATTACTACCGTAATTTGTTTCCTCTTCTGAATCTTCCCTTATATAATTTACATGAGACTGCAAATTGTACTTTAGGGCACAGCAGTGTTTTAGATATATTGAAAACCTCACAACATCGGTGATTGCCAACTCAGCTCACTAACATGTGCAGCTCTGCTTCTACTTTATAATCTATGCTCGGAGGGCCTAGTATAGTGTTGGTACAGTGCATAAACTCAAAAATCCTCAAATTTTATCAGTTAACATCTTTATTTATGTCTAATAGGAGAGGCATGAGATCCAGGATCCTGTAGCTCTATTACAAAACAAGGCTCTTTTAGCATTTACAGGTGAGAAGGGACAGTCGGAATGTGTGAAATAAGACATTAAGAGGGCAAGGGGGTCCAAACTGGAACTCTGTTCTTTTTAAATATTGTCTTGGCTATATATGGTCCTTTTGAATTCCACATAAATTTCAAGATTAGATTGTTAATTTCAGCAAAAAAATAAAAATAAAAAAATAAGCCATTGAAATTTTGATAAGGATTAATTAGACTATCTGAGAGCATATTACCATTTTAATATTATCTTTCAATCCATGAACATAGGATGTCTTTTCATTTACTCAGATCTTTTTTAATAACTTTAGCAATGTTTGGTAATTTTCAGTGTACAAATTCTTCACCTTCTTGGTTAGATTTATTCTTAATTATTTTATACTTTTGAATACTAATGAAAATAGAATTGATATATTAATTTCCTTTTCAAATTGTATGGAAGTAAAACTGATTTTTGCACGTTGATCTTTTATTCTATGACTGCTGAATTCACTAATTAGGTTTAGTAGTTTTTGGTGAATTGTCTAGGATTCTCTATATAAAATCATGCTATCTACAGATATTATTTACTCCATTTTTTATTGTTTTATTCATTAACTCTGATTTAAATTTAACATTTATGAAGGTCCAGTCAGTGCAAATGGTAAAAAAAATAATGATAAAAAGCTAAGGTTTTTTCTTTCTTAAAGCTTGTTGTTATAATCCCAACACCTAGTTTCATGTTAGGCACATAAAAAGATTTAATAAACATTCAAGTTAATAAAAGAAGGGATGAACGGGATGGTATGTTTGACAATCTTCAACTTTCAAGTGGAGATTATTTGAATAACAGGATAGTAATGAGGGAAAGGGCCATTCCAGTAGAGGCTCAGTCTGAAAATTACTTTTAGGTTCATCATTCTTAATCCTTGATTTCATATTAGAATCAACCAGCATGTTTAAAAAATATCTTTGTTTTGGCTATATCTCCAAACTACATTCATCATAATATCTGGAGTGGGATGAGAATTTGTAGTTTTAAAAAATCTTCTAGATAATTCTGATGTGCAATGAGGGCTGAGAACAACTTCTTTAGAGCATTACTCCTCTTCATATCTGAATTCCTAGTTCTCCTACAAGTTAAGTTGCACTTTATTAAAAACCTGATTCTAATTACACATATTTCCTTCCAGCTGCAGCAAGACAGTGTGTTTGCCCTTGCATATAAAGTTTAGGAGAACAGGTCTCTTTCCTGGTGTCTGTATTATAAAGGACCTTCTTCTCTGCTATGATAGATAGGACTTGCATTTGAAAGGGTCACATCTAATTGGCACCTGCTGCCACAATGGATAAAACATGTTAGCTTAGTTAACTGGAGAAAATAGCTGCCTTGACACTAAGCAAATCACAAAATTTTTCTCCTATATTCTACACCCATGGTAGATCTCTATGAGCTAGTTCCACTGAAAATATAGGGACAGTTTCTAGCTCACAATATTAGAAAGAAATTAACATGTTTAATTTTATATACACAGCAGAATGTCTCAGAAGTGTTCATAGGAAACATGCATTCTAATAATTTATTTTTTATTATAAGCAGTATGACTAGAAATAAGTTATTTCTACTACCTGGATATAATACATTTCACTTTTAAAGTCAGGGTTTGAACTTGGCATTCTCTACATTTCCTAATGGCTCTGATAATCTATGACTTTATGTGCAAGAAAAGACTTATCCACCATTTAACTGAGGACTGGAAAATGGAATTTCCAGTATTTTTTCTAGTATGTAGGAAAAGGTTGAAATTAATTATAATCAGTTGTCTGACCACTGTTTTATGATAATGTTTGTGTAATACTATGTGCCAGCCCTATATATTGTCATTTTATCTTTAAAGCAATCATGGAGGTAGATAGTATTATTATCCTTATTTTACAGATGTGCAGCTGAGGGCAGAGAACACTAGTGACATACTCATGTTGTCCTAGCTCACATGAAGCAGAAAGGGTCTTCGATCCCATACAACACAGCTTTAGAGCCTGTGGTCTTGACCACTAATGACACTGTCTTGCATCTTGTCTATGAAGGGAACAGAGAAGCACTGACTTATATTGATATTACTACAGCAGCTCAGCAACCAGGTTTTGAGCAACCAGTAGTTATATACAGTTGACCCTTAAACAGCACAGGTTTGAATTACATGGTTGCACTTATAAGAGCTTTATTTATTTATTTATTTTCAATCGGCTTGCTCAATTCAAAAGATCCACGTAATTCAGACTATGTTATTAAGGGTCCACTGGTTGTTGGGTATCCAGGATGTGGAATTTAGACTGCTTGAGCCATTAGGCTGCCCGCCCCTAAGCACTGCCTCATCCTCCTCCCATGTGCGTGCTGTTCAAGGGTCAACTGTATTGTTCTGTTTAAGTCTCTCGTACTTTATTTAATTAGATCTGAGCTGCATTCCTTCTTGACTGCTAGAACGCTAAGTGAAGCCATGGTCAGTGCTCGCCATGATCGATTGTCCTCACGTCAGCACTCCCTCTCACAGAGAGTTCTTTTATTCTAGGCCTACTGCATCTCTTAGCTTATCCATAGATTTTGTTTGGCTGGCAGGGTGTTTTGCCTTATCATGTATTTTGTTTGTCTGGCCGAGTAGTTTAGTCACATATTTTTAATACTGTTGAACAAGTCATTCATGCTCCAGTTCACCGGGTTCTGTAGCTACTTATTCCATCACAGAAACCCATTTCACTCATTTATATGACACCCTCATAATCACCTTTGATTTTTGACCCTTGCCTGAGAATATCTAAATAGATCATAATTAACGTGATTATATTTTGTTTAATATTTGTTTTAACTAGCTTGACAGCAGCTTTTGTTCAATAGTAGTTAACAAAGTTTATGGTATGGAGACAAATAATTTAAGCACTAGATACAGAAAGGCTGAATAACCATAATGACCTTAATCTTAAGGTTTTAGAAATAAAGAAATAAATCTACTGCCTTTAATAATGGACCAAATCAGTAGCCAAAGAAAATATTTCTCCTGGACAATCAAATAAACACAATTTCTGGACAAAGATGGAAACAGTGTCCCCCCTAACATGTTCAATAAATAAGCATTCTCTTGAGTAAAAATGCAAAGAGAAAGGTAGGAAAAACTACAAAGTGGACCTGTTAGTACAGAGAAAATGTAAAATTAGTCTCTGTATCCTAACATTATGTCCATGGTTTTTCAAATTTATAAGCTTTTTAACTCAAGCACTGGTGCTCTAGAAAGGCATAGTATCATCAAGAGTTTCAACCCTCCAATATGAATGCTATTAGATAAAATTCTTCTAGCTGTATATTCACCGTCACAGTCAAGAATGTATGTGCTTAGGCTTAGAGAAAGATATCAGTGCATTGAAAAGAAGGGTATTTTCAAGAAGCAGTTAATCCTCTAGCCATTTTTCCTGAAGAAAATTTTCAAGTCATCATGTAATACTATATCAGGAAGCTTGATACTTTTCTTGGTTTTCACTTTACAAAGGGTAAATTTTCTCTCTCAATATATTTTTGGCTTAACTTAGAAGATACACAGCCTTACCATTTGGAACATTTTGACAAGCAATTCAAAACTTCGAATTTCCTGTAGGTCATGTTACCCTTGTAAATCCTTTCTTTCATTCTAGTTATAGGAAAGAGCTGTCCAGACTGGCCCCATAAACTATGATAATAGGACCCTGGGAATTGCACAGTATCATACAATTTACAGTTCAAGCAAGCCACTTACTACTTTTTATGGAATTAAGAAGAGAGAAAACACATTTCCGTTATCCCACAAAATTACCCAGGCAATTTAATTTCTTCGACAAACCTAGCCAAATACCATTGGGATTGAGCAAGGAAGTATTAGTCAATAATAAAAAAAATGATCAACAAGAGATGGTTTTAAACTCATCGATATACTGCTGCCTGGGGAGACTCACCAAAAATACTGATTAGTGAACAAAAAATGTGTTGGGTTGTGGGATAAGTGATAGATTGGATCCTAAACCCTATATTGCATCCTGCCATTGTTATAGAAAATTCTCTGAGGCTTCCATTTTATGAGCAGATACAAAAAGAATGGATAAAAATGTATACTCTATGGGAGAAGTTTAGAAGTCTGAACCAATGTGAATGTGCGTGATAGGTTAAATGCTGGGTTGGGCTTGCCAGTGAGGTGACAACATTATGTGCAAATGTAGAGTGGTTTTACACAGCATATAATTTATATTACATGCTATCATTGAATTCTTACAGCTTTTTAATCCTTATTTTGTAATTGAGGAAATTAAAACTATTAGTGATTTGATGATATACTCCTACAATTAACTGGTGACAGGGCCACAGTTAGAACCATGTCTTGGTTGCACATGACCACTATGAGTCATTGAGTTCATGTCAGTTAAATAAGTGTTCATTGATCACCTACAACATAGGGAGCATTGTGCAGGTGCTTCAGGGGTGAATGAAGACCTGTTCTCACTTAGTGTACAGTTACAGCACATGAAGGATCATGAATTAGAATTTCACAAATCTAAGATTATGTTCTACCTCCTTGGACAAAAGGCTCACCATCTCTGAATCCAGTTTCTTCATATTGGTGAAACTACACACGTTTCAGAGAGCTTCTAAAGATTACAGACGACGTTTGTAAAAGGTACCACACAGTACATGGCCCAAAGCAGCTCTTAAATAAATATTGACTTCTATCACAATTGGTGAAAAAAAAAAAAAGAAAACAAGTTAGAATCATGCCAGATAAAGTGAGTGCTTTTTGAAACAACTTTAAAGCAAACAACCTTTATGATACCTGTGCTTTTACAGCTTATAATGAGAGAACCTCAAAGTCTGAAGGAAATAAATTTTCTAACCCTATTCCCATGATTCAGTTCTCTGCTATTCGTTTAGGAAAAGGTCTTTTTCTCTGCTGTCTCTTCTACCTATTCCTCACATTATTCTTCACTAATTAGTTATAAAACAAAAGAAAAAGCTTAAAATATTCGTTATGCATCAAGAAATCAACCAATGTTCCTGGTAAGGATTTATCGAATTACATAGCATATACATCTGATTTTTGTGCGATTTGGCACCTAATTCAGTCATATTTTTATTCCTGTTCAGAAAAATTAAAAATTAAAAAGGCTACACTGTCAGTACTGCCATTTTCCTCCCAAGCCAGTTTTTAATTTTCATATTAGAACATATTGTGCAACATAAAGATTATATAAACCTTTATATAAAGTACCTTGCGTACTTTAAAAAATTACACCCTTTCTTCCAAATGCTCATTTCACTGCTGCTCCTTTTCCCCTATAAACAACGTGGAAACCTCAAGTAGAGTAGCTGATAGTCAGTGTGAAGAAAGTGTGCATCCTCATCTCTCAGAGCTCACTGACCTTTGTGTTATAGTATGTCTCTCCATGGTCAACCTGGCTTTAGTTATGGACATAAATTGGATCAAGGACAGAGGCTAGCACTTTTCCTCGATTATTAAAACTTGGAATTGCAGTAGTCCCCCCTTATCTGCAGTTTCATTTCCATGGTTTCAGTTGCTGGTGGTCATTTTCATATTAAATGAAAAGTTCTAGAAATAAACAACTTATAACTTTTAAAATGCACACTTTTCTGAGTAGCATGATGAAAGCTTATGACATCCCTCATGAGAATAGACTCATCTTTCTCTTCCTCTGGCATCCCCACACTATGTACGTGCTCCCCACCTAGTAGTCACTTGGTAGCCATCTCCATTATCAGCTTGACTCCCAGCATCACAGTGCTTGTGTTTAAGTATTCCTTATTCTACTTAATAATGGCCTCAAGAACAAGAGTAGTGATGCTGGCAACTTGGATATGCCAAAGACAAGCTGTAAAGTACTGTTATGTATCATTAGAAATAGTAGCCTAATGCTAGGCATTTTACTATCTCATATGATCATCATCATAAGAATGGTGAGTATAGTAAAATAAGATATTTTGAGAGAGAAAGAGCTCAAGGGCAAGATTGAGCACACAATTTTTAATACACTGTATTGCTATAATTGTCCTATTTTATTATTAGTTGTTGTTAATATCTTCCTGTGCCTAATTTATAAATTAAATGCCATAGGAAAACACACACACACACACACCACACACACACACGCACGCACACATGCACACACACACACACACAGTTCAGTACTATTTGTTTCACAGTTTCAGGTCTCCCCTGAGGATAAAGGCAAACTACTTTAACATGTCTAGCAGATATAATGACCATCCATTTTTGGCTCCAGAATATACATTATTCTAACTAATATCTAGGATCAAGGCAAACTCTTGCCAAGAATGCTTTCTCTATTTTCTCTCTTTTTTTTTATTTCTACCCATGTAAACTTTCTTCTTGAATCCTTTCCTAGTTTTCTAAGTACTTCATGGTTGCTTCCTCTTAAGAACTTCATTGTCTTCTTTTCACTTCATCCCCAACATTCACAGGACTCCATTTTCTCATACTGTATATCTTGTAACAGTTTCCTTTAACCTAGGTATCTGTAGGAAGAATTACTTTCTTTCTTAGATTCATCTTGAAACTTCCTAAGTCATAAAAATTCTTCATTCCTGTTGCATAACAAGAAATATATATTTATTCTTTATCCTTAGCACATGACGTAGAGCTCCTAAATCCCTTGTAATTTCCTGCATGACAGGAACATTGTTGTTGTTGTTGTTCTCACATGGAAACTCTTGGTGGGCCCTAGGCTGGTCACCATAAAGATCAAGCCTTAATTAGAAGCTTGAAACTTTAAGCCTCACCCTACCCCAAACTCAAGGAAGGGAAGAGAGGTTAGAGATTGAGTTAAAAATCCACCATGCCTGTGATTTGAGATTTTCATAAAAAACCCTAAACTACAGGGTCCAGAGAACTTCCAGGATGGTGAATGCATCCACCTGCAGGGAGGGTGGCACACTCCAACTCCATATGTAGAAGCCTCTGTGCTGGGTCTTTCTGAACATTGCCCTAGGTACTATCTCTTCTTCTGGCTGTTTGTTTGTATCCTTTATAATATCTGATAAGCATAAGTAAAGTGTGTTCGTGAGTTCTCTACATTATTGTAGCTAATTATTGAATCCTAGACTGTCTGGGAAAACTCTGATTTATAGCCAGTCAGTCAGAAGTACAGATGACCCAGGACTTGCAACTAGAATCTTTAATGAGGGCAGCTTTGTGGTGCTGAGTTCTTTGACTTGTGGGATCTGACTCTAACTCCGGGTAGATTGTGTCAGAATTGAACTGAGTTGCTAGATACCCAAGTTGATGTCCAGAGAATCAGAATGGGTTGTTGTTGCTGGAAAACACCAGAATTCCAGAGCTCATAATTTATAATTCACTATACGCTAGAAAATTCGCATTGTTAAAAATTTTAACATTTTTCTACTTAATTTTTTTTTGCAACAACTTGAGGGTTTTTTAAATGAAATTCTTTCCATTTATTTGTTTTATTTCAGTCATTATTTTATTATTGATTTGATATAATCTATGTGTAATTTATACATTACTATATACATCTTATACACAATTTATATATCTTAAGTATGCTTTTTGATCAATTTTGACCACTGCATATTAAGATTGGAACATTTACATCCACCAGGAAATTTACTTATTCCTCATTTTCATAATCTACTCTCCACCCCAGGAGTAATTGCTGATGTTTATCTATCAGTACAGATTCATTTTCCTGACACTTCAGTTTTTTATACATAGAATTTTTTGTCCCACTTTTTTCACTCAGCATTAAATTTCTTGGGATTGATCCATATTGTACTCAAGTAGGTGTCAGTTTATTGCTATTAATTATTGAGTGGTAGTCTGTTTTATAAAGATGATACAGTTTATCTTTTCCTGTTGATGGATCTCTGCATTATTTCCAGTCTTTTTAAAAATTATTATTAAAGCTGCTATTTATCCATTTAAGAAACTGCCAACGGTTTGCCAATGAGGTTGTAATATTTTACCTTCTCAGCAGTGTATGAAAGCTCCAGTTGTTCCACATCCTATTTTAAGTTTGATATTTTCAATCTTTTTAACTTTAGTTATTTAAAAGGGTATATAGTGATATCTTGTGGTGGTTTTAATTTGTATTGTCTCGCTGAACTGTCGATGTTGAGCATCTTTTTATGTAATAATGACCGTTTGTATAAATGCCTGTGTAAAGAGTTTGTTAAAATTTTTGCTTAATTATACTTGGATTATATGCTTATTTATCGTTGAGTTCTAGGAATTCTTTATATTTTTTTATACAAGTCCTTTTTCAGATGTAGGCTTTGCTAATCTTTTCTCTCAGTTTGTGGCTTTCTATTTTTTTTCTCGATAGTGTTTTAGATAAGCAGAGGTTTTTGATTCTGATCATTAAATCAGATATACTAGAGTGAGTAAAATCAAGGTCACAGAAAGTGAAAAACAGCAATTGACATTTTTTTCTTTGGCATAAAAAATGATAAGAGTTTCCTCATGGATCTAGGGGTAACTCCATGTGCCAACCCATGCTTGCAAAAAATATATAATGCTACACTATTAAAGTTCCTAAAGGGACAGTATATTAGTTCTCTAGGGCTGCTAATAAGGTACCATGAATCAGGTGGCTTAAAACAAAATAAATATATCCTTTTACAGTTCTGGAGGCCATAAGTCCAAAATTAAGTTTCTGACAGGGCCATGTTCTCTTGAAAGCTCTAGGGGAGAAGATTTGTTTCATGCCTGTCTTTTTAGTTCTGATGTTACTGTCAATTCCTGACATCTCTGGACTTGCCAATCTCTGCCTCTGTCATCACAAGGAATTTTCCTTATGTCTCTGTATCTTCAGCTGGCCATTCTCTTATAAGGACACCAGTCATATTGAATAAGGGGCCTACCTTCCTCCAGTATAGCCTCATATTAACTAACTATATCTACAATAATCCTCATCAAATAAGGTCACATTCTGAGGTATTGCAGGTTAGGATTTCAACATGTATGTTTTGGGAGTGACACAAGTGAACCCATAACATACAGGGAATTCTTTCTTCCATGTCCTATGTGTTAGAGTTTGAAGAATAATTAATTTGTTATTGTGGTAGTATAGTTGCATGTTGGCCATTGTGTGCTGAGAATTAACACTGGGAAAGTATGTTTCCAGATCATGGAGAGGCTAGCATGTTGTCCTAAGAAATACAGCTTTCCTTTCATAGGCTTTGGGGAATGACTAAAGGTTTGTAAACAAGAGAATAATAAAAAAATTAAAAGTGCTTTCACAGACAATTACAATAACCATCTAATAGATCTCTCTGACATTGAGTTCTGCCCAAAGTTACCCCAGCCAACTTACGCACACACTGTCACCACAGCTGATCAATTTTGTTTACTCTAATCAGATGCTTCACCATACCTATCCAATTTAAGTGGTTGCTTTTAATATGTGAAGTCTTTTCTGATTTTACCAAGTAGGATTTACTTCAAGCCTCTGATATCTGTCATGATTGTTTAAATTATTGGTTCTAACATAGATTTGCACTTACTAGTTTACAAATGTGTTCCCATTTTCCAGACCACCAGCACAGTAAAGGCAGGAAACCCACCAGTCTTAACCCCAAAACTAGCATAGTGACAGGTGTAGAGATTTTGGTCAATGAACCTTTGCTAAATGAAAATAGTTATTGAGAGAGCAAGTTAAAGATACTTACAGCTGACAAAAATATTGAGGTACTCGTAGGTTAACTGACTTGGTTTAGGGCATGTATCTAATTTTATTAAGGAAGAGGAGACTATTAGATACCAGATCTCTTGATTCCTGCGATCCAGTAATTTCTTATTAAAACATGAGATATAAAAAAATTCAATATTTTTATCTTTAACAAGCATTCATCAATAGCTTTTACAGCTCTTAGAAATTCCTCTAAATTGATAGAATTCTATCGATGTAATAGATTATTATACTGCAAATATAGCATCTTTATTTCCATATTGTTTTATAACATGTGTTATTTGTATAATATTATGCTTATAGAATTAATTTATTAGGTCAGAGATTCATGGTATTAATGAATTGCAAGTTTATTTGTTCAATATAATTCCTTAAATTTAATAATTTAGTAATTATTGAATGGAATGTTTTAAAATTTGGTAGTTACTTCAGTTTGAACTCTCAAATATTCCACATCGTGTAAATAATATCTACTGTTAATTCATTACTTTATGGTAAAATAACTAACTTACTTTTTTAGTAATTAATTTATGTATTTAGAAATTATTAGTGACCTTATAAGTTTCTTAAGAAAGTAAGGTATCTTCTTTTAACCAGCAGCTGAATTATAATATTGTACAGGCATACATTTGTTAAGTGGAGTATAAAGCACATTTTTTTGTTATCCAATTTCAATTTTTAATATAAATTGAATGACTGAGATCTAGCCCTGGTTTAAGTATCCCCTGATGATAATCATTCTCTTAGCTCTTGCCATGGCAGCAAGTACAACACCATCACACCCCTGTGTCCTCGTTATTAGTCACTTAGTTTCGATTTACTTGGTGGATGCTACATTTTAGTCCAAAGCAGAAATTTCTCAGCAAAGGAACAAATGTACAGAAGTCACCTATTCCATTTCAAGGACCTTAGAAAGACATATGCTATAATCAATTGAGGAAGATAACCTGTGCTCCCAAGGAGATAGAGTCTTGCTTTAATTCCTGCTTTCTCAAACACTGTGTGGCTACAGATCATAATCGATGCCTTTCCACTATCTGGAGAAGTAGAGTAATTTCATATCCAAAAAACTTTATATCAAAATTTTACTTATGACTTTGAAACCAGTTAATTTGTTCAAGTGCTCTTGTTCTTGTTCTCCTCAGTCACTCCTACAAATCGTAAGCTCCAAAATTTGTGCATTCTCTCTTACTCCTACCTTTATCATTTATCTTTTTCCCATCTTCAGCTCATTTACCAGTACCAAACTTTATCTAGACATCCATACTGTCCCATTTATCAAAAAACAACTCTTCTCTACTCTAACCTTTTTATAGAAATAATCTTCTACCTTCAGTTTTGTTTTACTGAAAATCTGCTTCCCACTCGAAAAACAACTCTGGCGAGTTATTCAGCTAAAGGTTATTAAATCTTTTATACACTAATCATCAAGACCTGGAGTGGGCGTATTCTTCTTCCTGATTTTCTACTATTGCTCCCATTCCATATCACATTTCCATTCCTACAGGAACATCCTGCCACCCCAACTTTGAGGCCAATACAAACATGACTTCCATTCCAATTATATTGCCATTTTCTCCAAGACTTTCTTGTTCGTTCATTCATTCGTTCTTTCTTTTCTCTTTCTTTTTTTCTTTCTTTCTTTCTTTCTTTCTTTTCTTTCTTTCTTTCTTTCTTTCTTTCTTTCTTTCTTTCTTTCTTTCTTTCTCTTTCTTTCTTTCTTTCTTTCTTTTGCTTCTTTCTCTTATCTATATGTGAATTGTGTAAGCACAGCTTAGGAAATATCACAATATAGTTTCCCTATTCTACTTCAGAACCCACACCTAACTGTTTAATCTACATGTTTCCCAATACAAATTTCTAAATGCCAGCCCCAGATAAGATGAGTATACTTTTTTTCCTCATATATAACAAATTAATGTCAACCTATGTATTAGCTGGCTTAGATGGAAGTGGGAAGTAGAGATATCACTTCCTCATCTTTTAAAAATTCTTAGTTAAACTTGACACAAAAACACAGATTCTCTGGTGCTAGGTATATCTTTTGTGTGTTTGTTTTCTATTAAGAGCTGTATAAATTACTATGAGTACGGCATTTACCTAACTGACATGTCTGTTATGCAAACAATTCTTGCCCTTCCTTCCCAAGAAAGATTTAATGCTTGGGACTCTTTTTTACTTAAAACTAATTTCCTAAACAATTGTGTCTGCATTCATGTTTTCAACTGACATCCGAGGGCCAATAATTCCAAATCTTTTCTTTGTGTGGCAGATATTCCTTAACATCTAGAACTGAATATCCACCTGCATGTTGTACATCTCCATCTGTGTGCTCCACAGGCAATATGATGAAAACTAACCTAATACTATTTCTATTAATATGTGTGTTCTCTCCTTAATTCCTCTTTTGGGTAAATGACTATAAGATTTTAAGGTATTTTTGTTAGTAGAGAACAACACACTGACACTCAGATAGATGAAAAGCAGAACTTTTTTCTGACTTACAGCTCCAAATAAAAGTTGCCAGGCAGGACCACTTAGGGGAATGCACGTGGGGACAGAGTAACAGCAAGCTTGAACTGTAGGAGGGCAGTTTATGTGGTCTAAGTGGGGTGGGGGTTTTGCAGGAATCCCTGTAGACTGGGTAATTTGAATATATGTTGCAGGCTCCAGGGCATAGGGGGTGTCTAGTGTTGTCTGGCACCTTGCTCTGGGGCAATTAGGGCAGATGGCCCCAGAATGAGAGAGCCTGACAATGGAAGTAGTTAGGGTGTGGAGTTAATCAGTAACTCAAAAAGGGAAAGTGACCAGCTTCAAACCAGGGCCTCAAAGCTGGGTCAAGACAGTATATATATATATATATATATATATTATATATATATAATATATATATATATATAATATTTTTATGCATTTATTTATGCATTTATTACAATGGCTAAGTAATCCAAGCAAGAATCAAATAAAACTTTTTCTTCTTCATGATTCTATTATTTTTTATGTCCCAATATTATTTTTGTTCATTATTTTTTATTAACTCTACTTATTTTAGGTTTGATCTTCCTGCTTAGCTTTTCAACTGCTTCTTCACATTGCTATCAAAGTAAATTTTCTAGTTAATAAATATGATCATATCGTTCTGTGTTAAAAAGTATTTTCTGACTTAAAACTATTTAAAAAATAAAGTATCAGCCTCTTGTCATTATATGAGAAATCATGCCTACCACATCAGGTTTAACTTTTTAGTCAAATTTTTCTTAAGCACGTGTCATATTTTATTCACTTGCTAGTAAGAGAACAAGAAAAGGGACAGCAAAATTGTCATTTTGAAAAAGGTACTGTCACCAGTGGGATAATGTGAAATCTGATGTTGCCCTAGTGGCATGGGGGAGGGGTGGGGGAGATTATGGTGGGTAGTGGTGGTGGCATTGTGTGTGTTGTTCCTCCATTCTTCCCAGCCTATGCAGTAAAGAATTACAGTTTGGTGAGATTGAGAAAAAGTAAGATTTATTGAAAATACATTTTAGAAGGAGACGGCCATGCTAAGGGAGGCTGTAGCCTTTTGGAATTTAGGAGGTGAAGAGATAAGCCCTATGCCCCAAAGGAAGGGGAGAGTTTCCAAGCAGAAATGCTGTAGCAAAGCAGAAATAGGAAGATCTGTTTGTATATGGGCCGTGATGAAAGGGCCTAGATGATCCCTATGTGTGGTCACCTTGACTGACAGTTGGTTACTATATAACACTTTGCACTGAGCATGTGCTTACCCAGAATTCAGTCTGTTATAATTAGATTTATGAACTTCTAGGCATAGTCATGATATTATAATGATAGTATAATGAGGCTGAAGTTATGGGCAGTACTTTCCGAACATGTATTTGTAGCTGGTTTAGCCAGCAGCTTTTATGGCCTTTGTGCTCTAGAATTTGGGGTAATTTATAATCCTAAGAGGGAGGTGTTTCTGGGAGGTCCTTAAGGAAGATCTTCCTGGGAAGTTTCTATGGTTACAGAGCTGGGCCTTGACTCCTGTTGCTCATGACTGACTACCTAACAGTAGGTAAACAGAGGTGATATAAAGATGGGATCAAGGATTTTTACAATAACTTCTATACTTCTATAAGAATTATTGAATTTTCATTTCGTATGGTCACATAATCCATTGCTTGGTTGGACAAGTCTGATTCCATTTTTTTTTTTTTTTTTGATGTTTGACTGCTGACAGCTTTTAAGCTTAACCTTGCCTCTTCTCCTTGGCCCCACAATTGGGCTAGCTGTTAAAGGCTTCCTCCTTTGGTAACAAATGGGGATTCAAACCACACAAGCGCCTGTCTGAATACAAGAACTCTTATCCCAGCCCCCATCTCCTAACCATAATAAGAATTCAGGCAGGTCTCCTCTTGCTGTTTCGAGCCATTTTGGACATGCTTGAGAAGTGTGTCCTGCTCTCAGAGATCTCAATTCTTTAAGTAAAAAAACCTTTTCAGAGCCTTTTGGTGTGTGTATGTGTGTGGCATCATATTTAAACATCCGAACTGAATTTGGGGTGGGGGTCCCTTCTCCCCTTTCAGGGTGATCGTAACCATTGAGATGCCAGATGTGTCAACTGTGAGTCAGTTTGTTTCATAGCTACCTTTCAGAAGCAAGTGACAAGGATTCATCTGTATCTAAGATTGGAATCACAGGTTTCACATGGTGATGATGGGAACAACTAACATGTAAGCACAAAAAGTGTTGCAGAGTCAGAGACATAGCAACATGCAATAAGTTCTATTTTTTAAAAAAAATGTTTTTGAGACAGAACTCACATAGAACATTGTGTAGGTTTACTATTATACATTGCAATATGATTACCACTGTAGCATTAGCTCACACATCTATCATTTCACATAATCATTTTTTTTTTGTAGTGGTAACAGTTAAGATCTAATCTCTTAGCTTTGAAGTTTACGATACAGTATTATTGTCTGTAATCATTATGCAGTGTATTAGATCCCCAGGACTGTTGCAAGTTTGTCCTTAAACAACATATTCTCAATTTTTCTAGTGCCCATCCTCTGATAACTACCATTCTATGTTTTGTTTTTGCCAGTTTGGGTTTTTTTTTTAATTTTGCATATTAGTGATACTATATAATATAAAAATTTGTAAAAGCGCAATGCCCTGAAGGCCCATTCATATTGTTAAAAACAGCGGGATATCCTTTTCTCATGGCTGAATAATACTCCATTATATGTACAAACACCACATCTTATTCATTCAAGGTTTTTTTTCCTATCTTGGCTATTGTAAATCATACTGCTATATACATGTGAGAGCTATATCTCTTTGATACCTTGTTTTTATTTCCTTTGGTTTGATAACCACAAGTAGAATTGCTGGATCATATTGTAGTTCTATTTGAAATTTTTGGAGGAAACTCCATACTGTTTTGCATGGTGACTGAACCAATTTACATTTCAGGGAGAGAACAGTTGCCTGGGGCTGTTCTTCAGGGAAAAGACTGTGGAAACGAGCAGATAAGGTCTTCTGAGATGACTTCTAGGTCAATCTCTGCACTGCACAGAAAAACTGGCCCCAGTAATGTGCAATGAAGTGGCCTGTTGGGCTGCTGTAGACTTGGACCTTGGCAGACATGAGATTGGGGCCCCAGGAGCCCACACTAGAAGCCCAAGTTGCTACCTGGTCTTCAGTCTCCCAAGAGTCAATAGACTTTCAGCCCTGGCATGCGCACTTCACTCCCACCTTCTGTCCTCTGGAGGTCCTGCAGCTGCGCAGCTATTCTGCAAGAACCAATTCCCAACAGCTGCCTGAGCTCTAGGGTGAGCTGCCTTTCACTGTGACTCTGACTGGTGGCCTGAGGCATTGATGAGACTTGGGGTTTGCTTGATTGATGGTGTGAGCCAGACTCCTAACTGATGAGTCTGGTATGAGGGTTACCTGTGCGGGGCATCCAGGTGTTTCTCATATCAGGACTCTCCTGATGACCTCTGTAGATCTCCCGAGATTCTGTGAGATCTGGCTTCGGTCTGGGAAGGAGGGGTTCTGGTAACAGCTTCTCAGGCCTGATAACACCATCTTTTGGGCTGCTCCTGATGGCGTGTGTAAGTTACTTAATTTATTTTCTAGGTACTTTTACAAGTTTTTTTATCGTTCAGCTAAGGACTTCTGTATAATGTTTAGGTAAGACATAGTGAGGCGGAATACTTGTCCTTTAACATATATTAGCTTCAAAGTAAAATATTTGGGTTATATGAGGTAGTATTTTCTCTCTTTTTGATTTCTAAGAGTAGTTGAGACTGTTGGAAAATCCCTAGCCCATTCTGCATTTTGTGTTTTCCTGAAATCCTGCAATGACATTTCTCTTTATCACTGGAAACACAGAGACACACTCATAGCTTAAATCCTTACATAGAATTTTAACCTTACCGTGGCAGTCTAACAGTCAATTATAGGCTTCTACAGCCTTTTTCAATTGAAATTTTCTCATAGGTAAAGGGACATGTATTACTTAGAGTCAATTTTCCTTTTTTAAAATTGTTTTCTAGTTTATAACCCTCAAATATCCACTGGATGTTGCATTACTTATTACCACTTCAATTTAGAAAAAACACTCATTTCTTGCTTTTGTTCTATATTATTTCCTTCCATCAAAAAACAAACTCTGCATACTAAATAAAACAGAGCAGAAAGTTGAGTTCATCGCAAGGCTTATACTTGCAAACTGGGAAACTCAAAGCTTTGAGTTCTGAGTTGCTCACAGACTAAGAATTTTTATGGAGTAAATTTTTATGCTGAAGTTGTATGGCTTTTTCAGCTGATTGTTTGCCTAGTGGTCTTATTCCCTAGTTGGTTCAGGGTAGCAGAGTGAGGGACACAAGGATGTCCACAGGTGATGTGAACATACTTGGCATTTGGGGATTGGCTGGTATCCTCTGCTGATTTCTGAGAGGAGCTGTAAATTCCTGTAAGGTTAGGTTAGGCTTCCTTTATGTGCTTGCATTGACCATCTCCATTTTGTTTCTTGATAAAAAGTGACTCCTTTTAACTTTTGGTTCAACACTTCCAGGACAAATTTTGCTTTAGAACTAGTTTTTTTCTTTAATAAATAAGACATTTTGTTATATGACCTCTAAGAAACCTAGCCTTGTTCTACCAGTCCCTAATTTAATGTCACACTTCCCATTGTTTCTTTCTGAAAATACTGTGTGCATGGTAGCCACATAGAATACTTTTCTTATTCTAAAACCGATGTAAAAGCAGACTTTGTATAAATGAATTCAATCCCAAGCGGGGGACAGGGAACAGAACAATAAAATAAAAAAAATATTCTATAAACCATCAACCAGCCAGTGATACTATGGCAGGAGGAAATGTTCCTGGATTTAGAAAAAAACGTCAGCATAAGTCTAGAAATAATAACTATTTTCGTTCTTTTAAAAAATATTTTGATAACTTTATTTCAGTATAATTGGTTTTCTTTGTAATCCTGGGTATCTTTATGTGTTTTATGCATTTTATTAAAATTATTGGGGACTAGTTGATAAAATCAAATAAGTTTCAAGTGTACAATAATACATCATATGTATATTGCATTGTGTGTTTACGCCCGAAGCTAAATTTCTGTCACCATTGATTCCCTTTACCCTTACCTGTCTTCTCCCTCCCTCACTTCCTTCTGGTAACCACTAATCTACTGTTCATGTTCTTGAGTCTCTGTTTGTCAAGTTTGTTGCCTTTCAGTTTTATATCCTGCATATGAGTGAAATCCTATGGTTCTCAACTTTTCTTTTGGACCTCTTTCATTTAGTATGATAATCTCAAGCTCTATTCATGTTGTTGCAAATGGAAATATTTCATTTTATGGCTGAGTAATATTGCATTGGATATATGTATCACATCTTTATCCAATCTATCAAAGGACACTTCTGTTGTTTCCATGTCTTGATCACTGTGAATAATGCTGCAATGAACATTGGGGTGCATGTATCTTTATGGATAAATGTTTTCAAATTTTTGGTGTAAATACCTGGAAAAGGGGTCATGGTAATTTTATTCTTAATTTTTTGAGGAATCTTTATACTCTTTTTCATAGCGGCTGCACCAATTTACATTCCCACCAGCACTGTGTGAGAGTTCATTTTCCCCACAGCCTCCTAACACGTGTTATCACTTGCTCTGTTAATGACAGCCATTCTAACAGATGTCACTTCTTTACTTCTTGATGAGTAGTTAATATACTAGCAAATAAAGCTATTGAGGAAACCAGAAGTGCATTTGTGAGTAATAATAGAATTAGAAGTAGAATTAATAAATAGAATCAGAAGATAAAGTGATCTTGGATTAAAAAGAGAGCAGGAACCAAGATAAACTTTCATTTTATAAAGCCATAGTACTTAGTAATTTTAGAAATTATTTGGGCAATATGTCAAGAAAAATGAAATAAAAGTTTTGAACAACTCTTAAAGTTATTTAAAATTAGATATCTATTACATTCTTTTTCATTTGCTTTAGGACTTGATTTTCAAAGCCTTTATTCTAGGCACTGAAAATATATATATATATATATATATATATATATATATATATCACACACACACACACACACACACATATATGCATATATATGTATGTATATAACGTTATAATTAATCTTAGTAATGAATTACTTTCTAATAACTAAATTTTATTCAGTATGAAAAGGAAGCAGTCCTTGGTATCTGGAAACTGATCTGACATGTAGAGCTGGGGACTCAAATGTTAATTTGCTTTTCTAGGTGTTTGCCTATGGTTTTTTCACATAAATTAGAGTAAATCAAGATGGTTTTCCCATCTCTAGAAATGAACTTTAGAATGGTTTCTGAACTGAATTTAAATGAAACTTAATATTATGCTTGCATGTAATTTAAAAAGAAAAAGCTCAGTCTTAGTTGATTACCTAAATCTTTCATTCAAAAAAAAGTTGATTTAGGCTTTAAGGCTCACTCAGAAAGAATTTACAGTGACAATTCATCACATGTACTGTTTCCTTTCAGTTTCTCATTTGTTGAACTTAAATGCACACTTATATCAGTAGTTTCTTCAAGGTCATTCATACTCATATTTCATTCTATTAAATATCATTTTCCCCCTAATGGCCTGTGAGTGGAAATGCAATGACTGAATTCTTAAAAAATTCCAGGAATCTTTGAGAAACAGCATAACTCACAAACTCGCATGGGGTCCAGTAACTTGTGTAGGGTAAGAACAGAATATTCCACTAAGCCATCGGATTTTCCAAAGTAGGTGAAACTAGGATTTGAGAGTTACAGAACAAAATTCAAAATTGTTTTATATACATTGGTAACTTTTAGCATATAAACATTAGTGTAGTTTATATTAATTAAATTAGTGTTTTATCTACTATTAATGATTTTAGTTTGATTTACTACTATTCAACTGTAGTTATTGCAGCTTACGTCTGCATAGCAATAGAGACACAGTAACAATTAAGGGAGGAAAACCTCCCTGGTCCCTTTTAATCTTTATCTATACAGACGTTTAAAGGCCAAAAGTAGGTTTAGAGGAAAGGTATTACTTATGCCTCATTTTTCATAGATGTTTTTACTTTTAACTACTATTTTTTGACCATCTGCTATCTGTCAGCCAAGGTAATGGATCATTTTTATATCTTATAACTGACACTAAGACAATACTTCAAGATAAGTTTAAGTATTCCTTTTTTATAAATGACAAAACTGAAGCTGTTTAAATGACTTGCTGCATGTATGTCTTACTCTAAAGTCACTGCACTTTCTACTCTCTGAAACTATTTAATCCTACTCAAATATGAGGAAGTTTTTATTCCATACTTGAGTTATACCCTTTAGCCAACAGGCAAAAATGATCTCCCCAACTACCAATTAAATTGATCCATTTAACTTGTCAGCAGTTCACTGAGAATTGTTTTTCTCATTGATTCATTATGAAGCAATTATATCTCTGGCAAGTGAAGGAGATAAATGAGTTTATTGACTCATAGGAATAGCTTTGCCAGAATATCCTCTGAGTTCTTGTGCATCTAATATCGAGACTATATTTTACCTAGTAAAAGTTTAATACTCATATAGCAGCATCAAAATATGTTGTGCTACTGTATTTTAGCAAAGAATAATTAGTATATACTCTTGTTTTTGCAAAAAGGTAATGAAAATGACATATTTCACAGTGATCAAATATGGGAAAATAAACTCATCCCACTGCAAAGGGTTTGATTATTGTTTAAAGTCATTCCTTATTAACACAGCTTGATAAACACCTTGCTGGTGTGAGTCCTGGGACAAGCCCCCATTAGGGTAAATCTCTTTCTTTTGTTCCAATATTCAAGCTCTGCTTGATGAGAAAATTTTGCTTTAAATTTGGACTGAATTTTCTAATGAATGGATTCTTATTCACAACACACACAAAAATTGCTCATTAAATAGCAACATTACAAGAATGCTGTTCTTGGAAAATTGCAGCAAAACTGAACAAAACATTGGAGAGGAGTGAAGAGTAGAAAGCCCTGACGTCAGGGTGATTCATGGGAGGGGGACAGTCTGGCAGAGTCTGGCAGAAAATAAAATCTTCATTATCAGAATATATAACAGAAGAAGGAAGTGACCTGGCACAAGGAAAGAACAGGAGAAAAGGACTTAAAGAGGATCCTATTTCAGAAAAATCTCTGCTAAAGAGTGTTGCAATGTGCTCCTGAGAGTTTCACCTCCTGAGAGTTATGTAGCATTTTAAATTTATTTTTTAATTACAGTTGGCATGCAATATTATATTAATTTCCTGTACACAATATAGTGATTAGACATATTACTTACAAAATGATCACCCTGATAAATTAG
This sequence comes from Eonycteris spelaea, assembly GCA_003508835.1. NCBI lineage: Eukaryota > Metazoa > Chordata > Mammalia > Chiroptera > Pteropodidae > Eonycteris > Eonycteris spelaea. The sequence continues at coordinate 508,524 of PUFA01000209.1, forward strand.
TACCTATCTAACACCATACATAGTTATTATGATATTAACTATATTCTTTATGCTATACTTTAAATCCTGTTAATGACTTTGTAACTACAAATTTGTACTTCTTAATTCCTTCCTCTTTTGCGCCCAACTCCCCAACCCCCTTGCCATCTGGCAACCATCAGAATGTTCTCTCTGAGTTTGTTTGTTTTGTTTGTTCATTAATTTCATTTCGAGTCCAGAATGTTCTGAGTTTGTTTCTATTTTGTTTGTTCATTAATTTCATTTCGAGTCCACGTGTAAGTGAAAACATATGGCATTTGTCTTTCTCTGTCTGACTTACTCAGCACAATACTCTCTAGGGTCTATCTATGTTGTTGCAGATAACAAGATTTCATTTTTTTAATGGCTGAGTAATATTTCACTGTATATATGTTTCACCTGTTCATTCATTTATCCATTGATAGACACCCAAGTTGCCTCTATGTCTTGACTATTGTAAATAATGGTGGAATGAACTTATGGAGTCACATGTCCCTTTGAAGTAGTGTTTTGTGTTTCTTCAGATAAATACCCAGAAGTGGGATAACTAGGTTCTTGTCTCTTATTATAGCCTTTGTTTTAAAATATGCTTTGGTATAAATATTGCTAGGTTGTTTGCCATTTTGTTCCATGAAACATCTTTTTCTGTTCTTTTACTTTCAGTCTGTGTGTATCTTTCGATTTGAAGTGAGTCTCTTGTAGGCAGCATAGGTAAGGGTCTTGTTTTCTTATCCATTTAGCCACCCTATATTTTGATTGGAGCATTTAATTCATTTACATTTAAAGTAATTGTTAATAGATATGTCGTTATTACCATTTTCATATTTTTAATCTCTTTTTCTTGAAGTCCCTCCAACATTTCCTGTAATACTTGCTTGGTGGTGATGAATTCCTTTAGCTCTTTCTTGTCTAGGAAGCTTTTAATCTGTCCTTTGATTCTAATGATAGTTTTGCTGGATAGCATAATTGGTTGTAGATCCTTGCTTTTCATCACTTTGAATATTTTGTGTCAAGCCCTTCTGGCCTGCAAAGTTTCTGTTGAGAACGCAGCTGATGGTCTCATGGGAATTCCCTTGTAAATCACAAACTGCTTTTCTCTTGCTGCTATTAAGATTCTCTTTGTACTTAACCTTTGGCATTTTAATTACAATATGTCTTAGTGTGGGAATCTTTGGGTTCATCTTATTTGGGATTCTCTGCACTTCATAGGCTTGTGTGCCTATTTCCTTCACCAGTTAGGGAAGTTCTTCATTATTTCTTCAAATAGATTTTCAATTCTTTGCACGCTGTCTTCTGTGTCTCTATGATGTGAATGTTGTTACACTGGATGTTGATCCTGAATCCCCTTAAACTATTCTCTATTTTTTGGTGGGGGAAGGGGTTCTTTTTTATTGTTTCTGTTCTGATTGTGTGTTTTCTGCTACCTATCTTCTAAAGCACTGATTTGATCTTCTGCTTCATCTAATCTACTGTTAATTCCTTCGAAGGTATTTTTCATTTCATATATTTCACTGACTGGTTCTTTTTTATGTTTTCTGCTTCTTTATTAATACTCACACTAAGTTCATCTACTCTTCCCCCAGTTCATTGAGCACCCTTATGATCAGTGTTGTGAACTCTGCATCTGGTAGATTTTTTGGTCTCCATTTTGTTTAGTTTTTTAAAATTTTTATTTATTTGTGTTTGTTTGTTTTGGAGCTTTGTTCTTTGGGACATGTTTGGCCACCTTCTTGTGTTTGTTTCTATGTATTAGGTAGAGCTATTATATCTCCCGGTCTTAGTAGATAGCCTTTTGTAGAAGGTGTCCTGTGAGGCCCAATAATGCAATCTCCCTGGTCACCTGATCTGGGTGCTCCATGTATGTTCCTCATATGAGTTGTGTGAGCCCTCCTGCTGTAGTTGGGCCTTGGTTGCTGTTTGCACAACAATGGGATGGCTTGGCCCGTGGGCTAATTGGTTGTGAGGACTCTCTGATGACTACAGTGGAGGAGCTGTTGTGTAGGAGTTGATCCTATGGAGCAGGATTTGCTTAGTCTTCCCTTTGGGTGTGTCATCTTTGGATGTGGCCCTGGTGGTGTTCTGGCTCAGACGGAAGCTGGTCTCAGGCATGCAGGCCTGGCATCCTGGGAGAGGCCTCACCACAGGCCAAGTTCAGCCAAAGCCTGTGCCCTGCCCAGGGCTACCTGGCATGAGTCACCAAGCAATCCACTGATGCCCACTACCTGCACTGGGCTTGGAGGTGCCTGGATATGTTAAGCCCAAACTGAGGCCACTAAAGCTAGTGCTGGGGTTGAGGCTGTTCAGAAAAAGGTACAGGGCATGCAAAGGCTAGATGCTGGTGGTTTGGGTTTTGTGAATCTTTGAGAGATTTTAGGAAAGTCCACAGCATGAGCCAAGAAAGGTTGTTGATATGAAAAATCCACTGTAAGCAACTTGGATGGGCCTACTAGTTGAGTGGGGTAGGGCCTCAGGGAGGGGTGACCAGTGTTAGGTTGATGGAGAGACTCAGATATGACACCTGCCCATGTCTGTACACTGGTAGGGGAGGGCTCAGCAAAGGAACAGTGCACTCTGCCAGAACTCTCTGTCTGGGAGAAAGCTGCCCCTCTAGCCTCACCCTGAAGCCAGACAACTCAGGTCCTCCCCGTATGTCCTGGCACCTTTTGAGCTGCTGGCCTAGAACTAGAGCTCTGAGTGAGTTAGTCTATCAGTGAGTAAATCCATGCTTAGTCCCTTAACAGGAGCCTCTGCTATTCCCAAAGACCTCTATCTCACTTAGCCACAATCTCCTCTGGTGGTCATAGTCAGGTGTTGTGGGGACTTCTCTTTCTGTCACTGGTACTATGGGCTGGGAAGCCTAGTGTGGGGCAAGTCCCTTTGCTCCCTTGGGGGTCCTCTGCAGCCAGATATCCCTCCTTATTATCTATAGCCACATGCAGGTGTGGGACCACCCATTCTGCATCTCTGCTCCTCCTATCAGTCTTGAGGAGCTCTCTTCTCTTCCTACTCAGCTGTAGACTTCTGTTCAGCTAGACCTCAGGTGAATCTCAATGATTGTTGTTCTGTAGTTTAGTTGTAATTAAAGGAGACAAACACAGCATTTACCTACTCTGTCATCTTGACTGGAACTATGTAACATTTGTAAATAGTCCTAAAGCAACTTATACCTAAGAAGTTATAACCTTAAGAACCTAGTTCCGAGTATATATATGTATAATAACCTTAATGAGTGAAGAGGAAGAGGGAGAAGATATATTGATAGAAATAGCAAAGCTATCAAAACCTTTTTTGGTGTCCCTTTGATATTGCTTAATTCTTTGTTAAATGACTTAGAGACAAGGTGATTATTTAATGCAGTCCTGATTGTTTAATTTTTTTTTGTTGCTTGTGCTTTTGGTGTCATATCCAAAAAATTATTTCCATTACATGTTATAGATTTTTTTATATATGTTTCTTCTAGGAGTTTTATAATTGTAGGCCTTACATTTAAGTCATGAATACACTTGGAGATATTGTTTTGTGAGTGGTATAAGATAGATGTCCAATTTTATTTTTTTATCCAGTTTTTCCAACACCGTTATTGAAAAGAGTATCTTTTATATAGTAGTGTTGGCTCTATTGTTAAATATTAGTTGACCATATGTGAATGGGTTTATGTCTCAGTTCTCTGTTCTATTTCATTGGTCTATTTGTCTGATTTTAAGCCAGTACCATACTGTTTTGATTACTATAGCATTGTAGCATAGGTTGAAATGAAGTGTTATGGCTCCCACTTTGTTCTTTCTCATAATTGCTTCAGCTATTCAGTACTTTTTGTGATTCCATATGAATTTTAGAATTATTTTTCCTGTTTTGAAAAATGCTATTGGACTTTTGATAGCCATCGCATTGAATCTATGGATAACATTGATAGTGTGTACGTTTTAGCAATATTAATTCTTCTAATTTATCCATAAACATGTATGTATATCTTTCCATTTATTTGTGTCATATTCAGTTTTTTTCACCAATATCTTATAGTTTTCAGTGTACAAATCTTTCTAAAAATAAATTTACCTCATTGGGTAAACTTATTCCTATGTATTTTATTTCTGATATTCTAAGTAGGATTGTTTTATTTCTTTTTTCAGAGATTTCACTGTAAGTATATAGGAAAAAAACAACAAATTTTTATGTATGATTTTCTATTCTGCAACTTTGCTAAATTTATTAGGCCTAACAATTTTGGGGTGAAGTCTTAGGGTTTTCTGTATATAAGATCTTATAATCTGTAAACAGAGACAATTTTACTTCTTTTCTGGTTTATATAACTTTTCTTTTTTTTTCTTGCCTAATTTTTCTTGCTAGAATTTCCAGTAATACATGTTAAGTAGGAGTGGTGAAGCTGGGTGCCTTTGTCTGGTTCCTAATTTTTAGAGGAAAAGCTTTCAGCATTTTACCATTGAATATGGTATCAGTTGTCAGTTTTTCATATATAGTTTTCATTATTATGCTGAAATATGTTACTTCAGTACCCAATTTTTGACAGCTTTTACATGAAACAATGTTATGTTTTGTCAGATGCTTATTCTGCATCTATTAAGAGGATCATATAATTTGTATCTTTTATATTAATGTTGTATATCATGTTTATTGATTTGTATATGTTGAACCATACTTATATTCTAGGCATAAATCCCACTTGATCATGGTATATGGTCTTTTTAATGCCCTTTTGAATTCAGTTTGCTAGTATTGTGTTGAGAATTTTTGCATGTATTTTCATTAGAGATATTGACCTGTTGTTTTCTTTTCCTGTAATGTTGTCATCTGGCTTTGTTATCAGGATAATGCTGGCTCATGAAAGGAGTTTGGGAGAGTTTCCTTCTTTTCAGTTATTTGGAGGTGTTTGAGAAGGAGCAGTATCAAATGTTTGGTAGAATCCACCAGTGAAACTATCTAGTGCTGGGCTTTTCTGTGTTGCGAGGTTTTTGATTAATAATTCTATCTTTTTACTCATTATGGTCTGTTCAGTTTTTCAATTTATTTATAATTCAGTCTTGCTAGCTTGTGTATTTCTAGGAATTTATCCATTTCTTTTATGTCATCCAATTTATTGGTGTATAATTTTTCTTAGTGGCCTACTATCCTTTGTATTTCTGTGGTGTCAGAAATATAAATTTGAATCCTCCTCTTATTAATCTAGCTAAGGATTTGTCAAAAAATCAACTCAGTCTCATTGATTTTTCTGCCTTTATAGCCTCTATTACTCCTACTCTTTCTTATTTCTTTAACTAACTTTTAACTAACTTTGGGCTTAATTTTTTTTTATTTATTTTTTATTTTTTATTTTTTTAGTTTACTGAGGTATAAAGTTAGGTCATTTATTTGAGATTTTTCTTTTTTCTTAATGTAAGCATTTATTTCTGTAAACATCCCTCTTAGAATTACCTTTGCTGCATCCCGTATGTTTTAGTATGTTGTGTTTTTATTTTCATTTGTCTAAAGATAATTTCTGATTTCTCTTTTAATGTCTTTGACCCATTGGTTGTTTAGGTATGTGTTATTCATTTTCCAAGTATTTGTGAATTTTCAGCTTTCCTCATGTAATTGATTTCTTGTTTTATACCATGTGTTCAGAAAGGATACCCGATATGACTTTAATCTTCTTAAATTTGTTAATACTTGCTTTGTGGCCCAGCATATGATCTATCTTGGAGAATGTCCTGTGTGCACTTGAGAATTTATATTCCATTGCTGTCAAATGAAATGTTATGGTATTTTTATTAAGTGTACTTATTCCACAGTGTTATTCATATTAACCATTTATTTTCCATTTGGGTGACTTATCCGTTGTTGTAAGTACAATATTGAAGTTCCCTACTATTATTGTAATGATACCTATTTCTCCCATCAGCACTGTTAATATTTGCTCTTGTCATTTTGTATTTAGGAGCTCCCATTTAGAGAGCATATATATTTACAATTGTTATATCCTCTTGATAAATTAAGTCCTTTATCACTGTATCCTTACCATTTTTTGTCTCTTGTGACAGATTTTGATTGAAGTCTATTTTATATAAGTATAGCCATTCTTACTCTCTTTTGATTGCCTTTTCGTGGAATATCTTTTTCTGTCATTTCACTTCCCATCTATATGTGTCTTTAAAGCCAATGTGAATCTCTTGTATGGGATATATTGTTGAATTTTGTTTTTTATTCATTCAGCCACTTAATTTTATTTATTAAGCAAAATAGCTTGTGTGCTTCATATATACTTAGAATCTCATTGCCCTTTGGAATTCAGTTTTCTTGGTTTTTTGATTTTTAACTCTCTGGTCTCAAGGATACTTATGAGCTCATGTTATTTTGCTTTTTCTTGTTGGAAATTTGTTTTCAATTCTCCATTATTAATGCTCTCTCTATACTGCCTCTCATTGTCTTATCCATGACAGAACTTAAAATGTTTTCTGTTGTCCTTCTTACACAGACGATATTATTGAGTCATTTAAACAACTTTTGGTAATGTGAAAATTGGCCGATTTACAATTCTTTCCAGATATCAAAATATGCAAATTCAGCTAGGCATTATTTTTGTTTTCTCCCATTTTCAGAAGACAATTTAGTCAATGCTAATATTGTAGATTTAGTACAGCATGACTCATGAATGTATTGATAAACTGTTATCTTCTCTTGATGTTAGAATTTTAGAAATGTAGTTTAATATAGTATGATATAGTTCAGTGATTTTTTATTTTCATAAAGATGGATTATCCCTGCCATCTTGGATGGATTACCTAACTCATAATGGAGTTGTTTCCATTAGGCTGGTAATTTCCTATCAGTGAGATTCCATTTTTCCTGTCTAAGAATGAATTGATATTCTGCCATCAGAACACTGAGCAGGACTCAAGAGGACAGAATTTACCTCAGAATGTTAAATATCTGAGCTCCAAATATAAGATGAAATAAAAATTCTGTCAAATGAAGTATAGATTAGTACATTTATTTTTAAGCTACAATTAGAGTCTAATGAATGGTACAAAACAGAGTTAGGGAAAGAGAAAAAATTGGCAGGACAAATCAACTATTGATTGGGCTATGAGAGGGAAGTCCTATTAGACAAAAGTCTGTGTGGAGAGTGGACCTAGGAGGGAGAAGTGAATGCTCAGGGGTCCACTGCTCACCTGCCAGCCATGTGGTATCTTCTTGTCATAGCTGAGCAACTGTTTGCCCCATGTGACCTTATCATCTCTTACTAGCTGCCTGTGCCTACCCCAGGGCAGTCAGGGTGGGCAGAGATCTACACAGAACAATGTGGAGAGAGAAAAGTCATTCCTGGAGTGTTTTCTTGCTCTGTTTTCATCAGCTATCTGCCACTCATATACTCTGCTAGTCACACATTGTCTGTTCCTCCAGGGGTTTATCACAGGATTATATTAAATTCTTTAATCCATCAGGGTTGAGTTTAGGTGGGCATCCAGTTTCCTATGTTCATCATCTTTTCTAGGAGCCATCAGTACTTATTGTCACGTCCCAGAGCCCATAAGAATACTCATTACATTTTCATATTGCCAACCCAGTATAAAGCAGAAATAAACAGCTGTAATAATGATAGAGTTAAATAGATATAAAGAAAATATTGGTATGGGTGAGGAATATAGACAGCAGGTTTATGGTCTGTTCAGCTGAGATATTTATGCGCATTTGGTATACTTTTCTGGTTCCTAGAAACTTGGTGGGTTTATATTTTAAATGAAGTTCAGACTTTGGAATTTAAACTTTCTATAATTTAGTCCTTTTTACAACTGGCAGTCTATGCAGCTGTCTCTTTAAAGAACCTACAGTTTAAGTGTTTAGTATTTGAATTCACTATGGGCCAGATGTTACATTACAATATTATAGTACAGCCATTTTGAAACTTACAACTTTTTCAAGGAATTCTGACCAGAAATTTTCAGAGAAATTGCTTTTCTAAATGTTATCAGCAGAGATCACTGTGCAACAAAGAATTATTTTCATTTAACATATTATTCCATTAATGAAACACCTAGTACTCTAAAATCAAATGAGTATACAGAGTTTTATTTTAGTTCCATGAGACAAATAAAAAGGGTTCCATATAGGAATTTTCATTGATGTTATTTCCTATTATGGGAGAATATAAGGAATCTACTCACATTGAATTTTCATGGGGAAAAATTGGGAATACAAATTTTTCAATAGATTGTATATCTATGAGTTTGTGACAGTTTTGTTGAATTAAACAAGCATAACAGTTTATCAATATGTCATTATCATTCCTTGTGAGATATTTATGCCTCTATATTTCTTGAGATGCTTATATAGAGAGGAATGGATACAGAATTTAAAAACAGATAATGTGTTTAAATCTTAGTCACTGCTGTGTAACACCATTTTTTTTGACAAAACACTTGATTAAACTTTAATCTTTTATTCATACAGTTAAATTATTAATCATTGCCTTGTTTTAAACTTCCAAAGCAGTTCTAAAGTTAACCATGTTCATTGACACAAATCTGTTATTTCTGCATTCTACTAGATATAAGAAAGAATTAAAAGTCCTGTAAATATGGTCTATGGGATATAAGCAAACACCCCAAATGAAAGAAGAGATGACAATATTTCCTAAAAGACTTTGTCCTTCAGTAAAATCTCTGGTCTTGTTCATATTATTAGCTCCATTAACAAGTTAATATCCACTCCTCCCCCCTAAAGCTTATTCCTTTCAGAAACACAGGTAGTGTTTGTCTTTTCCCTGGGTAGAACTGGAGTCCTGACCCTAATAATGAGGTTATATCCTTAAGCAGAAGTTTGCATACGTATTTCCTTTTTTTCTTGACACAATAATTCAATGATATATTTTGCAAAGCAGCTTCAGTGGTTTATATACTATTCATATCTGAGTAATTGGGAATACTAAGAACATTCTTGGACCATTCAGAGGTGCAGTCAAGGAGGAATCATATTTTTCTCATGAGGGTCCAAATGACCATATTTTTAAAAAGCTTCTTATAGAAACTATTCAGATATAGCCAATGAGTAACCAAAATCACCTTCTCTCTTAGGATGAAAAGCATTTAGAGTAGGAGGACAAACTTAATTCATTTAGGGATTCCTCTTTGAAAGATGAGATGGTATATTGGGAGATGAAGTGATAAAAGACGAAAACAGACTTCTCTCTGACAGCTGTGTGTGGATTGTTGCGGGGATGCTGTAATCGATGTTCTGTTACCACAGTGAAGAAGGTTTTTGCTGCTTTTTGCTCTAAGCATCCTTTTTGCCATCCACAGGAGAGCAATCAGGTGGCTGTTAGTAGCTTAGGCTAGTTTCTTTTAGCTACTTATCTTTCAATCCACGGTTGTTTAGAATTTTACTCATGGCTGAGGTCCACTCTTACATGTCATGTCTGCTTTAGGTGTTTGCAGTAAATGTGTATTTACCCTATGCTGGTCTGTTATGATGATCTTGGATCAGTGAAGTAGAAATAATATTTTGTCTGTTATGATCTTGGAGTACTGAAGTAAAATAACTATGTGCCACAGCATCAGATCATGAGCTGTGCTCCTCCTGCTCTCCTGCCCCAGCTCTGCTTATGTCAGATTTATATCTAATCGTGAACCTTATGTAAATTTTACAACCTCTTCTGATCAAGGGATTTCCTAACACAGCACCCTCAGCATCAGTGGATTACTGTGAGATTAAAATTTTGTTTAAATTCAATTTACCACCCCAATCTTTTTTTTATTGCCCTAAAGTGGTTTTACCACTTATAATACCACTAAAACCTTAAGAGGAGAAGCATGACTATAGAAATACAATCAAATCACAGACCCACCTCCCTCTCAGTGGTTTTTGGGATCCCTAGATGTAGTATCTCATCAAAATCTATATAAACTTGGAAATTCAAAATGTGATCTTACTTACTACCTTGGTCTTCACATAAGTAATTCGATGAGGAAATCATCCTAGATTTAGCTTGGCCCTAAATGCAATAACTGATGTCTTTGGGAGAGAAAGGAGAGGAATATTTGGGGACAGGCTCAGGTAAGAAGGCCATGTGAAGACAGATGCAGAGACAAGGGTGGTGCAGCTACAAAGCAAGGGACACCGAGGGTTCCCCGGAGAAACAGGATGAAGCAAGGAAGGATTTCTCCCAGAGTCTTCATAGGGAACATGGCCCTGCTGACACCTTGATTTCAGACTTCTAAACTTCAAAACTCTGAGGAGACGTTTGTTATTTTAAGCAGACAAGTTTGTTGTAATTTATTATAGCACCCTAGAAGATAAATACACCAGGGAAGAGGGAGGAGCTCTCAGCAGCACCTCCACTTACAATATTTTGTCGGTACCTTCCTGCCATCCGACAAAATTACAACAAGCTGCTTTTAATATCAATTTTTGCTTCAGCGTGGCTATAATTTCTGCACTCTCAAATGCTAAGTCCCAAAATGAATATAAATTTGTCATTTAGTACATCATTTTTATTAGTCTGTTAACCTCTTACACATATTAGCCACTGGAAGAAAAGGGTCCTACTATTTGTATTCAATATTCATTTAGTCACAGATTATTTGCATCTTAAAAGTCACCATATACTTAATCATCTTCTATAGAATGATTGCCAACTTGTTTAAACTATTAATGTTCAAGAGAAAGTCAGTTCTTGTTGAGGTGGCTTGTCCTGATGTTGCAAAGTTCTTTAATAAATTCCTTAATGTGGAGTTAAAATATTGCTAACTATAAGATAATCACTTCCATCCTCATTCTAGCCCACAGGAAAGCCAGATGAGTTCTACATTTTTTTCATATAAGAACATCCTTAAAATATTAAAGTTTGCTATCTTGTTCTCTGATCCATATATTTCATAAGTGTTTTGTTCCCCTCTCTAAGGTAAACATGTTCACTGCTCAAACAGTGCTCAGAAAATGAAGTCTTAATTCTGTGTACTATTAACATCTTTGAATATTTCTGGGATTGGCGTGGTCTCTTCCAGAGCACAGGAGCCAAACTTAAATCTGCTGCCTTTTTTTTTTTTTTTTTTTGTATCTTTTGTAACACAGTGAAAGGGAGTATGGGACTCTATCACTGCTTAACAAATACAGATTGATCAAGAACGTTAGATCTTCAATTCAAGGGATTTGGAGAATCCCTGTACTGAAGATTTCACATAGAAAATATTTTATATAGAAAATTCACCAACTTCGTATAGAAAATACTTTGATATTTATAAATCATATATTTTAAAGTGTTTCTGCTTCCTTTAAGGAACATCTACATAGTCCATGAGCTTAATGTTTCACTTTGTAGATATCCTTTCTGCTTTGTTTTGAGTTCTAACACTTAAATATAAATAATAAGCTTTCCCACTAGTTGTTTAGTATGGTGAACTTCCAAAATCAATTATGCTGCAGAACTAGGCAGGGATAAAAATGCATGTACAAACACATTTACTTGTCCTATAGATATATATATTTTTATATAGCTGTGCATCCTTTTAGATCACCCAGCACATTTAGCAATTCAAAAACTCTTGCAAACAGGATACACCACTATGTATTCCAAATCTAGCTTGTTGTTTGTAGCTCATTTTCATATCATGTTAGATCTTGACCAAAAAAAGAGAAACATTTTGCTGGCCATTTTCACACTGTATTGGAAAGAGGGGCCCACAAAGGAAATAAAATTTTATTTGGGAAAGTGCCTGCATTTTAGAGAAATTAAAGTGGAAAATCAGTAACTGAGGGGAAAAGAGCAGAAATACTCCAAATACATAATAGAAGAGTGAGGAAGTTGTGCAGAACCATCCTTACTAGAATACATTTTTGCTCAGTAGAAGATATCTGTCAATAAAGGCACACCATGCTCTTTAGTCTGAAAACCTGGCATAATTAAACATGTCAGCATGTAAGAACATGAGAAATTTTCCCCAAATCTACCCATATCCATCATGAAGTAAGGTTAGCATTTTTTTTTTTTTTAATCTTTTGGTTACTTATGGAGGGGGGTTGGAGGGGAAAGACTCCTGGGGTAAAATCACTAATGGGAAAGCAGCTTTAAATGAATAGGTGGAAGTGGCTCAATTTAATGAAAAATCAATGAGGTTAAATTAGAAGATATATGAAAAATACATTACAAATGAAAAAAATAATGTGAGATATTTTAGTTTCATAATTACGGATTACTATCTTGAGCTTCTGTTGAATGCTTTGGCACTGTAGATGACTTTATTCATAAGACATTTTATCAAAAAGAGCACTTCTTTAGTTCAAACTTAAAATAAGCTCTCATTTAAATGATACTAAATTCTCAAGTTGCAAGTGTGACCGAATTTTCTGGTTGCTTTTAGAGCAGTTTGTACTGATCCAGGAAAATCTGTATCCAAAGATATTGTTCATCTCACAGGCCAGTTAGAGACTGTCTCTCTTTAGGTACCAAAACTGCCTCTAGAGAGTATCTCATAGAACATGATTCTAGCAGAGTTTGCTCCTTGATGGAGATATTTCTCTGATATCATGTTCATTCTGTGGCCCTTAATTCTTATTCTCAGTTAGCTGAATCTCTTTACTCCTAGTCATAAACCCAGAATGGCTCATTATTATATCTGAGGAATATATTCATGAGAGCATTGTAGTTCAATTCATTTATAGCAAGAGTGAGTTTTCAACACTGATCGTTTTCTTAGTACATGAGAACCTTTGTTTTAAACTCAGTCATGCAGATCAGAAATATTTACCAAAATAGAAAGTGATATTTGTAGAACTGTAGAATTGGATGTTAAAAATTCTTATTAAAAAAATCTAGTAAAATATAAATTTATGTTCCAGCAGTACAATCTCTGGGGAAGGAATAAAATTCAGAGAATTTTATAATAGCCAACTGGAAAATTTCCTCTGAAAAGAGATTTAACTAGAATTAGTGAAGAAAGAGAAAAGGAAACGCATTTACAGAGTTTCTACTCTGCGATTTTGTGAGCATTTCACATATATTATCACAATTAAACTTTGAACAATTCTACTGGTTACATAGTATCCTTTCATTTATTTTCCAGTTAAGGAACATAAGACTCTGAAAGTTAAATAACTTAAGTGAATTTAGTTTATGAAACAGTGTTAGAATTTTGTTTCCAGTGCTTATTGTCAGTTGTATATAGGCTCAGAGTTAAATATTTAGGATAAAACTATTAAATGCTAAAACCTGTGTATCTCTCAGGATAGACTATGTTATGCTGTAATAATAAACACCAAAATCTATGAGGATGAAAATGCTGAAGGTCAACTTCCCGCTTTAGGAATATAGGGGGACCGATAAATCATACAATGTTCCTTAAAGTCTTCCAACCAGAAATAACACATAAAATTTGTGCTCGCATGTCTTTGGTCAATGCCAAACACCTGGATTGCTGAATTAATGACATGAAAAGTTATGCCTGGAAGAACTGGAAATTGCAGTGAGCAATACTAATGCCTACCCAGCCAGGGTTTGAACCTATGTCAAACAAATTCCACAGTTTATGTTTCGGAAATATTATAATGTTACCTCTCTGTCTTTTAAAAACCCTCTACCCACTTCACATCCTCAGTTCTTTCTATTTAATCCTGCAAAAGTTTTCTTAAAAATGAATTTGTCTTTATCCGCTTTCTTAAAAACTGCACAAATTCGTATGTTTAAAAGATGACTTCCATACTACCTAATATGTTGTAATAGATTCTTTAGAATGTTACCCCAACTGGTCTCTCTATTCCGATGTTATATTGTTTATAACATTCTAGAGTCTCTCTCTCTCTCTCTCTCACACACACACACCCCTTTTAATTTGAGTCATGGTACTGTAGGCTGGTGGAGAACATGGACTAGGGAACTGGATTGCTGGGTTCAAAACCCTGCTGTTACTTGTTGTGACTTTGGACGTTACCTTAACTCTTTGTATTTCCAATTTCTAATTTGTAAATTAGAATTATTATAATACTATTTTACAGAGCAGTTTTGAGGATTGGGCTAGTCAGTATATGTAAGCACACAGAACAGTAGCTGGTACAGAGTAGTCACTAAATATTATTATATGCTGTGGCATTTCATGTCTCCAAACCATTGTACCTATTTATTTACTCTTCCCTAGCAACCTGGAAAACTGCTGCCTTGAAAGAACTTGTTTTAACATCATTTTATAACAAAGAGTTAAATTATTTCTGTGGAGAACTTTGTTATGATTTTCGATACTTAGTAATTCCCATATGCTTCAGTCAACAAATGTTATTAGATATCGTTCCTATTATCAGCAATGTATACGGCATCATGGGAACTTAAAAGGAAAAAAATATGTAACTATTCTATTTTTGTTTCTAAAATTCAGTTGGGGGATGATACCAAAAAAATAATTAGAACATTTCAAGTGCTAAACTTTGCAGTACCAGCTTCAAGTAACAGAGTTCTGAAAAAGAGAAAACAATATGGTCTAGACTGGAGAGGTTAGAGAGAGAGACGTATCCTTCTTAGTAGGTTGAGTGTCATGAAGACAAGTATCAGGATTGTCTTATTATGTCTCACCATACCTTATAACAATTTCTGCTACCTATATGGTCTGTCCAATAACTATTTCTTGAGTGAGTGAATGAATTCTCAGCTCATGGACAAAGTAGAATATGGGTTAGCAATTTGGATATGAAATTTATCTACCATGGCATGTGATTAATTCAGAACTCTATTCTCTTATTCATCAGGATGAAGAGTATGGGTTAATACTAAAAGCAAACAAACATTAATTTCTTTCTGTACATTCTTCCAAAAGACTATATATGGAAAAAGAAAAAAGGTACCATGTACACAAGTGTTAAAGACATTTATTAAAATTATATTTGAAGAGCATCTCAAAATTAAGTTTCTCAAATTTTGTGTTTACAGAATTAGGAGAAGAGGACTATTTTTTTGCTGTTTAAAAAATCCACTACCTATCTTTATAGCAAGGCATCGATTTGACAAATGCTTGGGGGAATTAGCTCAAAGGCATAAAATCTCTATAGCTGTAGAGCTATAAGGTGCCATCTGGGCAAACTGTGCAGAAGGAGAATGTGAGGACAGCTCATGAGTGTTTATTCTTGTTTGGAAACATCTCAGTTCTGAGTAGTTTTTCCTACTGATCTGTATCCATTCACCCTCTTTTCCAAATTGTTCTTTCTGAGTAGCTGAGAGATCTATCTCATTTGTACTCTTCTTCTGCTCTTAATCTGGGTTATTGTATTTTTTCTAACCTCTATTTATCATGGAAGGACTGTGCTTATTGTACTCTGATTTTTTACATTATGTCCTCTTGCCAGAAATGAATTCTAGGATCAATTCACTGTAGAACTTTCTCAAAGAAAGGTACAATTTTCACAGAGATACATTCATCTTTGATCTTTTGCTGGAGGCTTCTACAGTCTCTCGTCTCAAAGCATGCTTTCTTTGTATCCTCTCCCACTTCTGAGCCTCCTGTGGACTAGAAACAGCAAGCTGGAGTTCGAGTCTAATCTCTACTACCCACTAGCTTTGAGATCCTAGGGAGGTTTCTTACCCATTCTAGGTCTCATTTTTCTCATCTGTAAGGTGAGAATATTGTCTATTTCATATGCTGTTTTGAGGATTAAAAAATAGAAGTGGCTCTTTAAAGAAGCACAAATACTTCAGAAATTATATCACATTTCTGAATAATTGAAGCTTAGGTAAATATTGATTTGTATTTTTTAATACATTCAGGGTAGTTACAATAGGGTCACCTCTTTTCTACTCTTTATGTAAGGGCTTCTTAATTAAATGAAGTTGGAAATGCATATACTTAAGCAATTAGAATCTTAGAATCACTTTTTATCAAAGTTTCTCAGAAAATTTTTCCTGTGGTTATTTAAAAAAATAATTTTTGTTTCATTTTATACATGGGAAATCAACTATAAAATAATGCTATAAAAATAGAATTAAAGTACTCTAGTCTGAGGCCAGTAATCCTATCATCGATGGATGAAAATCCATGGCTCCAGATAATCAGCTTGGCTTAGCACTCCTAGTTGCTTCCC
This sequence comes from Eonycteris spelaea, assembly GCA_003508835.1. NCBI lineage: Eukaryota > Metazoa > Chordata > Mammalia > Chiroptera > Pteropodidae > Eonycteris > Eonycteris spelaea. Next base: position 524,589 of record PUFA01000209.1, read on the forward strand.
TTATTGGCTTTCTTTCACTAAATTCCCTCTTCCCAGAACTTTTATTTGTTTGTGGGAGTTTTAGTTTTGCCTCACTGATTTGATAACAACACAACGTTTTTTTATAAAGATTTATCATGGCCTCCCATTAAGACAGACGTTTTGTTTTAACAATGTAGATCCTCAGAGATTGGCTCCCGAGTTTACAGTGTGTATCCAAACCCGGTCTTCACAGATTAATAAGCGGAACATTCTGGGAGCACTACAGAAGACAGTTTGAGCGTTTTATGGACAGAGGTGATCAAAGCACTTTTTTTTTTTTTTGAGAGGCAGACAGATTAAGCTATAAATCTGTTAATATGAAAACTAAAAATGTTAAAATAACTTAAATGTTAAAATATAATAAAAGAGAAACATAGAGAAAGAGTGGGGTTCTAAGAAGTAACTTCCGTCTTTCCCAGTTATCCTATTAATATACATCCATCGTGTGAGTGGGGGGGCAATCAATACATATGTGCATAAGTAACATTGGACACATGAACAACTTACTGTTAAAAAATAATTGTAGGCAATATAGCTGTACAATAGAATAACAATTTCCTTCTTTCTTGGTTAAGGACGTTTTCTGGGACAAGGAGTTGGCAAGATATATATTGTCAGAGTAGTTACTGAAAGGAAAGATATTGATTAAAGGTTTGTAGACTTGATTGAAAGAAGAATGGATAGGATGATTGGTTTCCCTGAACAAATTTTAATCTTTGTAAAATCTGTTACATAATTTCTTAAAAATTTCATCTGCCAAGAAAGAGATTGGTAACATTAAACAGTGAGTTTTTACCCTGGATCAAGTTTGGGGCATTTTGTTTTTTATCATCATAATTTAAAAATCATTAGAAATTAAAATGTTTAATTATGTCATAAGTATTTCAGAGGTAGAAAGGGTTACTTTTATTCAAGAATAGGGTTTCAAGAATAGACAAAGGAAAAAATGAACGCTAATGTTTTAACTTTAAAATGGTTAATATAAAGATATATTGAAGAAGCATAGATGAAAGAAAATGCTCTAACTGGATCTCTTGTTTTGGAGAAACAACTTCCTTGGCTTTTTGCAGAAATTCAGTGTTTGTCAGCTGTAGCAACCAAAGCTTAGTCATCAATCTTAGTAAAAATGATTTTTACTTCTAAAGTAACTTCCCATTTTGAAATCACAAAACGTATCAACAGTCAGTGAAATAGACTCCAAGGAAAAAGGAAGCATATTCGTTGCATTTACCTAATGGACTATATCATTGTTTTTCAGTTTTCCGTTCTTAAATCTACTTTGCTTTCTTATCTAAAACTCAAGTAACACTTGTTTTGCTAGGCCACCACATCCTGGGGGAATATAACCGAGTAGATACAGGCATAAATAAGGGCAGCTTGGTATTCTAAGTGCTCACCAGGGAAATCGACATAACCCAAGCCTCCCCGCACTCTGCCGGTGTTCCCTCACTTCCAATCCAGAATGGACATCAGCATTCTTCGCTGAGGTTCTGCATGCTGATCTCTTTACCTTGCCACTTTGTAGCTTTAGCTCAAGAAATGCTATCAGCTGTTACTGTCTTTTTTCATTCAAATCTCCATGAGGATTCCACATCATAGCCACTTTATGTTACATGTGCTTTCTTTCGATATTCTCAACTTTCTATCTTTACCGTGTTACGGAAGTTCTGGGTTGCAGGCTAAAGCTAAGAAACTGCCTCTTCCACAGCTCTTGGCTGCACTGGGACAGAAAGCATTTCTCCTTGTGCCCAAAGACTCAATTTTTCCATCACATATCCACATGCATACATATATCCCATTCTCTAATTGTCTTTTGAATCATTGGAGAGAGAAAAATCTTGTCTCTGCTCCTTTGTGCACTCAGAGATGAATACAGATTTTTCATGTACATATAATATAAAGAAAACTTTTCTGCAGCTGTACCATCTGGGCCCTAGTGCAGCCAGCCTAAAATTTTACTGCTCAACAACTTGTGTGTAAAGTATAAGAAATCCTTCCCTTTCCTCTTTTAGGGGAAGAACATGTAGTAGATAGATATAAAAGTGCCAATGTTTTTATGCCCTAGAACATCTCTATACCCACATACAGCCTCTGACCTCCTAGGTATGGGAGAATTCTTGGGACAGGCAGCAAGGGATCAAGTTCTCCAAAGAGCCTCTCGGTTTATAGGAGAATCTTCCTAGGTTCCAGCTTCTACAGTTGTCGGTCACTGCAAAACAATCACCAGGTTCATACTGCCTGACGTTGTAAGTATTTGAAGGAAGGAAGCAGCTGTATGCAGAGGAATGAACTTGGCCTTAGCAGCAGCAGTTTAAAAATGCAGTGGATATACCATCTATGTAGGATTGCCAGATGGGCTTCAGATAAATTACATTTGATAAAATATGTGTCTAACAAATGAAATAAGAAAATGCATATATCTAAGTGTCAGGATTCCATCATCCTCCTCCTCATCCCATTCCCATACCCTGTGGTATTTTGTGGAGGAATGGGTCCTGATAAATGGACTGTCCTGCTTGGATAGCTGTAGAAGAGGTATGGGTGGCAAGTTTGCTGAATTGTTCTGCCATAATAAAGGAATCAATTACAGTTCAGGAAATCAGAAGAAAGGAGATAGAGACTGGAAAATGTTGGAGGGAGTTTTGCTGCATGGGTAAAACTGAAGGAGATTAATCCTATTGACAGTCTTCTAGGAACTATAGGATTTGGAGGCTACACACCCCTATTTCAAAAAGTTTGATGTGTATGATATAAACATCTTACAAAGTTACTGTTATTTTTTGAATGAAGTTTACATAGGTTACTAATAGTTCATTTGAATGTATTTCTGGGTAACATGTTCATTTCTATGTTAAACAGTGAAAAAGGGGGTGGTGGTGGCAGGGAACATGCTCATCTAGAGATATGTTATGTGGAAAATGAATCGATAGAAATTTATATCTCACCTTTTATTTTTTTTGTACAATATGCATTTGAACATATTTTCTAAACCACATTTTTTCTTTTAATGAAATGAAAACCAAAACACTAATTTGTAAAGAATTGTGCACCACTATGTTCACAGCAGGGCTATTCACAGTAGCTAGGATATGGAAGCAGCTTGAATACCCATCAATAGATTATTGGATAAAGAAGTTGTGATACATTAAATTAAACTGTGGTACACTAAAAAAACAGACTTATAGATACAGAGAATAAACTGGTGATTGCCAGAGGGGAGGAAGTTTGAGGACTGAGAGAAAAAGGTGCAAGGATGAAGTTCAAATTAGTAGTAACAAAACGGTCACAGGGTTGTAAAGGACAGCATGGGAATATAGTTAATAGTATTGTAATGGTAATTTGTAGAGCCAGATGGGTGCTAGGGTAATTGGGGGGTGGGAGTCACTTTATAAATTATATAAATATCTAACCAATGTACTATATACCTGAAACTAATATAAAATAAAATTTTTTTAAAATTAGTAGTTACAAAATACTCATGAGGATGTAGAGTATAGCATGGGGAATATAGTAGTGTAATGCTGTGTGGTGTCAGATGGGTACTGAATTTATTGGGCTATCGTTTTATAAGTTATGTAAATGTCTAATCACTGTATTATACACCAAAAACTAGTTTGTCTGTCAACTAATTAAAAAGTTTTTAAAAAGTTAAAAGGAGTTATAGTACATATACACAATGGAATATTACTCAGCCATAGAAAATGAAATCTTACCATTTGCGATTACATGGATGGACCTAGAGGGTATTATGCTGAGTGAAATAAGTCAGACAGAGAAAGATAAATACTTCCACCTATTTTGTAACAGGATATTATGAACGTAAGGTGACATAATGGAAAGATTAAAGGTCCTGATGTCAAAAGTAACTTTATTGAGTTTTTGTGGGGGCAGGAGATTATTTTGTTTTGATTGCCTTAAATTATTATTTTCTTTGAATTTTCATTTCTTCCTCTATTCCGCTATTGCTTGCAATCTCTGCTTCCATATAATAAAAGTACTTGATGGTTGCCAGACAGGAAGGGTTGGGGAGGTGGGTGAAAAAGTTGAAAGGGGTTAAGAGGTGAAAATTTCCAGTTATAAAATAAATAAATCACAGGGATGTAATTTTTACACAGCATAGGGAATATAATTAACATCGTAATAACTTTGGTGACAGATGGTTACTAAACATTCATGGTGATCACATTGTAAGAAATATAAATGTTAAATCATTATGCTATATACTTGAAACTAATGTAATATTGTATGTCAATTATAATTTTAAAAAAGTACTAATTACCAAACAGTATGTGTTTAATCAGCACCACACATTCTCTTAAGGCTCAAATTACCAGGGAATGGGTATTTTACTCAGGCTGTTGTATCAAGAGAAATCTCAAAGGGAATGTCTCATTGAGCAAGACGAAAAAAAGGGTGTTATAGGGGAAAGAAACAGAAGCAGCCGACTGCCAGCTTTACACAAAGATTGGGGCTAGTAGAAGGAGAGAGCCATTCTAAAGTGGTTTGTCTTCTGGACTTGGAGACTGGAAGATGCAAGGCCCTGCATCACTGAACATGTGTGTGTACACAAACATACACACAAAATAATAACTAAAACCATACCCATTATACAACTTTTTGTCTCCTATCCCCTAGCAACTACCATCTTTCTGTCTCTGTGAATTTGACTACCTTAGTACCTGTGATGCCTCATATAAGTAAAATCATACAGTACTTGTCCTTTTGTGCCTAGCTCATTTCACTTAGCATGTCTTCACAGTCCATCCATATTATAGCATGTGTTAGAATTTCCTTTTAAATCTGAATAACGTTCCATCGTACATAATATATCAATTCATTTAACAGTAGTTACTTGGGTAGCTTTCATCTTTTGGCTATTGTTGGTAATGGTGCTCTGGACATAGGTGTGCAAACATATCTGAGTTCCTGCTTTCAGTTCTTTTGGGTACATGTCAACATATTTTCTTTTAAAAGTTCTAAGAAATTTTACAGCAAAGCAGGCTACTTATTTCAATATCTCATATACATTCTTAGTATGGAGTTAGGGTTTTTTTTTTTTAGTATGTGTTAATATGCCTATATTGATATGAAGATTATTTTATTCTTAAATGCAAATTACCTCTCTTGATGTGGTCATCAGTAAACCTAGTCTAACATAAATCTACTAAATAATCTTTTCATCAAAGTAGACTTGAACTCTTCCAACTACAAAATAGCATCCAACTTACTTTTGATTTAGGTATTAAATATTACCACAGACAACTTTTATTTAAAGGAGATTCCTAAAAAAATAAATGGCTATAAATAGACAATGTAGTGAATGGATGAACATATGCCTGAAATACTAAGGTAGTTATTTCCAGGAAGCAAAATTCTAGGTAATGAAAACAACTTAAGAGAATAATATAGATAGTAGAGAGATAAGAACAGAAAAAGATAACAAATTAAGAAACTATTGATGTAGTTATGAAAAATCAAAGTAGTTTGGACTAAGAATAGTGGAAATTGAAATTCTTGAACATATGTATATTAAGAAGGAAAATTCTGTTTGAGACCTAAAATTTTTGAAAAGCCAACTACATATCAAATCAGAGCAATAAGAGTTTGTTTTGAGTCTGCAATTTAATAGGTCAAAGATAAAATTTCTAATTTTTGAGTTGTTGCTTTAAGTATAACACTTAAAGCCATAGAAGAGAATGAATTCAGCACAGAGAGTGTATATTTGAGAGGAGATGAGGATCAGAACAGAGCATTGAGTTGCTGCAATGTGTAGATACCAGAGTAGATGAGCACAAAAGAGGAAGAGAAGGCTAGGCAGGAAGGAAAATCAGAAGAGGCAGAGGCACAGTTACTAATAGTGCTAAGCTTTTCAAGGAGGAGGAGGTGATCAACAATAATTTTAACACAAACTCAGATGAAGATCATTAAGGTGATCTTAAGGAACATACAATCTTATTTGTTAATCCAGATAAGAATACTTTTTATAAAATGTTGGTAAAAATCACCTGCTTAGACTGGGTTGAGAAAGAAATGGTATGTGGGCATTTGGTAATAGAGAGTTCAAAAGGTATTAAGTGGTTTTACTACAAAGAGTTACTCAAAATGAAATGGTAGCTGAAGTGGAGATAGGTGAGTAAGAATGTGTTTCTGCTCATTTTCAACTTTGTTAGTTTACAAACTTAAAAAAATATTTGCTAAAACATTTTTTATTTGGTGATGAGAAACATCTGGGAGACAGTGAAAAAATGATGACTTGGGCAATAGTGGACCCTGGCTGAAGGAACTCCTGAGAAGACAAAAGACATTGGATTCAGACCAAGAGGGGTTTGGACCTTTAGTAGAAGGAGGGATTTTGAGTGCAGATGCAGGAAGATTAATAAATTTGGCAGGAAGAGAACTCACATTCAATTGCTTATATTTTTTTAATGAAGTAGGAGGCAATATCATATGCATAGAGAATTGTTAAACTAGGAAAAAATAGCTGAAAGGCTAGGAGTCATGGTCAGAAAATAGAATGCTGGAAATTGAGATTTTAGTAATAGTGCAATTTTGGGAGATAGCAAGGTCAAAAGGATGGCTGTGGCTGACCAATATGAGAGGAAGAAAAGACATGTATTAGAAAGTGAAGAAGTTAAAGTTAAAGCCACACTGTGGGATGTATAACCCAGAGTTAATCCCACTCACAAATTCTGAGAATAAAGACAACAGGGTAGATGAATCCCTGGAAACTAAACCTTATCTATTTTCCTTCACTCAAAGTTAGTATTTGCAATCAGCCTCACATAGCCTATCTACTTAATGTTCTGTCTCAATATAAATTTCATTAATAGATATTATACAAAAACAAATCTATTTTCCTATTTTTCAGACATTAATATCAGGTAGGAAAGAGGCTCTTTCCCAGTTTATGAAAGAAAGTCTATATTGAAAAGAAGATAAACCCAAGCTAAATTTGCTTGGTTTTATTTTAATTGGAAGAAAAAGAATGACAAACCTTTTAATCCAGCTGAACTGTCTCTGGGACAGAGAAACAAGTAGAATATTACAGTAAGTGTCTAAGGAAAGCATAAAGAAACTACAGTTGGAGCAATATGAAGTGGTAAAATAATCTAGAAGTTAAGGGAAAGAATGATAAAGTGAATTTCATCAACTTTATTTTTCATTTATCTTATTTTGCTAGGAGTCTGTAATGTCAAAACACTTCTAAAAGAATGGATTTCAAAAATGGCTGGTCTGTCTATATTGATTCCTTTTTCTTTGAAGTGTTTAAAACACTTTTTATAAATCCAGTGCATTTCATTTTTTTGGCATCACATGAATACTCTTCTACAAAATAATAAATGTATGCAACCTAGGAGACTGATCAAGAGGTTGTAGGCGTACTACTTTATTGCAGACTTTGGTTAGTTTCCATTTTCTGTAAAATACTGTCTGTTTTATATCAGATTCCATAAAATAGTATTCTCTGCAAAAATATAGTCATTAAAGTTGTAGGTTTGCCATAGAATATGCTCATTGTCAGACTAGCTTTCAACTTCCTTAGCTCTAATTAAGAATGTCTGAATTAACAACAGTATGACAATTAATGACAAGATAACCTTTTATAGGAGTATATTTTCTCTTTTGTGAACTGAAAGCTGTCCTGGATTTGCTTTTTTATGGTCCAGAAAACTCAACCCCAAGAATATTTCTGAGGAGGTGTATAACAGAGAAAAATATTTGGTCATTTGCACTTAATGTACTTAAATTCTTAATTCTTATTTTCTGCAGTGTAATCTCTGATGTTACTTCCAGTTAGCTTTTGGGGAAAAAAAAAATCTGTCTACAACATTCCCTTAGCCAAGTTTTTAAGTTATCACATTCAAATACAATAAATTACAAACTACTACAAATCTATAAAATATCTACTTGGATTTCCAAATTTTCATTTATTCTACTGAGGTTTTCTCTCTATTCAAGTTATCTACCAGATATTCCTATTTTTCTGCATTAATCTATACAGAAAGTTTTAAGTACAAACTATACTTCAGAGTAATTTAAGAACCAAACCAAGTGGGTAAGAAAATTGTACCATTGTCCTTTATATACTTTCCCCTCTGGTTGTATCAAAACAATAGCTACAGTTATCATCTGTACACAAATGACTTTATATGAATTCAGGTGCTTTAAACCTTGCTATAACATATTTAAGTCTCAACTTTGAAGCAAAGATATCAAAATGTAAATTTGAATAGTGGCTGTTTCCTAGTAGTTCTGTTACAATTATTTTTTACTTTTAAATTCAACTTTAAGAGCATACTTTAAATAAAATTAATCCATTTTAGATAAACTTGGACAAACATATCTACCTTTTTAAATTTAGTCAACTTGTAATTAAATTTTTATCTCTTCTGAAAGATGTCCGCTGTTCCCTTGCCGTATCTATTCCAAAACCAACTCCAGGTATCTTCTCGCTGAGATTATAGATTGGTTTGGAACCATAAACTAAATATTCTTTTGGGTTAGGTGTTATTAGTTTAACATGTATTCAAATTCACTCATCTTGTTGCATATATCAGTAGTTTGCTCTTTTTTATTTCTAAGTAGTATTGACTTTATGGATCTACCACATTTTCCAGTTTTGGGTTATTATGAATAAAGCAGCAGTGAATATACATCTTTTGTGGATATTTTTATTTCTCTTGGCTAAAATCTAAGAGTGAAGTTTCTATGTCGTATGGTTAAGTATATGTTAAATGTAATAGGGAAACATCAAACAATTTTCAAAAGAGGTTGTGACATTTTACACTCCCATCAGCAGTGTATACTTTGTGGTTATTCTATATTCTTATGACATACTTGGCATTTTTTTCATCATATTAGTTTGTTGTAGTGGAATCTCATCATGCTTTTTATTTACATTTTCCTGAAGACTACGTACCAATGTTGATCAACTTTAAAAAAATGTGTTTATTAGCCATTTACATATCTTTTTCTTGAGGCATCTATTCAAATATGTTGTCTATTATAGCACATTCCAAAAAATCCCTTCTCATTGCATGTACTCTGTCAAACACCTATTGTTGGATTCTGTAACTATGGGAATATAAAATGTGTGAAACTAAAAGCTAAATCAAATAAGGAAACCTTTCAAGAAGTTTGAAGTTAAACAAAGGAGTAAATACAAAATATGTTGAGAAAAAAGTAAAATGGCCAGAGAATTTAAAGGCTATTGAACACTGAACAAATAAAAAAAATAACTTTCCAAAAAATTAAAGGTCTATATGTAGCTACTGAAACAATTTAAAAGAAAAGCTTATTATAACACAGTCTCAATATTAAAAAAAAAATATTGCCTTGATTACTTCAAGTACCTTTCTTTTCAGTGATTATAGACCTTGAATGTGTGCTGTTGGTCTAAAGTTTAGGTTTAGAAACTGGGGGTTGAGTAAAATGATAGCAAACAAACAAAAATGGAACAGAAAAATCCTGCTTTGGCTCTGCTTCTTGCTTACAAATTTAATATCTAAAACAAGTGAGAATTCTTGTTCAGAAAGCCAGTAAAAAGTTTTTGTTATAAGAATTCCTATTTTAAAGCATGGTACCGAGAACAGCACTTTTCCAGTACTCAATAATTGGGAATAATTTTTCCATGTTATATAACATTGCTACAGGTGGTACAACTGACCAAACATGACTTTTATTGCAAATAGATCTTGGTTCGAATGTAATTGATGGAAAAAACAACTTTTAATAAATGAATAAAACAAAAGGCATTGATTTTGCATTTCTATGTTTTACAGGGAAAGCTATAGTGATTTCAGGCTTCTCATATAAATTTATGTGCTATAATTTATTTTATTTTAAATTTACACAATATAGGAAAATCTGCCATTTATATTATCATAGTAATCTTCCTTTTCTGAGAAATTTACTCATTTCTCAGCCCTTGGAATATGTAATAATTAGATATGTGAATGATACTTAGTGAGAGGAATTAGAATGAAATTGCATAATTTTGGAAATGAAACATTCAGTAATGAATATAATAGGGAAAAAAAACTGTGAAATCATCTTGATGCATAATTGGAATAAAAAATGAAGGAGAAATAATAGACATAAATGTCAAAGATAAGTGAAACCTGAAGATAAATAATAAAGTGCTTTTTTCACTTGAGAGGAAAGAGCTAAAAAAAGTTAACAGGGAATAGATATTTGAATTTTTTTCACTCAGATTAAAGCTATTTTATGTTTTAAAATTTTTCCCTTTAATCTTAGATTTTTGTCAGTGTCAGTAAACAGAAATCATATTTCATATTTCACATATTTCTGAAATCAATATCTGACAATACATTCTTTGTGTTTGTGCATTGAAATTTTGCTGTAAAGATGGAAACACCATTCAGAGTTGCGCTAAGTACCTGATTTCAAATTTTAAAGGTACAAAAAAAAAGTGTGATATTAAAGAAAGAATGGATATATAAATCAATGGAACAATAGAGCACAGAGATAGACATACATATATATGATTAATTGATTTTCAACAAAGGTGCAAAGGCTATTCAATGGAGGAAAAATAGCCTTTCCAGCAAATGGTTCTGAGGCAAACATCTATATGCATCAAAAAAAAAAAAAAAACCCAAAACAAACAAAAAAAAAACCCAAAACCTCGTACCTAACACTATATACAAAAAATACAGTGTGTTTCGTATTTCAAATAGTATGCTTTTATCTCTAATAGTTTCATTTGAATTTATATCTTTTATTTCTCTTCTAATCATTCTCATGTTTTCATCTATATTCTTAGAATATAGTTTATACTAATAATACATATTTATATATGGCTATTAAATGCATCATTGGTCATTTATGTGTTTTTTCTGTTAATTAATTTTTCTTTAGATTTTAGTTCATCTTTTCCTGTTTCTTTGCATGCCTAGTACCTTTTTTTTTTTTTTAATTGGCTATGCACTGTGAATTTTACTTTTTTGGGTTCTAGGGACACAGTCACTGAATCAATTTGAGTCTTCATGGCTTGCTTTTAAGATTTGCTAGGACAGGTTCAGAGTAGCTTTTAGTTTATGGCTAATTTAGTTCCACTATAATGTGATACTACTTTGGGGACTCCACTTAATTTTCCATATATTAAGAAGCCTTTCTACTCTGTTGGGTGCAAATGCACAGTCTTCCCATCCCTGTAGAAACCCAGGAAAGTGTTTGGTTCACTGCTTACTTAAATCAGTACTCAGTATGACACTCAAGAACTCTCTCAACATCTCTGAGGAGCTTCTCTTTGCAGTTTTCTTCTCTCAGAGGTTCTGCCCCATGAAGTCTAGGTAACTTGGACTCTCGGAACTCTAACTTCTATCTCCTTAATTCAGCAAGACTTCCTGACTGTTCTTCTCTTCACAGTGGTCGAAAAGTGCTTTCAAAGTAAGGCAATTATAGGACTACCTCAGTTCTCTTTTCTCAGAGTCATAGTCGGATACTTTCTATTGTTCACTATCTGAGAAACATGTTTTCTGTGTATTTTACTTGATTTCTAGTTTTTTTTTTTTTTTAATTTGGGAAAGTAGTTTGGTCCTATTTTTTTCTTCATTACTGCAATCAGAAGTCCGAAACAACTTTTAATATACAGAGAATGTGAATTTGCGATTATTACTGACATGAATGAAATGAATAAATGAATTAATGGGCCAAGTAAAAACAATTCCAATATGCACTCTGTCCTTTGTTGTGTGCTAATGCAGTATATATGTGTCCCTAGGCCTTGGTAATGGTTTCAATTTATTTAGGGATATGAAACTGTCACATGGATTAATAACACGGTGGCTATATGCCAATCAGTTTTGTATCCTTAAAAATTTATTAGTGATACAGGGAATTTAATGATTACTATAGCTTGGAGAAACTAAATTAGCATAAACAAAGTAGAAGTTTAAATTAGACCTTGAATTGCGAATGATTACATGTGTGCAAAAAGGGAAATGAGCCATCCAAGTGGAAGAAATATAATTACTGTACAGTATCGGGGTGGGGATTGGGAAGGTGAATGCAGCAGACACCCTGAGAAGAGCAGCCTGATAAGCAGAAGCACTGGGCATTATATAAAAGAAAATTAGGGCTTTAAAACTTTCAGTGTCACCCTTGAGGTACAGCCATAGACAATTATTTAAACTCTTTGACCATCTAAGTCTTTCTGTAGTTTTCTTTTTTATCCCAAAGACTGGTGTTCCAGTAGGCAATATTAAGTAAACAACCCTGTAGTTATGGTTAGATATTATGTTTAAATATAATCATTTATATCCATTTTCAGGGACTGTATGGATTTGAGACTAAGAATGATCATGCACTCTTTTATGTCTAAATTTAATTCTTTACATGCATGATACTGATATTCCATATTTATGTCTCAGACATAAAGTCTGAGAGTTCTGTTTTTTTGTGTAGTGTTATCCCCTACTTTTATTTTTTTAAATAAAAATTGTATGTATTGAGGATGTACAATATGATGATTTGATACACATAAACATAGTAAAATGATTCCTACAAGAAAATTAATATTTCTCTCGCTCAATTACATTTTTTTGTTGTTGAAAGAACATGAAAACTCATTTCTTAGCAAATTTACAGTATTCAGTGTAGAATTACTAACCACCATCATCATTTTGTACATTAGATTGCTAGACTTATTCATCCTGCAAAACTGCAAATCTGTATCCTTTGACCAACAGCTCATTTCTCCTGCCTCTGTGGCTCTGGTAACCATTCTACTCTCTGCCATGTGACTTTTTTAGGTTCCACATATCAGTGAGATCCTATAGTTTTTCTCTGAGCACAATGTTATCCAGATTTATCCCATGTTGTTGCAAATGGGAAGATGTCCTTTTCTATGAATTATATAATGTTCCAGTGTGTGTAAATGAAAGAAGTGTGAAAGAAAGATGTGTGTATTTATGTATATGTGAGTCATACACACACACATATGTATATAATAACACATCTTTATCCATAAATATGGATATTCATCCATATTTGCCAACAAAAGCAAAAATAAGTGGGACTACATCAAACTAAAAAGTTTCTGCATAACAGAAGAAACAACCAACAAAGTGAAAACACAACCTATGGATTGGGAAAAAATTTTTGCAAACCATATATTTGATAAATATGATAAAGATTAACATCCAAAATATATGAGTTCCTATATATTTATATATATTTATATATTAATATCCAAAATATATAGGAACTCATATATTTTTGGATATAAACAACTCAATAGTATAAAAAACTGATTTAAAAAATGAGCAAAGGATATAAATACACATATTTCCAAAGAGAATATAGAAATGGCCAACAAGTATATGAAAAGGTGCTCAGCATCACTAATCACTAGGAATGCAGTTGAAAACATGATGAGATGTCTCATCACACCTGTTAGGATTGCTGTCATCACACACAAAAAACAAATAGCAAGTGCTGACATGGATGTGGAGAAAGGAAATCCTATATGCTGTTGGGAATGTAAATTGGTGCAGCCATATGGAAAACGGTATGGAGGTTCTTCAAAAACTACCAATGATCCAACTCTTTTGGATTTATACTTAATGGAAGAGACTGATATCTGTTTAAGTTTTTCCCTTAAAGAGATGTAACTTCTGGTTATTTGGAACATAAGAAAAACAAAGGTTAAACAGTTCGCCTTTTTCCTGTTTCAGTTATTTATTTGTGCCCAGCATACTATAAAATTCAAACATAACTGTATAAAAAGGTCTATAACAAACTGGCATTTGATATCTACAGATATTTTGTACAAGATTAGAAGTGTAAAAAACCAATCGTTTACTCAGGTAAAGGCTACCATAATGGCATGATATTGTAGGTACCTTCTTTATTATTGCTACTATCATTTCTGTCATTTTCACATGTAGGCCTAATAAAATTGTTTTTAGTTGTAGTAATTTTTAATACATGTATCAGAGTTTAGAAAGTCCTGTTTTCCAAGTCATTCTAGCACTTTGTTGTTGAAATATGACTTTCATATTTGTCTCCAGGAATCTTCCAGTGCCAAGCATATTATATTAAACAACCCCTCCCCCAATTTATAACTGTAATGGAAATATAGATGACTTTATTTTTCATATTTATTGCCTGGGTCTATAACTTATAACAATGACCCACATATTTTTAATATTTATTTTAGGAAACTTTAGAGAAGTGTTAGCATAATTTTAAATATCTGCAATGATAGCAAAACCCTTTTTGGGGGAAGTGGTAAAATTGATGTTTAGAAACAGTCAAATTTATTATATATAAGACTCGTGAGTGAAGAATACATGCATGGTCAATAAATTATGAAAATCAACAAATCTCAATGAGAAAGTTTTTATGTGACACCTTAACCTTAGTAGTTAACTCAAAAGTTCCAGGCGAAACCTAGAATAGTAATTTTTAATGGAAACTAGAGCACAGGAAAAGATCACGAAAGAAACATATTTGAATCAGAACCATTGTCTGTCCAGCCCAATTCATTATGAATATTTTTATTTAAGTATTTTTTGTAATACATGTTTTTTAACTCTACTATGAGCTAAGCATGACTAATAAGAAAATAAGATAGGATAAGATTTCTGCCCATGAGAATCTTGTATTCTAGCAGGGAATGTAGACAGAGAAGCAATTATAATAGAGTTAGGGAAGGAATGGAAAATATGATCTTATAACTAAGAGAACAGGGTGATTATAGGTGTGAGGAAGGAGGGACAAGTCTTTAAGTATGAGTGCAGACATAAAAGTTGAGTGCTGTCAGGAGACTTTGAAAATATAGGAGAGAGAGAATACAAATTAATTGAATGGAGTCTCAAACAGTGGAAAGAAGCTGTGAAGAAAAGGTTTAACTCAGCAGTCCTGGGCTGCTCAAACTCTGCATTTTCCCAGAGCCGTCAGTCCTTGCCCTGACTCAGTTATTGGAAAAAGACTCTGGACTCTTAGATTATCTTGCATGAGGCCTTGGGCCATATCAGATACTTAATAATAATAATGTGGTTTATGGTGAATACTTGGGTTTGTATGCCTCAGGCTTTGGGCCACATAATCTGCTTGACATCCAGGGGCTGGAGTCTGAGTAGCTAAAATCAGTTGTGTGGGTGCCTACAGGCCTATTTACTGACCCCCCAGGATAAACTCTGGACACCAAGGCCCAGATGAGCTCTTCTGGTTGGCAACAGGTATTGTCATACATTGTTGCTGGGAGAATTAAATGCCTTTTGTGTTAGTCCATAAGGATCAGACAACTGGGAGCTTGCATATGATTCTTCCTGCACTTTGGGCTATTCATCTTTTCCCTTTGCTGAATCTAATTAGTAATATTTTGCTATCATGAACCATAACTGCGATTGTAACAGATGTTTTCTAAGTTCTTTAAGTCGCTCTCATGAGTCACCAATGCTGTGGTTAGGCTTGGGAACCCAGAGGTAGATTCAGAATATCGCTGACATGGGAAGAAAAAACTATTGTGGGAGTAGGGAAGTTTATAGACTGGACAGGTGGGAAAGGAAGAAGAGCTGCAGTCTGTTGGCTTGATTTTTTTCCCTGGAGGTATTGTGTTTTGCTGACGTGGAATCAGAGGACAGTGTTGGGGTTAGAGTCTCATGTTTTGAGGGGAGTTTACAGAATATGGAAATTATGTTGAAAGCAGAGGGCAAATTTGGGAAGGTTTGTGGCATTTGGGGAATGTTGAGAACTTATTTGAGTTTGTAGATCCTGAATTTATAGTAACCTTCATCTACCATTTTGCAGCCTCTCAATTAATGCTGTGTGATTCATGCAGTGTTTCTACCAAGAAGTTAGATAGGCATTCCGGAGAATAGGCTGATAATTTGACAATGGTTCATTTCATCTAAACTGGACAGGGATTACAAGAGGAAGCTGAAAATGGAGGAGAGATCAGAGTCAATGGACCGTGGGTCTCACTGAGATAAACAAAACAAGAAAAAACTAAATTAGGGGACTAGATACACTTGAGACAGTGGGACAAAGAGAGTTCCACTCAGTTCCACTTTCCATGCAAGATGGGAATAATGAAAAAACTGAATTCAGTATTTCACCTAAATACTTGTCTTTAGCTGTGGCCACATGAGATGTTTCAAGGAAATAAGCGATGTCTAACACTGCCAAAGACATGGGAAGGTTAAATGTTTATTGAAATGAATTGGTGAATGTTAATATTCATGCTTCTTAACTCTTTCATTTGCATTTCAAAATCAACATATAGAATTCCTTAAAACTGTTATTAGGAATGCATGAAAATTCATTGACTTTGTTAAATGTATGGAAACACATTGAATTATTTACTTAATTGACAACTGATTTCCTTCACATTTTATCTTATTCAGTGATCTGGTCAATTCATTCAATTAATGTGTACTTCAATATATTCATATATTCATATGTTTTCTCAACAAAAAGATTACACTTGGATAAGGTTTTGGTTGATTTCTTCCCCTTTAGAATATCCTTGCACATTTGTTGTTTATTTCTAGATAAGCTTTTTTGTTGCTGTATTTTTCTAATTAAAACATTATTTTTTGTTTTCTTCTAATATTCAACTATATCAACTTAATTATTTGATGTAATAGTTTATCAAGTAAATATTTCAGATTAATACATGATGTACATTTTTAAATTATGGTTTTGCTTTTTTCTAATTTTTATACCAATTTTACAAATTTTTTTCTTTGGTCTTTGAGCATTGACTAGAAATTTAAGCTTAAAATGATGAATACTATTCAATGAAAATGCTAATATTTTCTTTTTCTGTGTATCTCTTAGAGTGTCTACCTATAAACAATATTTTTGTTTTCTAGCTCAGCTTTATTCATTTACTTTTAAAACTGTTTCCATGGATTTAATGCCAGAAAGGCAAATTCCAGAGTATTCTTAACTCATCATCTTGAAAAAGAAATCAAAAGCTCATGTTAATTTTTTAATTAAATAATGCACACTAAGTATAGAGGTTTAGTGCCACCAAGGCTACCAAATAAACACTTTCTGGGCATAAAAATAATAGTAATAATAATAATAAAACACCATACAGTCAAAAACAAAAGACACCTTCCTTAAATGAGAACTAAAATGCTGGTAATTTTCTAAGCTGTCATTGGCATTATCCTTAAAATTTAGACTCTTGGAAATATAAATTATGAGACAGTTAAATAGTTTAGTCAGCAATATATGTGTTAAAATTTCCTCTCTGCTTCATTTGACTCAGATTTTAATGCTTTATAAACACATACATTCTCAGGATTTTGTGTACATACATATTAACACAATTTGATATTCAGGCTTCTAGGTATCATCAGCAACTCAAAATTTATCCTCAGGTTCATAAAGCTAAGTTAACAACATCTGTTTAGAAAATTCAGACCATACAACAGGTCTGAATAGGTGACTTAACATCACCAAAGGTAAATGTTTTTTAGACATTTTCTTTTTATTTCCATTTTTCTCTCAAAGTCTTTTTACAATTAAAAGAGTTTTGTGAGATTCAATTTTACTTTTTAAAAAAGATTTAAATACTCCTGTTTATTTATTTATTTTTTAGTTTTCAATCACAGTATTTTATATTAGTTTAAGGTGTACAGCATAGTGGTTAGATATTTATATGTGAAGTGATCCCCTCAATTAGTCTAGTACCCACTTGGCACTAGTTAAAATATTCCATGCTGTATTTAACATTTCCCGTGACTATTTTGTGGCTACCAATTTGTAATTCTTAGTCCTCCAACCCCACTCCCATCTGGTAACCATCAAGTATTTTCTGTATTTATGAGTATGTTTCTATTTTTATTTTTTTATTTGGTTCTTTAAATTACATATAGTGAGATCATATGACATTTGTCTTTCTCTGTCTTATTTCATTTACCAAAATCTTCATCCATGTTGTCACGCATCATCCTTTGCATCGGAACACCTGTTTTTTTAAATCTAATGATATATTCAAGAAGAGCCTTCTTTTCCTATAGCTTCCCACACACACACACACACAAGATTCTTAAGAGGCAAATCATTTGCATTTTTTTATTTGAGAAAATATCTTTTATCTATTGAACATTTGTTTGATGGTATGCTTAGGATACAAAAATATAGATTGGAAATTATTTCCACTCAGCATATTGAGGGCATTTTCTTTAGTAACTTCTAGCATCTAAGTTTGTCTAAGATAATTCTCCAGTAAAAATTTTTCCTTGCAGAACATAAAAATCTGTGAGTATATTATGCTATGCAAACAAGAGTTGTAGGAATAGTTGTTAGCATCCACTCAGAGGGTACTGACCAATGGGACTATGGGAGATTTAAAGCAAGGTTTTTTGAAGAACATTAAAAACCACTGGTGAAGAGCATCTTGACTGGCAAATATTATGCAATGAATACATAGATGCAAACTTCATGTTCTTAAATTTCTTGTAAAAGAGAATATGTAATTAACCAAATTAAGATTTTATAATTGTAAACTTTTTATTTAAATAAGTTTAAACATGATTCATAACTCTAGTATTATAAAGTTTCCAATTAAAAATTTTGTTTTACATTTCTTCTTTATTAAAGCAGAATTCATTTGGACATATATGTTTATACATGACATTCAAAATACAGTAATAAAATATCCAAAAATAATGTTTTATATGACAAAGCTTCAAAATATATGGAATAACAATTCCAAGAACTATAAAGAGAAACACAAATCTGTCAGTAATGTTGAGAAATTTTAGTGCCCTTCTCTTCATAATTGATAGAATGAGTATACAGAAAATTAATATGGTGTAAAAGATTTGAAGAACACTATTAACTAACTTTAGATGATTGATATTTAAAGACTACTTCATCAACAGTATCAGAAGAAAGTCTGTTAAAGTATGCATGGTATATTTACAAAAATAACCTGTATTTTGGCCATAAAATGAGTCTTAATGAATTTAAAGGAATTTATATTATGCCTACTATATTTGCCTCATCTACTGGAAACTAAATAACATACTTCTAAATAACCTATGAATTAAAGAAAAAAATAATATTAGAAAATATTTTAAAATCCAATGAAAATGAAAATGCAACAAAACAATTTATGGGCTGCCATGGGCAGTGCTTAGAGGAAAATATCATTCAGTATATTAAAAATAAAGCTTTTAATAACCTTAGCTTCTATTTAAGAAACTGCGAAATAATACCAAAAAATAAATAAATAATGAAACAAAAAAATTTAAAAGATTAGAGCAAAAAATTATTGGAATGGAAAGCAGAGAAAATCAATGTAAATGAAAGTTCATTAGGAATATCTATAAATGTAATAAACTTCTAGAGAGACTGATCAGGACTAAAAGATGAAACTCACAAATTAATATACAGAATGGTAGATGGCACCATGTAGATCAAGAAATAATAGAATAATAAAATATAAAAACATTAATAAACTTGATAAGAGATGAAATGAATAAATTCCTTGAAATATACAAATTACTAGTCTTCCATCAAAATAACCATAAATTTAAAAAATTTAAACACATTTATATAGCAAAACAAATCCAATCTTATATAAAAATGTTAAGATATGGTTAAATAAGTGTAGTTTGTTTCATGAGTGCAAAACTTTTAATATTTGAAAAGTCTTCACATTTACAAAATAAAAAACTTCAGTAGACAGAAAAACAAAAAAACACACAGAAAATCTTGACAAATTTAACACCTTCATTTGATAAAACACTCAACACACAGAAATAGAACTTTCACAGCCCAACAAAGGGCATCTACAAAATCTTACAGATCACATATATAATGGTAAATAAATAGGTTCTCTTAAATATAAGAAGCCAGTCAAGAATATACACTCTTAACACTTCCCTTTTTTTTTAAATGAAAATTATTGTGATTTTGGTTAATAAAATCGTATAGATTTTAAGTGTGCAATTCAATAATACATCATATGTATATTGCGTTGTGTGTTCACCACCTAAAGCTAAATTTCCTTTCATCACCATATAATTGACCCTCTTTACTCCTACCTACTTTGCCCTTCCTCACTGTCCTTCTAGTAACCACTAATCCACTGTGTGTGTTATGAGTCTCTCATTGTTTGTCATATTTGTCCATTTCAGTTTTATATCCCACAATATGAGTGAAATCCTATGGTTCTCAATTTTTTCTGTCTGAATGCTTTCACTTAGTATGATAATCTCAAGATTCATCCATATTGTTACAAATGCAGTATTTCATCTTTTTTATGGCTACATAATATTCCATTTTATATATGTACCACAGTTCTTTATACAATCATCTGTCAAAGGGCACCAGTTGTTTCTATGTCTTCACCACCATGAATAAGACTACTATGAACATTGGGGTGCATATATCTTTGCAAATAAATATTTTCAAGTTTTTTGGGGGTAGATACCCAGAAGAGGGATTGCTGGGTCATGTGGTAATTCTATTTTTAATTTTTCGAGGGATCTTTATACTGTTTTCCATAGCAGCTGTACCATTTTACATTCCCACCAGGACTGTGTGAGGGTTCCTTTTCCTCACGACCTCCAACACTTGTTATTACTTATCCTGTCGATGATAGCAATTCTAAGAGGTGTGAATGGTATCTCATTGTGGTTTTGATTTGCATTTCCCTAATAGCTAATGAAGTTGAGCATCTTTTCATATGCCTGTTTTGGGCCATTTGTCTTCTTGGGAGAGTATCTGTTCAGATCCTCTGCCCATTTTTTAATTGGATTGTTTTCTTTTTTATTGTTAAGTTGTATGAGTTCTTAGTGTATTTTGGATATTTGCCCTTTTTTGGAGACATTGTAAATATCTTCTCTCATTCAGTTGGTTGCCTCTTTGTCTTGTTGATGGTTTCTTTTGTTGTGCAGCTTTTTAATTTGATATAATCCCATTCATTTATCTTTGTTTTTACTTTCTTTGCGTTTGATGTCAAATTCATAAAATCCTCTCTAAATTCATGTCCATGAGTTTGGTACCTTTGTTTTCTTCTATGCAGTTTATTGTTTCAGGTCTTATATTCAGATTTTTTGATCCATTTTGAGTTAATTTTGGTGTATGGTGACAGATAGAAATCTAGTTTCATTCTTTTGCATGTGCTTTCCTATTTTTCCAGCACCATTTATTGAAGAGGCTTTCTTTTCTCATTATATGTTTTTGGCTCCTTTGTCAAGTATGGGAGTTTATTTCTAGACCCTCAATTCTGTTTCATTGGTCTCTGTGTCTATTTTTCTACTCAGTGCCATGCTGTTTTGATTATTGTCACTTTGTAGTATAGTTTGAAGTCAGGTAGAGAGACACTTCCAGCCTTGTTCTTTTTTCTAAGGATTACTTTCGCTATTCAAGGTCTTTTGTGTTTCCATATAGATATAATGTTTTTTTATTTTAAAAAATACTGATGAGGTTTTGATGGAGATTGCATTAAATCTGTATAATGCTTCATTCAGGTAATAAGGTCATTTTACCTATGCTGATTTTTCTAATCCATGAACACAGAATATCTTTCCATTTATTTGTGTCTTCTTCAATTTCTTTTAATAATGTCTTATAGTTTTCATTGTATAGATCCTTCATATGCTTTGCTAGGTTTATTCCTAGATATTTTATTTTTTAATTTTTTTATTATTTTTCAGTTGCAAAAAGAATTGTATTTTTCATTCCTTTTTTATGAAAATTCATTGTTAGAATATAGAAATGCTATAGATTTGTGAACATTGATTTTGTATTCTGAAACTTTATTGTTTCTATTTATTTTTTAGTAGAGTCTTTAGGGTTTTCTATGTAGAGAATTTGTCATCTGCAAAAAGTGATGATTTTGACTTGATTTTCTATTTGGTGTGTTCTATTTCTTTCTCTTGCCTAATTGCTCTAATACTTCCAACACTATATTTAATAGTAGTGATAGTAGACAGCCTTGTCTTGTTCCTGATCTTAGAAGGTTTTTAGTTTTTCACCATTATATGATGTTGCTGAGGGTTTGTTGTATATGGCCTTTATTATGTTGAGGTACTTTCCTTCACTCATTTTATTAAGTTTTTAATCAAAAATGGTTGCTGTATCTTGTGAAATGCTTTTTCTGCATCTATGATTATATGATTTTTATTCTTTATTTTTTTATATGGTGTATCACATTAATCAGTTTGCATATGTTCAGTCATTCCTGTGCCCCTGAGATGAAGTTTCACTCACAAGTATATAATCTTTTTAATGCCTTTGATTTGCTAATATTTTGTTCCACTCTCTTTCAACAATGTACAGAAGGTGTTAGCGAATTAAAGAAAAAAAAGAAAAAAAGAAAAAACTAAAAAGTATGCAAAGCATGTAGATTGAAAAGGAAGAAGTATTGATTTGCTTCACAGATATATGATTATCTGTGTAAAAATTTAAATCATAAAAAATATTCTCGAAATTAAAAGTGAATTGTACAATGTGCACATACCAAATTCAATTGTATTTTTACATACTGTCAAAAACCAATCAGAAATTAAAATATATAGATAATACAAATTATAATAACATCAAAAATATGAAATGCTTATGTATCTTACACAAATGTGAAATAATTGTACATGAAAACTCCAAAATATATGAAGAAAATTTTTGAAAGAGATAATGGGAGAGTTATACTTCATTCATGAGTAAAATATATCAGTATTGTAAAGCTATTAGTTGTCCCTAAACTTATCTATAGAGTCAGTGCAATATCAGTCACAATGATAGCTGGCATTTTTGTAAAAATTAAGAAGCCAATCCTAAAATTCATATAAAAATTTAAAGAAACTAGAGTAGCTGTAATGCCTCTGCCAAAGAACAAATTTAAAGGGTAAACACTGTAGTAATTAAGACGGTGTTATATAGACATAAAGATACACAAACAGATCAATGGTACAGAATACAGAATCCCAGAGTTGACCTGTACATGTGTGGATAATCTTCAACGATAGTGGATATACAATTTATTTAATAAAGGATTGTCTTTTCTATAAATTTTGCTGGAAGATTTTGATGTTCATATAAATTTTTAATAATAAAAATTGGATCCATACCTCAAATATACAAACATTATTTAAAATGTATTATAGACCTAAATGTAAAGTCTAAAACTTTAAATTTCTAGAAGAAAATATAGTATAGGATAAAATCTCTGTCACCTTGATTGAGGTAAAATTTTTTCAATATCATACCAAAAGCATGCTATATAAAGAAACAATTTGATAAATTGGACTTAATCAAAATTTTTGGAATTTTGTTTTTCAGACAGTTATATTGAAGACATGAAAAGATAAAGAATGGAAAAAGAATTTATAAATTATCTGTATGATATACCACTTTACATATATATGTGCATTTATGTATGTATATGTGTCTTAATGTACACATATACACATGTATACAAACATACAGTTTATATATATATAATAAAATAATTTTTAAAATGCACAAAATACTTGAATTTTGGCCCCCCAAAATGGCAATGGCAAATATGCAAATTAAAATATACTCAACAACATTAGTAATAAAGGAAGTACCAACCAAAACCACAAAGAGATGCACTACACAACTATTAAAATTGAAAAAATTCAATGTATCAAGTGTTGGCAAACACACAGAGGAAAGAGAATTCTCATATCTTATTGGTGAAAATTTTAAGTGGTACAACTACTTTTGAATTTTGGTAACTTCTTTGAAAATTAAGTATACGCTACCATCTGACCTAACCATTCTACCTAACCATTTACCCAGGAGAAAGGAAGACATTTGTCCATGCAAAGACATGTACGCAAATGTACATAGCACCCTTTTTGTAACAACCAAAAAACTAGAAAGAGCACAAAAGCCATCTGCATGTGAATGTATTAAAAATGGAATTTTTTAGCTTTAAAAAGGGATTACTATTGATCCATCCTGTAACTGTCATGGATATGTTCTTTTGATTATGGTGATAATTTCACAGATACATACATATGCCAAACTAATCCAATTGTACACTTTAAATATGGGTGGTTTATTGTATGTAAGTTATACCTTAATAAAACTCTTAAAAACTAAACCAAGTTAAATCTGACCAGTAGGTATATAATAAATGCATACATGTTAACTTTATGTTCCTAATATAATTCATGAAAGAGAATATTTTGCAGTATATTTGTATTTTTTCTTATTTTAGCAAGCTTAAGAACAGACTTAAGGATTAAAGATTCAAAACTTTAATATGGTAATTTCAAGTAAGATATTTTTCTGGTTTGTCATTCTTTTTTTGAGCAGAAATCATTTGACTATAAATTTGGTACGTATATTTTACTTGCCATTTAGATACTTAATAAAATTTCCAAAAGGAATGCTGTATGTCTAAATAGTGTAAGATGAAAGGAGAATAAATTCATTCTTGACCAGTAATTTATCTTTCATCTACTGTTTCAAAATTTAATAAATATAAGTGCATCATACAGGATGACAAATGTTCAGTCTTAAATTACTGAGGGCAAGAGACAAAAAGGGGGAGAGATACTTTTGGCATTGAAGCTATTGAAAATGCACAAAGCAGGTATTAGGTAAGTTAATTATTGTGTTTATGAAATCATCCTGGAAGTAAACTTATTCCTCAATGTTAGAGTTAAAATATCATGCTAAATAGTTTTATGCCTCTATTGCTAATTTTGTATACCCTAAAATTTCTTTTTTCTGACTATGTCATTCATAAATATCATTTATGATTCATAATGATCATCTCCTCTCATGAGTCTTCAGTTATCTTTCAGGGTAAGATTAATGCATCTCCCATATGTTTTTCATATTTCCCAGCACTTCTGTGCATTAACACAGTGTTTTAAGATGATTTTACACTGTATATGCTAAATCACTCATATGCCATATGAAGAAAACACTTCTGCTTACTGTTAATTATTGCAGTTTCAAAGTAAAAACCACAACATAAGTAATGTCATTATTTTAACTTTTCCAAAGCCTATTTAAAGAAACATAAGTAAAAAGGCATTAACTAAATGGATATATCTAACAAAGCTTTACTGTGAATCACAGCAAAAACATTAGCACTTTAATGTTTTTCCTCTTAAAATATAGATTTCTCAAAATAGTTTAGGGTGGATAATGAAACATGGGAAAAACATTTCCAGGGAGTCTGAATCTCAGGGAAGCTGGATCTGTCTCTTTGAAGAATTTATTGGAAATTTATTTTTGACCTGCTTAAAGGTGTGCTATTTTAAAAATATCCTTTGCTAAACACTTTGTAATTTGTTTTTTTTTTTCTCTCCCCACATTCAGAGTTGTGTAGAATGCACATTTACAGCTCTGTCAGATAAACAGCTTGGTGGATACAGCTGCCCCTCATTAGATCAGGACTTGCTCTTTGGGAAGCTGGCTTCCTAACTTAAGGTCAGAAAATATCAGTCAAGCAGATTACAGTTCTGTGTAAACTGGTAAATTGCACAAATAGTTGTGAAAAGGAAAACATTCGCTATAGAGTGAAGGAAAGAACAGTGGTTGAGTTGACATGTATGGGAGAGATTTGTATTCTCCAATGGCATAACAGGTGAGAGAGAAATAGAGTATGTCTTGACTTTTTGGACATCTTTAAACCAGTGAAAGTGTGGTTACTCTTGATTGGCTTTCTTCAGAAATAACAGTAAATTAACAAAGACGTTTCTCAGATCTTCACTTTCCTGGCCTCTGTAATGTTTAGCATATCAAATAAGAGGACATGTGACTGAATAAGAGGACCCAATAAGAGGACCATATTTAAAGGGAACAAAGGTTATATATAGAATTTACTCATGTGATTTGAAGTTAGCAGTATCTTGAGAATTTTATATATTCCATCGTTAAAGAATCTGTGTCCCTATCATGATTTGAAAAAAAGTGACCTTTTTTTAACAGTTGTTTATGATACTGTGTTAAAAGTTTAAAGAATAAAATGTGCAATTCATTTTATTCTTTTGTTGCTATCATTTTGGAAATTCATTTTGTTGCTATCAGTTGCTCATTTGTATGAAGTTTTGCATTCAAATTAGACTAAGGTTTTTTGACCTCAACACTATTGACATCTTGGGCTGGATGGTTCTTTGTTATGAATGACTGTCTTGTGCGTTTGAAGGGTATTTCACATCCCAGCCTTTACAAACTAGATAGATTCTAGTAGCCTCCCACAGTCGTGACAATAAAAGATATCTCTAGAAATTGTTAAATGTTTTGTGGGGGTAAAATCATTCTTGTTTGAAAATGACAGTGATGTTTCCCAAGGGTAGTACATATACAGCTGTTTAAGATTGTAAAAAGAGCTTGGGGTTTTCACTGAAACAAACAAAACTGAGTTTGAATCCCAGGTTTATTATTTAGTACCTCTGTGAATTTGATAATTTATGTAATTTCTAAGAACTTCATTTTCTTTCCTGAAATTTAGGAATAATAAATACTAAATAAATTACATGATTAATGCATAGCAAATAAACATTAATTTAAAGATCCCATTGGTTTTATATTTAGCATTATATATCCTAATTAGTATGCATGCTAACTTTAAAATACTTTAGTGATTTTGAGATTCAGAAAATAGTTTGATCATATACATTATTCCGCACACATAACCCAGTTGAAATTCTAAAGAAATAAAAAGGAATATTTCTACAGCAAAAAGGCAATTGAAAGAGGTAAATAGCAGACAAGGAATTTTAATATCTGAGAGATGAGAAGTGAATGGGGGAGTGAAGACTAATACAATTAAATGCATTTTTCATGCAGGAAACCATCAAAATTTGTTAGTTAACAAACCTCATCCATGCAATTATTTCTTACAATCATCTTTTTTTGTCACTTTGTCTTTAAACATAAATCAATACATAGCTTACCAACATTTAGAAATGTCTGTAGAGGAAAAAAAAAAAAAGGAAATTAAACACATTTTTTAAAAAACCATAACATTAATTTAGGTGCATAAAACAATTTTTAAAAAATTGATACGTAGTGATTCTATTCTACCTCAAACATAAAGCATGAAAGTAAGGGGACAACCAGTTAATATTCTTTCAAATTAAAAATTGATTTCTGAAAATTAGAAAGGAAATCTGCACAAAGGTAGGAAGACAAAGTAGACTAAGTCTCTGAGAAAATAGAATAAAAAGAAAGAGATTGAAAATAGGGAAAAGAAGAATAGAGAAGGCGTAATACAAATTTTCACCATCTGATTAAAGAAAAAAACAAAGAATTGAAAGCTGAGAAGAGTTCATGAGAAGAATGCTCTGGAGCTAAAATACTAAGACTTTAAATTACATAGATCCACCAATTATTAAGTAAATGGGATGGGGGCAAGGCATAATTAAATATATTCCTGTGAAAAAATTGAAGAAAATGAGAACATTAGGAATATAAAATTCCAAAGAGGAAAGGAAAAAAAAAAAAAAACCACCTACAGAGGAACAAGAAATACATTGACAATACTTTAAGAGCAAGAATCAAAACTAAGAGACAATGAAGTAAGTGTTTTTAATTTCTGGGGGCAGATTATTTCAACTTAAAGTTCTACAGCCAGATATGGTTTTCATATAGGAATGAGAGCTGACAACAGATATTTTTAGATATGTAAAGACAATGCATTCTCTACAAGTCTTAGGTTGTGTGGAGGGTGAGTTTTAGAGGGGAGCTGAAGGAAAATTTGGAACTTAAGATCTGGGTGTTACAAAATTATTAAAAATATAAATGTTACAATGGTAACCAATGACCTAAAAGTAGCAAATATGACCATTTAGAAGAAAAAAATGGAGGAAAGGTGGGGATGGTGAGTGACCTAACCTTGAAGATAATACATGACTAAAAAAAAAATCTAAAGTGATATAAATACTATTGAGAAATATATAAGTAGACATAGAAATATTTAAAAATAGTAAGTGTTTAGGGGACTAAAACTGGAGTTGGGAGGAGGTATGGTGAGAAAATATTGTTTTTCATTGTAAGTCATTTGTCTCATTTTAATATTTTATGTATGGATTCCATATTTTTAACATAAGTTTACAATGCCATGTTCTCAAAATCCTCATATATAAAGACATGAATAATCCAGAAAAAATACTTTACTTGTGATCATTTTCTAAAATGAAATGTGAATATGGGTTAGAGGATTTGTAGTCCTTCGATACAGGACCAAACCAACCTCAAACAAGTCTACTGTAGCAGGAGGTACACACATAGTTTTTATTTATTTTTGTTAGTCTGTCTTTACTATCTTCTATTCTTTCAAACTCTTTTTTCCCTTCTTTACCTGCTCTTTACTCTCCTCTTTATTTTGTTAACTTCTGATGCAATATGAAAGCCTTAGGAGGCTAATGCCTCTTTTATACCAATTGCAAAGGAAAAGGAAAACTTATGTGACTTCCGTTATTGTGGGAAAGAGAAAATGTCAGATACAGAGTGGGAGTGTCAAAGGAATTAGGACGTGGTGACAATACCAAGTAAATAAAGGACACTTTATATCCAAAATCGTATTAAATCAGGGAAAGTGTTCAAGGATTTCTAGCTTTATTTTACAGATAAATACACTAGGATTTTGGATAAGATAATTTATTCCTATTAAATGGTGGAACTTGGATGTGACCCCAGTCCTGTTTGAAACTAAAGATCATAGCCTTTCGTCACTACCAAACTTTTTTTAAAAGTTATATTTCTTTTGCTGAGCAGAAGCTTTTTAGTTTGATGAAGTCCTATTTATTTTGCTTTTACTTCCCTTGCCTTTGAGGTCAAATTCATAAAATCCTCTTTAAGTCTAAGGTCCTTGAGTTTAGTTACTGTGTTTTCTTCTATGCTTTTAATGTTTTAGATCTTATAATCAGGTCCTTAATCCATTTTGAGTTAATTTTGGTGTGTGGTGCTAGACAACAGTCTAGTTTCATTCTTTTGCAGGTGGCTTTCCAGTTTTCCCAGCACCAGTGGAGGCTTTCCTTTCTCCACTGTATGTTTTGGCTTTTTTTTTAAAAATTATTTGTCCATATGAATGAGTTTCCTTCTGGACTTCAACTCTGTTTCACTGGTCATGTGTCTGTTTTCCTGCCAATACAATGCCATTTTGATTAGTGTCGCTCAGCAAAAGAAACTGTCAATAAAATAAAGAGAACCATCTGAATGGGAAAATGTAATTGCAAGCAATACCTCCAATAAGGGCCTAATATCCAAAATATACAAAGAACTCATACAAATCAGTAACAACAAAAAAACAAATGATCCAATCAAAAATGAACAGAGGACCTGAACAGACACTTCTCCCTAGAGGACATACAAATGGCCAACAAATATATGAAAAATGCTCAACATCACTAGCTATTAGAGAAATGCAAATCAAAACCACAATGAGATACCATCTCACACCTGTTAGAATGGCTATAATCAACAGGACAAGTGATAACAGATGAAGGAGAGGATGTAGAGGAAAGGGAACCCTCATACACTGCTGGTGGGACCACAAATTGGTACAGCTACTATGGAAAACAGTATTGAAGATCCTCCAAAAGTGAAGGATTGATCTACCATATGATCCAACATACCCTCTACTGGGTATTTAGCCCAAAAGACTTGAAAACTCATATCCAAAAAGATATTTGCATACCAATGTTTATAGCAGCATCATTCACAGTGGCCAGGACAAGGAAGCAACCGAAGTATGCTATGATAGATGATTGGCTAAAGAAGCTGTAGTACTTATATATAATGCAATATTAGCCATAAGAAGAGAGGAAATACTGCGATTTGCAACAACATAGATGGACCTTGAAATAATCGTGCCAAGCGAAATAAGCCAGACAGAAAGGTTGAAAATCACATGATATCACTTATATGTGGGATATAAACCTAAAAGCAACAAATGAACAGGACAAACAGACTCGTGGACATGGACAATGGACAAGTGATTACTGGGGGCAGTGGAGAGGGGAGTGGAGGAGGGAATAAAAACATGTTTAAAAATTTTTTTAATTATATTTCTAGTTCATCATGAGGGTTTAATTTGTTTGCCTTAAAATTTAAGCAGGTATCTTATTAAGAAGCAAAATATAACAAGGAAAAACGAAGTGGGTCTTCAATCATTGAACTCAAAACTGTCTTTAGATGTTGACCTCAGTTTAAATTCACTGTGCCTTCCAAGTAGATGCTTGTTCTTTTGTTCAGTCAGGATCTAGTCATGTCCACCTTGCTCCCTAAGTTCATTTGTTTAGACTGGTAACATAAAGATTCCTCAAGGATGAACATCAGTGCACAGTGCTGAGAAAGCAAAAGTGACATGCAGAGTAAATATCAGCAGAAATAATAAGATTAGGAAAAGTCAATAAGAGATGCTGAGATAGGCCGTATTTAGAGATTAGATGCCCCTGTGGAAGCAATGCAGGCAGACATGAATATGGATGTGGCTGATAAGCCTTGGCAGGTCAAGGTAGAGTAAATCAGTGTGATTCTGCTCTTCTACCTCCTACTCCAGGATACAGACACTAGGTCGACTCTAAATTTCTAAGGTTTTTTTTTCTTTCTATTTTTAGCCATAGCAACTTTTTTCAAAGAATAAAAAGAAAAGCATGTAATAAAAGCTTATAAAAAGTCAACTGTCACGTCAGACAAGGAACACTAACAAGGCTTAGTATGTGTCGGTGACAAACAATAGGTATACCAAGCTCCATCTCAATTTGAGTAAAATGTGGAATCACAGTTGTATGCTTTCTTTATATATAAAAGTTATTGAAAAGTCTTGTGAGGTTGTTGTATGACCACTTCAGATCGGGCCACAGTAACATAGTAGAGTTATGGCAGTATGTAGTTCTAAATTTCAGGTTTTACAATATACTACAAATTGCTCAGATAGTGCCAACAGCACCAAATAGTGCCATTCACAGACGCACATGTGTGCATGCACACACAGGATTTATTCGAAATTTTGGGTGGGAAATAACAAAAGGAGAGATTTTATTTTATTACACTTTTCTTCTGTATAGTATACTTGTTGATTTTCATATTTCCTCTGCAGATGTAAACCATTCATTGACCAAATCTCAGCTCTGAAGGATGGAAACAAATATATGAAAATGCTTTAAGCTTGGAAGTGTGAAATGTATCACATATTTAGAAAAATTCAGCTTAAAAATTTCAGCTCAATGATATATCAGGAAGTAAATAACAGGGACACAAAGTCTAAAAAAAAATACATCACAGAATCTCAGAATCTTAATATACTCTCTTCTACTTACTACCCTCTCAAAATGTTTACCACTAATCTGACTTCTTTATTTTTATATAATTAAATACTAGAAAATACCAATTAGCAGGTCTTCATAGTTTTACCTTTTAAGCTTTTAACCTTAAATAATGCAGTATAATTTTAAATATTTCAATTTTGTACAAATACAGTATATGTATGTGGTCCTTGCTTTAGTCAACACTATATGCATGAGGTTCTTTTCCTAATTGTTAGGAGTATCTGTAGATTATTTTTGTTGTTGAATATTCCGCTTTATGAATATGCCATTCTAAGTGTGATGGACATTTTAGTCATTTTGAGTTTTTTTTGTTATAATGTGGCTTGTTGCTTTGATATGTTCTTGTATATGTCTTTTAATGAACATGCACAGTCTATTCAGTGGTTATATGCCTGAGTACAATTGATAGGTTATAGGTATGTGTGTCTTAAAATTTAGTTTTTAGTGCCAGTTTTATTATCACAAATTGAGTCATTATTTAATAAATCAAATGTTTTTTTCATGGCGATTAGTCAAAACACTGAACATCTCTGAAAATCTCCATCCCCCACCAGTTTGGACTGTGTCCATCTGGTGCCTTTGCTTAGTGGCTTTTTCTCTCTAATTTGCCAGATATTTCTAATTAATAGACATGTGAGTTGACTTGGTCACTATGCTTGTTCTCCCAGGAGGAATCTGACATTTAATTTTACTTTAAATTTGGAATTATGCATCCTATGACAGAAAGTTCAGGTATTACTTCTAGGAAACACTTCAAGCAAAAACTCAAAACATTTCTCCACTTTGGAGGTCTACTGTGTAAAGCCTTTTCATATGTCCAGCAGTAACAGGATATATGTTTGAGTAATTTTTCTGGTAAAAGTTGAAAGTTTTATTGTGCTACTCCCGGTCATAGAAAATGTCTGGCTGTGGTTACATTTTCAGTCTGTGTCTTCAAACACACATATTTTATTTTCTAGGTTCTATATGGGGAACGGCATGACATGAACTTCATTAACACAACACTGCAAAGAACAAATTTAAATAGGATGGCATAGCAGCTTTATGTCATGTAGATTAGAAAGGCATGAAATGGAAAACACAATGTTAGGTAAACGTTAATGAAATATGTTTTAAAGTGAATTAAAGAGTATAAACTAAATTGGAGAATAGATAAGCATATCAGATAACTAGCCCATTGGACTTTAAATCACACAATTCTGACCATTTTAAACGGAAAAGTAGATGGCGTGAAGTCAAACAGAATCATCAAACTGTCAGAGAATTGAAGCTAGGTCTCTGTATAAGGTTATTTTATTCAGTTGATGTCAGTGGAGTTACAGTAAGATATTCTAAATCCACAATAATGAACATATACATGCTGAATTTTGTACCATCCATCAATTAAATTTAAAGTGGTCAAGGCGAGAAGTGACAAATATCTGTTACAATAGTCAATGAAGTAATTAAGAACAGATAACAGAAAATAAACACTGTGTAAACAACATACATGGAACCCCAGTTTCTGAAAATTATGGGGAATCCTCATTATTAATAGGATAATCTTCTCAACCATAAAGGATGACACCAACCTATGACAGTATTAAAACTGTCATAAATTTCCATATTATCTGAGAAAAGAATTGATTAGTGTTAGAATCGGTCCTCCAAACTCTCTGTACTCCTCGAACCACACATCAGTGTGCTTTGACGAATGGCTTCTACCCATTTTTTCAGAGGTGACTTGTAGAAGAGCCTGAAGATATTAAAACACAAAGATTACATAATCAAAGGAGAGACAGAGGGTTTATCAAAGTTGACAGAAATAGGTAGGACTGTTTTAACAAACTGGGACTGAAAGTTTCTCTACATGATAACAGTTCTCTTATAGAAGTTAACTGTAATGTCCTAGGATGTTGATTGAAAAATGTTAGAAAGGTTATGTTTAGTATGGAAATTAATAGTTATAAACATATTCCTTTGTTCCAACTGCTTTACTTTTATTATTTAACCTGTTTCCCCAAACAATCCTTTATGAATTTGGCATTGTTTCAGATAAAAAGTCAGGTAAATTGGTAGGAATAACAAAATAAAATCCCTAGGTAATGCAAGCTGGAGAGGAATAGGATTTAAATTTAGAATTTTCTAGCTCCTAAATTAATAATCTTTCTTCTAAAATACACCACTTCTGCAGAAAAATGACAATTGTGTTTTCATAGTAAAATTTTTCTGTACAAGGTAAATATTATTACAATAAAATGTTTAGAAACTTTAAATGTGGGTAAGAGTAAAACTGTATTTCTTTTTTATATTATTAGTGAGGCAAATTATTTCATCATCTTTGTAATCAGGAAGAATTGCATATATTGAAATATATAAGAAATCAACAAAGAAGCTGGTTAGAACAAGGGAGAGATTGTGAAGAATAGTCTTTTTCTTGTTATTTTCTTGATTGCCTTATATACTCCTCAAAGCTTATTTTGCTGCTTTGTACAGAATTGGAGAAAGGGCACCAGGGCCAGTCAAGGTGCTCTGTAGCACTAATGTGGACCATTGTCATTACCTGTGAAGTTTTCAAATGGAATGAATAGGGCTAACAGGCAGAGGGATTTAGATTCTCATCCAGTAGCTCACTGTTAGGTAATACATTGAACTTGAATTAGCTCACCTGTTTACTGACTCTCTAAATTGCTCTCTTTTGTAAATAAATATATGTGCCCAAACCCTCTGGATTATTTAGTCCTCCATTTGACTTCACATTGGCACAGTCTTGCAAAAATCAGATCAGGCAAGCTCAAAACTTTTTCACATTTGCTTAAGTGAATGGTTTTATATCTGACTTGATTATCACTGCAGTTGAATTGATTTTGCTTGTAGAGCTAACTTAGAAATGACATAAGGATCAATGAGACTGAAAAATGCTTTGGAGAACTTTGAGAAAGTCAATTGAAGACTTACTAAAGGCTATTTATCTAGTCTCCTTTAATAAGCCAGTAAATATATTCTTACAAAGGAAAATGTATGATCAATATATTCTCTAATGTTGAATATCTGTAATCCACTGATATAGTTAAATACCCAGCATATGCTCAACATGAAACAAAATTATAAGATGCACACTCAAGAAATGATACAAAAAATAAAGCGTTGTGCATGGCAGTATGTTATAGGAACACAGTAAGTATTTTACTTAGAAAAATACAACCAGAATACTAGGAAGAGATAGATTATGTAAGCTGAATTGGTCCAAGAGAATCTTAAAAGGAAGATGTAACTTTTTCAAGTTCTGAAAGGTAGGTCTACAGATCAGAGAAGAATGTCGTATCTGGGAGAATTAAATGGGTAAGGGCACAGTGGTGGCAATTTATATTTTGAGAACAGTGAGAAGAACAGCACGACCCACTGTGGTTTCTAACCAGAAGTTAGTTTTTTCAAATCCCGGGATTCTTACTGTTCCCACAAAAAGCCTCTTCTTATTTCTGTGTCTTTAATCCTGTTTTTTATTTCAGTTATTTGAATATTTTTGTCACCTTCCCTTCACTTGCGTACATTCTGTATATTCCCCAGTACTCAGATTAAATTTCTGCCTTTTGCAAACATTTTAGCCCACACATCTTTTCTCTTAAAAATCAAAGAATTTTACACTCTAGAATTTAGTTTATTACTCACTGATGCCCTCTACTACTTTCACAAGTCAGGTTTTCTGTTTTACTTTTTTTACTTACTAGATGTTAAATTATCTGAAAATCATTTTATATGCATGCATACACATATATACACACACATGCCCACACATGTGTGTATACTTTTTTCAGTACCAATTTGGCTCAGTGCTTGGTCTAACAAGGGCACCAAAGAGCTATTTGTTTATTGATTAATTTATGTTCCATCTCCTTGACAAGATATTTACTCATCATTGACATCCTTAGAGTACCTAAGCAGTGTGGTAAATAGATGTTATTTATTAGATATTTTAAAAATTAAATTGAATGTGTCTGTGCATATTTTTATGCAGTAAGAAGGCTAGTATAAAAAGTTACTTTTTATATAATGTTAATAAAGTAAGATAATACAAGTCACCAGCTCAGATTAGTTTATATTTAATTTCTAAGGCACTAGATCTCATTTTAGTAAAACCATTATATTCTATTTATTTTTATATTTTTTTTTGCTTTAATTATGTTAACTATTATATTAATCATCTCATTATTCTAGTTAATAAAATAGAGTATATTCCATAGTAAAGGTATAGCCTTTGTTCATTTGTTTTATAATTAAAAACACACAAACCTCTCACTTCTACTTTTTCTATGGACTGCTGACTCAGAAAAGAGTCCAGACAGATCCATTAGCAAATAGTCTTATCCCACTGTCACTGTAAGATCATTCACTATAACACAATTTCTAACGTGGTTAGTATTCTGGAAATGTTTCAGGTCTGCTTTTTCTTGTTGATTCACAGTTTAAAATTAATAAAAAGCACTAGCCTAGCTATCCCTTTAATAATGATTTTCAGCATCTAAGAAAGGCTGCTTACTGTCTAGGGCAGGAAGAAGACACACACATGATGAGTAAAAAAAAAAAAAATGATTAAACAAAATTCTAGATAGCTGCAAAAATCTTTCCTCTCCTGCATCTAAGAACACATCATCAAAGCCAGGGTGGTTCTTAAGACACCTTGAATGGCATTAAGTTATGAAGAAGAGAGCTTTAATTAAAACTCAGGGAACAACATCTAAACTCAGACTACTATGGAGGACAAAAATGAAGAGCAAAGTGCTTATGTCAAGGGTTGGTAAGATGATTTGCTCTAAGAACTTCGGCTGCTGAGTACACCTTCCTACTGTTCACATTAGTCCAGCCCTTTTTGGTTGTAAGAAGTAGAGTCAGATCAATGCTCTTTGTATTCCCCATTACTGGTGAGTCCCAGAAAATTGTAAAGAATTCAAAATCACATATACTTTGTAGTCTTTAATAGCAATGGCTTCTCACAATCTTAGTGCTCCTTCACAAGAATTAAGAACATTGCTCAGGCATTTTGTGTTTATCTCAGGTAAAAATCACAAAGAGGCAGCATACTTGGGTAGAATCTTTTGAAAGCTAAAAAAAGTAATATTTTTGAAATGTGTAGTATTTGAAGAAGAGTGGATAGAACATAAATGCACATTTAAAATCCACTCTGGTAATCCCACCCAGAGAAGGAACTAAAACATTGCCTAGACTGTAGAAATCATTGTAAAATCATTCTTTGATGTTTCTTCAGAGTTTACAATCTATACATCATTAAGCCATATGTTAATCTTGTCTTGTTTCTGTTTCATAAGGAGTACTCTGTTATTTTGTGACATTTTACATTTCTTTTGGTAATATCTATTTTATATTTTATAGCTATATGGTATTCTAATATATAAATATATCACAATGTATTTAACTGGACTTATTGGACTTTTGAGTTGATTCTAGTTATACTTGTTTTAAAATTGCTCATATGATCAGCCTAGTGCCTGCTATTATATGTGTGAAATGATCATTTAGGGTATATACAACTATAGGATAAATTGATTGTTCACGTTCAGCATTGCCAAGTAATGACACACTGCTTTCAAAGGGAATTAGATAAATTTACAGGGTCACTTTGAGAGCTTCCTTGCTATGTGCTCAACAACACTTGGAGTTTTTGGATATTTTAACATTTTAGAAACTAGTGGGTGTGTAATTATTTTCCCAATAAGATTTTAATATACACTTTCTAAATTACTAATGGAGTTGAGCATATTTTTGTATGTTTAGTAGCCATTGAAGTTTTCTGCTTTGTGAAATTTCTATTAAACTTTTCTTTTTAATATTATTTCTTTTATTGTTGATTTGCATGAGTTCCTTTAGTATATTCTGAATGCTGGTCTTTTGTCTTTTGTATGTGTGGAGAAAAAATGCTGTAGCTTATTTTCTCTTTTTCTTCATGGTGTCTTTTTTAGAGGGAATTTTTACCTTAGTGTGCTGTTTAGGAAATCTTTCCCTACACTAAAATAATGAAGATATTCTCTTACATGATATTCTAAAATCTTAGAAATTTACTTTTCATTTTTAGTCCAATCCACTGAAGGAAGAATTTCTTTTTCTTGTTAATGACAATCAGTTATCCAGTACCATTTATTGAGAAGTCCATTCTCTATTTACTTTCCCTAGCATTCCAATGTCATTTATCAGATGGCCATATGTTCATGGGTACATTTTTAGGTTTTCCATTAAATCTACTACTTATGATAATACTATGCTATTTACTCTAGATTTATAATTTTTCCTGATATTGAGTAGCATGATTTGATATTTGATATCCTGTTTTTTTCTAATAAATACAGTAGAGAAGATAGATGAACATCTCTTACGAGTGCTTGTAAAATACAATATTACAGCATGTTACTGTCATACACTGATATTTGGTTCTCTTCTCCTTTCAGGCATGTGAGAGACTGCACTTCTCAAACCACTTGCAGTTGAGAATGTCATGCATTATCAGCCTATATCCATCATGAAATGTGAGTATAAATGATCTTTACCACAGCTCAGCTGATACCTGAAAATACATGATTCTCTATTCTCTTCTTTCTCTTACATAGTGACCAAGAATGTTGTAGTTTCAGCAAAAGGATGCTGATATCTTTATCACCCTAGGTTCCTGAGTGAAAGTTTGTAGTAGAATTCTACAGCATTGGTTGCAGCATGGCCAGATATTAATTTTTGTTGTATTAAGCAACTGAGTTGGGTGGGAAGAGGAATCAGTTTTCTAGGCAAACTGTCCTCTTATACAATTTAGTCCAAATGTGATGAAACATTTCCCCAATTCTACCCTTAAATTCTGGATATTTGGTATGCGTATATAAGTTTGTGTAGAAGTCATATATGACACTTTGGCACTTTCCCATGTTATTTTTTCTGTGACATGTTGAGATATAATAATAACCTAAAAAGAAGTCTTTGCTATTTGGGGGCTTTTGCTTAGGGGACTAGACAATTACTGCCACCATTCCATTTTTGGATATTTTGAGTTCATAGGGTTGTGTAATATCCAAGGTGAGATTCCTGGCAGGCATTTAAAGATATATTATTCTAAACTACTCAGGAGGACTCTATATTAAAGGTATAGGTTTGAAAGCTATCAGACTATATTTACAGTATAAATACATATTTGAGAGAACTTGTGAAGTAAGATTATTGTGAGAGTTAAGGGATCAACAGGAGAAAAAACAACAGAAGGTAGAGTTATCTCTTTTTCTATTAGATATTTGAGAAATAAGAGTGATAACATAGCAACTAGAATAATACTTAGGAAAAATTGGAGGTTTCGTCCCCTCTTATTTTTTCTGCTATGAGAGTGTCTTGACTTGCATAAGAATCTAGACAGTGAACAGACAATATAGCAAACATTGTGGTGCACTCTCATGTGCCAATAGTTTGCTCCTGTGTAGCTCAGAACTGAGTCTTTCTCTAGGATTTGTTGTGGCTGAAGGGAGCTTTCTTGCTAAGATTATAGCCAATCGCATGGGGTAGCCCACATTCCATGACAGGCAGACGAAGGAGTTTAAAGTTCAACCCTTTGCCTCACTTGAAACAACTTTGAAAGGCCATCCAGCTCCAGAGCGCCTATAGGATGTGCTGAGGCTTTCTTGCCACTGCATTGTAGTGTAACTGATCACACTGTTTAATCCTGCTTGTTTCACACCTCATAGGTGTTGATCCCCTAATTCTCCTTAATAAGCTTTCTAAATGCATATCTCAGAGTCTCAGAGTCTCTTGTCTAGAAAATCAAACTGTGACAGAGACAAAGAAGAAGAGATAGAAAATAACAGTTGGTACAGTGTTCTAAAATTGGCACAAGAGAACAAAGTTAGAGGCACAGAAGATTGATTTATCAGAATGTCTTATACTTCTTTTGAAATGAAAGTAAAAAAGTATGTGTGGGTGTAGATAAATGACGAAATGGAAAATCGAGGATGTTTATGCCTCAGAACCTTAATTTGTTTTTTTTTTTCTACATAGTTGACAGCCTGTTCTGGAGTGATGGAGGAGATCTTTTAGATTTGAGGGATGTTATTAATGTTTAACCTAGTAGGTATGGGGAATGTTGAAGGAAGGTGACCAGGACAGGGAGAACGGTTGTTTAGAGCAATGCTGAGGGCAAAACTGAAGTGGGATTGGAAAGAGCAAAGGTTTCAAATTTTGGCTGAGTTATTTCACATAAATTGATAATCTGAGTTTCCATCATTCATCTGAACATGCAGAATGCTGATACCTGCCTTTGTTACTTCATAGAATTGTTGTGATAATTGATAAAATATTGTATGTTAAATGAATTTTACTAAATTATAATAGCCAAATGTATATGAACAATTGTTTAAATGAAAAAAAATTACTACAGTTGGCAAATAAAATTGAACAATGTAAAGAGAATATAAACGTGGAAATTCCTAAGCATATTAATGTTAAAACAGTGGCTGTGCTCTGAATGTCACTCACTGCCACTTACATAAAACCTCCACCCAGGATTCGGAATTTGAAGTTGATAATGAGCTTTGTGAGAATGATTTATAACTGGCTGCCTTTGAAAAAGAGGCACCCCAGGGTAGATCAATATTCTATAATAGAACCGCTTATCACTGCACTAAATGCCATGATTATTCTTGTTATTTGTTTCCATTCTTCCTCTGATCATGGCATTGAGGTCATCTCTGATTGGTGTGTTTTGGCTTGAAGCACAGCTCTTCAAGTCATTGGAGTTTGAATTTTTCTCTCTACTTGTTTTGGTCATGTTTTTAAAATTGATTCCATTAGCTTTGTCTTCCCATTGGCTCTCTGAAAACCTCCCAAGGTGCACATTGGACTAATTTTTTTTTTTTAATTTAGTTTGGGAGGCTGCCAAAGATGACTTTTTTATTAAATTTATTAGGGTGACATTGCTATGCATATCCCCCTATCCACAAACACCCTCACACAATCTCTCCTTTATTCATTGCATAGTGGAAAAATGCAAAATAAATAATATTTGATTTTTAATACCAACCCCTCAAAGCTAAGTCAATTTTGACAACTTATTTCTTCCTCTCCCCTTTCTCCAGGAAGCTAGCCCTCACCTCAATTAAGCCTGTGCCAAACAAACAACAAAACAAAATAATAAAGGTTAAAGGCCTCCCAGATGGTACAGAAAGAGAAAGAACTATACAGGTGATCAGGAAATAGCCTTTCCTGGAGGAAACTTACTGCCTAATAAGGCTTTAGTTACAATTTCTGGCAAGTAAATGAAGGTTTGGGACTGTGAGGTGAATTAGAAAGAAAATTCCATTTATTCATCTGTGAGGGAATAACTCTTTTCTAACTGGAGAAAAACGAGGGATAATAAGCAATCTAATTTATATGGCCATATTATTTGCCATGGATTATCCTGTTAATTTTATGTATGTCAACTTGTTTAATTCTCACTACAGACTCATTTGATGATGATTGTCATCTACCTCTTTATATTCCTACAGCCTAAGTAACATAACTCAGCATGTAGATACTCTAATGCTAATTTTTTTTTCCATTGGAACCCTGAAGTCAGAGTCATCAACCATCATCCTATTGTACAGATAAAGGGTGACGCTTAACCACAAACTATGAGCAAGTGGGAGTCAAAGGCATGCTCATTTGATGAAAATCTTTAGAGCATTTTTATTCCATATTTCATTATCTTCACTAAGAGAGATTTACATTTTTAATTTTATGAAGGTTTTCTCTCTGTGAGAGTCAGTGAAGGGAACCTCAGATACTGAATGCTCTTAGAGTTCCAGCCACACTTGTATTTGATACCTTAGGGATGTAGAAAATGTTTTTATTTTTCAAAAGATACTTTAAATCAGCATTCATTGATTTAGAATTACCTAGAAAGTACAATGTATTTTCCCCATTTTCATTTCTTCTAATGACTCAAGAGTTTTGCAGATCAGATATTTTTTTTTCTTTTAATTTAGTGACTGACAATACTGGACCTGAATGTCCATCTGTATATTGATTATAGGTGAGAGGTTTGTGAAGTGGTGGGGATGGAGGAGGAAGCTCAAACAGTCTCTTTATCCCTCCTCAAAAAAATATTCTAGATTTGTACTAATTAAAGAAAATACGAAGTAATTTAACTGCTTATACATCTAAGAGATCAGCATTAGAGGGATTTTGTGCTTTTACATTGCCATGTAATAGCAGGCAGAGAAGGGCAAAGGGTTAGTAATCTCTCAAAGATTTATTAAGAAACATTAAGCCTATTTAGATTCTAGCTAAAATAAGTGAATTAGCAAATGTGTGAGTATATGTGTGTGAGTCCTGAATGTCATTACTTGTTACTTAATAGAGCAAAAATAAAATATCTCACCTCAGAATTTTTAGAGTTTAAACAATGCTTAATCAAAACCGGCGTTTGTTCATGAAACCATGAGTAGTAAAGCTTGAAGTATTTCTTTAGGAAGGAGAGCTGGTGTCGCTATGTGACTCTAAAAGGAGAGCTGGTGTCGCTATGTGAGTATTAAGCTTGTTCTCCAATTATCTTTTGATAATGCTTAGAGTTCAAAAATGCTAGGTGAATTGCATTTTGTTATAAATCTAAAGAATGCACATTCTTCTGTACGTTGCCAAGTAGTTCTTAGTACTGATGTGTTTATACTCTGCAGTAGTTAGAAAGTATGGGAAGGACTGTCATACTGTGAGGCAATGGCAAAAATAGAAGGAAATGGAAGTTGCTGTTGGTGGAGGAGGAGGAAGCATAAAATGAACAGCAAGAAAATTCATGGGTCATGATCTGCCTTGAAAGTGGCAGAGGATCAGAGCACTGCTCACACAGGATCAAATATCTGTGTACTTTAAGTGGCTCTCTTGTGTCAGAGTCAATTACTGATGTCTCAGTCAAAACAATTTCTCCTTCATTTACCCTTCTACTGAACTCCTTATGCAATTTAGCTCCTGTTTTATTTGGCTCTGGATGTATTTACTTTTGCATATGACTCTCATCTGTTACAGAAAGACAGGAAAGCACAGCAAGGAGCATGGGATATGGACTCCGTGTGCCTGGGTTCATATCCTGGCTCAGATGCTCATAAGCTCTGTGATTGAGCAAGTTGATTAACCATCCTGTCCCTCAGTTTCTCTATTAAGTGTGTCTATTAATAGTGTCTACCACTTGGGGTTGTTTGAATAATTAAATATATGTTTATGCGAATTAAATAGAATGGTATATATCAATAGTATGTATTTATTATTATAATAATAACTATACTGAATTTTTAAAATTTTCTGCTTCTCTCAATCAGATATACTGGGTACGCTATTTGGCCATTCAGGGAAAACTAGCAAAGCCTTGTAAAATAAATGGAGTCAATAATTAATAATATATAATATTTGAACGACAGTCTATTTCTAGTAGAGTATCTCACAAAAGGTACAGAAATTGCTTTGAGAGTATTTTTTTCAGCCCACCTTCTAAATAAGAAATATAGAATTCTGACTAATTAAATCAAACTTCAGTATTCAACTGGCTTTTCACCTGGTACTGCAGAAGCTAGAATATATCTTCAATATACAAAATAAAAGAATTCATCCAAAAAAAACCTCAGCAATAGCACTATAATTTATCAACTGTAACTTATTTAGTGTCTCCTGTGTGTCAGGTACTTTGACACATGCTAGACACACAAAAATAAATTTAATTTTGTCTTTCAAAATTGATAGAAGGAAAACCATCATGGTTTGGCATCTAATTACAGAAATAGAAGATGGTAGAAGTCTGAACAAAAATAATTAAAGAAGGTTAGAATGACATAGAGTTCTAAAATAGTAAGCATCAGACTGAAAGAATTCAGAGGAAGGGATGCTGGATAATTCCTCAGAAAGGATGTCTGGTTTGAATGAGTTTGGGGGGTTGGACTTTGAATAATTGAAAGGATTTCATCACATGATCCAGTGGGTGATATTCAGGATACAGCTACAGTATCAACAAAGATTCAGGGAAATAAAAAGTGCTCTAAAAGGAGCTAATGGAGAAGGAGGTGTTGTTGAAAAAAAATAAGGAATTTGGAGAAAAAAAGCTAAAAATATCAGACACAGCATCCCCTGAAAGCCTTCCCAAGACCTTATTCCACTAGCAATGGGGACCTAAAAAAATATTCAAAAGAATGAGTTGAAGAATGCAGAGAGGATTGTGAAAACATAATTCTATAGCAGGGTGAGGAGTAGATGAGAAAAACATACACACTGGTTTAGGAAAAGCTGAAAGGCCACACTGTTAACACTCAAGAAGTATAAGAGCCTACAGAGGATAATATTGGAAAAGGACCAAAAGATGCATTTAAGGATAAGTTTATTATAAAATTAGCATAATTGAAGTGTAAATTGGAGGTTTTGAATGAAGACGAGAGAGATTCATGTCTCTAACCTTCCTTGTTTTATAAGTGAGAAAATAACATTCATTGAGATGGGGATTCATGGAGGAAGAAAACTTTCAAGGAGATGGAAATAGTAATTTCAATTTGGGGAAGGTGGATTTTTATTCTTCCAAGGGAAGATAATGAGAAAATAACCAAGAGACAGTTGGCTTTGTGAGTTTTGGGTCAGTGAAGAGGGTAGGGCAGGGGAAAGAGACCCTGGGGCTCCTAAGAGGGTGTTGCGTGAAACCATAGACATAAACAGCACTGCTAAGAGCCAGGGGATCAGAGGAAGGACATTTCTTTGTTGTCCAGTATATGAAAGACAATGTCCTAGACTCTTTATATTATTTAATTAAGGTCAAGGTCACAGATGTAGCCACAGGAAAAAGCAGCATTTACTACATGAATAGAGGGACAAGAGTTAACCAGGAAAGCA
Source organism: Eonycteris spelaea (assembly GCA_003508835.1). Classification (NCBI taxonomy): domain Eukaryota; kingdom Metazoa; phylum Chordata; class Mammalia; order Chiroptera; family Pteropodidae; genus Eonycteris; species Eonycteris spelaea. Next base: position 568,730 of record PUFA01000209.1, read on the forward strand.
GGGACACTGTCAACATGGGTGTGGAGAAGCACAAGATGAGCTCCCCTGAAGACAAAGTGGGGACAGTTTTTCCAGAGGGGCAATGGTCAAATGCTGCCCAGATATGGGGTAGAGTGAAGACCTGGCACATTGGAATTGACAGGATAGTTATTCTGATTGTTGTTGATTGCAGTTTCTGGATATATAGTTAATAGTTGTAAAAACATCAATTAATTATTTAGTTTTACATCATTCTTCTTTCTCTGGTCAGTGTGATTCTGGGAAATAGTCTGAAGAACTAAAAAGCCCAGCCAGCTTTGAGAAGGTACCATCTAACTGACATCTGAATTCTGATTATCTTCTCTCAGAGCTGGGTTCTCGGGACACCCGCTAATCATAGTATCAGCTATTATTGCAGAGTTTGCTACAAGCACTAGCCGAGTGAACCAGAAATAAGGAAATTGGGTTTCATATTTAGGCAAATCTTTTAGTTCATTTCTTCTTAAAAAGTTAAAAAAAAATTAGTTAAATTTTATGTCAATATTATATTAGTGTCAGGTGTTCAGCATAGTGGTTACACATTTCTGTAACTAATGAAGTGGTTATCCCAATAAGTCTTGCACCCACCTGATACCATATATAGTCCTTAAAATATTATTGGCCGTATTCCCTAACCTGTACTCTACATCTCTGTGGCTATTTCGTAAATGCTAATTTGTACTTCTTAATCCCTTCAGCTTTTCAACTAGCCCCCAAACCTCCTCTATCTGGCCATCATCAGTTCTCTGTATTTTTTCAGTTTGTTTCTGTTTTGTTTGTTTATTTTTTTTAGATTCCACATATAAATGAAATCATATGATATTTGTCTTTCTCTAATTATTTCACTTAGAATAATACCCTCTAAGTGCATCCATGTTTTTGCAATGACAAGATTTCATTCTTTTTATGGCTGAGCAAATTTCCGTAGTGTATATGTACCACACCGTTATCCATTCATCTTTTGATTGAAACATTTAGTCCATTTGCATTAAAAATAATTATTGATAGGTGTGTAGTTATTGCCATATTACTAATTATTTTGTGATTGTCTTTGTAGTTCCTCTATTTCTTTTTTATTCTCTTGCTCTCATCTCTTATATGTTGATGACTTTAGTGTTTGAATTCCTTTCTCTTTATTTTTCATGTACCTCTTGAAGATTTTTATTTTGTGCTTTCTATAAACCAAGCTACGTTTATAGCAGTCTACTTTAAATCAATGGTCCCTTAAGTATGAATGCATTCTAAAATCACTACCATTTTTACCCACTCCCTCTATGGTTGTTTTTGTCATTATTTTTTTACTTCATTTGTGAGTGTGTGTTTGTAGGTGTCCCTTAATTTACTGTTGTATTGACACATGATCTTTCTACCATTGCTCTTTAACCTTTGTATTAGCATTAGTGTTAGCTGATCCACTGCTTTTACTATGTTCTTGCCTTTGTCAATGAAAATTTTTTTCTTGGCAATATTTTCTCATTCATGTTTTTTTTTTTATTTTTTCTTTATATAGCTGTCCCTTTAATATTTCTTGTAATACTGTTTGGTGCTGATGAAATCCTTCATCTTTTTCTTGTCTGAGAAGCTCTTTATCTCTCCAATTCTAAATGATAGCTTTACGGGTAGAGTAATCTTGGTTATAGGTCTTTACTTTTCGTCACTTTGAATATTTTGCAGCAATTCCTTCTGGCCTGCAAGTTTCTGTTGATAAATCAACTTACAGTCTTATGGGGACTCCTTGTAGGTAACTACTTTTCTCTTGATGGTTTTAAGATTCTATTTTTGTCTCTAACCTTTGGCATTTTAATTATGATGCGTCTTGGTCTGGGGCTCTTTAGATTTATCTTTGGAATTCTCCTTGCTTCCTGGGCTCATGTGTCTATTTCCTTCACCAGGTTAGGGAAGTTTTCAGTCATTCTTTCTTCAAATAGGTTTTTAATCCCTTGCTTGCTTTCTTCCGCTACTCCTATGATGCGAATGTTGTTGTGCTAGATATTGTTCCAGACGTCCCCTATCCTCATTTTTTTTTTATTTTTTAAATTGTTTTCTTGTTGCTGATCTGATTGGGTGTTTTTCACTCCTTGTCTTCTAAATCATTGATTCGATCCTCTGATTTATTTAATCTACTGTTGATTCTCTCCGTTGTATTTTTTTTTTCATTTCAGTTATTGTAGTCTTCATTTCTGACTGGTTCTTTTTTATGTTTTTTTTTGTATCATTTTTTATGTTTTCTATCTCTTTGTCAAAGTTCTCACTGAGATCATCTATTCTTCTAAGTTTGCTGAACATCCTTAGAATCAGTATTTTGACCTCTGCATCTAATAGATTGCTTGCCTTGGCTTTGTTTAATTTTTTTTTTTTTCTTGAAGTTTTGTCCTGTTCTTTCATTTGGGACATATTTCTTTGTTCCTTCAATTTGGCTGCCTCCTTGTACTTTTTTCATGTATTAAGTAGTACTGCTACATCTCCCTTTCCTGGCAGAATGGCCTTATGTCATAGGTGTCCTGTAGGGCCTAGTGGCTGTCTCCCTTGTCATCTGAGCTGGATGTTCCACGTGTGTTCCTTGTGTGGGTTGTGTGTGCTCTCCTGTTGTAGTTCAGCCTTGACTGCTGTTGGCACATCAGTGGGAGGGATTGACTCTCAGGCTAACTGGCTATGAGGACTGACCATGACTGCAGCAGACAAGCTATTGGATTTGCTTTAGCAGAGTTCTGGTGCCTACAAGTCCATCCATTGGGTATGTCAATTGTGGTGCTCATTGGTACTCTGATGCGATCTGAAGCCTGCTTCCTGTGTGTTGGTTCTGGGGCCTCTTGGAAGGAGCTCCAGTGCAAGCCAGGATCATCCTTGCCTGTATGTAACCTGAGCCCCTTGTAGGAGCTACAAATTCATCTGTGGTTGGTAGCTGCCTGTGCCATGCTTAGAGATGCCTGGGAGAGGCTATGCTGTGAATCAAGGCTGGCTGCCACTAGTGCCAGGCTTGAGGCCACTAAGCAAGAGGTACAAGGCATGCTGAGGCCAGCTGCTGCTTTTTTGTGGTTTATGGACCTTTCAGAGTTTTTAGGAAAATTCACAGGATGGACTGAGGCTTGGCCACTGTGTGGATTAAAAAGACAGTGGTGCCTGCTGGCATTATAGCCCCAGAGAGAGCTGCACCTCTAGTCCTGTCCCTGAATACAGACAATTCAGTTTCATCCTCTATGTCTTTGGCCCATTTTGAGCTGCTGGCCCTTTGCTGGAGCTTAAGGCACGTATTTATGAGTGAATGAGTCTGTGCTCAGGCCCATTGAGAGAACAACTGAGTATACACTCGGATAGAATCCCTTCTTATTTTCACAGGCAGATGTTGTGGTGACTCCTCTTCTTGTCATTGGTTCTCCAGGCTCGGGAGCCTGGTGTGGAGCAGGGACCCCTTGTTTTTTGGGGTATATCCATAGCTGAGATATCCCTTCAGAATTTTAAACCACCACATGTGAGTGTGGGACCAGCCCACTTTAAGTCTCCAATCATCCTACCAGTCTTGACGTGGGTTCTTTTTTATAACCTTATTTATAGGAGTTCTGTTCAGCTAGTCTTCAGGTGGTTCTTAAAGACAGTTGTTCTATAATTTAGTTGTAATTTTAATGTGGTCATGGGAGGAGGTGAACACAGCTTTTTCCTACTCCACCATTTTGATCAGAAGACTTGTTTTTTTGGGTCCATAGAAAGCATTAAAGTGACTGTATAATCAAAAGGGATTTCATATTCCTTTATAAAATTTTATCTCTTCTTATTGCTTATGTCAATTCAAAAAAGACTGATGGTGACTAAAGTGTCTTCCTGTGCATGACTACCAGTTATTCTGTTTTGTCTATATATTTGGTAAATGTTAGTGTAATTGGTTCATCTGTTGTTGAAAGGGTCTTTATCGTGGTGGGATGTGTACAAAATGAATAAATATTTACTGAGTCTCTCTGTCTCTATCAAGAAATGAAGTTCTAGCAGGAGAAAATAAGTTTCTTCTTTGCTTCCCCCAGGAGCAAACAAAAGGTTAAAGAACAGCAAGTAAAGGGGGAAAAATTAAGCAAATAAAAGCCCAGAGGCAATAGTGTATTGTAAAATTGGCTCACCAGAAAAAAAAAAAAATTTTGTTTTGTAGCATGTGACAATTTCTACATTATATAACACATATAATGAACATGGTCATCAGTTTGTAAAATGTCTGAACATTTAACGATCAGATGTAGTGAACCATATAAGCTAGCTTCAGCACATCATTGCCTCTGTGTGTGTGTGTGTGTGTTAGTTCAGAGAACCTGGTGCATTTTTTGCAAGTTATTTAGCATTTTAAAGAATCATCTTTGTGTTTTTAATCTGACATCATTGAACTTATCTATGTACTAAGAATAACTACCAATTGTTTTTTCTTTATTTTTAGAAATATGGTAGTTCTTCTCTGCTTCCAACATAAAAGAAAAGGATGAACCTTTGAGGACAAATTTTATTTTTCTTTAAACACATGTAAATAGATCTCCTGAATTCACTTTTTTTCTAATAGGGTAAAGTAGGCCTTTATTTATCTTCTGTTTTTAGGTTTAATCAAAGCCTGTGTCATTATTGGTTAGATATTTCACTTCACTTTAAATTCGGAAAGGGAAAAACAACTAAAAATTTAAGACAAAAATCAAAGCAGAAATATATTTTTGGATTTTTTAAAATGTCAGCCTAGGAATAAATAAAGATTATAACCTTAAATTTTAGTTAAAAAAAATCCACTATCAAATGTAAGTATATACAGAAATCATTATAAAAAATTTAAATGTTTATCATAAACTACAATCAAAATGGGAGCTGTTACTTTCAAGCTGTGATTTTTTCTTAATTAGCCTTTTATAAAAACTAGTGTAAGGAGCTATCAAATTAAATTTTCTTATTGCCATTCATATCACAGATTCTATTATTAATTTTATTAGTGCTAAAAGTTCACTTTCTAAGACTGGGAGAAAAATGACTTTATGTAATTATTACTGCAACATTTGGTCTTTCAGCAGTGATTCCCTTTCAAGTTTTGCTGAGCTGTAGAAAAATGTATATAACTAAGGTGTTTGTGTTTATTCTTGTTCAGAGCTCCACTTAGCTTAATTAAGATATTGCTAGTATTAATTGATATTCTGTAATATGCTTTTACAATTTTGCCTAGCTTCATTTTCTACTGATGTATATATCACATATAATTAAATATATAGAGATAACATGTTTGGAGGACAAAGTTTCTTAGGAATATAGTACTGTCATATTTTAACAACTGATGTTTAAGAACTCATTCCTTTTGGATCTTTTGCTAGTAATCACCAGTGTCTGATGAAATGGGGTGAAGGAAAAAAGAAGCAAATACAAGGTATTTTCCCATGTCTGACTTTAAAACGTTGAGGCACAAGCTAACGGTTTTCATGGGAAGGCTGGGGCTAGTGAAGGTGATGAGAGCTTCCTTTATCTTCACACAGCCAGATCTTTGGAGCACTTGAAGAGCCCAGATTAAATAAATCTTTGTAAACTCTAACCAAAACATGTGCAAAAACTTTTCTCTGCCACTCACTAATTCTTATGCAAAATAATGGCAAAAAATAGCTCTTTACATGTTGTAATAAACCATGTCACATTATGACAGAAATATGTTAATTTATTTAAAGGCTTATTTGCTTAAAGTAAATACTTAAAAAGTTAAAATATAGATCTTTTCTACTAGTTCATTGTGTGTGTGCATGCGCACGTGTGCATACACTTTTGAGTTAACTATGATCGCTTGCCTTTTTCCAGATAATCCAAATGCTATGAACCTCTCTCTGGTTTGGTAGATATAAATGTAATCTGATACATTCTGAAATTCTCATTCTTCACCTCTTCTAAGTATTTTGAGCTTTATGTCAGAAAAGCTAGGGAATTAAAATTCTTGTCTTTCATAAATGTTCTCAGGTGTGGTAAAAATATGACAAGTGATAGATTTATTAAGACATTCAGGCCGTTGACAAAACTCCTCTTTTCACATAGTGAGATATTACTCCAGCTGCTTGGAAATTTACTAAACTCATTACTGAGCAACTGAGAATAGCTTGATGCATATATTAAATATTTCATAAAGACAAGGCAAATAAGGTAGCCATTACTTAGCAGAAAAACAGAATACTCTCAAGCAGCCAGAGTTTCTCACCAATATCCACTTTGAATAATTTATTTTCCTGCCATCATCCAGAATATAAAAATATATTCAAAGTCTCCAAAAAAATTTATCTTTAATAAAAGCAGAACAAAAATCACAGTGCTTTACTAGTGCTTATTTTGGTTTAATAAGTCACTGCATAAATTTAGAATATCCTTACTTTCAATTTTCAAACACACTTCGGTAAGATAAAATATCTTCTGCAGCACAACACATTTAAAATCTTGTTCAGTACACATTTATTTTTATTCTAGGATAACATCGTTTCAGGTATATACCATTCATATTTCAGGTGCATGTTGTTTACATCATATAGTCTCTTCTTAAATAACTCGGCACAGGTTTAAAAGATAAAGACTCTTAAGGCATCTTTATTTTTTTCTTTTGAAGTTTCTTTTTTGTTGTAATACCTCATTTCTATCTTTGCCTCTTGTTGATTCTCTGTCTCTCTCTCACATACACATACTTCTTTGATCCCTGGAGAAACTGGATCCTTTCTAATGCAAGTTTTAGGTTTAGTATCAGTTAACTGGCTCCTCAAACTACAATATTAAATTGTTTGTTTCCAGAACTGTTGTCCAATATACTTTTCAATTGTCCCTGATTCTGGTCACTCTTAATTTCTTTCTTAGTTGTCCTACTATGAAAACATCCCATTTCTGAAAACACCTTAAACACCATTTAATGGCTGAAAACAGTAATTATTTAACGAATGTTATCAATGCTATTGCTGTTATTACTGTTTCATCTTTCCATCCAACTGGTGGTTTACTCTGTTTTTTTGTTGTTGTTTTGTTTTTTTTTCCTTTACTTTACCATTCTAACTGAGGCAGGATAGTATAGGTATGTTCCTCCTCCCCTCTAGGATAAGGCTCCGGAATTTTTTCCTTTGTCCCTTACTCAGCCCTCTCCCTGTTTTGACTCAGAGTGAGACTTCTGTGTGAGAAAGAAGCCAAGGCCAGAGACAGGATAGATGGTCTTGGGTTGACCCTCTTCCCTCCAGGTAGAAGGAAAGACTAGCCCAAATCGGGAAGCAGGATGGGTAGCCTTGGGACATGCCCTCCCCTCCAGGATTAGGCTCCAGAGTCTTTTCCTTGTCCTTTGTTCAGCTTTGGCTAATCCTTATATCTTTATAATATTATCTGCATTGCAAGTATCATGTTTCCAGGCCCTGACCCGCCTCCCCCACAAGGAAAACAAAAGCCCACTATCCAGACAGCTCAGGGTGACTCATTTTTTGAGTTCACTGCAACTTCTTTCTTAAGTGTATACTTACGCTTTAATAAACCTAGCACTTTTCTGCTTGCTGTTTGTCTGTCCTTGAATTCTTTCTCACAGCATAAGACAAGAACCTGGTTACTGGATCTCTGAGTTGTGGTCCTCCTTTGGACTCCCATGCCATACAGCTCTCTGGCATCATATCTATTCCTAATTCCTCATTTTGTGGTTTGTGCCCAGATGTTTCAAAGGAATTCTAAAATCTTCCCAACACACACATTTACACATATAATCATAAATATATATGTATGTACACACATCGATTTCATAACACTCTATCCTCTTAATATGTGTAAGTCAGTTTGAGATTTCCCTGCTCAAAATATATTAATATTATACCACTTGAAATTAATCACATGATTATAGTTTAGTATGCAACACTAGTATAAAAGTAAATGTGTATTTTTATCTCAGCACTGGAAGTCTCTTCATCTAGCTACTATTCTTCATCTATCACCCAATAATAGCACTTTTAGTTAATGGATTATGTAAAACAATTTTCTGTCTGTCCGTCTATCATCTATCAGCCACAGTGCTGGGTATGTGATTTTATCTACTTGTGAAATTCAGTCTCATAATTTTAATTGCATCTTGATTGGCGGCATTTTAGAATAAGATAGGTTGATTTCTGACTGTGTCCTGGGCACGTGGCTAGGGTTCTTAACCATCCAGAGAGCTTTTCACTTGTGAAGAACAAACCCTACTATTTACACTTTGTTTAATACTCAACCTATTAATTTTTTTAGTATTTAACATTGTCACTCATAAACAAATCCAATCCAGAATACATTTTATAAACAAAATACTATATAACATTTAAAAATTTATTGCAAGCACAAATAATCAAATCCCTCTAATAAAGGATTCTCACTGATTGCACAGTATGTGTATATACACACATACACAAAACAGCTCAGATTGTGTGTGTGTGTGTGTGTGTGTATACCATTTGAAAAGCTAAAACATTCAGAATACACAATTTAAGGTTCAGAGACATCTATGTAGCAGCCCCTAGTCATATCAATTAAAATTGAAAAAATAAAAATAAAAGTTTTTTAATCACACTAGTGAAATTTTAGTGTTCAGTAGCTAAATGTGTGTGTGATGTATGTATACATACATACAACACCTCAGCTTCAATTCTGGAGATTCTGATTTACTTTAAGTGTTAGTATTTTTACATCTTTCCCAAGGGATTGCAGTATGCACTTAAAACTGAGAATGACTGATGAATGTTTTAATAGAGTTTTAAATGGCTTAAAAGAGGTTTCAAACATCTTTAAAACAGAAAACACACAGATGAAATATAGAAGAGTGATGAAAAACTCTTCTTATATTTCAAATAATGTCAAATCATTTTATTAATACATCTGACAAATTTCATTATTTCCTACTTATTTCATATACTCAAGAATCATATATTTATTTATGCAATTACTTGAGTTAAAATAATCTTTATAGTTCTTAAGAGAAAAGATATCATTTCAAGCCACTCCACATTATGCTTTCTGGATTAATGATTCTTGATTTTGACACAAAATGGATTAAAACCTCAAGGAGATTCACATCTATAGAAACATGTATTGTGCTAGGCCCCTTCCTGACCATGAAGAAATACCAATGGGACTATTCTAACCCATCTCTCTACTTCCATGTTTATTTCATCTCTTCCCAGTGTGCTTTCTGTGCATTTGCATTAGTTCATATGCTTTTGTTGCCCTCTTTATAATTAGTAGGGCTATCTGATGCTTATTTCCAGGGGTCAAATAGTTGAATCTACATAGCCAGTTGTTCCACAGGACATTCATGAAGGGTCATTTAATAACACACTGTTGAAACCATTTTTTTTGGTGTGGATTTTTTCTCCCACTACTGCTTTTGATCAGTACCACTATTTTGGTCGTAGAGTCTCTGTTTTAATTTTTTAAAGGTTTATTTTATTTTTAATTTTACCTTAATTACCTGTATATGTACAGTATAGAAATAGAGGAAAATGTGTATCCATAATAAAACTATGTATAGAGGATCCATGTATATAACAATTCTAAACTTATTAAATTGATAGAAATTAATCACAGACAGCTATTTAAGTCTTCCCTTTTTATCATTATCAATTAAAATAGTACTAATAACTTTTTTCATTTGTCTTTCGCTTTAGGTTTTTCAAAGACTGTTGGTACTGGAAATATTCATTGTCCATTTGGTCACAAGAAAAGGGATATAATTTAACATGGAAAAAAGGTTAATAGGAGACATGTTAGAAATTATTTCTGGGCTATAACAAATTAAGTGATCAGGCCACAACAATTATTGATAACTAAACAAATTTTCCATGTTACAATACTTCCACATACAGAGAAACCAACCCTTAATCCTTTTGAACCTGGCAGGATACCACATGCTCACAATGAGTTCTCCATTCAAAACAGTTCAGCATCATTTTCAAGTGGTGCCATGTCTTAATCACAGTAACACTGATAAATTTAAACTTGGTAAAAAATAATAGTTTAACAGTTAGACTGTAAGGAAGCCTTATCATGAGAAGATGAGGTAAGAAAAACAATGTACAATTACCTTTCTAACGGACCTTGGGTAAAATTTAGCTAATGGTCTTACAGAGTCATTAAATGGTAATGCAAGCAGGCTTCAAGCCAATTAAAATCAAGCTAAATGCAGGAGGAAAAAAGTAACAATTAAATCATTTAACTTCAAGATATTGACCTGCGCATCATCTTCTACTTTATTTATTCATAAAAAAAAAAAAATTGTAATGCTGAAAGAGTTGGCAGTTTCATTGAAATTTGGGGGCAAAATTCTTAATATGATTTACAAATTAATTAAATGTTTGGCAACATTAAAAGAATTTTATGCAGGTTGCCAGAAAAGCCATCTTATATAAGCCAATTTTTTTATTTTGAGGAGCTATTGAAAATTTATTTAATATGTATATTCTTTAAATCTTAAAATGTAAATCTAGGTCAAAAAGAAAACTTACTATTCTCTAACTTTACTGTATTATCAGATAATTTATTCTGTCTATCTAAATCAGTCTTGCCCAGTAGAACTTTCTGAGATGATGAAAATGTTCTTAATCTTCACTGTCTAATATACAGTTGCCACTTGTCACATTTAGCTATTGCACATTAAAATGTGTCTAGTATGATTGACAAACTAAACTTTTGATTTTTTCAGTTTTAATTAAATTTTAATACTCATATGTGACTAGGGGCTACTATAGTAGATATCTCTGAAGCTTAAATTGTGTATTCTGAACATGTGAGCTTTTCAAAACAAACTGATTCTGCTTGCTATTATGAAGTAATGTAAGCTGGAAGATGGTGAAATGTATTCAGTGAATTTGAGAAATTAATCTCAAAGTACATTAAACTGATATTACAACACTGGAATATTTTAAAATGCAAGGCAGGCACGGTCTCACTAGGAGAGAAAGTGGCATTCAGTGGAGGAGCAAATTGTTAAACAAATGTAATACAGTATGTGTATCTTCATTCTCTCTCACACTAACTGCACAACCTGGAGCTATGCTGTCCAGTATAGTGACCTACAAGCATATCACTCTTGGGCACTTGACATGTAGCTAATCCGGATTGAATTGTGTTGTAAGGGTAAAATACATACCAGATTTCAAAGACCTAATATGAAATAAAGAATATAAAATATGTCAAAAATTTGTACATGTTGAAATAACATTTTGGCTGATTCAAGTAAATGTATTTTCGTATGTAGTTTCACCTATTTATTTTTACTTTTTCTTTGGGGCTCCTAGAAAACTTTTAATCATTTATGTGACTCACATTTATTTTGGGCAGTCATAGCCTAAACGGTTATCTGCCTCTCCTCAAACCTATTTAGGGTCTGATCTCTATGCAGTGTTTCTGAAAACAAAAGTGCCACTGTCACTCCCTTCCTCATCCAGGGCAAAAATACTGTCTCATTAGTTGTAAGAGATCTGCTGTTTATGTGTATACAGTGCATATTCCCCCAAAGTTCTTGTACATACATTATTCTCACAATAATCTTAAGATATAGGCACACTGTATTTCAAGAATCCTCAGGAGGAAGTGATGAATTGTCTGGTTGCCTGGGGGTGTTGAAATAAGCCTTATTTAATAAATAATGTTAGGAAAAATAAGTAGGAATCTAATAGGCTAAAGAAGAAAAGACATTTAAATACCGGATTATCCCATATTTGGGAATTTGAAAGATATTTTTTAGGGCAGGTGAAAAGAGACTACGAATATTTTTCACCTGATGAAGGGAATAGCCAAAATTGTCTTCTGATAGGTTAGCATTGGAGTTGATTTTGGATGGAGGCCTGAAGACCAGATAGTAAGGTGTAGTAGGAATCCATGAGAGAGTATTTCAACAGGTCCCCCAATGTTCCTGGCCCACTCCGTTGCTAATCCAAGGATCCCCTTCAAACACTTCTCAAATCACGTAACATGACACACATTATCTGAGATATCTGGCCCCTCATGTAAAAACTCAGTATGCTATTGAGTTATCTCCAACTGTTTTTGTGTTATTTCTGTACAGAAATATTTCCGTTTTGTCCCTAATAGCTTACCCCATTTCATTAGTAATCATTGCTTTAATATTATTTCACAGTGAAAGGAGACATTTTGCAATTGCTTTTGGTAAAGATTTCTAAGCAAGTAAAGTTATGTAAACACTATGATATTTAGAATTTACTATGAACCCCACTTCTGCATGATGTTTTCTTGTCCCATTGTTAGGTTAGTATCATATAGGGTTATGAAGTATGCCTCTACTCTGTATTAAGTATGTGACTTAATTTATAAGTTATATAACATATATATATATATATATAATATATAATATAGAGAGAGAGAGAGAGAGAGAGAGAGAGAGAGAGAGAGATACACATATATACATAGAGAGGGATACACACACACACACCAGTTTTTTTTTATTTTGTTAAATGAAGTTAATAGCATCTACCTGATAGGATTTTTTAATGATTGTGTACAGATTACTTAGTATGTTCTTTTTAAATTATTGTAATACTGGAAATAGAAGTTCCCTCCTATAGAAGTAGAAATAGAGAGACATTTAATAAACAGAAAGGATTGTGTTAATCAGCCTCTCACATATTGTGCAACAAAACTTTGAAGCCATGAAAGTATGACTATAAAATATAGGGTCATTACCTAGTTATACGTCCACTAGTTGTCCTCTATAGTCTAAAATGTGTTACTATTATTTGCTTACTTTGAGATCACAGACCTAATCCTGAATTCTAATAATTCTTCTCGACTGTGGTTTGTTCATGCCACAAGGCACTGGGCAATGGTATATACTTGTTTAGTTAAAATACTTCATGCTCTTAAAATCTTTGTCATAATATTTTCATTATTGAATATGCAAAAAGCCACACAGCTTCCTTTCCTATCTTTTCTTCAACCATCATTTTCCTTGACCCTTTGAAGCAAGATATTCTCTATGGTTCTTGTTCCATTTTTTTGCTTCCTTAGTTATCACCACTCCCAATGCAGTTTCCAACCATCTTACCTCCTCTTTTCACCCCCTTCTGTTGGAGATTTCATTCATCCTTATAGTTTTGACTATTGTTTGTTACAGAAACAATTCCCAAATATGCACTCTTGTTCATTCCCTCTGTTTTTGGAACTTAAATTATATCCATCTACTGTTCATTTTGAGTTTTATTGCTACCAGACACCCCTTACCAAACTCAACCTTTCATTTACAAAAGCAGTTTGTGTATAAAAGTTTCTCTTCCATTTAACTTCACAAATGGTAACATTATTTTATGAATCATGTGGATTCAAAACTTTAGTTGAAATTATAGTGTAATGTTTAAGAGCTGTCTTTAAAATTAGATGGATCACAAATTTTTCTGACACTACCACCTTGACAACTTTGCAACATTTGGGAACTCCCTAGTCTTTAAGCCTCAGTGTTCTCACATATAAATGGAGAATCAAGTTGCCTTTGCATTTAGAGTCTCAGTGAAGATTGAATCATATATTTATACAGTGATTTAACACAATGCCTGTTGGGTAGTAAGAGTTAGGTTAAGTGACAATTGCTTTACTACACTGTCCTCAGAGTCAGCCACATCATTGATATTCAGTGGCTATGTGTATGTTTATTTTTTTTTTAACAATTAAAGACATTTTTTTCAGTTGCAGTTGACAGACAATATTATATTAGTTTCAGGTGTACAACATGGTGGTTAGACATTTATAAAACTTGCACAATGATCACCCCAATAAATCTAACACACATCTGACACCATGCATAGTTATTACAATATTACTGACTACATTCCCTATACAACACTTTATATCCCCATGACTATTTTGCAAATATCAATTTGTTCTCCCTAATCCCTACCCCTTTTTCACCAGTTCCCCTAATACTTTCCCATTCGGCAACCATCAAAATGTTATATCTGTCTATTCTGTTTATTTCTGTTTTGTTTATTAATCTTGTGTTTTAGATTCCACATTTAAGCAAAATCACTAGGTATTTGTCTTTATTTGTCTGACTTATATTACTTAGCATACCTTCTAGGTCCATCCATGTTGTTGCCAAGATTTCTTGTTTTTATGGCTGAGTATGGTCCATCATACAAATACACACACACACAATATTTCTTTATCCATTCATCTGTTGATGGACACTTACGTTGCTTCCATGTAATGGTATTGTAAAATAATGAACTAGTGAACATAGGTGCATGTCTTTTTGAATTTGTGTTTTGGGTTTCTTCAGATAAACACCAAGAAGTATAATGTCTACGTCCTTTGTCTCTTGTTTTAGCCTTTGTTTTAAAGTCTATTTTGTGTGGTTTAAGTATTGCTACCCAGTTTTTGTTTATTTCTATTTTCATGAGATATCTTATTCCATCCATTTACTTTCAATCTGTGTGTGTTTTTCAATCTAAAGTAAGTCTCTTGTGTGCACCTTATGTAAGGGGCATGTTTTCTTATCCATTCAGCCACCTGATTGTAACATTTACTTCACTTAATTTTTGTTAGATATGTAGTTATTGCCACTTTATTATTCATATTTTTTATCTTTTTTTTCTTCTTCTTAAAGAAGTCTCTTTAACGTTTCTTAATACTGGTTTGGTGTTGATAAACTCCTTTAGCTTTTTTCTTGCTGGAAAGCTCTTCATCTCTTGTTTGATTCTAAATGATAGCTTCACTGGGTAGAGTAATCTTGGCTGTAGGTCCTTGCTTTTCATCACTCTGAATATTTTGTGCCAGTCCCTTCCGGACTGCAAAGTTTCTGTTGAGAAATAATCTGACAGTCTTATGGAAATTTTGTTATAGGTTACTAAATGCTTTTCTCTTGCTGTTTTGGAGATTCTTTCTTTGTTTTTAACTTTCGGCATTTTAATTATGATGTGTCTTGGTGTGGACCTCTTTGGGTTCATCTTGTTTGGAACTCTGTGCTTTCTGGGCTTGTATATTTCTTTCACCAGGTTAGGGAAATTGTCCATTATTATTTCTTCAATAGCTTTTTGATCTTGCTCTCTTTATCTTCTGTTACCCCTATGATGCAAATATTATCATGATATTATTCCAGAGTTCCCCTAAACTGTCCTCACTTTTTTGTGATTGTTTTCTTGTTGCTGTTCTGATTATTTTCCAGTATCTTGTCTTTCAAATCGTTGATTCGATCCTCTGCTTTACCTACTCTAGTGTTGATTCCCTCTAACATATTTTTCATTTCGGTTATGGTATTTTTTATTTCTGACTGGTTCTTTTTCAAGTTTTCTGTCTTCTTTGTTATGTTTCTTGATTTTTTTTGAAGTTCTCACTGAGATCATCTGTGCTTCTCCTAAATTAATTGGACATGCTTATAACCAGTGTTTTGATCTCTGCATCTAATAGATTACTTGATTCAGCTTTGTTTAGTTCTTTTTGTGGAGATTTATCCTGTTTTTTTGTTTTTGTTTTTTTTTTCATTTGTTTCTGTGTATTAGGTAGTGCTGCTATGTCTCTCTTTCTTGAGAGTGGCCTTATGTATTAGGTGTCCTGTGGGACCCAGTGGCACAGTCTACTTAGTCACCTGAGTTGGGTGTTCCTGGTGTATGCCTTGTATAGTTTGTTTGTGCTCTCCATTGTAATTGAGCCTTGATTGCTGTTGGTATGCCAGTGGGAGGGATTTACCCTCTGGCCAATTAGTTTTGAGGATTTACCATGGCTACAGTGGAGGAAATGTTGTGCATGGGATGACCCTATAGAACAGGATTCACCTTCACGGGGCTCTGATGCCTGCTGAATCTGTCCTTTGGGTATGGCATTGTGGAGGTGGTGCTCTTTTGGTCTCAAACTGGCCACCAGATATATTCATTCTGGGGCCTCTTGAGAGGTGCTCTAGTGCAAGCCAAGATCAGTTGCTGCCTGTGTCCTGCCCAGGGCCACCTAGAATGAACTACAGAATGATCTGCACATGGTTGCCACTTATGCTGAGCTTAGGGGTGTCTCAGGCTAAGCTGCAAACTGTGGCCAGCTGCCATCAGTGCCAGGTTTACGGCTGCTTTGCAGAGGTACGGTACATGCTTTGGTCAGATGATGTTTGTCATGATTTGTGAACCTTTGAGTGATTCTAGGAAGGTCACAACAAAAGCCAAGACAAGCTGCTTATATGGAAAACCCAGTAGAAGTGACTTGGGGGCCCAAAAGTTGGGTTTCAGAATCACCCCTGCATAATGAATAGTCTTAGCCAGGTCAATGGACTCAGACATAGTGCCTGCCTGTGCATGCATGCTAGATGGAGGAGGAGAGAGAGCTCAGTGATGGAACACTGGCTTCTGCAAGCCCCTCTGTCTGGGAGAAAGCTACCCTCCAGCCCCTGCCACGAGGCCAGACAATCCAGTTCCTCCTGTGTATCACTGGCACCTTTTGAGCTGCTGCTCCAGTGCTGGAACTCAGAGTCCATCAGTGAATAAATCTGTGTGTTGACCCTTTAAGAGGGATGTCTGGGACTCCAGCAGCCTATTGTTCTCTCAGCCACCATCTCCACTGTTTTTTACAGCCAGAAGTTTCAGAGACTTCTCTCCCCAGTATTACAACCCTTGGCTGGGGAGCCTAGTGTTGGGCTGGGACTCCTTGCTTCTCAGGGAATCTCTGCAGCTAGGTATCCCTTCTGATTTTTAACTGGCACCCATGGGTGTGGGACCAACCCTGTCTGCATCTCTGCCCTTCCCACCAGTCTCCATATGAGTTCTTCTGTGTATCCTTGGTTACAGAATTTCTGTTCAGCTACACTTTAGGCAGTTCTTAGTAATGGTTGTTCTTTAGTTTAGTTGAAATTTTGATGTGGTTGTGGGAGTAGGTGAACGTGGTGTTTGCCTACTCCGCCATCTTGTCAGTAAGCCCCATATGTGTGTGTTTAGTTAATGATTTCATCCATTCTCCATCTCCTATAGGATTCTGTCATTGAGTCAATTTGTAAAAACATATCATCTGGAGTACTTCTTATTCCTGCCTTTACGTCTTCAGCTCACTACAAGTACATTTACTAAGAGGACCTACATGCAGAGTGTGCCTCATTCTAGTTCCTTAGCTGAAGATGATAGGGCTTGGAAGAACACTCACTACCACAGCTGTACCTTTTCTGAACTTGCTGTACTGTTAGAGCTGTATAGTTTGCACAACCTGAATGAACTTTTCAGGATGATGAAGATCATCATGATGTTGACCCTGAAAGGAATTAGAAGGGAGATATAAATCTTTAGTTTTCCGTGATGTCTTAAGTTTAAGCAGTCATCAAATTAGTACTGCACGCTATGTTTAACTCTGATCTACATTACTTTGGAAGGAACTGGTGGCTTCATAAAGCTCCAGCATTTTTCTTGGTAGTCATACCCTCAGTTTTCTCAACCTCACCTTTTTCAGTCCATACTTCTTTCCTAATACCCACAGAATTCCATGTGCCCAAATGAACTTCTAAATAAGACGTCCCATACTTCTTACTACTTTCTGTTTGTACTTTCCTGACAAGCTTGTGTACAAATTCTCTTACTTTTGGACTACAGTTACAGCCTGTGATCTTTCTGCTCTCATTTCTCCCTCCAAAGAGATCTATCATTTATTACAACAGAAAAATTTCTAATGTCTCATTACTTATAGACAAAATCAATTTTGTTTCATTTTGTTTTCTAACTCCTCTGAGTTACCTCTGACCTACACACCTCAAATTTCTGCCCTACTGTTTTAAAAAATTACCCTCTGCTTCATAAACTTGGTTTACCCATTTTCTAAATATGCCACTACTGATTAGAACATGCCTCCTCCTCTTATTTATATTTTATTCATTCTACAAAGCCTGTTACCCCATAATAACATTGTAACCAATAGAGATTTCTCCCATTTCTAGACTCATTTGCCACTTACTAATGTTTGCATTTCAGTTAAATTATTCTTTTATCTCTGAGAATAAGGACTGTGTATGACACTTCTTTTATTACATTTTCTAGCATGTAGTAAATACTTGATAACTACATGTTGTCTTGGCTGGTTATTATTATTATTGTTGTTCTTATTACTATTATTGAAAACAGAATAAACAGTCAAGGAGAGGAGTAAAGCATATTCAATTACATGCACAATTAAAATGAAATTCAAGGCATGTTTTTATTTAGAGGGCATCTTTCTGCTCCAAACCATAACAGTGTAATAAGATTCGTGGTTCTTTATTTGAACTTAATCAGTCATTTAAAATCTTGGTTCTTATATCTGTAGATGCAGGCTGCTTGTGAGAACAAGTTAGACAATAAACAGTAAGCACAGTCTTGGAATATAGTAATGCTCAATAGAGTTAGTTATGATTACAGAGATGATGAAGAAGGTTATTATGATGTTGACACAAAGGAATTTGAAGGAAATTCCTTTAATTTTCTTTAGAACCTGTAGCATTCAAGCACATACAAATTAGTATTATATATTGTGTTTAAATCAGTGATTTACAACACTTGCCAAGAAATTGGTAGCTTCACAAAGTTCTAATATCCATCTTAAAATTTACCCTCTCTGAAACGTTTCCATGTTATCTCAGAAATGTCAAGTAAACATGTTTTTTAATTCTTCAAAAAGTTGTACTCTTTATATCAGTCCTCTATTGATTCTTTTAATTTACTGAGTTGTAATGTGTGCAGAAAGAAATAACCCTTGCAGTTTTGAGCATTTAGAGTCCTGCAAGCCCCCAAGCAGTCTGCTCATTTCAGAGAGTGTATAAATAAATCGTGTGCCCCACATCCATGTCTATGAAAGCTGACTTTTAAGCTTCAAATCTGATTGAATGTCACTACCCTTCCCCTCTTTTCTTTATATGAGGTCAAGAGATCATTCTCTCCATGTGCTAGCACAGTAGAAGATCCCTGAGATCTTCTAGAACCTCCTAATGAGATTGTTTTAGTCATTAAACAAATACGTATGGAACACTTACTAAAAGCACAAACGTTGAGGTACTGAAAGTAGATAACAAAACAGAAACAAAATAAATAAAACAAGATGCCTATGAAGCTACGTTGTACTAGGGTTTTTGTGAAAGGAATAAATGAAATAAGTAAGCTATAAGCATTTTTAAAGTTTATAACTATTGCAAGAAAAAACAAGCAGGGAAAGAAAGAAGGAATGGGGGAGGTTCATGAGGGAAGGCCACGAACACAAGGGAACAGTTGAATAAAGACAAGTGAGTCAAACATATTTTGGGAAAGAGCAATCTAGGAAGAAAGAATGACAAGCAAAGATACTCAGTTTTTTTGTTGCTAAGTTCAACAACCACAGGGACCTCTATACTTGTGTAAAATTTGGATAGAGAGAAATATACAACTAAGTGTAGGTTAGTATTATGTATTAGATGTATTTTTTGTGATATGATAGCTATTATACAGTGTTTACCTTAAATAATTCTTATACAAAGTACCTACAAAGAATCTAAGACTTTCTACAGCAGAAGGAATGAAGATGCAAGACTGTGTAATCCACTTAAAGATTGTTTTAGTCAGTGTTCTCCAGTAAAACAAAACCGATAGGAGAGTGATTGATTGATTATAAGCAATTGGCTTACACGATTGTGGATGCTGGCAAGTGCCAAGATTTTCAGGGTGTGGTGGAAAGCTGGACACCCAGGAGAGCCAGTGGTGTATTTCTGGCCTGAGTCTGAAGGCCCGAGAACACAGAGAGTTGACAGTGTTTAAGTCAGGGCCAAGGCCCAGGTAGTGTAGGTGTTTCAGTTCAAATTTGAAGGCAGGAATAAGCAGCTGTCCCAGTTGAAAGGCTGTCAAGTGTGAAATATTTTCTCTTGGGGAAGGGTCAGCCTTTTTGTTCTATTCAGGCCTTCAACTGATTGGATGAGGCCCACTCACATTATGGAGGACAATCTGCTTTACTCAGTCTAATTTACATATTACTCTCATCCAAATACAATGAGACACCCAGAATAACATTTAACAAAATATCTAGGCATCATGTGGCCAGTAATTGACACCTAAAATTAACCATCACAGGACTACATAAGACTTGATGGTGGCCTGTGCAAATGAACATACTTTATTATGAATTTCAACCTAGATTATATAGTAGAATTATTTGGGGAACTTTTAAAAAAAAACATAGCTGACCTTCATCAAAAGGGTGTTATAAAAAAAGTTATTATCTGAGTTTGAGACTTAGACAATAATGTCACATTTGGATATTTTAAAAAAATGTTTGAAGGAATCAGAGAGCTATCGAAGCAAGATAGAGGACCTTAGGGCATAGAGGATTCTTAAAGGAAAAGTCTAAAATGAGACCAATATTCTGGGAAGTTTTTCATTATATTTGCCAATCACTGACCCTAACAGTCTAGGTGTTGGGCAGGAATCAAGAGAGAAGAGGCTGAAGAGATAAATAGATTTATCTATTCCAAAGAGCTTAGGGCATAAACTTAGATTTCAGGATCTGTCAAGCAGCAGGAAACTTGAGTGCATGTCAGGCAGTCGACTGGAGCCTGGAAGGACTGTGCTCAGCAGTCAGAAGTAACCAGGAATAGCATAGTCTTCACAAAAACTGACATCTAGCTTTGACTGTACTCCATCACACGTTGAAATAAGGTTATGGCCTCCATCCTACCTGCCTATCAGAATAAAATAACATTTAATTTATGGAAAAGGATAACACCACTTAGAATCTCAAATTTACTCTATAATTTTTTACATATTATCTAGAACTCCAAATTGTGGCAAGCCAAAAAACACTCCCTACAAAATATATACTTTGGAGTTATCAAATGGGCTTTTATGAAAGATGTGATCAGTATAGTCAAGAAAATAATAGATTTTTTTTTCACTGGAGTGTATTATTTATATGTATACACACATATACACATTTGACCCTTGAACAACTTGAACTGTGTGGGTCAAGTTATATTCATGTTTTTTTCAATAAATAACTATTTTTGATTCATGTTGGGGGTCCACAGATATGAAGGGCCAAGCGTATATATTAATCTACACCATTTTTTTGTAGGGGACTTGAAAATCTGTAGATTTTGGTATCCCTGGGAATCCTGCAACTAATCTCCTGGGATACCAGGAGGAGTCAAAAGCTGATTTTCAACTTTATAGGGAATTAGTGTCCCTAACTCCCACATTGTTCAATGGTCAACTGTATATATATTTAAGTGGATCTTATAGAACTGAAGAAAATCCCTGAAATTAAGAACATCATAAATGGATTATACAGATTAGATATAGCTGACTAGAGTATTAGTATACTAGAATCTATATCTATATCTATATCTATTCATTAAGAGAGACTGTACAATAAAATATTTTAAAAAGAGTATAAAAGATATAGGAACAGAGTAGAAAGGTTACATACTGATACTGGAATTCAAGAAGGAAAAGAGAAAAAAATAATGGATTATTTAAAAAGCTGTAAAAAGACATCAAGCCAGTAATTTACAAAATACTATAGCCCTCAAGAAGGAAAAACAAACGTAACCACATCATAAGGAAACTACTCAAACAAAGTAAAGATAAAATATTAAAAACCAGCCAGAGAAAATGCATTATTTTCTAAACATTAATAATAACATCAAAAACTTAGTTCTCAATAAAAATTACTAAAACTGTGAAAAATGTAAATATATTTTTAAATGTCAAAATAAAAAGTATTAAGCTATACTTATCTATATGAAAATATATACATAAAATATAAAGGCAAAAAACTTTCTTGTTTATGATAGTGAAAAATTGAAACAAAAAAAAATATTACAAGGATTTTTCTCAAGTGCTTATAGAACATGCTCCAGGATAGAACACACTAAGCCATGAAAACAGCTCCAATATATTTTTAAAAAGTTGAAATCATACAAAGGGTGTTCAGGTAACAATGAGCTATGTTCTCAGATAAAAATGGAGTGACACTGAAAAATAACAACAAAAATTGGAAAATTCTTAAACATACAATTAATAATCAGTGGATTAGAGAAGAAATCTCAAGGGATTTAGAAAACACTTTGACATGGATGAAAAGGAAGACACGACATGCGAAAACTTATGGGATGCAGAGAAAGAGTACTTAGAGAAAATTATACCTGTAAATACCTACACTAACAAGAGTATCTCAAATAAAAAACTGAATCTTCTACCTTAAGACATCTAAAGTTTTAGAAATAAAATATCTATTTATAATAACCTATGAGACGAAGTCACAATAAAAATTAGAAAAATTTTTAACTGAGTGATAATGAAAATGACGTAATAAAACGTATTGGAATCGCTCAAGTTATACTTAAAGTAAACTGTGTTTCCTTAAATGCATGTACTGGCTAGGGAGAAAGGCTGACAATCAGAAACCTAGTTAGCTATACCGAGGAGTTAGGGAAAAATAATAATAAAACACGTAAAGAAAATAGAAGAAAGGAAATAATGTATATTTCAGCAAAATAATTAAATAGCAAATAAAAAAGAAACCAATATAATGAATCGATAAAACTAGTTTGTTATTTTAAAACACTAGCATAGCAAGTCTCAATGTTTTTGATCTCAGGACCCCTTTAGTCGTTTGAAAATTATAAGGACTTCAAAGACGTTTATGTATAATATATCTATGAATATTTACCATGTTAGAAATTTGAAAATAGTTATTTAGTAAATTGCTTAAAAGTAACCACAAATATTAAAAAGTACTTAAATAAAAGTACGATTTACGTTAATATGTAATCAGTCTTAACAACTTTGGAACATAAAAGAGCTTCTAATTTGGTGAAAGGTGTAAAAAAAAGTTATTACCTGAGTTTGAGACTTAGACAATAATGCCAGCTACTCTGCATTACATGGAGATACTAGCTAATTTAATTAACCAAGGAAAAGGAATAAAAGGTATAAAGACTGAAAAGTAAAAGATAAAATTGTCATTATTCACATGTAAATGTATAGAAGAAAATCAAAACTATAGTTAAGTAGAATTCATAGCCAATTTAAAAAGACCACTGGATTCAGTATCAGACAAAATTATTTTTTACATTAGCATAAATAATTAAAATAATAATTAAAATAATTAAAAATGAATCTTAATAAAGATATTCATAATTATCAGAAAACTTGAGTAGAAATCCAATGATTGGTATAAATATCATCTACATCTAAAACTACAAAATACTATTAGGAGAAGTTAATGATTACTTAAGTTAAAGAATGTGTAATGTTTATAGTGTGGAAGACTCCGTGCTGTGATAATGATAAATTATTTCAAAAGTATTTTAGTAACTTGGTTATATTCTGAAAGCTGTGCTAAGGTATTATAAATCAAAAGGGAGTAAATAAAATTTTTAAAATAAATGACATTTGATCTATAAGTTGATACTGATTTAATTATACCAATCACTCATATTCACATAATATACATTAAAGAGATTTAGACCTCATTTTTCCTTTTATGTATATTATGGCTTGTTTTTAAAGAGTGTCCCATTGCACAGCGCACTTGCTTGTATCTGGTTAGCAATACATCAATATTTTGCCCAAATGCAGACTATATCATACTATATGAGACTTTCATTGTTTCAGTGATATTCTACAACTGAGCTAACATAAGAAAAATATTTTTCAAAATCTAGTTTGGTGAGAATATTTTTTAAATTATTGCTTAGATTACCCTAGTCTCTTTGCTTACTTCTCCTAAATTGCTAATAAAAGAAGAAATATGAGCCTTTTGCAACCCCCATGGAGACTTGCACAGCACTCTGCACAATTTGTATACATATTTGCATAAATATTTCTATAAGATTTGGGGGAAGAACTCAGTGAATAGTAAGTAAATACAAGTTTCTCCAATCTGTTTTCAGCATATTGTCAAAAGTTATCTTAAAATATTTTGGAGCTGTGTCATCCCTTTGCTTACGATC
The DNA here is from genome assembly GCA_003508835.1 of Eonycteris spelaea. Lineage (NCBI taxonomy): Eukaryota > Metazoa > Chordata > Mammalia > Chiroptera > Pteropodidae > Eonycteris > Eonycteris spelaea. The sequence goes on from PUFA01000209.1 coordinate 592,632, forward strand.
ATCCAATGGCCATTTATTACCCATAAAAAAACAAAAAAAATAAAAACAAAAAAACCTCACCATTTAGTTTACCATGGTTAAATATTTTGCATAAATTGGTACCTGCCTAATCTTACCCTCTACTTGGACCACTCAAATTCTCAATAAATACATCATGACTGATTAGCCTTCAGTTCCCCACTTGATTTCTTTCTGCATCAAGAATCTGGCCAGTACTATACTGTTCCTCTTAAAACACACTTGCTTATTTTCTTGTCAAATGCCACTGTCTTATGAAGACTTTCCCAACTGCTATATGTAAATTAAGACCTTTCTATGGCCCTCTTAGTTTCATATCTGTTTTCTTCATACTATTTATAATTCCTTGAAATAAATTTGTTGACTTGTTCTTTAGTATTTCTTACCAAATAGAATGTAAGCTCTCTGAGAGTAGGAACTATTGTTTGGCATTCTACCTCCAACACCCAGCACAAAATGCAGGCCCTAAAAATGTTAAATAAGTGAGTTATCAAAATTTTTTTCATTACATTTATAAGGGATAATTTTTCAATTTTTTAAAGACTATTTACCATAGAATATGGAGTTTCATAGTTAATTCCCATTTTTACTTTAAAAACTAAAATAATTGAAACAAACTGAAGTAAGTTCTCATTATCTAGTACCTTATAAAAAAACTATTCTGACACATAGTGGCTTAAAGCAACAATCATTTTATTATCTATCATGACGTGTGGGTCAGGAATTTAGAAAACACTCTGCTGAGCGATTCGTCTGCTCTATCGCTGGTTGGGGTTACTCAGTGATCTTCTGCTGATGGTGGGCTTATTCAAGATTCTAAGACAGGTTTATTTATCTTGCCTGGCAACTTGGTGGAGATGTCTGGAAGACTGGGTTTGGTTGGATTACTCTCTATTTTCATATCGTCTTAGCACCTCTCTCCATGGCTTTTCCTGAAGTGTAGTTGGACATCTAATACAGAATCTCAGGATTTCAAGAGACCAAGATGGAAGTTTCCAGTCCAGAAACTCGCATAAAATCATGATGCTGTACTCTGTTGGTAAAGCATTAGAGGCAAGCCCAGACATAAGGGGAAGGGGAATAGATGCCACTAACTGATGGAGGTGTGTCACAGAATTTGGGCCATTGAGAATTTACACATATATTAACAAAGATAGTGCTTTTTTCTTGTAGAGAAACCAGACCCAAAAGGAATTAGATTCCACATGTGAAAAAAATCACATCTGTCCATTCACATGTCATTTCTAATATGTAGCAGGAACAGTCCTGTATGGTTTCTTTGCTTATTTGAAAATGTGTATTTCCGTATGTAGAATAAATCTTGTTAATTGCAAATTAAAAAGCTATTTGGGATTAAGAAATCACAGATGGGCCTAAAATTTTTATTTATCACAGCGTCTGAGTTATACAGTATACAAGTGTTATTATGGCCTGGTTTTAATTTTTTTTTTTAATTAAATAGTAAGCAAAGAAAAAAAGCAAAATGGCTAAGAAGAATTTATTTTCTAAACTAAAGTTTTTCTCACATCAGCAGTGAATAAAATTCACTATTTTTTCCCCATATCCTTCCCTAAAATTAATAATATCTGACTTGTAGTTTTGGTTGAAGTGAAAGGAATGGAAAAGTATATCATTGTGGCCTTAATATGCATTGTCTTGATCACTTATAAAGTAGATCATCTTTTAATATGTTTATTAGCCATTCATGTTTTCTATGAAGTGCATAGAAATCCTTATCTCATTTTAGAAAAACATTTATTTTGTTTCCTAATGATTTATAAAAATTTTAGTTTTGTTCTGGTACAAATGCCTTGACAGCTATATAATTTTCAAATGTCTTTCAATTTGTAGCATAGAATTTATTTTAATATAGTCAAATTTATGAATTCATTTTAATAGCTTAAGCTTTTCTCATTTTGTGAAAGAACATATTTTCTGAATTTACTTTTATAAATCTTATATTTTCTTCATAAACCTTACAGGTTTGTCTTTTTTTTTTTTTTTTTCTGAGTATCCCCTGTGAAAGACATATTTTTCCAGAACATTCAAACTGGCCGAAGTTATTTTGTAGTATTTTCTTTAAGATTATATCAAAGGAGAAATATTCCCTGGGTTCTTATATATTCATATCAAGAACAAAGTTTCCTTGAATATCATTTGGGGAAATGCCCAATTCATACCATGTGACTCACACTTCTTTAATGGTAGTACTTGTTTTAGGTGAAATTTTCCTGTGGAAGAATATTGTTAGCCTTGTTAGTGACTTAGATTGTTTGTTTTTTTTTTAATATGTTCAAATAATTTTATCTGTATCTTTAAAGACTAATCATTTTATTATAATTAATTTTTAAAATAGTTTTCATATTATTTTAGGGGCTTAAACATCTAATATCTCACAGTTTCTCTGGGTCAGGAGTCTGAGCATGACTTCATTGGGTTATTTTCTCAGGGTCTCACAGCTATTGCTGCAATCTCATCAAAGATTCGGTGTTCTTTTCCTACTTTGTGTGGTTGTTTTTGGTTCTTGTGAATTACTTATCATTCCAACAGTGTGCGCACAAAACATTCAGTATATATTATTTCATCCAGTATTATCAGAAGCTTTCAGGAGTATGATCTTTCATGGGGTCTAATATATTACTATACCAGAAATGGAAATCTAAAGTACCCAAGTATTAATTAATTCTTCCCTTTTGTTCCACCCATTCAGCTTTTTCATCTTTAGTACTGTGATTCTCTTTTTTCTAAAAAAAAAAAAATATTCTGACTGCAATGAACTAGCAAAAAAAGTTTAAGAGGCTCAACCAAATTAGTATATAAAAATAGTGTTTTATTTCACAGTGGTATGCCTGTTTTAATAACATAATCTGAGATGTAGAACACAAATTTATTTCTCAACTTGGGAAAGTGACCCTAAAACTATTATGTATGAAGTGACTCATATGTGAACTACAGTTTGCCTTAAGAACAGTCTCTGAAGTTAAATCTAAGTTCTTTTATTAATAGTATCATAAACAGCAGTGTTTTTTGTTTGTTTGTTTGTTTGTTTTGGTAGAGTTAATAGTGCCTGATTGTATTGCTAAGGCCTGTAAAATCCACTGAAATTTATCTGAATTCTCAGTTTTTTCCTAGTAAGCCTTTTTCTCTAAGGGTTTAGATTCATGGCTCCTTTTACATTGGTAATGACCATTTTATTCTCAGATCTTTATTTTACCTTAATAAAATAAAGTATGTTAAGGATTATATTTAACTTTGATAACAGTGGAGACTTTGAAGCTGAAAAATTTGGTCAAACTTTATTTTTCTTTTTGGAAACATGAGAAATGCAGACAGGCCTGCGCTGTGACTGAACTGATCCTCATGGTTCTTAGCTTCCTAGGTGTAAGAATCATGAACAGCACTACAGGTTTAGTGGTGACAATGCCTGCTTAAACTATTTTATGTTTACAACACCCAAACTTTATTCTTAGAAGATATTAAGCATTTGGATGAAGAGGATTTTTGAATCTGAGGAAATTTGTCCATTACATTTGACTTTGAATTTATGCACATGCTTCCCTTCCTTCCATCATGCTGTGCATATCATTTCAAGATGTGTTGAGTTTTACATTTTCAAAGTAAAAAAAAAAAAGACATGATTGTATTAGCTAAAATAAACAAATTTTATCAAAATGGTTTACTGAGAAGCTAATGAGATCCTGTATATCGTTGCATACTCTGGGAGTAGATGTCAAGGTAGTTTGTCGTGAAAGGTATTTTCTAAGGCTTAACCCTAGGAAGAGAAAGTGCAGAAAGCAATATTTGACAAAGCAGAAAATTGATCAGTGAAGCAGGTCTCCCAAAACCACAGACAGCCAGGTGAGGAGCTATGGAGCTGGGCTTTGTACAGGACTCTGGGTGAATCAGCTCTTTGCATCTGGGGCAGCTGCTGGAAGGATCTGGCAGCTGAAGGCAGTGTTTTCACTTCAGTCTTTGTGTTGGGCACCAAGTCCTTTGTTAAAGGGGAACTCAGATATGTATTGTGTATCTATCAACATCTACTCTTCACAGATCCACTTCTCCAGCACATTCAGGGCCAGGTCCTTTGGTAGTTCTAAAAGAAACCTTTTTCCTAAAAGGGCCTCTTTTCTTAAAAGGAACTTTAGAAGGGAGAAGTAAATGGAACAAATAATAGCCTCTATTGCAGTTGATCTCAAGGCTATAAACGGTAATCATTGTTTCTCTTTATCCTATCCCTTATAGGTTCCCCTCACTCTTAGCTACCATTTTGCTGACGTCTGGGTCTTTCCTCATTATTCAGACCTTCAATGCTTCTGTAGCCCAATTCCCTTGTGATCATATTTATTTCAGACCGGGTTTGCTGTATTTGTCCATTCATAGGCATAATTGGGCAGGTAAGAATAAAGAAGCAACTAGTTGATTTCACATGCATTTCTTCTTGCCCTCTTTTTATCCAAGGACCCCTGTTTCCTTCAGATGATCAATGTCAATTGTTCATTGAAAACGATATCTTCTCTTCTGCTGGGCCTTACATACAAAGAGCCAAAATTATCCAGATAAATCAAAATTTATAATTCAATAGCAAAAATGTGCCTCTTTGGGGTCTCTTTTAATTCTGCAGAGCTTAGACTTACTGGGATAGGAAGCAGAAAACCCTTAAGTGTGTGCATGTTCCCTGTGATTGATAGTAATTGGGGCCAGTCTGCTTGCATCTCTTAATCCTGGATCAGAGTATTCTTATAGGAAATGTATAGGAATTTTTTCTTCAATTAATATATTTCATCCTCAGAGGTAGCACATCTGTATTTGCAGAGTATAGTTCCCAGCTATTGCTTTGGTAAGTCCTTCAAATGCTCTGGTAGGTCAGTGGCTTTTGGATCACGTAATATGATCAGTGGATTCTGTTGTCATGAGCCACTCTGCACTTCCTTTTCCGTAAAGTGGTTTCCATAGTTTTATGTGATATTATATGATTCCAATCTAGGAGATTACACACTTCTGAAGACCGCAGATAGTTATGTTGGATGAAGCCCAGAAGATAGTAAAGACAACCCCATACCTGGAATGTATATGTATATATTTCTTTGAGAATGAGCTGCAGGTCTTTCTCAGATGGAAAGGGCCCGGTGTAGCTAATTTGCCACTAAGTGGCTTGTTGGTCTTCTGAGGAATGGTGCCATGTTAGGATCAGAGAATCAGTCCCTATTGCTGGCATATTAGATATTTGGATGTGGCAGTAACTAGATCATCTTTGGTAATTGGAAGTCCATGCTGCTAGGTCCACAAATAGCCTCCTCTGACACTGTGGCCACTTCATTCATGTGAGCTGATAACAATTGGCTGTGCCATTTTTTCTGCCTAGTTTAATGCTTGTCCCAGAGTAGATGCTCTCTGGTGCCATTAATGTGTGAAACAAAAATTTTTCACACTTCTAGTTTATTACTACCCTCATGAACTACTCTGGGTTTCTTCATTCTCATTCTTTAAATACTTTTATTTATGTGTCTATGCTCAGCTTGTGGGAGCTTCTCCACTGCTCATGATTTTGTATATATACAAACTTGAGTTATTTCTCTTTCATTACAGGGTGGGTGATCAGATGTTATATTACCAAAATATCTTCCCATTTGAGAAGATTTTCTCTTATCACTATCTTTTAGCCCTGAATGGCCACCTTTTATTTTTAGCTTGCAGTCACATACTGAGCCAGTTTTTTCTATAAACCAAGCTTGGGATTTTAAATTCTTCTTTAGGTTGTTATATGAGATCTCATGTATAACTAACTATACGCATAAAATGAGAGAGGAGTGCTTGTACAACAATGGAGGAGAAGTTTGGATTACTACTTAAGCAGTTTGCTCGTGTCTTCTAGTCCATTTGTGCTCAAGCCTGAATGTATCTCTTTCATCTTAAAATAGATTGTTACTGACCCTGCCTGACTTTACAACTCAATAATCTTGAGATAGTTCATGATGAGTATTTCCAGCCACATGTTTACTTATGTCTCATGGTTGAGAGTCTCACATCTTACCAGGGACCAGTAGCATGCCAAGAAGAGTTCTTCAATAGGGAGATTTTCATCCACTGCTTATGACGTGATCTTACACATTCCTATATTAAAAAAGTTTTTTGATTGGAGGGAAAAATGCATGATTAATTTCAAACACTTGCTGCAAACCCAGTATCTGACAGATTATAGATTCATGAAAAATATTTATTAGTGTATTTATAAAGGACTGGAATGCAAATAGAATTTTAATAAGTGTGATAACATTTTGCTAGGAAGATTCATGGTAAGTCCAGGCAACAGGAAACATCCCTATATGATTAGTTTATAGTATGTGGATGTATAGTAAGAATTTATATTAAAAAGTTCCTAAGTCTAACAGCAAATATATTATGTCTCCTTGGTTAACTCAAGGGTACCTCACACTCAGTTTGTCCATCTGAACACTCAGGATCTTTTCTTACAAATCTGATCAAATTGTTTTCTTTCTCAGAACAAAGCTTCCTTATTTCTCTAGTTTGTGCTAGCCAGATACCCGAGTCATTTTTAACTCTTCCTTCTCTTTCACCTTCTATATCCAATCTATTACCAAGTTCTGCAAATTTTATTTTCTAAATTCTGCGGACCTTTTATTTCCTACTGAATGCATATTCTATCGAATTCATCTATTTTTTTATGTTTACTATCAGAAACCAAGACATTGGTCCTAGCTTCTTTTCTGCAATTGTTTCCTAATGGATATTCCACCATCTGCCCCTTAATCTGAACCAAACATCCTTAACATAGTCTCCAAGGCAGTTCCTTGCCTACCTCTCTTACCTCCACCATGTCCCATCTACCCTTGCTCTCTCCATTCTAAGTGAATTGAATATCTCTTCTCCTTAAGTACCTTGTGCCATGGGGCTTTGGCTCCCTTTTTCCTCTGCCTAGAGTACATGCAGTCCTCTTCATCAATTTAACTTCTATCAATTGTTCCCACCTGAGCTCTGGTATCATTTTGCCAAAAAAGGCTTCCTTGATGTCCTTGGATATATAATCTCTCTTATAGATAATCTCAGAGCATTACATACCACGTTTTTTCCAGCATGTGAAATTATGACTTCTTTCTCTAAAAATATGGTCCATAGAGTGAGCCTCCTGTCTCTCTGTGTTTACCATTATATCCTCAGCCCCGATACATAGTTATGCTCAAAGATACTTGCTAAATAAACTAAATTTTAGGATTAGATTGGGAGAAAAAATACTAAAGTAAGGAATTCAAGTAGTCACCTAATTGTGTGTGTGTTTATATATGTTAACTATAAATATTTTAAATGTTGAGTTATAGCCGTCTTGATTGGGTAA